>JAZKJV010002976.1:0-723006 GCA_037367405.1 Ottelia alismoides
TTCGTAACGTAGAACATCAGATTTCAGCGAAACCATAAAGAGTTATGATTGTGTGCAGATACTTGATGAACCTTGTGTATACAAGAAGACTAGTGGGAGTGCAATTGTGTTCATCATGCTTATGTAGATGACATCCTTATCATTGGCAATGATATAGGGATGATGACAAGTGTAAAGATTTGGCTATCCCATACCTTGAGATGAAAGATCTTGGAGAAGCCTCTTACATCTTAGGCCTGAAGTTATTCAGAAACCGAGAAAGAGGATTTTGGGATTGTCACAACATGGATACATTAAGATGATTCTTGAACGATTCTGTATGGATAGTTCTAAGAAAGGATTCCTACCCTTCAGACATGGTATCCACCTGTCTAAAGGAATGGCTCCTCAAACTGTTGAGGAAAAGAAGGCCATGGCTGGATGTCCATATGCATCAACCGTAGAAAGCTTAATGTATGCCATGATGTGTACTAGGCCAGATATCTGCCATGCAATGGCAGTGGTAAGTCATTACCAATCCTGCTATGGAGAACAACACTGAATGCAGCAAAGAACATATTCAAATATCTAAGACGGACGTAAGATCACATCTTGGTCTATGTAGATGGTGATCTCCAAGTCTTAGGATTTACATATTCTGACTTCCAATCGGATGTATATGATCGAAAGTCGACATCAGGGTTTGTGTTCTTGTTGAATGGTGGTGCTGTGAGCTGGAGAAGCAAGAAGCAGGACACATTGCAGATTCAACAACAGAAGCCGAATACATTGCCGGATCGGATGCTGCAAAGCAGGCGGTGTGGTTGCACAAGTTCGTCCTGGAGCTTGGTGTAGTTTCATGTGATACTCCCATCCCGTTACTCTAGGATAACATGGGAGCCATGCCCAGGCAAAGGAACCCAGATGTCATCAGAAGACCAAGCACATGAAAGGAAATACCACAGAAATTCTGGAGATACAAAAGCATGGTGACATCATAATCACCAAGGTGGCCTCTACCGACAACGTTGCTGATCCTCTTACCAAACCTCTGACATAGAAGGTTTTTGACCAGCATGTAATGAGTATGGGGCTTAAGAATTGTTCCTGAACGGTTCTGAGGGCTAGTGGGAGATTGATAGCAATGTGAGCCATAGGCGACCATTTCTACAATGAATGTTATTGTAATGAATAAATTATTAATGAAAGTTATTGATTATTTTTCACTCCCTTTATGAGATTAAATGAATGAATGCACTATAGGGTCCCTCTGTACAATAAGGGTCCATGGACGACTTGATGATCAATACAACTGTTGACTCATTGGATGAATCATAGAGGTTGATGCTTAAATGAATATCTAAGGAGTTAGATAGAGGACTCAACAAGCATCTTCAAATTGATTGTTAAGTGTTGATCTCCATCGTGAGTAGGAGATGTCAATCCTCTCTCAGATGGTTGATATCTGACCGACCTCTTGATGCAGGTCCTCTGCGTGGGAATAGTGATTCGGAGGTGTCAGGTTAGTTGAGTCAATGTGTTGACTTAACGAGATCAAGATAACCAAAGACCTATGTTGAATACAGTCACAGCATAGACATGCATCCTCTGACCGGAGACAAATGTGTTTCTATATGTCGAGTGTGTACATTCGGCAGACAAATAGGGTGATGACCTAACCAAGGTCTATACACCGGCGAGCTGGTGGACATGTAAGGACATATGAGTGATGCAATCTCTCAAGGGATCTTACAGGTTCACTTGTGAACTGGGAGACATGATCTCACTCATGAGGTACTAGGACTCATCAAATTCCATGCATGATCGTCATGCTTTGGAAGCATGCCATGATTTGAAAGGTAAGATATATGCTTTGGGAAAGCATATGATCTATACCAAATCCCAGTGACCAAGATTGAGAAACTTAATGATCAAACCCTGAAGATGACAGTGTAAACGTGATCTTTATCTTCAGAGTGATCATAGGTCTTCCAGTATGCAGAATGTGCAGGTATTGGGAATACCAGAGGGTGATGTGATCTTAAACGATTGTAGAACCATGACGCCTCCATTTCCGAGGGAGTGATAAAACATGTTTGGATTTTAGTGACTCCTCTCATTAGAGAAGTGACCTAAATCTTAGTCCATGAACTGGACGTTGATCTGAATGAGATTCAGATGCAATGAGAAGATTAGGTCTACGGTCTTGATTTGATCAAGCATCAGTGGGAGGTCCACGGGATCTGGATTTGAGATATGATCTCAACATCCAAGTCACTATACGTGGAACAATACAATCTCCATGTCCTTATCTCAAAGTATCTGTGGAGAGATCGCATTATTCTTGAAGCGTTCGAGAATAATTCCATAAGATCTAAGCGATAAAGAATAATGATTAAATTTCATTTAATCATCTTGATGTGTGAAGAAATTATCTAATATAATTAAATGTGATTTAATTATAATGGATAAGAATAATGTTGATAGTAATATCCAATTACTCATAATATATTATTAATGTGATTTATAATGTATTAGAGAGAGCTAATTATAATTTATATTTGTTGATTAATTATTATGTGTATTGGATATACATTGTGTAATTAATTGACATTGTAAATTATATGTTGTTTTGGGTTATGAATATGATTCACAATTTTTCAATGGCATGATTGCAATATTCTCAAATATAATTGTGAATTATTTTTGAAGAATAAAACACAACAAAAGTTGTTGGAAATAAATAAAGAGATTTCCATGGAGATAAGCAATCTCATGAAATATCATGAGATTGCCCTCCGTAAGGAAAGGGTAGGCGGCACCTAATTCCTAATTGGAATGGGTGGCCGTCTACATGGAATGTACATGGAGATGTAATCTCCATGTATATTCTCTCCTTATTTGTTGGTATAATTTAGGATTGATTTATATTTGATTTTGTCAAGAATATTTTAATCTAAATTAGATCATAATTTGTTGGTTTCACCAGCAAAAATCTTGACCGTTGGATTGACATAAATCAATCTCATCCATTGATTTTATATGTCACATGGATTGAGATCCACGGATCCCAAAACCCTATAAATAGAGAGAAGACCATGCTCTCTAGGTACATGCAATTATTGAAGCTCTCTCTCTCTTTCTTCCTACACGTCAAGCCTCTCTCCCTCTATTTGGTGGCCGACCATCAAACCCTAGAGGAGAGGTTCTCGTCGATGCTTTTGCTCCACCGCGTCGTCGCTTTGACGTTCTTCGGTTCTCCGTATTCTTGGAGTGCTACACTCGCGAAGGAGACTTTCGGATCTCGTACGACGAGATCAGGAGCAACCGCGCTTGGATCATCTTCTTGGATTGCGAGGACTACGCGGTTCATCCCCGCGCTCACAAGCGGTCTCACCGTCGATCGGACTTGAGACAAGAGGTATCTTTCTCTAGAGACTCGATCAACTACGCTTCAAGAGGTATTCTTGTATACTTGTTGTGGCTATAGATGAAACGATCCGAGAATTGTTCTTGGATCATTGTGGTTTCATCGCATGAAAATTTTAAATTCCGCTGCACAGAACAACTAGTACGACTAGTCGTTCTTCGCCGTATCTGATATGACGATCATGCTTCCGTGATGCGCTTGAGGATAAATTCTATATCTTTCACTCCTCCCTCTACAATTCTTCTGCCTCGTGCACCGCCTCCATCATTCTTCCACTTGGCCTTTCGATCACCCGATGCGCCTCCATCCATCTTATTCTCTCAGAACAAGGCCTTCACCTCTTCTTTTGCGTCGCTCGTTGGAGAGTCTCACACCCTCCATCTTGCATTCATCCCGATTGTATGGATCTATCCCTCGCACTGTTTTTGTCAACTTTGGCGTCTCCTGTAGGAAACAACAAGGAACAACCCTTTTGAGCCTTTCATCGAGCCGCAAGAGGTCCTCCAAGAGCAGCTACTCCGCTAGACCAATCTGGATCTCCTCGCATCCTTTTGAGCATATCCACTGGTTCAAGAGTATATTAGCAACCTTTTGAGGACCTACTGCAGTGAAGGACATGCCTCCATCGTGATGTTCTGCTAATCGAATCAAGGCGGGATGGTTGTCCTTCCATGTTCTTCACGGGAAGCAGTAGCAGTTCAATCTAATAACCAGGCCCGCCTCGCACCCGGTCTGTTGGATCGAGCTCCACCAAGACCATCAATCTCCCCTTGGAGGTTTAGTCTGAAGCATCCAATGCGAAACATCAATACGTGATGGTAGCGTGACACGTGGCAAGTGACCGCAGATCCACTATCTAACTTCTACATAGCTTGGGTATTTTACATATTTCTCCCAATCGCGTTTTATATTTAGTATTAAGACTCAAGCACTCATCTTTTGCTATTTAAGTTTTGTAAAATTTGCAACAATCCTCCCCTAAACTTTTGATAATTATGTATAGGTCCATGCTAGCTCAACTCACGTGGTCGGTCACGTGAGGTAGGCATTTTGTAGGCGTGCCCATGCGACTTTGGGTATTTGCATTCAATCTAGAAATTTTCTTATTATGTTGTAAAATTTCAAAAAATTGCATATTGGTCGTCAGACTTTATTTTATTTGCATAAATATCCCTGCCACTATTATAGTTTCTCTTCGTTTTCTCTATTTATTTTTGTGCTCCAAAAGTCCCAAAAAATAGATGTACACTCCTGATTTGCACACATTTTTTTCCACTTCCATATTTTATTTTGCAATTACGAGCATCTTGATTTTTTATAAAAATAGAAAGGAGCACTAGTAATCCTTGTTTATAGTAGAAAAAAACATGAAAATATAAAAATCATTTGAAAAATTCCAAAAAAACACCTTTTGTATTTATTTAGTTATTTTTTCAAATCTAGAAATTGAAAACCCTACAAATGGAAAAAGAAAACTCTTAAAAATTAAAAGACCCAAAAACCTTCATAATTATCTAAAATTCCTTAAAACTATAAAAATATTATTCCCCATCTCTGAATTTTCTATCTATTATTATTATTATATTAAAGTTGATTTGAAGATTTTTTTACATCATTTGATATTTTTAATCTTCTTTTCCATTTTGGATATTTAATTAATACCTAATTTAGGGTATTTTGGAATTTAAAAATATAAAAAAGTAGAAATTTTTTTTGAGAAATTCACAAAATTAGTGAAAATGTTCAAACATCCAAAAAGAATTTATTTTCTGAGTTGGAAGTCTTTTATTATTATTTAATCTATCTAAGCTTACATTGTATATACATTTGTATTACTTTATAAAAGAAAAAATAAATATAAACGTATAAAAATATAAAAAGAAAATATTAAAATAGATAATTAAAAATCTAAATAGAAAAATATAAACAAAAAAATCAAAAAATAAAAATTAAAAACCCACAAATATTATTCTTGGCTAAGTAGTTGAAAGATAAAGTGTGCTTTGATTATTTATCTTGGTTTCTCTAATCCATTGCTTCATGTGTCCGACCACTACTTTCTTGCCATTATACATTCTTAGTAGGGTATAATAAATTTTAACTCTTGCTCATAATTTTTTAATTATTTGTGTGGCCTAATTGTTGAAATTAGGGAAGATTAGAGTAGTCGCCTCGGCAACAAGTGAAGCTGAATTGTCAGCTCGTTTTAGCTTATCCAATTTTCTCATTTCGGGTTCAACTTGCACTAGAACTCACACGAAGGCTTAGCATTATACTCGAGATAGATGCGGTGGGAGCACAAGGCTGCACTTATCCTCTAGAAATTTGCTATAGACCAACCGATCGCATGCGGTTACTCTTAAAGAACCTCCATCAAACGAGATTCTTGGTCATTAGTCAAATCCGCTGAGATAATGACTGAAAACATATCTGGTTCACACACAAGGAATCTGCACCTCGTAATCTACAACAAGGTCTTCAATTTAGAGTATGTGGGACCTGGTAAATTTGGCCTCTGAAATGTCTGCGTGAATGCTAACATGTTTGAATGTGAGAACTCTTGTTGCTCATCAGAACTCGACAAAGATGGCCCTACTGGTGTCTCTATCACCTATACTAGCACTGTCTCCGTCCTGGATGTTGGTTTTGTAGAAATGAAACACGGAATGTACTCATCAAACACCTACTAGTCATGGTCCGTGTCTAAATCAGAGGAATCAAAATCATAAGAAATGAAATCATCCTCTCTAACCGAATTGTTATCACTAGCATCTGTGGCATCCTACTCCAAAAGGGTTCTCTCCGAACTCTCATCAATTGTCAATTGTAACTCTGATTCCTCTAAATATGTGACTAAAGCTCGTAAATCCTCATCTGTCCGAAGTACCTCATCATCTGTTATCAAAAAGTTGCACTCATGGTGGATGTTTGGCTAAGAATTTCTCGTCTACACTGAGCTGGGCTGAATCTCTAGTTCTTAACTCCTCCAGTCTTCTCTATATTTATACTCTCTCCCTTGACACGAAAGTATATCTTCCTGCTATGATGATCAGATACATAATTTGATGTCAGTGGAAAAGGTTAACCTAATATGATCGGGGTATCTATCACTCATTTGGGGATCTCCATGTCCAAAACAATGATGTCAACATGGAATTTCAGGACTTGAATGGTGATAACAATATCCTTCAGTAACCCCTTCGGCCTCTCAATATATCTATCAACAAAATGAAGTGTTGTCCTACTCTATCTAAGAGGTTCAAACTCAAAGCAATCAAGTAAGGCTGCAGGAATAAGGTTAATTGAAGGACCTACTATCTAATAGAGTACGATCGAAACACTACTCTCAAATGTGACATCTGACATATGGAGCTCCTACATCTATTCTCTTGGCAGGCAATCGGTTTTGGGAGGCGAAACATGTGGCACATATGAGAAAATGAGTCTCTACACTGTACTTGTGCCTCTTCTTCCTACGAACTGTGGTTTTCTCTCTAAGATTCTTCTAGAAGAGAGGGATGCGCACCAATGCCTCGTTTAGAATAACCTATATATGGAATCCATCTATCATCTTTTCCCTGAACTCAAACTATTGCCTCTTTTTTGGATTTTTATTTTATGGCCCTCACAAAGTGGAGTGCTTGAGGGAAGGGGATGGATGCACCCTCCGCAGAAACTAGAGGGTCTGGAGTAGGAATAGGTCTTTAAACATACAAATGGTTAGAATCCATACAAGCATCATCATGTTTTACAACAAATGGACCAGAAGAAGAACAAAAAGATTCCTTTATTCATTTTTTTGTTTTTCAAAATTTTCCCTTTTTTCATTTTTTAAATCATCATTCTTAGGTACAGGAGTAGAAGTCAAAACAACTTGAGTATCTGTACATGCTCTTGTTGACATGAATACCACCGACAACATATGAAGAAGCATCATCAGTACCACGCTCTAGCTCGTCATATGGAATACTAGTGGCATGAACACCACAATTTGCAACATCTTGAAAAGGAAAAACATCAGGAAACGACTAGATCATCCTCAAAGTGGGTGGCATAAGCACCAACATTACATCAACATCAGCAGCATCAACACTCCTCTCTATCTCATCTAGCACTCCGGAATGGGAATAATGTTGTCTCCTAGATGGGGCACTGCATGTTAGCTTCATACTGCTCCTAAGTGTCACAAAACCATCATTAAATAAATACAGCATATCATCAAGTACCTCACTAGGAGTGACAGACTTTGTAAACTGTACCTACTCCGATTTTATCATTAGATTGTTTGCATTTGGCTCAATCTGTGCGGGTATGGAGACCTTGCCCTTGATGATATCTCTATTATATTGTATGAACTCATCCATCTCTCGCCTAAAAGTAGTATGTTGCTCTATAAGCATATGGGTGAGATCACTCTGATAAACCACCATATGTGTGTCTAGTAGAGGTGGTGCTAGCAACTTGTACCGTGAGAGTGGTACATTATTCTTTCCTAAAGGTGGTGAACTTGTCTTTATGAGGCGGATGGCACTGATGATCTACTTCCCTGATCAGCATGTGACCTTGACTGCGGCAAAGATGTCATATGTGCCTCTTGAAGGCATATTATTTGCAGGTTAAGGTCACTCAAAGTTTGGACCAGCTAATCAATCTGGTTGAGCTTATCCAGGACCCTGGCACGTCTTCCATCGATAATTTCCATGCGATCCAACTTCTAGCTTGTAATGCCCGTGTCTGCATCTAATGGCTCTACTAGTTCTTCTTTAGAAGATAAATAAGAACCGGCCTCAATGCATGCAACTCTATGGTGAGACAATGCATGGTGGACGGATTCCCCTGAATATAGACATGGGTCTAAGTCATCACTGTGTATTTATCAATAATCTCCTTATAGATGGCACATTCATGATCCTAGTTCTTGGAGAAATAGGATCCTCCACAAGAGGCGTTGACAAGCCCCTTCATCTGAGGTGTCATCCCACAAAAATAAGCTCTAAACCAAGTAGGGATTGTGGATATCATGATGTGGATGCCTATCTATGAGCTCTCTAAATTGATCCCAAGCATCATGGACCTGCTCATTTGGGATCATGGTGAAGTTAATGATCATCGCTCTCACTAAATTTGTCCGACTGAGTGGATAGTACTTGTCTTGGTAGTGAATCCTCAATTGCTCCCATGTAGTGACAACCCTCCCTAGTCCTTCATCCAGTAGGATGCTCTGTAGTCAAGGAAATGGAAATGTTGTCAACTTGATGGTATACTTATCCACCAGCCTGTCCTGGACTGTGTTGCAGATCATCTCAAACTCCTAAAGATGTTGACGTGGCTCCTTGGTGGCATGCCCATGGAACATGGGAAAGAACTAAATCATTTGGGCCTGAGATCAAAATCTCCCAAAATGATTGGTAAACTGAATCCATTTATGAGTGAGAGTTACACCAGGGTTGTGCAACTCTCTCATGATTCGCAAAGGTCTCTGTGGATCATGGGCCTCCTCCTAGCGTCTATATATGTCCTCTTGTCAGTCTTCATCTTTAGGAATCTCTCCTCCACCACTGGGTATCTCAACTCCGGCATATGTTCTTCCATGTCATATTTGAGCAACTACACCGCCTCCTTTGCAGCATTTGATGCAGCAATATACTCGGCTTCAATTGTTGAATCTGTTGTAGTGTCCTGCTTCTGGCTTCTCTATCTCACAACACCACCGTTCAGTAGGAACACAAACCCTGATGTTGGCTTTCGATCATCAATATCTGAGTGGAAGTCTTAATTTGTATATCCCAAAGATTTGGAGATCACCATCTCCATAGACCAAGATGTAATCTTGCATCTATCATGGATATTTGAAAATCTTCTTCACTACATTCTAGTGTTGCTCTCCATCGCAGGATTGGTAACAAACTTACCACTCCCACTACATGGCAGATGTCTGTCCTAGTACACATAATGGCGTACATAAAAGCTTCCTACGAGTTGATGCATAAGGTCATCCAGCCATGTCCTTCTTTTCCTCAACACTTTGAAGAGCCATCCCTTTAAGATAGGTGGATACCATGTCACTATGGCAGGAATCCTTTCTTATAACTATCCATACAAAAATGTTCAAGAATCTTCTTAATGTACCCATGTTGTGATAATACCAATATCCTCTTTTCTCGATTTCTAAACAGCTTCAGGCCTAAGATGTAAGAGTCTTCTCCAAGATCTTTCATCTCATAGGTAAGATAATAGCCAAATATTCACAGTGGTCATCATATTTATATCATTCCAAATGATAAGGATATTATCTACGTAAAGCACGATGAACACAATAGTGCTCCCACTAAGTTTCTTATAAACACAAGGTTCATCAGGATTCTGCACAAAATCATAACTCTTTATGGTTTTGTCAAATCTTATGTTCCATCTACGAGAAGCATGTTTGAGCTCATAGATGGATTTCTTCATCTTGCGCACTTTGCCATCCTAGGTTATGAAGCACTAGGGCTTCTCCATATAGATGTCCTCCTCGAGTATCTATTAAGGAAAGACATCTTGATGTCCATATGCCAAATGTCGTAGTCAAGAGATGCAGCTATAGCTAGTAATGGTGCTGATGGACTTAAGCATTAGCCACATGAGAACGTCTCATCGTAGTCGATGCCTTCTCTCTGTATGTGGCCTTTGGCCATGAGTCGTGCTTTGAAAGTCTCTACTTTTCCATCAGGTCCCCTCTTTCTCTTGAAGATCTATTTACACCCAATGGAATTCACCCCTTTAGGTGGATATTCTAGGGTCCACACGCCATTCATATGCATGGAGTCAATTTCTAACTTTATTGCTAGAATCCATCTATCCATGTCCATGATCCGCAAGTGCTTCATCGAGTGAAGCGCTATGATTGTCAGTTTCACCTGACACATGGAATATATACCTTTTAGGTGGTGCAACCACCCTCGAACTCCTTCGAAGAGGTATGAGTGTTTCATCTTTATTTATCTCTTCAGTTAATGGTTCAGGAAGCTCAGAATCCTCAGGGGATTCAATGAGTTCCTCTACTTCATTTTTCTCTTGACTTTTATGGAAGTCGTCCTCTAGAAATTTTGCATCTCTAGATATGAAAATATTTTGGGTCTCAGGGTCATAAAGTTGGTATCCAATACCATCTTTAACATACCAAATAAAGTAACACTCGTGCGAGGGAGATTCCAGCTTACTTGCGTACAACATTCTTCGCATGGACCAAGCAACCCTAAACGCTCAAGTGTTTTACACTAGGTTTGGTTCCATACCAGAGCTCTTGAGGAGTCTTAGATACATATTTGCTAGGAACCTTATTTAAGATATATATTGTAGTCTCTACTACATATCCCTAAAAACAAAGAGGTAAATGTGCTTTGCTCATCATTGATCGGACCATATACATGATAGTCCTATTATGTCTTTCAGCAATATCATTAAGTTGGGCGGTTCCGGGTGGAGTGAGATTGGAGACAATTCAATTCTCTTTAAGGTATTCCATGAATTCATCTGAGAGGTACTCACCACCTCAATCTGATTGAATCGTTTAATCTTCCTATCAGTTTTATTCTCAACTAAAGCCTTGATCTCTTTGAACTTTTCAAAGGTTTCAGATTTATGATGTAGCAGGAAGATAAACCCGTATCATGATTGATCATTAATAAATGTAAAATAGAATTGATATCCATTCGAGTCACTGTACTAAAGGGACCACATACATCGATATGCACTAGGTAAAGAATACCTTCGCATCTTGTAACCTTGTTATGGAAATGCACCCTAGTCATTTTACCTCGAATGCAACATTCGTAGGTAGGCAAAGATTGAACCTGTATAAAATCTAAATGTCCATCCTTTATCAATCTATTGATCCTATCAACAGATAAATTATCAAGGCCTTTGATGCCAAAACATATTCGAATTATTTCTATCCTCCTTGAATCTTTTAGGGTTTTAATTATTATTATTAGTGGTGGTAGTATCATTCATGACACGTTCATCAATGCAGAATTCATAGAGTACACCAGAAGTAAAAATACCATCTGCAATATATTTATCATAACGATTTGTGACTAATTTATTACAGAAAAGAAATGAATATCCTCTTCTAACAAGTTTAGATACATACATCATAATTCCTTCTGACTTCAGATACATAAAGATACTCTTTAAGTAAAAGCACTCTCCATATAGATAATGATTAGTCAGTAGGTTCCAATGGCAACTGCTGCAACACTTACATCATATCCCATCTGGATGACTATCTTCCCTTCTTTCGGATTCCCAATTTCCTTAAACAGATGCAACAAATTGCATACATGAACAGAAGCACCAAAATCAACAACCCACTTCCTTCTTATCCAACGAGAAAGCTAGTTTCAATGATGAAAGTAGATTTCATACATGCAAGGGCTTTACCTTTTCGATCGACTTCAAGTACTCTGGGCAATTACGTCTCCAGTGCCCCGGCTTCTTGTAGTGGTGACAGACGTCAGTTTTCTTCGACGTTATCAAAGTGGATGCACAAGAAGATGAGTGAACGCCTTGACTCTTCTTCTTTCTCTTATGGGATAGGCCCTTTTGAGAACCTTGGTTTCAACCGTGCTTTCCTTTAACTTGTGCAACCATTGCACTAGTAGAGGGGCCATCCTTCCTCACTGTGTTTTCAGCAGACTTTAATGCAGCTAATAGACCAGTGTTAGTAAATTCAACTTTGCTCGTGTGGAACATGACTACAAAGTTGTTGAAAGACTTAGGGAGCGACATCAGAATGAAATCAACCTACATGTCCGAATCCATGAAGGCTCCCAGGGTTTCCAATTCTAAGAGGTACCCAAACATTTTGACTACATGTTCTCTGATATAGGTCCCTTCCTGCATCTTGCAGCGAATAAGCTCTTTCATTACATTATAACATTATGTGTAGTTCACATAACCAAATATTTCTTTTAGATTCAACATGATTTCTTGGCAATGGTTCATCTACACATGTTGCTTTTGAAGTACATTGGATAATGAGCCAAGAATATAACATCTTGCCAAATTATGATCTTCATCATATTTTTCATTAAATGAAATCTCTTCCGAAATCTTGGGGTCGAAAATCTTGTCCTTGGATAAAACATACGAAATGCGCTCAGTGGAAAGGACAAGATCCAAATTTTGGATCCAATCCGAATATTTTGGTCTTGCAAACTTATTGACCTTCAGAAGCCTACTCAAAAGGTTCATGGACTTTTTTTTCTGAAATTAAGAATGCATTATATTAGAACATATAAATAATTATATATTCATTTTAAATTATTTTATTAAGCAATTTCTAATAAAATTAGTCTTGCATTTTTCAACTTTGAATGTTCATTCCCTTAATCACTTTTAAAGCAAGAGATACACTTACCTCTATATCTCTATTCAAATTCATTTATTAATTATCATGAATCAAATTCATATAATTAATTATCCCAATGAAAATACACGTCTATTCATAATGGAGTGTTTCAATTGGAGATAATCGATTAGTCACATTAAATCAATTATCAATCCAATTCAATCAACAAACTTGATTTTATATTGAAAGTATGGTATAATCATAAAGTAGGTATTATTCGAAAAAAATACATCTTGATCTCTCTAGCATTATCGAGTCCCTACCTGCTGTCAAGCCCAGTACCGATGAGAGTGGGACAAACTGCACACGGTACAACCTACTACCCCAACGCTCCTCGACTAGACACCATATCCACCTCGGGAAAGGATAAAGTCAAATTGATCATCATGGACATGGTATGTTCATTTGTTTTTCAATTGATTTTATATTACATAGTAATAATTTAAACCATTTTGATTATAAGGAAATTTGTTAAACAATTTCCCAATCCTATTCAAGCAAGTTTGTTTGTTGATTGTGTAACCAATTGTGATTTAGATCAAATCTAATTAGTTGTTGTTTAGGGAAATGTAAATTAAGGAAATAATTATCACTATTTATTTATCAAATAATTTCCATAATTATTTCAGGAAATTAACAATCAATTTCAGTAATTGACAATCACATGGTTCTTGATTAGGAATGTAACTTCCATCACTGACCCCTACTTACTAAAATTAACATATCTCAATCAATTTAAATCCAAATTAGGCAAAGTAAGTTTTTGAAGTTTTATAATTTTATTTAAAATAGAATATAAGTGGTTATCATTCATTTGAGTGCGTTTTATAATTGTCATTAACCCCTTAATTACGTTAAGATTCGCAGTCCCCGAAACAATGGATACATGTTCATTAAAACGACCATATCAAGAGCAAACGAAATACAAATTATACAAACTCAGATCCCACGATTTCCTTATTTAATGAGGAACATAATTCAAGTGATTATTTAGTGTTTCAACATTTTAAGCAGGGTCGAAATTGGTCACTAAAAAGAATTGTGGAAATGAAACACGATAAAACTTTCGATAACCCTAACGAACCCAAGTCTTCCTAGGTTAATGGATCGTATCTGAAAAACCTCCAACCTGAGGCTTTGATATCACTTTAAGGATATTGAATAATCCTTAAGCGTATTACTGAAGCATGAGGATCGTATCGCATATGATCTATAACGACTAGTCGCACTAGTTTTTCAATGCAACGGAATTTAAACATTTTTCATGCGATGAAACCAAACGATCCAAGAATGATTCTCGGACTATTTAATCTAAACCACATCAAAGATAAAGGAATACCTCTGGATCGTATCTACAAAACCTCCAACCTGAGACTTTGATATCACTTTAAGGATATTAAATAATCCTTAAGCGCATCACCGAATCGTGAGGATCGTATTGCATATGATCGATAACGACTAGTCGCACTAGTTGTTCAATGCAACAGAATTTAAATTTTTTTTCATGCGATGAAACCAGATGATCCAAGAATGATTCTCGCATCGTTTCATCTAAACCACATCAAAGATAAAGGAATACCTCTTGTAGCATGGTTGCGATCAAGTTTCTACAAGAAGAGACCTCTTGTCTCAAGTCCGATCTTCGGAGAAGATGCTTGCAAGTATGGGGATGAGCCGAGTGATCCTCGCAATACAAGATGTTGATCCAATCAAGGGAACTCCAAATTTCATCACACGATATCGAATGTCTTCTTCGTGAGTGTGGCACACCAAAGAAGATGGAGAACCAAGAGTCGTCAAAGTGGCAACACCACGACAAAGCGATGACAAATTCTTCCTCTCTAGGGTTAGGTGGACGAACACTAATGGAGAGAGAGAGAGAGAGGAAGAGAGGGCGTGAATAAAGAGTGAGGAGAGAGCATATTGTTGTGAAGTTATTAACATAATCTCATGCAATATTACGAGATTCCATTATTCCTTGGAAATCTCCATGATTTTACAACAACATTTGTTGTAAAAAATTATACAAAAATAATTCATAATTATTTTGAGAATATTGCAATCTTGCCATTGGAAGTTTGTGAATCACATTCACAACCCAAAATAAAATGTGATTTACATTTTCAATTAATCATCCAATGTGAATCCAATTCACACCAATAATTAATCAACAAATATAAATCATAATAAGCTCTCTCTGATACATCATAAATCACATTTATAATATATTATGAATAATTGGATATCACTATCCATTTTAATCTTATCCATAATAATTAAATCACATTTAATTATACTGGATAATCATTCACTTGCATCCCAATAATGTAAATCAAATTCACATCAATATAGATAATTAAGTCACATTTAATTATATATAATTCAACTATGGAATTATTCTTGAACCCTTTCAAGAATAATGCGCTTTCTCTACAGATACTTGGTGATAAGGACTGGGCGAAAGTATTGCTCCACGTATAGTGACTTGGATGTTGAGATCACATCTCAAATCCAGATCTCACGGACCTCTCATAGATGCTTGATTAAATCAATACCGCAAATCTAATATTCTCATTACATCTGAATCTCATTCAGATCAATGTACAACACTTGGACTAAGATCAGATCACTTCTCTACTAAGAGGAGTCACTAAAATCCAAACCATTTTCATCACTTCCTCGGAATACATCCTACATACCGGAAGACCTATGATAAATCCAAATATAAAGATCAATTTAAGCTATCATCTATAGGGTATTATCATCAAGTTTCTCAATCTTTGTCACTGGGAATCGATATTGATAATATGCTTTCCCAAAGCACATATCATACCTACAAATTCTTGTCGTGCTTCTAAAGCACGACGACCATGCATGGTATTTGATCAGTCCATATACCTCGTGAGTGAGATAATGTCTTCCGCTTCATAAATGAACCTGTGTGATCCCTTTGACAGATCCTATTACTCATATGCCCTTACATGCACACTAGCTCGCCGGTATATAGACCTTCGTTAGATCATCAACCTATTGGTCTGCCAAATGTACATACTCAGACATATAGCAACATATCTATCTCTAGTCAGAGGATATGTGCCTATATTGTGATAGTATTCAACATAGAACTCAGGTTATCTTGATCTCATTAAGTCAACCCTTTGACCTAATTAATCTGACACATTTGAATCCCTATTCCCATATAGAGGAACAACATCAAGAGGTCGGTCAGATATCAACCTAATGAGAAAGGATTGCCATCTCCTACTCAGGTTGGAGATCATCTCTTAATAACCATTTGATGGTGCTCGATGAGTCCTCAATCTAACTCCTTAGATATTCATCCAAGCACGAGCCTCTATGATTCAATTAAAGAATCAACAACTGTATGATTATCAAGACGACCATGGTACATAACCCTAATCGTACATAGGGACCTTATAGTGCGTTCATTCATTTCTTCTCATAAAGGGAGTGAAAGAATCAATAACTTTTATTGATAAATAATATATTACAATAACAATTATTGTAAGAATGGTTTGCTTCAAGCTCACATGGCTAGCATGATCCCTTTTAGAGATCATATTAGTCATATACCCTCATATGCACACCAGCTCACTGGTGTATAGACCTTGGTTAGTTCATCATACTATTAGTTTGGCAAATATACACAGTCAGACATATAGCAACACATTTGTATCTAGTCAAAGGATGTGTGCCTATATTGTGGCAGTTTATGACATAGGACTTTGGTTATCTTGATCTCATTAAGACAGCTCTTTGACCTAATTAATCTGATACCTCTAAATCTCTATTCCCATGCAGAGAACATGCAACAAGAGGATGGTTAGAAATCAGCCTAATGAGAAAGGATTGTCATCTCCTACTTAGGATGGAGATCATCTCTTAATAATCATTTTTCAGTGCTTGATGAGTCCTCAATTAACTCCTTATATATTCATCTAAGCACCAACCTCTAGGATTCAGTTAATGAATGAACATCTTTATGATCATTGAGATGGCCATGGTACATAACACTAATTTTACAGAGGGACATTATAGTGCCTTCGTCCATTTAATATGAAAATGGGAATGAAAAAATCGATAACCTTTATTGATTAATCAATTATTACAATAACATTTATTATAGAAATGGTTCACCTCAAGCTCATATGGCTAACAGTCCCACTTCGACAAGGATGAGGATATCCTTTAACATATTTTTTAGAAGATGGCAGAGAGCTCTGCAAGTCTTTCTTATTCACGTGCTTTTTAGAAGCATCATGTTACCTCTCCTTCAATACGCCACAAGGATGCCAACATGACAACGTCACATGATGTGGATAGGGTTGATAGTCCAGATCTAACCATTATAGGAAATCACCTATCTAAAGTGGATATAATTGACAAACGATCCAAGGAGATTGAGAAGCTACATGTGATCAAATAGAGGACGAAGAACCTAGACAAGCAAGATGAGATTATGAAGCATTTTGGAGCTTCTTATCAGTACGATCGGTGCATGTCAGTGTGTGAGTGCAGTAGCCGATACCTCTACTCATGAGTACACTTCTTCCACACCAGTATAACAGCGTACCGAAGGGCCATTTATAGTTCAGCATGCTTACTACGTGCAGCCCCCTGACCCGGTCCAATAGCAGTCACATCTGATTGTACCATATCGGTAGGAGGTTCCATATATTACTGTGCAACAGTCTCCAGCTTCGCTTCTCATTCAGGAGGTGAACAATATTTGTTTAGACCGAGAGCGCAACCAGTCTCGTTTGTCAGGCCAAGGTCAGTTGAGTTCACAGTAGAGTTAGATGCCAGTTCATCATTTTCAACGTGGGAGACCATACCGCTAGCACCAGTAGATATATCCTCACTTCTCGTCTCCACCTCACTTGCAAAACTAGAGACATGGACAACAACATATGCATCTTGCATATACTCACTAGCCTTAATACTAGCATAAGTTTGTAACTTATGGATAGTTTTGCATCCTCCTCATTATCAACATCCATGTTTTGGATACCAGTTGCTTCCACACTACCTATCTTAGTAACTGCCTATTATAGAGAATCACGAGTCACCTTCAGTGAATCTTGCACTATAACAACTTTCTTTACTGATGAAGAATATGAATGTCCATACTCAAAGTCTTGATGAACTGATCACCACCAAAACACTGATTCCTGCCCTGGTCGAGGCCAATACCAACAATTTCATACATAAGGAGCAGGTAGCCCATGATCCACCCACATCCGAGATAGGTATGGCCCTTAATTTTACATGTTTATCTGACGTCATTCATCTCAGGAGAAGTAGGAGATTGCAGCTACCCGCACACCAGATGGGATTAGAGAGAGA
This sequence comes from Ottelia alismoides, assembly GCA_037367405.1. Lineage (NCBI taxonomy): Eukaryota > Viridiplantae > Streptophyta > Magnoliopsida > Alismatales > Hydrocharitaceae > Ottelia > Ottelia alismoides. The sequence continues at coordinate 18,171 of JAZKJV010002976.1, forward strand.
CACTAAGAGAGCTTCACCGACTACATCATCTTCTTCATCAATTGAGCAGTGATCTTGTGTAGTAGGGCCATATCGTGGAGTTTCACCTTCTTTTTCTTCCTCACCACCACCATCTTCATTGTCATTATTCAGAAAAGACCAAAAAGAGTATAAAGAAAGAGGCTGCACCGAAACAACCATGAAGGAGAGCACACCAGTCATGGATTCTTCTTCTACATCAACGAACCAAGCAACCCATACCATTTTTCCTTTTATTCCTTTTATTCCCATAGTGGATAACATTGTACATATTGAATCTGATTGTCGACATGTACATGACGACTCTATTTTGAATAAGAGAAATGAGAAGCATGATGTTTTTTCTGATTCTATTCTATTTCCTTCAACATTGAATAAAAGAATAAAAACCCAACATTTAAAAATAGCCATCTGATACTGTAATGGTAAAAATGCTTCAGAACATATTTTTAGAGATGGCACTCTTTAAGGCCATGAATTACATGCATGTAGTCAAAAAGGGAATGAGAGAAAGATGTATTCAAAAGCATCAACCAAAGCAAAACAAATGAAATAAGATAGAGAAGCACATCTTGATCATTGCCAGAGTTCATGCCATAAGAAACCTCCCACCTAAAAAGAAAAATAAGGGAACAACTTACATATGTTGCTACATATTTGATCAAGAGTTTGATTGTACTCTTCTCGATAGCGGTTCCTCTATTACTATCATTCCATCCTCGCTACTTATAGTGTTTGGATTGGGGCCTCTTAGATCCACCAGGATGATAATTAAGTTTGCTAATAGATCGATGAAGAGGCTGAGAGATGTATTAGAAGATATTATTATAATAGTGGAGGGAATGAGATTCCTATTGATTTTGTTGTTGTGGATATGGATACCGACGAGTCACGATTTCCCTACATGAATTTGTGTAAATTATCTTGAAAATAAATGATTATGCGTCGTTTCATTGTAGTCAGCTGATGAATCTGCGATTCATCATCTTTATTCATTTATTTTACCATAAAATCCCTTATAAAATACTTGTACATAATACTAACTTCATATTCTTACTAACTTGCATTTGTGTGTAAATATTGTATATTTATATATTATTTTAACCTAAAATAACTAAAGAAGTAAAGAAAGAAAAAAATAAAGAAAAGAACTGTATATATTTAATAGATACAGGCTGACCTGAACCTCGAGAGAAGATCAAGACTTGACCTGATCGACCAAGATTAAAGTAGGGGAAGATAGGGTCCTAATCAGAAAACAAAAAAAATGTATGTTGTAAATACTTCTCACATAAATTGTATATTTGTATAAAATTAACACTATTTTATTTGTATATAAATTGACCTTAAATAAAATAATTTTTAAAACAAAAGTTGTAGATAAAAATGTCGGATAAATAATAAAAATAATTGCAAAATGAAATCATGTATATAATAAAAGTAACCACATCTAGAAAAATCCATTAAGCGATAATTGAAAGATTAATTTTGGCTCCATATGAACTCAGATTGACCAAACTCACTTCCATTGTATTTGAAATTAAATTATCTTTAAAATGGTTGTGATTTAATAATTTTTGGAGTTACGGGTGAAAAGTCGGTTTTATGGGGTGTTTTGTGCAATTTTCCCATGTATTTGTACATATTATATTTTCAAATAATTGTAAATATTTTTACTAGTTATTTGAAAACAAAAAAATAATAATAAAAAAAATTTAGACAAAAAAACTAATTTGCTTATATACCCATGTATATAATGTCATATATGTATATAACATGTGTATATATTTAATTTTCTTAACTAACTACCAAAAAATAAGAAAAACTTTTAATTTGTAAATAAATAAAGTGACAAAGATTCAAAAAAAATAGTTGTTTTTTAATAATTTTTGAGACTTATCTTTTATCTCTATCATATTTCAATTTTTTTTCCTTATCTCGTTATCTCATTTCAAATTTTTGAATTCCAATTCATATCTTATCTATTAATAAGGCTCCTCCATCTTTTCAACTTGATCAATATTTGGTGAGAGGAGCCCGATCTCCGAGAGTCTTCTTGTTTTAGAAGGGTGCCTAGCCTATGAGCCATCTGGTGATCAATGTCTTTTCCGCTCCTAAGGTGAGATCCACGTTTTCTCTTATTTTTATCCTGGTTAATCGTAATTGTTTTCTCGTATTTTCTCATCATTATCATTTTTTTAGATCATGAAACCCATCATGATTTGATTTGTCGCCGACTCAATTTTTCATCTCACTTTCTCAATCTCCACATGTTCTTTTCTACCTATCACGATCTCTCAACTCCGTCCCGAAGATTCAGATTCGATTCTTCCATTTTGTCGGATCCTCATTCATGAATTCCGTTTTTGATTTGGGACTGAGTCATCATGCTCACGACCTAATTTGTTTATAAATAAATAAAAAAACTACAAAAAATATATTTGTTTCTTTTTTAACATTTGTTTTGCAGGATCATTTAAAAATTAAATAAAAAAATAAAAAACAAGATTTTTTATTTTCTATTTCTAATTTCTCTATTTCATATTTACAAAGAAATTTATTAGAAAAATATTTGTCTAATTATTGTGTAAAAATAAAATTTAAAAATAATAAAAAATGAGTTGCAGCCCTTCCTCCGTCAACGCTAACACCAACCATGTACGTCGTCCGCCGGCCACGCCACTGCCTCTTCACCACCTAGATCGCCACCACCTTCACACTCTGTAGAAACGCCATCCACCGCACGCCGCTTGCGGGCCTTCCGCCAGTGAGACCCACGCAGTCACTCGCTCCCTTTCTAGCATCCACACCCCCCCCCCCCCCCCGTCTCGAGCTGTTAGCCGCCTCCTCTGCCTGACAATACCGTGCCCATCATATTCAGTGTGTAGCACAGTTGCCACCGCATAGCAGCCGCTGCTCCAACCGTCGCGACCCTACACCTACATGTCGTTGACCCGCAGTAGCTTTCGTCGCTCCAGTGGTGCTCCAATCGTGCATTGCTGTCGCTCGAGCAAAGAACGAAGGTGACCCTTCCCTTGTCTTGGGCTATAAGAGAGAACAAAGCTGGGGCGACGACCTTTGGATTAATAGTTTGGCAGAACTTCTGTGAGAATTAGAATTTCAAAATAAACAGCCTTCAAGTTCTACACATCATTGTCACAATTTCGGCTCAGAAGTCATCTTATATCTATCCTCTTCCCAATGCATATCCTATGAACATTAAACAATAGACTAATATGTGTGAAAGGTTTTAGCTCTTCCCATCCATAATCCCATACTACCATGCAAATATCCTCTTTAGTAACTCGTCCTTGGGGAGTCAGGTATTTCCTTCTAACGTCTATCGTGTTGTGTTCACAATTGAATTGGGGAGAGAAGTTAGAAGAATGAGTAAAGAACTGGAGGGTGGCCAGTATAGTCACCTCTTCTTGTGAAGCTGGCCAGCGTAGCCGAGTCTTCACCAAGATCTGTAGGTTTTCTTAAAGCTTGGACCTTTTTGGTCAGATATTTATTTGGTAGTGGCTTCTTTGTATTTAGAGTTTTTGGTGTTCTGCTTGGATCTTTTTGTGCCCCTACAGGTATAAAATCTTTTTGTTTCTGTACATTTTTTGGGGTCTTAGACAAAATTGTGCTCAGCCATCCATCCCTTTTCCGAGGATTTATTTCAACCCGTACTCTAGTCTATAGATTTCCACGCTACCAAAAAAGAACTCAGACATTCATCCAACATCCCATATGAGTTGAGCTAAGCGCATAGTGCAAGAGTACAAATTAATTCCCTACTCTAGAGTTGTACCCGGAATGAAGAGACCATGTTAGATACTAAGAGTCAAATGCTGGACATTGTCATGTGGAACTCAAATAATTAAGTCAAAGAACTGAAGCTTCTAAAATCCTAATTCTCTGTGATGTTCCTCTGAAAATTAGGTGGATTATGGTCAAGTCTAGACCACTCTCGATTTCTACTCATAACTCGTTTCAGAACCCAAAGACTTTTCACAAATGCAAATGAATGTGATGCTGGATGCAGTGCAGGTGTGTGAAATGCAGACACATTTTTTTGACGATATATATAATATTTTTTTGAAATTTTATGTAAGGGATATTTGGGTTTTTTTTGTTTATGCAAAAATGAATAAAAAGCCAAAAAGTTTTGGTACAGTCAATGTTAGTAGCAAAACTATTTTTCTCTTTCTTAATTTTTTATTTTTTTTATATTTTTTATTTTTGAATTAATTACCCATCGTGTAAATACATGTAGACTTACGTGCAAGTACAAGATATGGGTAAAATATATACACAATATATATACAGACCCCCTATACTTAGTGAGTGTTGTGTCCTCAAAGCACAAGAAGCCTAAAGAAGACATAGCTCGGCTAAGCATAAGAGAGTAAGTAAAAAGGAAAATGAAAAGAACAAGATATACAGGTCCTCCCCCTATACTGAGGCTGTAAACAGTCTAAGTATCGAAGAAGAGTGGAAAAATGAAGCGGTCGGGATATGTAGATGGAGAGAGTATATATAGGTGGCCGTCGGTTCCCCCTATACTTAGGCTCTAGTCAACCTAAGTATAGGAAAAGCGTGGAAATGGAGTGAAAATGTGTGATGAAAGAAATGGTATATACAAATGGCATCGGTCCCCCCTATACTTAGGCCTTGGCCTAAGTAGAGGAAGAAGTTGTACAAGGAGACCGATGTGGTCGGGAGGGAGGGTGGGTAGCCGATGATTAAGGCGGTTTTCGTCTGATCTTTTTATGAGCCTACGGTGGGAGATAGTAATGATAAGACGGAGATGAAGTGTCATCCTCAAAAAAATCATGATGGATAGTGGATGAAGTGTTTGAGTCAAATGAAAGATATCCATCATTGGAATTATCCTCAGAGGACTAGTATTTGAAAGTGTACATACTCTAAATATTCTGGTCTTTTTGTTTCTTCAGTTGTTTTCTCAGAATTCGTTCCTTCTTGGGATCAAGAAGTTTGTCCTCGGATGAATACTCGTAAGCTCTAGTCTCAGTCAGCTCATAAGAAATAATTCCGGTATACTTGATGAGGGCAGGAGCATCAGCTTTGGATGAATAGTAGTTAGGAATGGGAGTTGTCCAATGGGAGTCGAATTTTGGATCCTTACGAAGATATGGTTTTAGAGCAGCCGAGCAGACCTCACTCATGTAGATTACCTTTTCCGGACCTGACAAGGGATCATCAGTTTATTCCTCCTTCGAAAGTTCAAAGGTGACTTTCTTTTTCTTGTTTCGTGAAGGTGTCGGCCGACTTGAGTACCCAGATGAATAACCATTGTACTTTTTCTTGGTTGGTGTTCTTCCTGCATGTTTGTTCTTAGTCTCCTGAATGTTGTGCTCTCCCGATTTGGGATGATTTGGTCAATGTATTCAGAGAAGTTTGCTCCAGGGTGCGACCATGCATATATCTCAGGATTGTATAAGAAAAATTCCTCTATTTTGAGATCCGCAGGAATTCAAAAACTGGGGAGAGTCTCTTCATGTTCGTTCTCAATTTATCTGACTTTAGAGCATTCCTGTGTAAAGTTTATGTGATCCATGTAGTCAGAATAGGTTTACCGAAGGTGTTTCCATGCATAAGTCTCTGGATCATATGATTCATATACTTGATTCTCCATGGTGAGAGCGGCTGGGAATGGAGCAGAAGGGAGATCCTCTAAACCATTCATCTCATCAACAAGCACTATCTCAGGTGTAGCAGCGAGGTAGGTCTCTTCTACCGCTTCATGGTTGCGGTTGTAGGGAACTTCGTGGGTTGCCTCAGAAAATCGTGGTTCCTCAAAGACTGTGTCAGATCGAAGTGCTTCCAATGCTGTAAAATTGATTTCCCGAGTGTCACAATCAATAATTGCCTTAGCCAATTCTAAGAATGGCTTTCCAAGAATAATTGGAGACTGGGTGAATTCTCCTTGATGCTCAATATCAATGATCGTGAATTTTACTTTGAGAGGAGCACCTTGGAATATCATGACGAAAGAAATGATTCCTCTCGGCCGCTTTATTGATTGGTCAGCCAATTGAACAATCTCTCCTATCTTTCTTATCAGTCCGAGTTTGAGTTCGTGAAATACAGAGGTCGGGAGGATATTGATCACTGAATCTTCATCAATCCGAGCATAGGTGAAAATTGTGTCTTTGATTCTACAGTCAATTCTGGGCAACCGCTTCACTATGCGGCTCTTGGTTTTTCTCCTCAACACCAAGGAGGAGGCCATTGACAAGATATGTTTTTTAGTCTTTGTTCTAATCCTGTCCGACTTTTTCATCGTTAATTTGTTCATTACAAAACCTTTAAGCTCGGAGAAGTGTTCAATGGCCTTTTTAAAGGGAAGTTCAAAAATCAATCTTTTCTACAACGCTTCCCGTAAAGAAGGATCCCAATTCTTCATATCTTCTTCAGATTCAATTTTTATGTATCTTTTGATATTTCCATTTTTTTGGGTGTTTTCGAATATTCCAATTTGTTGGTATTTTCTATGTGATGTGGTGATGTGGTGTGTTCCTTATATTAGAAAGGGATTTGATGTTCAAAGTACGAGTAAGAAGCATAGTCATTTCTAGGGGAATAATATGCAGAAGTTCTATTGTCAGAATCGTCCCAGATTTCTGAATATCCTCAAAATTTTCAATCTTGGATCCAATCATTTCCTCATTCATTTTTATGTTTGAGCCATCAGATATTGAATTTAGTCATTCAGTAAATTTTTGAAATCTATCCTTCATTAATTCGAATCTTTTATTTATCCTCGAAATACCATCCCTAAAATTTTGTTCATGATTAATCTTGGGCGCAGTCAGGATGTGTTTTTGAATTTGAGATTCAATAATTTCCTCTTCTATTTTTCTGTATGTGCTAGGAGGAGAGTCTCTGAAGATATCCAATATATGATCGTTATTTTCTAAAAATTTCTCCTCAATAATTAGGGAAGGAGGCTGCTCATTGGAAGGAGTAGAGTCTACCTCTATGGTCATGATTGATCATATCCTCAAATATGAAGGATATGGTTAGATCCTCAAGCGCATCACGGAAGCGTGAGCATCGTATCGAATACGACAAAGAACGACTAGTCGAACTAGTTGTTCTATGCAACGGAAATTAAAAATTTTTCATATGACGAAAGCACATGATCCAAGAACACTTCTCGGATCGTTTCATCTAAACCACAAACAAATAATAGGCTTACCTCTTGAAGCGTAGCTGCGATCGATTCTCTAAACGAAGAGAGACCTCCTGTCTCAAGTCTGTTCCGATGGAGGAGATGCTTGCGAGCGCGGGGATGAACCGCGTGCTTCTAGCAATCCATGTTGATGATCCAAGCGGTGGATCTCCTGATCTCGACACACGAGATCCATCGTCTTCTTCATGAGCTAGGTGAACCGAAGGATACGAAGATCCACGAGCAAACGATCGGGCTGCATGACGATGACGCTACGGTGATGGAGAGTCTCTCTAGAGCATCCATGGTGGACGACCATGAGAGGAAGGGAGAGGGCTGACGTGTAGAGAGAAATATAGAGAGAGATGTGCTTCTAAAGCATTGTGTAAAAAAGAGCAATGGGGTGCCTCTCCTTTCAAAACATTTTGGGATCCATGGATCTCAATCTCTGGGACAACACAAATCCAATGGCTCTCATTTATTGTGTTTCTTTTAATGGCTAAGATTTGTGTTGGTAAAAAACCAACAACAATTAATTTCTTTTAGATTAAATATATAATGATAAATCAATATAATTCAATCACCTAATTAAATCAAGATCTCTTCGAGATCATAGGAGAAAGAGTGCCTCCTTCCATGTTGTAAGGAGGGGACGATCACACAGTCCTAATAGGAATGGTGGCCGTCCACTCCATATATATGGAAGGTGGCTCTCATATCTATATTGTAATCTCCAAGATTATGCAACAACTTTTGTTGCAAAATATTCTACAAAAATAATTCACAATTATTTTGTAGACATTGCAATCTTGCCATTGAAAAATTTGTGAATCCTATTCACAATCCAAAATAAAATATAAATTATATTTTCAATTCAATGTCCAATGTGAATCGAATTCACATTAACATTTAATAAACAAATGTAAATTACAAAGAGCTCTCTCTTATATATTATAAATCACATTTATAATATATATATATGATTAATATGGATCTTTCCATCCACATTATTCATATCCATGATAATTAAATCATATTTAATCTTCTTGGATCTCTTTTCTCTTGTTCTCAAATAATATGAATCACATTCACATTATTCACATCTTTGATAATCAAATCATATTTAATTATCTAAGACAACTCTCTTTATAATATGAATCGAATTCATATTAATCATGATAATTAAATCAAATTTAATTATCCATTTTCTCAATTCTTGGATATATATATATATCAATAATAGAATTATCCATGAACTCCTTCAAGGATAATGCACTTTCTCCGCGAATACTTGGAGATAAGGATAGGGCGATTGTATTGTTCCACGTATAGTGACTTGAATACTGAGATCGTATCTCAAATCCAAATCGCGGGCCTCCTATAGATGCTTTATTAAATCAAGACCGCAAATCTAATTTTCTCATTGCATATGAATCATATTCAGATCTATGTCCAACATTTGGACTAAGATCATATTACTTCTCTACTGAGAGGAATCACGAAAATCCAAACCCATTTCAACACTCCATAGGAATGGAAGTGTCATGGTTATACAATCATTTATGATCACACCACCCTCAGGTATTCCCAATACCTGTACATCCTGCATACTAGAAGACTCGGAATAAACCCGAAGTATTGGATCAACTTTATACTGTCTACTTCATGGTTTTATTAGTAAGTTTGTCATTCGATCATTGGGAGTTGGTATCGATCATACACTTTCTAAAAACGTATATCATACCTAGGTCTTGATCATATACTTCCCAAAAGTATATATCAAACCTACAAATTCAGTCAAGCTTCCAAAGCGAGACGATCGTGCGCACGGAATTTGATTCTTCCCAATATCTTATGAGTGAGCTCATGTCTTCCAGTTCAGTAACTGAACCTGTATGATCCCTTTGAGTGATCGTATTACTCATATGGCCTTATATGCACACCAGCAAGTTGGTGTATTGACCTTGGTTAGGTCATCAACCTATTGGTCTGCCAAATGTACATACTCAGACATATAGCAACATATTTGTCTCCGGTTAGAGGATGCATGCCTGTATCGTGACAGCATACGATATAGGACTTTGGTTATCTCGATCTCGTTAAGTCAACTCTTTGACCTAATTAATCTGACACTTCCGAATCTCTATTCCTATGCAGAGGACCTGCATCAAGAGGTCGGTCAGATATCATCCTTTAGAGATAAGGATTGCCATCTCCTACTCGGGTTGGAGATCATCTCTTAACAATCATTTGACGGTGCTTGATGAGTCCTTAATCTTACCCCTTATATATTCATCCATGCACCAGCCTCTATGATTCAATAGTTGAATCAACAGCTGTATGATCATTAAAATGGCCATGGTACATAACCCTAATTGTACTAAGGGAACTATAATGCAAATTATTTATTTTTCATTTCAGATCAGGGAATGATATTCGCAATAACATTTATTGCATAATAGCTCGACATGGGCTTGCATGTCCAACAATCTCCCACTAGCACAAAGAGCCATTAATGGGCTAATCATTTAAACCCTCACTCATGTGACAATCATAGGCTATTAAGAAAATATCTAGGTAAGATGATCAGTCACTTTGTTCACACGAAACTACGCCAAGTCCTTTTACGGCACTTGCATATCCCCAGTAACAGTGCTCGCATCTAATGCGAATGTTGCATCTTATGCAACCAATATTCAATCTTGTTAAGGTATTATAACGTCGTTGACACTATAGATTAATAATTGTCATAACCAGTATTTCTATAATCCTTATCAGAATACCCTTATTCCTGGAGATCTCTATCTCCACAGTTAAGACCTTTTAGATCTCTATAAGTCATTGAGATCACTATCTCAAAAATCTTGTCCTCTATGGAGATATTGTTATTACTGCAATCAAGTGTTTTCTCTCCATATTAGGATTAGTAACAATTTAGTAATCCCATTACATGGCAGATATCTAGCTTTTGTTCACATCTAGCATACTTTCAACTTCTCGTAACTAATGCACGAGTGCAAGTAGTAATAGCAATCACTTCCTCAACTCTTTAAGGTGCTATCCCTTTAGATAGGTTAGTACCATATCTTAAGGGATGGAAGCCTTTCTTGGAATTTTCCAGAAAATGGAATACGTCCAAGGTGTACCATTAATGTGACAGTCCCAATACCCTCTTCTCTATGTTTTTGAACACCTTCAGAACTAAGATCCAAGAGGTATCCTTGAGATCATATCTCAAGTTATGGAACAACCAGATTATAAAAAACTTATTATTATGCTTATATCATTTTAAATGATTAGGATATCATCTACATTTAGCATGATGAACACAAAGGCACTCCCACTAAGCTTCATATGGCTCGTCAAGATTCAATCTGAAATAATAACATTTATAATTTCATCAAATCTTATGGTCCAATATTCAAGAAGCTTATTTGAGTCCATAGATGGATTCCTTAGCTTGCACACCTTGCTTTCCTCAACCATGAAGCCCTGGGGCTACTTCATGTGAATATCCTCAGAGAGGTATTCATAGAGGAATGCAATCTTGATTTCTTTCTCTTGAAGATCCATTTTCACCTTTATGGGTCTTTCCCATATAGGTGGATCCTCGAGGGTCCATATAGAATACTTGTATATGAAGTCTACTTGAGACTTTATTGCTAAAATCCATCTTTCCATGTTATGATCCTCAGGATTTTCATCACATGAAATCTGACCATTTTCAGACTTAACTGACACATGGAGTACATCCTCAAATTCATTTGAAGAAGTATTAGTGTTTCATCTTTAATTGTCCTTTTAGTTCCCGATTTCAGGAGCCTCATTATCTTCTCAAGATTAAATGAGTTCCTACACTTCATTTTTATCTTGATTCTCAATAGAGTCATCCTCTCAGAATCACATTCTCAGAGATAAGATCTTTTAATAATCTCAAGGTTATAAAGTAGCTATCCAATACCATCCTTTATTTTCCTAATGAAGTAGAACTCTCTAGTGCTCAATTCCAACTTATTTGCATGGAATCTCATTAAGTATATATAATGTAGTCTCTACTACATATATACCTAGAAACTAAGAGGAAATTATGCTAAAATTAAATTTATTTGAATCTATCGGACAGGTACTTGCTACCTAGATTAAGGGCTCTCCATATCTCCATAAGGTATTCTTTGAATTTCTCTTGGAAGATTTGAGATAGAAATGATATTCATATCTCCATAAGGTATTCTTTGAATTTATCGGACAGGTACTTGCTACCTAGATTAAATCAAATTCATTTTATCTTCCTTCAAACTTTTGTTCTAAACCAAAAATAATGAAATCTTTGAACATTTCAAAGGTTTCTCAAGTGAAGATAAGAAATCTCATATCATGCATATTCATCAATAGATATCAAATATCCATAATGTTTACTATGATATAGATGATCCATATACATCAATATGTATGAGATCCTGAATACATTGACATCTTACACCTTTCCCAAGGAAGGGTGTATTGGACATTTTACTTCGAATACAATATTCATAAGTATGTAAGTTTTGAAATTTTAGACACTCTAAAGTTTCATCTCTTACTAGTCTATTTATCAAATCAATAGACAAATGTCCAAGGCTAGATGCTAGATCATTGTCAAATGATGTTCATCCTCCTATTGATCTCGAGGTTTAATTTCAGTATTTAGAAATGTTAATGAAGCATTCATCAATTTTCTAATTTAATGGAGTCCACTAGATTTTAGATTACTATCTGAAATATCTCCATCATAACTCTTTGTGATAGATTTATTACAGAATTTGTGTTTATTTCCAACATTTAGAAATAAACAATGAGTGTATTCTAATATCTAGCTCACAGAGACATTCTCTAGACTAAGGGCTCTCCCACTGAAATTAATAAGTCTATCAATCCAACAGAGATTATTGCAACAATCGCATCAATATCCATGTGGATAACTACAAACCTTAAGATCAAATTTTTTTACTCCTCTAAAATATATGCAACCTATTGCAAGTGTTGTTAGAAGATTGAGATACAATTATAAGACTTTATTTTATTCAATAAGCAAGTCAATATCAATGATTTATGTGTAGATTATTCTGATGCTCTATCTGAATATTTCACTAAGGATCCTAGATAGTCCAGATAGTCATACTATTAATACATAGACTCATTGCAGTATTGGCATTCATCCAACTATCTATATGCCATATGGAAGTCACAGAAGTAGGTCAACTCTTTGACTTTCATTCTTACTCGGGTCCGACCCATGCTTCCACTGCGCTCCCTTCATCTATAAACAACCGTTGCTTAAGACTAAGGATCTCTTACGTTAAATTCAAAAGAATTCAATGTATGAGCATTTCAACATTTATAAATGTTTCATTAAATTCATACAATATGAATATTATGAAGCTTCATGAATGACTAGAGTATAGATAGTAGAATGATGACACTCATCGTATTTTCATCCATCTAAACTCTCGAAATATTTGTTCAGGTAGGTATTCAAACATTTTGAATACATCATATCTTACAGAGCTACCATTCTACATGATGCAGAGAACCATGTCATACATGATTAAATGTCAAGAGCACATATGTACGCCGTAATATCTTCATTGATTTTATAGGGATTATTTAACAATTGCGATCATCATCTACATGTCAATTCCAAAGTACATTTGATGAGAGATGAAGATTATAGAGACATACAAACCCTAGTTTTGTAGTCCTATTATCTATTTAATTGTCATCCCTCATCAGTATGAGGAGACTTGCATATTGCAACCACATACATTATGTGCCCAACTGCAAGCACAATATCTGGATCATGAGTCCAATCCATGATATTTTTACTCGATATCACTGAGTATAACATTGAGTGGGTTAACGAAGGATTATCTGAATTAAGAAATTTGCAAAAGTGTATATATTTATATATATAGGTATTTTACTTTGATCTAGGAATTTTTATATAAAAGTTGTCTTGCCTTTTCAACATTGAAAGTTCATTCCCTTAATCACTTTCAATGTAATAGATATACTTACCATTATTTCTCAAGCAAGATCTGGGATCTCCTTCCTTATCTTTGTTGCATCCCAATAATATGAGAAACTACAACTCGGATAAAAAGAAGCGGGAATACATTCCGCCTTGGAAGTCCAAGTTGCATTTCCCAATTCGGTCTTTAACGCACCAGGCCCACCACCTCTAAGGTGATGTTGACCCGTCATTAATTGAACCAACTGTCAACAGGAATACAACTCGCTATGCGCAATCCAATATCGCCCCAATAATATGAGGACTCAATATTGGGCTCACTACGCATATGTCCTTACTCTTTCGAGAAGCGAAGAGCCCGATCCAAGTGGCTTGTATGCAGGAGCTATCACTTCGGAGAGGCGTCTCTGACATACAATCTCTAGCGACGGAACCCTTCGCCTTGACGGGAGACCTTGGATGTCACTTATGTGATCCTTCCATATTCAAATTCTAATTAATCATTATAAATCATATTCATTATTATTAATTCTTCCAAGGGAAATAACATCTCTATTCATAATAGAATGTTTTAATTTTAATTGGATTCCAATTAATCTAATCATATTAAATTAATGATCCAATTAATATCCAACCAACATTTTTGATTGTTACTTGAATTATGGTATTATCTCAGATACGTATTATTTCGAATTTTAATAATTAGAAATACATCATAATTTCTTAAGCATTATACTCACCCTACCCGTTGTCATGGCCAGTACTGACGAGAGTGGACGGACCACAATGCTCTCCGACTAGACACCATATCCGCCTCGAGAAAGGATAATGCAAAATAGATCATTTTGTTCTTGAGATGATCATCGGTTCTTCAACTGAAATTATACCATATAATAATAATCAAAACAATTTTGATTAACATTATAATGAGATTTGCTAAACAAATCCCAAATCCTATTCAAGCAACGTGTTTGTTGGAATGTAGATCATGTAGATCATGTAACCAATTAGTGATCTAGATCACATCTAATCAAATATTGGTTAAGGCAATGTCATTTAAGGAGATAATTATCATCAAATATTTCACAAATATATATGTACAATTATTCTTGGAAATTAAACAATTTAATTTCACCAAATGAGTAAAAGACAATCATTAGGTTCTTGATTAGGAAAGTATTTCCAACAGTGACCCTCACTTACTAAAAATATCATATCTCAATCAATTTAAATCCAAATTAAGCAAAGTAAGTTGCTAAAGTTTTCTAATTTTATTTACAACATAACCTAATGATTTGCACGCATTTCAAGGCGTTTCAAATCTGCAATTAACTCTTTAATTACGTTGAGATTCGAAGTCCCGAAACTGGGGATATATGTTCACTAAAATGAGCATAACTTGAGCAAACGGAATCGAAATCACGTAAACGCAGATCCTACAGTTTCCTTATTTGATGGGGAATAAAATCAAATTATTATTTTCGTGTTTAAAAAATTTAAACAGTGCCGAAAATAACCTCAAATTAGAGATACGAAAATGAAATGCGGGAAAACTTTTCCAAACCCAAAGGAACCCAAGTCGTCCTCGGTTTATGTATCAAATCCAAAAACATTGACCTAAGGCTCTAACACCACTTGAAGGATATGGTTAGATCCTCAAGCGCATCACGGAAGCGTGAGTGTCGTATCGAATACGACGAAGAACGACTAGTCGAACTAGTTGTTCTATGCAGCGGAAATTGAAATTTTTTCATACAACGAAACCACATGATCCAAGAACACTACTTGGATCATTTCGTCTAAACCACAAACAAGTAATAGGATTACCTCTTTATGCGTGGTTGCGATCGAGCCTCTAAACGAAGAGACCTCCTGTCTCAAGTCTGATCCGACGGAGGAGACGCTTGCAAGCACGGGGATGAACCGCGTGCTTCTCGCAATCCATGTTGCTGATCCAAGCGGTGGATCTCCTGATCTTGACTCACGAGATCCATCATCTTCTTCACGAGCCAAGTGCACAGAAGGAGATGGAGATCCACGAGCAAACGATCGGGCATTATGACGATGATGCTGCGGCTATGGAGAGTCTCTCTAGGGCATCCATCGTGGACGACCATGAGAGGAAGAGAGAGGGCTGACATGTAGAGATAAATAGAGAGAGAGATGTGCTTATAAAGCATTGTGTAAAGAAGAGCGATGGGGTGCCTCTACTTTTATAACATTTTGGGACCCATGGATCTCAATCCATGGGACAACACAAATCCAATGGCTCTCATTGATAGTGTTTCTTTTAATGGCTAAGATTTGCGTTGGTAAAAAACCAACAACAATTAATTTAATTTAGATTAAATATATATTAATAAATCGATATAAATCAATCACCAAATTAAATAAATATCTCTTGGATATTATAGGAGAGAGAGTGCCTCCTTCTATGTTGGAAGGAGGGGACGACCACACATTCCTAATAGGAGTGGTGGCCGCCCACTCCATATATATGAAAGGTGGCTCTCATATCTATATTGTAATCTCCTAGATTATGCAGCAACTTTTGTTGTAAATTATTCTATAAAAAATAATTCACAATTATTTTGTAGACATTGCAATCTTGCCATTAAAAAATTTGTGAATCATATTCACAATCCAAAATAAAATATAAATTACATTTTTCAATTCAATGTCCAATGTGAATCAAATTCACATTAACATTTAATTAACAAATGTAAATTACAAATAGCTCTCTCTTATATATTATAAATCACATTTATAATATATATATATATAATTAATATAGATATTGCCATCCACATTTTTCATATCCATGATAATTAAATCATATTTAATCATCTTGGATCTCTTTTCTCTTGTTCTCAAATAATATGAATCACGTTCACATTATTCACATCTTTGATAATCAAATCACATTTAATTATCTAAGACAACTCTCTTTATAATATGAAGCGAATTCATATTAATCATGATAATTAAATCACATTTAGTTATCCATTTTCACAATGCTCAGATATATATATCAACAATAGAATTATCCATTAACTTCTTCAAGGATAATGCCCTTTCTCCGCGAATACTTGGAGATAAGGACAGGGCGATTGTATTGTTCCATGTATAGTCACTTGAATATTGATATTGTATCTCAAATCCAGATCGCAGGCCTCCCGTAGATGCTTGATTAAATCAAAACCGCAAATCTAATCTTCTCATTGCATTTGAATCATATTCAGATCAATGTCAAACATTTGGACCAAAATCAGATTACTTCTCTACTGAGAGGAGTCACTAAAATCCAGATCCGTTTCATCACTCCCTAGGAATGGAAGCGTCATGGTTATACAATCGTTTATGATCACATCACCCTCTGGTATTCCCAATACCTGTACATCCTGCATACTAGAATACTCAGAATAAACCCGAAGTAGTAGATCTACTTTATAGTGTCTACTTCATGGTTTTATCAGTAAGTTTCTCATTCGATCATTGGGAGTTGGTATCAATCATACACTTTCTAAAAGCGTATATCATACCTATGTCTTGATCATATACTTTCCGAAAGTATACATCAAACCTACAAATTCAGTCAATCTTCCAAAGCGAGACGACCGTACATACAGAATTTGATTCTTCCCAATATCTCATGAGCGAGCTCATGTCTTCCAGTTCAGTAACTGAACCTGTATGATCCCTTTTAGAGATCGTATTACTTATATGCTCTTATATGCACACCAGCACGCTGGTGTATCGACCTTGGTTAGGTCATCAACCTATTGGTCTGCCAAATGTACATATTCAGACATATAGCAACACATCTGTCTCCGGTCAGAGGATGCGTGCTTGTATCGTGACAGCATACGATATAGGAATTTGGTTATCTCGATCTCGTTAAGTCAACTCTTTGACCTAATTAAGTGGATACCTCCGAATCTCTGTTCCAATGCAGAGGACCTGCATCAAGAGGTCGGTCGGATATCAGCCTTTAGAGATAAGGATTGTCATCTCCTACTCAGGCTCGAGATCATCTCTTAATAATCACTTGATGGTACTTGATGAGTCCTCAATCTAACCCCTTAGATATTCATCCAAGCACCAGCCTCTATGATTCAATAGTTGAATCAACAGATGTATGATCATTAAGATGGCCATGGTGCATAACCCTAATTGTACTAAGGGACCTATAATGCAAATTATTTATTCTTTATTTCAGATCAGGAAATGATATTCGCAATAACATTTATTGCATAATGGCTCACCGTGGGCTCGCATGTCCAACAAAATAATGGGGTCATACAGGGTACATATGTGTCCATATCATCCATGTGGTCCTCTGTATGTATAGGCTGATCAAATGAGTGATATTCGGGTTGCTCAATAGGGATTTGATCGTTGCGATCAATCCACTTCTGATGAGCATTAAATGCGGGTCTTTCCATCAAGGTTTGGTTTCTCGACCAGTCATGAGACTCAAAGGTATTTTGATCTTGAAATGGTTCATTAGTGAGAAACCTGGAATAAGACGGTTCAGTCTAAGATGGTAGGTGGTCATGTGTGGTCGGATGATTCGAGTAGGAAATCAATAAGGGGGCTGAATTCATCCGCGGGCGAAAGTCTCCCGCAATTGTTGGAGGATTATTGAAAGAAGATGATTTAGTTGATTTTGTCCTAACTGAGACAAATTCATTTTCACAGTATAGATCTAATGGATTTTCAGGTAAATGTTCTTCTATTTTTGAAAGAGCTGAAAGGAATGATGGTTTGGATTTGGAATGATTTTCATGATCTGGATGCGCAGAGTTTTTTTGACAAAAATTCAGTGATGATGTTTAAATCAAGAAAGGGGAGAGATGATTGCACGAGATAATCAAAAGAAATGTTATCAGATGTGCGGCTTTTGATCCTTGATATCGATTGATGAACACCAATGCAAACACAAATCAAACCCCGGGTTCACCAACTCACAAAATGAAGCCCTAAGAGTTCACCTATTATCTTTTCAATTTTAATTGGTGACAAGACAATCTTGGAAAATAATTAAGCGAGTTGTTCGGTGCAAAAAATTTTCTTAAAGACTGTCCCGAATTCCTACGACTAGTTGCATCCACTTTCATCCAGTATAGGTGTAAGTACGGAACGTAAAACGGCTACCTGTGTTACTTAAGGATGGAGCCTTATACAGTGTCCTTTAAACCACCCACTCTGCTTAGGAAATCCTGACCGTTTACCGGCTACCCGTGTTCCTCACTGAGAAGTAGCTAATCGTTTTTAAAATCTGTAGTCTGAATGAAAATTCAGGTTTTGGGCACTAGCCTTAAGTGTCGTCTCTCGCTCACTCATAAAAATAAAAGCATCCAAGGTCGGGGTTGCTCTCCCGTGATTTTGTGAGTTATTTAAAGTCGGCTATATTTAGCAGCCCCAATTTAATTAGGTGATCACTGAAGTATTAAATGAGCACAAATACACGTCTATCGTTTAGTCCCGATTTCCTTTAAAATTATGGGACAAAACAAGAGGGAGAAGTTCGCGAAAATCCGATGCACGTGAAGACAATGATGTATGCTTAGTTAGAAGACTTACAGTGAATCCTCGCAATATCCATGTGGAATGCAATACAAGAATTGAAAATTTTATTCTATATTAATGCAAGCCGATGAAAAACCACACCTAGCAGAAATATCTATTAGCGGGAAGAATTTGAGTTGAATTTGACAATATTGAACGATCTATTGTGCGTCTTGATGAATACCCATTCATCACTCTTTATTCTTATATTTTAGCTACAAAAACCTTTGCAAATGCATGTATATTCATGTAAATACAAATAATTATCAAAATCATGCATTATATAATGTTTAATAATTAGCATGTTTTTGTGCAAAATAAAAGAATAAAGAGTAAAAAGAAAAAGAGGGAAATATTTAGAATAAATATTGAGCAACCTAATCCCAAGGGAGGGCTCAGCATGGGCCTGACCGCATAAAAACCAAAGTAGAGGGAGATAGGGACTCATGTGTGTAAATATATTTGTAAATATAATAAAAATATTTTCCTCCAAAAAAAAGAGACTAAAATGGGCCTATAAATACTTGTATATATTTATAAATATAAAAATCGAAATAAAAAGAGAAAGCTAAAAAAACCCTCACCTTGTGCATATTCATCATGTACATAGCCATTTCTATTTATTTTACCTAATAAATACATAAAATTAATTTCCAAACATTTTGTATATATACCACTTTTCATGTTATAAATAAATAAAATAAAAACCATTAAAACAACAACAAAATAAAAAGCACAAAAATAAAAATCAAAATAAACATTGTATATAGACCATGTAAATATGTGTATATAACTATTTATTTACCCTATGTAAATAAACAATAAAAATAAAATAAAAATATCAAATTATTCCAAATTTTATTCTATAAATAAATAAAACGTAAAATTGGAATAAATTGCATAAAAATAAATAATTAAAAATCAAAAATCAAAAATACATATTGTATATACCTATATAAAATAATAATATTTTGTAAATACCTAAATTATATTTCAAAAAAAATAAATAAATATCACAAAAAATAGTTAAAATAAAATAAACATTTTTCATTTTTTGAGTTTTTCGAAATTCGATCATTTTCTATTTATTATTTAATTTTCAAAATCCTAATAATTGGCGGGCTCTGATTGGTCCATGGGGGATGTTGACCTCCGGTCAACTCTCCCCCCATGACCATCAGAGCCGGGTTTGACACGCCCGACCCGATTTCTCATCTTTTTTGCATCACGACCCGATCGCCAAATCTCCAAACCCCGAGCTCCGATCATCCATCCTGCATCCGAGATCCCCGCCGTCATATCCGCGTTGGGATCCGCGCTTCGCGGAACCCTGCCCGACCTTCTTTTCTCGGACCTGCACTCGTATAAATCCACAGCTCCGCCTCACGATTTCTCATCTTTGGCCATTCGTTCCACCCCCCAGTGAGCTCCATCGCATCGGCGAGAGTGACAGCTCGCCCCCCGTGGTGTCGTAGCGAGGAGAGGGAGCGGATTCCACTGATCCGGCGAGTAGCACCGCCGTGCTGCGCCCAGAGCGAGAGCCCGAGCCTCGAAAGGAGATGCTCCTCGAGGCGACGACCCAGAGCATGGCCTGCTCATCCCCAGTCGCATCGTCCATCCAGGTATCCCCGTAGTTCTTCATTTTTCGCTAATTTTCAATTACCCTCAATTCGCTTCTCCGTCTGTCGCCGTCGATTCCGTCCACGTCCGACCACCATTCGATCATTAGGCTTCGCCATAGCCTTCGCCTTCCTCCCGCGCACCTTCTCCATATCTCTATTCAACCCAGCTCGCACAGGAGCTGGGGCTCGAGGTCCTCCGTCTACCCCCCTCGCCGGAGCTCGCCCATATCGCACCTCCGATCACCTTCACCCCGCCTAACCGGGTCGAGGCAGTTTGCCCTCGACCCGCGAGCTGTTTAGTCTATTTTGCAGGAGCATCCAAGCCCATCTGAGGGCTTGGACCATTGGGTCCAGCAGCTACAGCTCCGACGACCTTGCCGGAGCTCCCTGGAGCTCGGCTGGGTCATCGGAGACTCCCATCCGACGCGGAGGCTCACGTCGAATCTTTTCCGATCATCAGCGCCCCGCGAGGAGGCTCGGAGCGAGCGCACTGGGCCGGTGAAGTTCGCCGGCCACCTGTTCTTCGAGCATCTTCCCCGACCGTCCGATCTTCCTCGACCTCTAGTTTGCATCTCGTCCGTCCACTTGAGGAGGTCCCTCCACCGTCAGATCTTGGAGAGGAGATCTAGACCGTCCATTCCAGCGAGGCTTAGCCACCGAGAGCCTCCACCCGTTCGATCAGCCACGTGGCTGAGCCTCCACCATCCGATCAGAGCCAAAGCCCGTCGTTTACCCACGATGCACCTCAGACGTTAGATCTTCCACGTGGGAGCTTCCTAGCCGCTCGATCGCGTTGAGGGTTTCTTCGTTGTGCGCCGTGCCTCCTCGACCGTCAGATCCAGCACGTGGCGCACATCCAGCCCTCGAGATTTAATAAGGGGTAAATTTACCTTAGGCCCCTCTGTTTATGGTTTTTATTAGTTAGTCCTGTAAATATTTTATCAAGTTCATTTTATTCCGCACATTTTGCAATTAGGACCCCGTACTGAATGAATGAAAACTTTTGAGTATTTGCATTTATACCCATGTGCGCGAAACATTTGTGCATATGTTTTAATTCGTGGGTTATTTGCAGACTACCCCCTGGACTTTTGGTACATGTTACCAAATAGTCCTCGGGAATAGTTTTTATTACATTTGGATCCCTGAGTGCCCCAGAAACGTGCTTGGCACGTGACCTCCTGGGTATTTTGCACCAGACCCCTCAGAACTTCGGGTATTTGCACTTTGGTCCCTATGCACAGTACCCTCTTTCCATTTTTGAATAAAATAGCACATCACTCCAAATTTGATGAAAATTGGATACATGGCTCCTGCCATAGTGTAAAATTTTTTATAAATTTTGGAGACATTTTTGACGCTGTTTGGTATTTTTAAAAATTCAAAAACACGTATTTTCTATATTGTTCAGCCCTAAAAATCACAAAAAAAATTAAAATTCATCTAAAAATTACAAAAAAAAGTATTTACTGTTTGTTTTGGCTTGCCTGATTTTCGAGCCAATTTTGGCTATTTTTCATTACTTAAAACACATAAAAATTGAAAAACACTCAAAAACTCATAAAAATTCTAATAAATAATTTAAAAATCCAAAAATAATAAATCCAGTGCCCTAATTTTCCCTAAACTTTCTAGTTTATAGGAAAATCACCCTCAGGACCTGGGAGCCTTTTTTATATTTTAAATTGGCCTTTTTCTCCTGACTGGACAACACCCTTTGTTTCTGTCATTGTTTCATTTTTTAGAAAATAAAATAAACATCAGAAAAATCTCAAAAATTCACTAAAAACAGTAAAAATTATAAAACACACGAAAATATTTTTTTTGGAATTTTTGGGTGATTTTTAGTGCATTTAATATATTGTTGAAATGTGTTTTTTAGTTGCTTTTATTATTTTCTTAAAATCTTAAAAATCCAAAAAAATATAAAAACCCTTAAAAACCACCAAAAATACCTTTTCTTCTCTTTTTGACTACTTCGTAGGCCGTAAGGCCAATCTGTGCTCTTTGAGTTCGACCCTGGTCGCTATACCAGGTTAATAAAATAGTCAGGACCGCTATTGATTCTTGATTTGACTTTATCTTTGATTGGTGGTCTGATTTATTTTTCTTGATTGTTTGAATTATCTCTCTCGATCCGGGTCCCAACGACCCTTGAGTGATTTTATATTTTATCGCGGATTGATTTGAGGGATTTTTCGGTTCATCAGAATGGCACCGTTGCCGGGGAGCACGGCTTAGTAGTCGATTTTTGAGTTTTTCGCGGCTTTTCTTTTCGCGGCTTTCTGTACATATTCTTGTATATACATTTGATCTGTTTATATATTCATTTGGTCTGACATTCTTGTTTGTTTTCTTGCGAGGGCCCGAGGACAGAGGCGGCTTCTTCGGAAGCCGACGCAACCGCGAGAGTCGGAGGTGACTCTTTTCTTTACAGAGCCGCAGGAGAGCGTAGGAGAGCGAGCAGGAGTGCGGGAGCTGCGGAATAGCCGCAGAGTAGAATAGTTTAGATTAGATTTTATTTCTGCATATTTGAACTGTTATTGTAATAATACAGATACTCAGAGACACTTAGACTCTCGGGTCTGTTTCGTCGAGCACCGGTGTGCTCGGGGGACCCATTTAGATTTTTCGCGATTTTTCACGGCTTTTATCTTTTTAGCTGCCTTTTACGGTTTTCCGCAGTTTTTCTCAAGCCCCTAGATTTAGGATTTTCTACTTGACGGTGCCGTAATTAGTAGGATCCCCACACTTAATTGATTATCTGTTCCTATAGAGCGATAATTGGACCTACTAATAAATCAATAATAAAAATAGTTTAGTCGCTTTCCTAAGAGCCTACGCGCCGCGAGCCTGCCCCGTCAAGCGCTACTCCTGAACTCGACCTGTCGAGAAGAGGAGGGGTGGGTCTAGACCGGACTCTTTGGATCGAGGGCGAGTGACTAGGCTAGACGGTTCTATCGAGTAGAAATTGCCTGTTTAGGACTCGGTTTTCACCGCTGCACCATTTAGGTAGTTTATTTCCTGTCTTTAAATTCTGCACGGATCATCTTGCATGTAGACTGCTGGAGTCAGGTATGCATTTCTATCTCTGCATGCATCATTGATTTCCCGCGCATCGGCTTTTTCGTCTTCTCCATCCTGTTTTGGACTAAATAACCAGGAGAACTGAAAAAATCATTAGGCCTTTGTTTTTATTGAAAAATATTAAAAAGAAAAACCATAAAATTGGGACTGTTTAAGCTATTGACCCTAAAAGAAACTTGACTGAAAAAATTTGTCTTGGGGAGAGCAACCCCCTCATTGTTTGGTTTGCTTGCGCGAGAGAGTGACCCGTCCACTAGGTAGAGCCCTCCGGTGCTATTCCTGACTGACTACCGACTCTTCCGTGCGGG
The DNA here is from genome assembly GCA_037367405.1 of Ottelia alismoides. Classification (NCBI taxonomy): domain Eukaryota; kingdom Viridiplantae; phylum Streptophyta; class Magnoliopsida; order Alismatales; family Hydrocharitaceae; genus Ottelia; species Ottelia alismoides. The sequence continues at coordinate 41,967 of JAZKJV010002976.1, forward strand.
ACAGTCGGTTGGGGTAGCATCGGGAATCCCAACAGGTCACGTAAGCGCTCTGATAGATTGATTTGTTCACCTCATAAAATTTGACAAGATAATTTGACCGAGCCTTTACGATCTTCAGCTCGTGTTGCGTTGGTGAACAGAGGGTTTGGTTGCCGATCATAGTTTCTCTAGATCTCATCCGCCTTACTCGCCAGAACACCATGATGGGCAGGAGGTCTCTTAGGCAGCCTTTGGCTGCACCACTTTTCAGCACTCCTGACCATTCATCTAGGTCTGTTCATGGGAGCTCAGACCCGCTCTCCGAACCCGAGTACGACTCCGCCCTGTTCCCCCTCGACCACCCTTCTTCTGATTCAGAGATGCCAGTACTAGAGGAGAGACAGACAGATGATTTATCAGCACCTGAGTTTGGTTGTTTTGGTTTTTCAGAGACGATGGCCAGCAGTTCTGATGATCGCACAGAGGTCCACAGGGAGAGCAGCATTTCATTCTGGACCAGGGTTCGATCAACTCCACCCTGATCGCCTCCCTCGAGTCAGTACAGCAGCAGCTGAGGGATCAGGGAGCTTTTATGATGGACATGAGGCGAGAGTTTGAGCAGTTGAGAGCCAACCGCAGAGGAGGAGCAGGAGGAGGGCCCGACGATGCGGCAGCTGCCGCAGCAGCCGCAGACGCGGCAACAGCAACAGCAGCAGCAGCAGCAGCAGGAGGAGGAGCACCACCATCACTTAGGTCGATGCAGGAGAACCACAATCCCGGGTCGACCCTGACACACCGCTGGGTGGTACTTCTAGCGATCGTGGGGGACTTCAAGTTCCCCCCGAACACTCTGCAGCTTCTTCCCCGATTCCACGGATTGGCCACAGAGGAGCCTCATCTCCACCTGCAGGTGTTTGAGATGATTTGTAACACTGTCCACGATCGTCAGGTGGACCAGGATACGATCAGAATGATTGCCTTCCCCTTTTCCTTAGCAGACAGAGCAACCACCTGGCTGAAGCACTTGGGGAAGTTCGTTTACACTTGGGAGCAGCTCCGCACCGAGTACTTGAATAAGTACTATCCACTCGGGCGGACCAATGCAGCGAGAGCCCTCATCAGCAACTTCTCCATGCTCCCCAACGAGTGATTCCATGAGGCATGGGAGAGGTTCCTTGAGCTGACTGATCGATGCCCGCACCACGACATCTCGAAGCCGAACCTTGTTCAGAGCTTCTTCAGCGGGCTGACACCAGAGCTCCAAGGCTTGGTGAATGCTTCTTGTGGAGGGTCTTACTTCGCCAAGGATCACGACCAGGTCTGGGCCATCTACGAGGAGATGGCCGAGAACTATATGGTGATGTCCCAGACCAAGTTGTACACTAAGGGCAGACCCCAGCAGCCAGGACCCGTGCAGTACCAGAGGATAGCACGGGTCGACGCCGGTCCTTCCAGTTCATCCGCAGTAGCAACAGCACAGGCAGAGCCATCCGCTGCGGATTTGGGTATCATCAGTGAGAAGTTGGATCGTATAGAGCTGATCAAGAAGAAGCAGTGCCAGGGCATCACTCAGATGGAGCAGATGGCACAGACTCTGAGCGACATGAAGACCCAGCTCATGTGTCTCCAGGAGGCACAGACGGCTTCCCAGCCCCGTCTTCAGTCGCGAGGCGACACCGGCGGCAGCAGCGGCTCGTTCCAGCGCTCCAGCTCACACCAACAACTTAGACAGGTTCACCTTGTACAGGCGTGTTGGACATGTGAGCCCTCGGCGAGCCATTATGCAATAAATGTTATTGCGAATATCATTCCCTTATCTGAAATGAAGAATAAATAATTTGCATAATAGGTCCCTCTGTACAATTAGGGTTATGTACCATGGCTGTCTTAATGATCATACAGTTGTTGATTCAATTATTGAATCATAGAGGCTGGTGTTTGGATGAATATCTAAAGGGTTAGATTGAGGACTCATGAAGCACCGTCAAATGATTGTTAAGATGTGATCTCCAGCCTGAGTAGGAGATGGCAATCCTTTTCTCACATAGGCTGATATCTGACCGACCTCTTGATGCAGGTCCTCTGCATAGGAATAGAGATTCGGAGGTGTCAGATTAGTTAGGTCAAAGAGTTGACTTAACGAGATCGAGATAACCAAAGTTCTAGGTTGAATGCTGTCACAGCATAGGCACGCATCCTCTGACCGGAGACAGATGTATTGCCATATGTCTGAGTATGTACATTTGGCAAACCAATAGGTTGATGACCTAACCAAGGTCTATACACCGGCGCACGGGTGTGCATGTAAGGGCATATGAGTAATATGATCTCTCAAAGGGATCATACAGGTTCACTACTGAACCGGAAGACACGAGCTCACTCATGCGATATTGGGAAGAATCAAATTCCGTGCACGGTCGTCTCGCTTTGGAAGCTTGACTGAATTTATAGGTTTGATATATACTTTTGGAAAGTATATGATCAAGACCTAGGTATGATAGATTCAGATTCAATGAGAAGATTAGATTTGTGTTCTTGATTTAATCAAGCATCTGTGGGAGGTTCGTAAGATCTGGATTTGAGATAAGATCTCAATATCAATGTCACTATACGTGGAACAATACAATCGCCTTGTCCTTATCTCCAAGTATCTGCGGAGAAAGCACATTATTCTTGAAGGAGTTCAAGAATAATTCATTTGATGAATTCCATATCCAAGCAAGAAGAACTTGATGATTAAATGAGATTTAATTATCAAGCTTAATATGAATATGATTCATATTGTGAGAATTATTATCTAAGATAATTAAATGGGATTTAATTATCAAGGATTAGAGAATGTGGATAATACTATCCATAATATATGTGTATTATAAATATGATTTATAATACATATATTGAAGAGAGAGAATTTATGTAAATAGCATTTGTTAATTATTAATGTGAATTGGATTCACATTAAGTAATTAATTGGAAATGTAATTTACAAATTAGTTTGGGTTGTGAATGTGATTCACATATCTTCGATGGCATGATTGAAATATTCATAAATTAATTTGGAATTAATTTGGTGGATATTATTGCAATAATAGTTATTGCAATTTATTAAGAAATAATAAGATAAAATAAAAGGAGACAAAATAACACCCTATAATTTAGGGTGGTTGGTTGACTCCCTTTTGTTGTCACATTATCTCTTAATTAGTTAAATTAAATTATGTTGATAATGTTGCAACATATTTTAATTTAAATTAATGTTGTTGGTTTTAACCAACAACAATCATAGCCATTGATTTTACATGGACCAAGCCTGGCCATTGGATCCATGTGTCCCATGGATTGAGATCCATTGGATCCTAAACTAATATAAAAGGAGGGCTAGGGTAGCCTTCCAAGTTACAACATAATCAAGAGTTGTAAATGGTTGCAACTCTCTCTCTCTCTCTCTCATATTCTAGCCCTCTCTCTTTCTCTCCTCCAAAAGATGGTCGTCCATCTTGTGTTGAGAAAGGAGAGACTCTCGGTTTCTTCTTCGACGCTTGGATCTTCGTCAAGGATTGCAGGAAGGACGCGACTCATCATCGTGCCTGCAAGTGCGTTCTTCGTGGGTCGGACTTGAGACAGGAGGATCTCTACTTTGGGATCTCACGATCGCAACCACGCTTCAAGAGGTATTCCTTATACTTGTGGTTTGATGAAACGATCCGAGAAGTGTTCTCGTGATCATGTGGTTTCATCTTTGGTTTTAAAAAATTTTAATTTCCGCTGCATCTAGCATCTAGTGCGACTAGTTGCTCCGATTGCATACGATGCGATCGACACGCTTCCGTGATGCGCTTGAGGATACTCAATATCATTCAAGTGGTATCAGAGCCATAGGTCAAATAAGGTTTTGGATATGATCCATAGACCTTAGACGATTTGGTTCTTGAAAGGGTTGCGAAATTTTTTACTGCATTTCAATTTCCGCACCTCTGTCTAATTGAATTTTTTGGCACTGTTAAAAATGTTTAAACACGAAATTTTCAATTGGATTTTGTTCTCCATTAATTAAGTAAACCATAGGACTTGAGTTTACTAAATTTAGACTTTATTTGCTCAAGATATGGCTTTTTGAATATGACTATATTCACTGTTGCGGGAACTGCGGATTTGAACGTGATTAATGAGATAATTACGGTTTTAATCCGCCTTGAAATGCGTGAATTATCAATTGGGTTCTTTAATAAATCAAATAGGCAATCTTTGGAAACTGAGTTTGCATTTTTTGGATTTAAATTGATCAAGATAAGTTAATTTTAGTGATTGGGGGTCACTGCTGGAAATTAACAATTTTGATCTTGAACCTTGTGATATGTCATTCAATTATCATGATGAAAATTAATTGTTAATTTTCTGGAATAATTAGTGATAAATATTTGTGAAATATTTAAAGAGATAATTATTTCATTGAATGACACTTGCCTAAACCACAATGATGAGATATTAGATCTTGATCATTGGTTCATCAACAAACATTGCTTTCATGAAAACCATAGTTTATCCTACAATTGTTGTAGGAAAATTTTTACATGAAAAACCCTTTTGCTTGAATAGGATTGGGGATTTGTCTAGCAAATCTCCTTATAATCAAAAATGTTTTGATTTATATTATATGGTATAATTTCGGTTGAAAAATCGATGAACATCTCAAAGTACATGATGGTCTATCTGGTATTATCCTTTCTCGAGGCGGATGTGGTGCCTAGTCGGAGAGCATTGGGGTAGCGGGTTGCAACGTATGTGATCCGTCCCACTCTCGTCGGTACTGGCCATGACAGCGGGTAGGGACTGTATAATGCCGGAGACAGACAATGTGTATTTTTCTAATTATTAAAATTCGAATAATACGTACTTTGAGTATATACCTATTATTGAAGTAAAAGACATGTTTGTTGATTGATGTTTGGATTGGTGATTAATTTAATGTGATTAAATTAATTATGTCCAATAAACACTCTATTATGAATAGAAGTGTATTTCCCTTGGAAGAATTAATTATGTGAATATGATTCATGATAATTAATTACAATTTGAATATGAGATGGAGGATCACATAAGTGACATCCATGGTCTTCCGTCAAGGCAAAGGATTTCGTCGCCAGTTGTTGTGTATAGGAGATGCCTGTCCGAAGTGACAGATCCTGTACATGATTTAATTGGATCGGGTTCTTTGCTTCTCGAAAGAGTAAGGCCGTATACGTAGTGACCCCAATATCGGGTCCTCATATTATTGGGGCGATATTGGATTGCGTATAGCGAGTATTAAGCCTGTTGATGGTTGGTTCAATTAATGACGGGTCAACATTGCCTTAGGGGTGGTGGGCCCGGGTGTTAAAGACCGAATTGGGAAATGCAAGTTGGACTTGCAAGGCGGAATGTGTTCCCGCTTCTTTTTATCCGAGTTGTAGGTTCTCATATTATTGGGATGCAACAAAGATAGGAAAGGAGATCCCAGATCTTGCTAGAGATATAATGGTAAGAATAGCTCTTACATTGAAAGTGATTAAGGGAATGAAATTTCAATATTGACAAGGCAAGACAACTTTGATATAAAAATTCCTAAATCAAAGTAAAATATGTATATATATAATATATATACCCTTATGCAAATTTCTTATTTCAGATAATCCTTCATTAAACCCACTCAATGTTATACTCAATGATAACCAGTAAAAATATCTTGGATTGGACTCATGATCCAGATATTGTACTTGCAATTGGACACATAATGTATGTGGTTGCAGTGTGCAAGTTCCCTCAACATAACAAGGAAGGGCAATTAAATAAGACAATAAGACATCGCCTTAGGGTTTGTATGTCTCTGTAGTCTTGATCCTTCATCGAGTGTACTTTGGAAGTGACATGTCGATGGTGATCGTAATTGTCGAATAATCCTTATAAAATAAAAGAAGATATTTTGGCATACATATGTGCTCTAGACATTTAATCATGAATGACATGGTTCTCTGCATTATGCAGAATGGTGGCTCGAAAGAGATGATGTATTCAAAATGTTTGAATACCTACCTGAACCTAAGTCTCCAAGAGTTAAGATGAATGTAGATATGATGAGTGTCATCATTCTACTATCTATACTCAAGTCATTCATGAAGCTTTATGATATTCATATTGTATGAATTTAATGAAGCATGTATAAATGTTGAAATGCTCTTACATTGAATTCTTTTGAATTTAACATAAGAGATCCTTAATCTTAAGCAATGGTTGTTTATAGATTAAGAGAGTGCAGTGGAAGCATGGGTCAGACCCGAGTAAGAAGGAAAGTCAAAGAGTTGACCTACTTCTGTGACTTCCATATGACATCCAAAGAGTTGGATGAATGCCAATACTGCAATATGTTGATGTGTTGATAGTATGACTATCAAGTCTGTCTAAAATCCTTAGTGAAGGACTCAGATAGAGCATCAGAATAATCTACATATAATCATTGACTCTGACTTTATTATTTCATAAGATAAAGTCTGACAATTGTATCCCAATCTTCTAATGACATTTGCAATTGGTTGCATATATATTAGAAGATTAGAAATTTGATCTTAAGGTTTAGTAGTCATCTACATGGATATTACTGTAATTGTTGTAGCAATCGCTATTGGATAGATAGACTTCATATTCTCAGTGGGAGAGCCCTTAGTCTTAGAGAATGTCTCTATGACCTAGATATTAGAATACCCCATTGTTTGTTTCTAAATGTTGGAAATAAACATGAATTCTGAGATAGAACTATCATAAAGAGTTATGATGGAAATATTTCAGATAGTAATCTAGCATCTAGTGGACTCCACAAAATTAGAAAATTAATGAATGGTTCATTAAGATTTCTAATACTGAAAATCAAACCTTATAAGATCAATAGGAGGATGAAGATCATTTGACAATGATCTGGCATCAAGTCTTGGACATATGTCTATTGATATGATCAATAGACTAGTAAGATATGAAACTTTAGAATGTCTAAAATTTCAAATCTTACATACCTGTGAATATTGTATGCAAAGTAAAATGTCCAATACACCCTTCTCTGGGAATGGTGTTAGATGTCGAGGTATTCAAGATCTCATACATATTGATGTATGTAGATCATCTATATCATAATAAACATTATGGATATGTGATATCTATTAATGGTTATGTATGATATGAGATTTCTTCTCTTCACCTGAGAAACCTTTGAAATATTCAAAGATTTCACAATTTTGGTTTAGAACCAAAATTTGAAGGAAGAATAAATGAATTTGATCTAACCAAGGTAGCAAGTACCTATTAGATAAAATTCAAAGAATACCTTATAGAGATATGAATATCATTTCTATCTCACTCCTCCTGGTAAACCTGAACTCAATAGAGTTGTAGGGAGATACAATTGGATCATGTGTGACATGATTTGGTCAATGATGAATTTTAGCATAATTTCCTCTTAGTTTCCAAATATATATGTGTAGTAGAGACTACAATATATATCCTTAATGAGGATCCATGCATGTAAGCTGGAATCTAGCACTTGAAAGTGCTACTTCATTAGGAAAATAATGGATGGTATTGGATACCTACTTTATGACCTTGAGATTCTTAAAAGATCTCATCTCTGAGGATGTGATTCTTGGAGGATTGAGACTCTTGAGAATCAAGATGAAAATGAAGTAAAGGAACTCATTTAATCTTGAGAAGATAATGGGGCTCCTAAAATCGGAAACTTAAAGGATAATTAAAGATGAAACATTAAACCTCTTCAAATGAGTTTGAGGATGTATTCCATGTGTCAGCCAAGTCTGGCAATGATCAGACTTCATGTGATGAAGCTCCTAAGGATCATGACATGGAATGATGGATATTAGCAATAAAGTCTAAAGTAGACTTCATATACAAGTGTTGTATATGGACCCTCGAGGATCCACCTATAAGGGTTAGACCCATTAAGGTGTAAATGGATCTTCAAGAGAAAGGGAACCTGGTGAGAAGGTAGATACCTTCAAAGCTCGGTACGTAGCCGTAAGCTACACACCGGAAGAGAAGACATTGCTTGCGATGAGACTTGCTCTTCGTTAACCATGCTTAAAATCATCAGAATATTGCTAACCCTAGCTACACAACTTGACTATTGCATCTTCAAGATGTAATTCAAGATTGCATTCCTCTAAAGAATACCTCTCTGAGGATATTCACATGAAGTAGCCCCGGGGCTTCATGATTTTGGAAAGTAAGGTGTGAAAGCTAAAGAAATCCATCTGTGGACTCAAATAAGCTTCTTGTTGTTGGAACATAAGATTTGAAGAAATTATAAATGTTATGATTTCAAATAGAATCTTGATGTACCATGTGAAGCTTAGTGGGAGTGCCATTGTGTTCATCGTGCTAAATGTAGATAATATTCTAATCATTTGGAATGATATAAGGATGATAATAAGTGTTTTATAGACTGGCTATTCCATACCTTGAGATATGATCTCAAGAATACCTCTTAGATCTTAGTTCTGAAGTTGTTCAGAAGCAAAGAAAAGAGGATATTGGGACTGTCACATTTGTAGTATACCTTGGACATATTCCATTCTTTGAAATTCCAAGAAAGGCTTCCTTCCCTTGAGATTTGGTACTGACCTATCAAAAGGGATAGCACCTCAAAGAGTTGAGGAAGTGAATGCTAAAACTGCGTGCACTTGTGCATCAGTTACGAGAAGCTAAGTGTATACTAGATGTGTACAAAAGCCAGATATCTGCCATGCAGTGGGAGTAGTAAAGTGTTGCTAATCCTACTATGGAGAGAGAAAACACTTGATTGCAGTAATAATAAAATCTTCATAGATGACAAGATTTTTTGAGATGTTGATCTCAAAGTCTTATCTTCAAGAGCTTAAGACTTTATAGATAGAGATATGAAAGGTCTTAACTGTGGATACCTTGAGAGATAGTGATCTCCCAGAATAAGGGTATTCTGATAAGGATTATGGAAATACTGGTTTAATAATTATTGAGCAATAGTGTCAAGAACACTATAACTGCTTTGACTAGATTGAGTATTGGTTGCATTAGATGCAACATTCGCATTGGATGCGAGCACTGTTACCTAGGGATATGCAAGTGCCGTAAAAGGACTTGGCATAGTCTTTTGGGAACATAGTGACTGATCGGATTACCTAGCTATTTTTTCTAAAATAGCCTATGATTGTCACATGAGTGTGGGTTTAAATGATTAGCCCATTAATGGCTCTTTGGGCTAGTGGGAGATTGTTGGACATGTGAGCCCACGGCGAGCCATTATGCAATAAATGTTATTGCGAATATCATTCCCTGATCTGAAATGAAGAATAAATAATTTGCATAATAGGTCCCTCTGTACAATTAGGGTTATGTACCATGGCTGTCTTAATGATCATACAGCTGTTGATTCAATTATTGAATCATAGAGGCTGGTGTTTGGATGAATATCTAAAGGGTTAGATTGAGGACTCATCAAGCACCGTCAAATGATTGTTAAGATGTGATCTCCAGCCTGAGTAGGAGATGGCAATCCTTTTCTCACATAGGCTGATATCTGACCGACCTCTTGATGCAGGTCCTCTGCATAGGAATAGAGATTCGGAGGTTTCAGATAAGTTAGGTCAAAGAGTTGACTTAACGAGATCGAGATAACCAAAGTCCTATGTTGAATGCTGTCATAGCATAGGCACGCATCCTCTGACCGGAGACAGATGTATTGCTATATGTCTGAGTATGTACATTTGGCAGACCAATAGGTTGATGACCTAACCAAGGTCTATACACCGGCACGCTGGTGTGCATGTAAGGGCATATGAGTAATATGATCTCTCAAAGGGATCATACAGGTTCACTACTGAACCGGAAGACATGAGCTCACTCATGAGATATTGGGAAGAATCAAATTCCGTGCACGGTCGTCTCGCTTTGGAAGCTTGACTGAATTTGTAGGTTTGATATATACTTTTGGAAAGTATATGATCAAGACCTAGGTATGATATATGCTTTTGGAAAGTATATGATCAATACCAAAATCCCAATGATCAAATGAGAAACTTAGTGATCAAACCCTGAAGAAGACAGTGTAAAATAGATCTTGATCTTCGGGTTGACCATGGGTCTTCCAGTATGCAGGATGTACAGGTATTGGGAATACCTGAGGGTGATGTGATCATAAACGATTGTATATCCATGACGCTTCCATTCTGAGGGAGTGATGAAACAGGTCTGGATTTTAGTGACTCCTCTCAGTAGAGAAGCAATCTGATCTTAGTCCAAATATTGGACATTGGTCTGAATGAGATTCAGATTCAATGAGAAGATTAGATTTGCGGTCTTGATTTAATCAAGCATCTGTGGGAGGTTCGTAAGATCTGGATTTGAGATAAGATCTCAATATCCAAGTCACTATACGTGGAACAATACAATCGCCCTGTCCTTATCTCCAAGTATCTGCGGAGAAAGCACATTATTCTTGAAGGAGTTCAAGAATAATTCATTTGATGAATTCCATATCCAAGCAGAAGAACTTGATGATTAAATGAGATTTAATTATCAAGCTTAATATGAATATGATTCACATTGTGAGAATTATTATCTAAGATAATTAAATGGGATTTAAATATCAAGGATTAGAGAATGTGGATAATACTATCCATAATATATGTGTATTATAAATATGATTTATAATACATATATTGAAGAGAGAGAATTTATGTAAATAGCATTTGTTAATTATTAATGTGAATTGGATTCACATTAAGTAATTAATTGGAAATGTAATTTACAAATTAGTTTGGGTTGTGAATGTGATTCACATATCTTCGATGGCATGATTGAAATATTCATAAATTAATTTGGAATTAATTTGGTGGATATTATTGCAATAATAGTTATTGCAATTTATTAAGAAATAATAAGATGAAATAAAAGGAGACAAAATAACACCCTATAATTTAGGGTGGTTGGTTGACTCCCTTTTGTTGTCACATTATCTCTTAATTAGTTAAATTAAATTATGTTGATAATGTTGCAACATATTTTAATTTAAATTAATGTTGTTGGTTTTAACCAACAACAATCATAGCCATTGATTTTACATGGACCAAGCCTGGCCATTGGATCCATGTGTCCCATGGATTGAGATCCATTGGATCCTAAACTAATATAAAAGGAGGGCTAGGGTAGCCTTCCAAGTTACAACATAATCAAGAGTTGTAAATGGTTGCAACTCTCTCTCTCTCATATTCTCGCCCTCTCTCTTTCTCTCCTCCAAAAGATGGCCGTCCATCTTGTGTTAAGAAAGGAGAGACTCTCGGTTTCTTCTTCGACGCTTGGATCTTCATCAAGGATTGCAGGAAGGACGCGACTCATCATCGTGCCCGCAAGTGCATTCTTCGTGGGTCGGACTTGAGACAGGAGGATCTCTACTTTGGGATCTCACGATCGCAACCACGCTTCAAGAGGTATTCCTTATACTTGTGGTTTGATGAAACGATCCGAGAAGTGTTCTCGTGATCATGTGGTTTCATCTTTAGTTTTAAAAAATTTTAATTTCCGATGCATCTAGCATCTAGTGCGACTAGTTGCTCCGATTGCATACGATGCGATCGACACGCTTCCGTGATGCGCTTGAGGATACTCAATATCATTCAAGGCGGAGCCGTACCAGCAGCAGCAGCCCTCCTACCAGTCACCACCATCTCCAGACATGCAGATGGTGGTATACCAGCCGGATCAGCCTCTGGCATTACTCCCGCCAGCCCAGTATGATGCAGAGCCGTTGATGGATGTTAACGGGATTTGGTATGACCGTCCTCAGCCTGGGATCCGACGAGACCATCCCGAATTCAGGTGGGGGAATGGAGGTACCCAGCCCCAGCAGCAGCCATCTGGCCAGGGAGGCCAGTACAACCAGCAGAGGGATCACCAGCAGCAGCAGCCCCCAGTTTACAAGTCACAGCAGCAGTCATCCTTCGTTCCTCGTCCCTATCAGCAGGGACAGCCTTGGAGGAGAGAGCAGCCTTGATGAACCTCAGTTTCATCATCTTTATTTGTCATAATTAACCCCCTTGCTTAAAAGTTTGTCAATAATTCCCTGTTAATGTCTAATAATTAACAGAGTCCTTAATAAATTAAAAACCACAAAAAAAAGGCAAAAATCTGTGGTATTTTTAATCTTAAAAATACCCTCAAAAATATTTCGGCCCGTGTTTGATCTCTTTTCGAGTTTTGGTCAACATGAAACTTGTAGATCTCGTCAAGATCTACAACTTTCATGTTTTGAGTTTTCTCAAATTCGACCAAATAAGCCTTCAAAAATCAAAAATATCATTGGAATAATCTGATTGGGCCACGTGGCCCGTTCTGGGGGCGCCACGTGGCCCCGCCTCCCTTGTCTCTTCCGCCTCTTCTTCCAACCGTCGGATCTCCTCCTGAGATCCAACGGTCCAAGCCTCTCCACGCCCCGCTTAAACCCTCAGTCGTTTGATCTTCCTCTGCCTTCAATCCGTCCGCACGTCAGCGCCTAAACCAGAAGCCGCCACGTGTCTCCTCGTATGCCCTACGATCGCACTTCCAGCCATCCATCTCAACCGCTAACTTCACATTAGCCAGCAGCCGTCTGATCACCTTCTAGATTTCATCTCCACCGATCGTCAGCGCCTCGCGCCTTGTCTGCCACGTGGCAGCGCAGAAGCCCTCCGATCATGTCGCTTCTGATCTAATCCAGACCGTCCCTACGCGCCCACATCAGGACCGTTGGATCTGACGATCCAACGGTCCAGACCTCGTCTTCCTCCTCCCGCAAGCTCCGCCCGAGCCCCGCGCCTCGCAGACCTCCTCCACCCTTCTAAAATTAGCCGCCTCACCTTACCACCTCTCCTCTCCCTAACCACCTTACGCTCGAGCCCAGTCCTCCAGGATTCTCGCGCACACTCCACAAGCTCCGTTCTCCTCTCCATTCGCCCCATGCGCACCCTTGAAACCCGCTACTTCACTCATCAACTCCGCCATCACCACCTTTAAATACCACGCCTCCGCCCCACTTCACCCTCGTCCATCGACCAAGGGGCAGAGGCCCAGCCCTCCAGCTTCGCCCTGTGACAGGGGGAGAGCTCGGATCGAGCGATGACGGCCGTCATCCCCGATGAGGCCCACCGCCGTGTCGCAGCCGCTCCTCCGAGCAGCTGCTAGAGCTCGGGGCCTTACCGACCCCTTGAGCGACGACCTGGAGCTCGAAGCTGAGCCCCAATCCCCAGGTAACCTCCTCCATTCCTCTTTCGATCTTTTTCTTCTTTTCTCTTCATCTTCTCCGATTTTATTCTCTGTCCACGATCATCTTCACGCCTCGCCTTCACTCCGCCGAGCTCCGCGTCGGAGCTCTCATCCTCGCTGACCCCTCCGCATCTTCAGACGCTCCACTCCACCGTCCATCGATCTCCAGCTCCGCCGCTTGGCCGGAGCAACGTCGCCCGACCACCTCACGACGCCTTAGGCCTCGCCAACCAGCACCACTTCTCCACAAACGCACGCACGAGCCTCGGCTATACGTCTAACACTTGCAGGAACTCCTTTGATCATTGGCCGGAGCCTCACCGGAGCTCTCTTCGAGCTTCATCGACACCGAGATCCAGCCCTCCTCCAGGGATCCAGAGACCACCGGAGCCTTCGCCGCGCACTGACGACTCTTCCGAGCAAGGTGGGAGCTGACGAAGCTCACCACCGGAGCTTGACGACCGAGGCGGAGCTCGGCTGCTTTCACCGGAGCGCAGCCCTCTCCTCCGCAGGCGGCGGAGGATCGATAGAGAAGAAGGAGCAGCAACCGTTCGATCCTCTGATCGAACGGTCTTCGCCTCTCCACGCGTCCACTTTGCCGCCCTCGTCCGCGACCGTTGATCACCCCTCGGATCGGACACCTCACAAGCCGCCACGTCGCCTTATCCGAGCCTCGGCCTCCAAGCCTAGGCTCGGGTGACCCGAAGCTGCATCGAAGCTGAGCCGAACCTCCAGAAGACCCGAGCCTCGCTCCGAGCCTCCGACGCCCTCCGAACCTAGGTCGCCCCACGTGAGGAGCACGTGCGGCCTGGGTTATTTGCACAGACGCCCCTGGAGCTTTCACAAATTGCGAAAAGGTCCCTGTGAAGTAGACACCACGTGAGGAGCACGTGTCTTGTGGAACAATTGCATAGACGTCCTGCATATTATTGGTAATTGCATTTTCGTCCCTGTCAGCACGTTTACTTATTGAAATTTTATTTTCCAGTATTGCATTTATACCCTTGTGTTTGCACGTGTCCATAGCATGCATTTTTTATCATTTTGAAATTCTAAAAATTGCATGTTGTTGAGAATCTTGTCCTCTACCTGTTAGTACACGTGTTTGATTTTTGTTGGTATGCTTGAATTATTAATAAATTAATTGGTTCATTTGTGTCATATTTTGCCCAGTGATGCCTTTTGATTTTTTATTAATTATCTGTGCCTTCAAAAATCGCCAAAAATTCACAGTAGCTTAAGGACATTATTTTCAACACTCCATAAAAATTGCATGTCGTTTGCACGCATAACGAGGCCTCAATAAATAGTTTAGTGATTTCCTTAAATTAATTTTAATTAATTCATTTCACAATAAATTTAAGTTCTGTTAATTTTCCTAGGTTCCTGATCATTAGACCATCCTAGGATAATTTTAGTTCTTGGAAAAATTGTGATTTGATATTTATTAAAAATTAAAAACTGAAAATCACTCTGTCTGTTTATTTAATTCACAGAAAAATTATTTTGAGTCGAAAAATTCCAAAAAAATTAGGTTAGCTTAATTTCATCCCATTTCATAATCTGGCCAAGTTTCATAATTTTTGGAATTAATTTGACCATCTTTCTGAATTAACATTTAATTTGGCCTGATTTTGCATGTGTATTGCATAAAAAAGCTGAAAAAGACCAAAAATATATTCCCCGAAAATCTCACACTTGGATTTTGCTAAAATTCGACCTAAGGAGACAGTTGCCTCCCTGAGTTCGACCTTGGACTTCACCAAGTAAAAAAAAATTGCCGCTTAAAATTAACTTCATATTAATCAATAAGTGGTTTTTGATATTCCCTCTCGTATCCGACTGCAACGAACACTTAAAAGTAATTTGGACCATTAATTTGACCGAATTAACATAGGGTGCGGGAGCGACCATCAAAATGGCGCCGTTGCCGGGGACACGACTCATCTCTTTTATTTTTTGGATTTTTGTGTGATTAATTTAGTGTATCTTTTTATAGGTTAAATAGTCACACATTTTTGCATATAAAATTTTTCTTTCTTATTTGATCTCTAACCATTGTTTCTGTGGCAGGGCCCTTGATGGATCAAGGAGGCGAGGAGCAGGACGTTCCCCGCTGCGAGGAACCGCAGGAACATGCTTGGAGCAAAGAAGGAAGAAAAGAGAAAAAAAGTGTCGCATTTTTTGTTGCATTTTATTTTTAATAATTCGTCTTTTACAGCGGTCTTCGATCGAAGACTCGCGCTTGTAATCGAACGATTGTGGTGTGTGGGGATCGTCCCCACTTGAGTGTCGACCTAGGACTTAGGCACACGGCTCTCCGAGCTCATTTCATTTTTTATCTTATGTGCTTGATCGTAGGTTAGGACACACTTTAAATAAAGACGCACATAATCTCGCATCACTTAGCTAAAATTCATGAAGATTAATGAACGGTAGACGATGATTTCTTGATTTTGTGCTAACTCTAATTCAGTGATAACTCAAAATAAAATTGGGACTGTTAATTGCAAGTCAACTATAAATGGAGTAAAATTCGGTTTTGGGAGAGCAACACCCTCAGTTACGCGTTGGTTTTTTATTTCACATTTCTCTCCGCGTAATTATCTAAAGTTTTATCACCAATAAAACCGACAAGATAATAAACCAACTTTGGTTGGTTTCATGTGTGAGTTGGTGAAATTACGAGTTTGCTTGCTTGATTGAGCCATAATTGTTGCGACACACACCCCAAAACCGTAGTGACTCCATTTTCATCTCCAAGATTCAATACCGCTCACTTGTAAATCCATCCCTCTTCTTTGTTTACCTTGGGTCTCTTCCAGCATCAATCCTCATCTTTATACTTAGGCTAATCTCAGCCTAAGTATAGGGGGGGGACCCAAATCCCCGTGATTTTCTCTACTCCTCTTTTCTTGCCTTTATACTTAGGTTATTTCTAACCTAAGTATAGGGGGGAGTCTCTCTTATTTCCCGTATATTCTTCTATTTTCAAATGGACCTATGGACTCGTAACATCTAGTGCTATGAGGACATAGCAAAGTTTAAGGATAGGGGGGTATACCGTACATACAATTTATTCACTTTAGTTAATATCTGAAATTTTTGAAAAATTAAAAACTTTTTGGCTAAGGTAAAATTCGTTGGATTAAGAGAACTCAAAAGATTTCACGGCTTTTCTAACTATGTTACACTATTTTGATAAAAATATTTTCGAAAATGATTTGAAAAAATGAGTTTTTTTCTTGTTGTGAAAAATCTTTTTGAAAAATGTTTTGAAAATTCTTTATTCGTGTGACATGGTTTTGAAAATCTTTTATCAAGAAAAGTTCAGTCTAACCTGTGTTTTAACCCTAAAAACTAAAACCTATAAAAATGAGAAAAAAAATGTGTGTTTTTGAATGAAGAAGTTGGATTAGTCCTCTACTTATACTTTTCACCCAGGATCTGATTTGGTCAAGAAGACTTAGATTTTTGAGGTCTTTGAGATTTGCGGTTAACCAGCCTTAACCATCAGGGTCTTAGACTTAATCATCCACATTCCCCTAAGTCTCTAGATTTGCATGTTATATTCCATGCTTAGTCTCAGACAAAAGAGAATATGATCAGCACATCACATGCACGACTGCGGTTTTTGATTGAGATGAGTTGATTTTTCACCTGAGGGATTGGGATGAGGAAGTCAAGTTTGGATTTGATCTAATGATGCTCGAGGATGGGATAAAATCTTTGGAGGCTTCAGGAAACCTGAGTGTCAGCAATTTTAGCCAGTATGAGAACTTGATTCTTATACTAATCTCTTGACATTGACCTAAGTGCCTGGGTGTGATATAAATAAAAAAATTGTTGATCAGTGTGCGCCAACTCTTGGTAAAAGCAGTGGAGCTAGCCAAAAATTATACAAGTCAATGAAATTTCAAAGAAAAGCTCTCATTCCACAAAGTCAAGTATAAAAGAGCTTCCACCAAAGGCGAGCGCTCCCAACCATTTCAAAGTGTCCACTTGGACCACCGCTATTAGGACCAGGAGTCGGGCTTGCACCAAAAAAGGGCTCTGCATCGTAAATGCTACAAGTCTGGGTGTAGAAGGTATAATAGATACCCAAAAAAGGCACACCCCGGTGTACTCCCAGGAAAACAAGTGCAGACGGCTCCAACTTCTCTTGACGGACGCACTGATCAACACCAAAAAAAAGTGTTGCGTAAAAGGCACTAGAGAGAATCCTTGTTCCAATGAGAGGGAGAGAAGAATTGACACAATCCCATGCCCTCCATTTTCTGGCCTGCCATCCACATTTTCTAAGTCTGACAACTAAAGAGACGGTGGACTGAATGCAAGATTCGATTTATTCCCTAGTGCTGAGGATTGGGTCCTTAGGAGATTTTCTCGGACCAAGATTTTGGGTGACGAATTGACTCTACTCTCAGAATTGCAGTCAACACTAAACTCATATCCTTTATTTTATATGTACATCAGAGAGAGTCTAGAGAAGTAGAGGAATTGGAAGCCTCTTGATTAAGGCTGGATTGAACTCTAAAATTTTGGATCTCTGAAGCCGAGTCGACTTGATCAGATTAGATCCTGTATTCACATGCACAAGGGGGTTAATCCAACTTAGTCATTCTTTTTGATGCTCGAGGACGAGCATAGTTTAAGTATAGGGGGGTGATGAACCTCAGTTTCATCATCTTTATTTGTCATAATTAACCCCCTTGCTTAAAAGTTTGTCAATAATTCCCTGTTAATGTCTAATAATTAACAGAATCCTTAATAAATTAAAAACCACAAAAAAATGGCAAAAATCTGTGGTATTTTTAATCTTAAAAATACCCTCAAAAATATTTCGGCCCGTGTTTGATCTCTTTTCGAGTTTTGGTCAACATGAAACTTGTAGATCTCGTCAAGATCTACAACTTTCATGTTTTGAGTTTTCTCAAATTCGACCAAATAAGCCTTCAAAAATCAAAAATATCATTGGAATAATCTGATTGGGCCACGTGGCCCGTTCTGGGGGCGCCACGTGGCCCCGCCTCCCTTGTCTCTTCCGCCTCTTCTTCCAACCGTCGAATCTCCTCCTGAGATCCAACGGTCCAAGCCTCTCCACGCCCCGCTTAAACCCTCAGCCGTTTGATCTTCCTCTGCCTTCAATCCGTCCGCACGTCAGCGCCTAAACCAGAAGCCGCCACGTGTCTCCTCGTATGCCCTACGATCGCACTTCCAGCCATCCATCTCAACCGCTAACTTCACATTAGCCAGCAGCTGTCTGATCACCTTCTAGATTTCATCTCCACCGATCGTCAGCGCCTCGCGCCTTGTCTGCCACGTGGCCGCGCAGAAGCCCTCCGATCATGTCGCTTCCGATCTAATCCAGACCGTCCCTACGCGCCCACATCAGGACCGTTGGATCTGACGATCCAACGGTCCAGACCTCGTCTTCCTCCTCCCGCAAGCTCCGCCCGAGCCCCGCGCCTCGCAGACCTCCTCCACCCTTCTAAAATTAGCCGCCTCACCTTACCACCTCTCCTCTCCCTAACCACCTTACGCTCGAGCCCAGTCCTCCAGGATTCTCGCGCACACTCCACAAGCTCCGTTCTCCTCTCCATTCGCCCCATGCGCACCCTTGAAACCCGCTACTTCACTCATCAACTCCGCCATCACCACCTTTAAATACCACGCCTCCGCCCCACTTCACCCTCGTCCATCGACCAAGGGGCAGAGGCCCAACCCTCCAGCTTCGCCCTGTGACAGGGGGAGAGCTCGGATCGAGCGACGACGGCCGTCATCCCCGATGAGACCCGCCGACCTTCAGGCGGCGTTGCGGTGGTTCTAGAGCCCCGCTCGAGCTCCGAGGACTTGCCGACCTCGACGTGCGACGACCAGGGCATCTCCTCCGTTGCCCAGCCCAGGCTCCCGCTCCGCCCAATCTCCGGTAAGCCTTCAGCTTCTTCCTCTGTATTTTTCATTAAATTCCATTAGTTTTCTAGGCCGCTTCACTCATCCTCAACCTACGATGACCACCCTACAAGCTCCACCGTGCATCCTTCACTTTCGCCATCCACCCCGATCAATCACCTTCCTCTGCCACAACCTCCGTCATCCCAGGCTTCCTCCTCCGCCGGAGGCGGAGGAGGACACACTACGGGCTTCGCCTTCTGCGCTCCACCAGAGCCCTCCGTCCACTTCACTTCGCACACGTACACCATTAACCCTTCTGGCAGGTCTATCAACATCATTGGCCGGACTTCGGGCGGAGCTGAGTTCTAGAGCTCCGCCTCCGGCGACCAATCGTCGATCAAGCCTTCCAGGTGTCCCCGCGTCTTCTCCGACCTCAGGCCTTCATCGCTAGTGCATCAGCGACCTTTCCCGACCTTCACCAAGAGCAGCGAGGCGCGGCGGAGCTCCAGGCCTCACGCCGGAGCTCCAATCGCGCCGCCACCCGACGGAGGAGAAGATGAAGCAGATACCGTTGGATCTCTCCCCCGGCGGAGATCCAACGACCCTGGAGCGGCCACGTCGACAACTCCGGAGCACGGAGGCTCGGTGGAACCGAGCCTCGCCCGAGTCAACCTCGAGCCACCACGTGGCCCGAGCCACCTGCTACGGCCACCCGAAGCAAGCGCCGACCCTCGCCCCCTAAGATCACGTGCTTCACGCACGTGGCTTTGGGCTTTTTGCATCGGCGCCCTCGCACCTTCCACGAATTGCATCCAGGTCCTCATACACGTGGCACAACCAGAGACCATGCCGAGCCAGATCGCCACCAAGCCTGGAGGATCGGATATCCCGAGCCAACCCGAAGCAACAGCGAGCCTCTGCCAAGCCCGAGCCGCCCTCCGAGCCTGGAAAGCGCGTGCAGGGCACGTGTTTCCCGGGTTATTTGCAGAGTCGCCCAAAAGTACTTCAATATTGCAAACAGGTCCTGAGCACGTGCAGTACCTGCGCGCCTGGGGATATTTTCACTCATGCCCCTGCGGATTTAAATAATTGCAGATATGCCCCTGTGCTTATGGTTAATTTACAGGGAAGGCCTCAGAACGTATTTTATTTGCATTTTAGTCCTTCCCAGGGACTTGTTTGTAGGTGTCTTTTTATGTTTTCTTTCGTTTATGCCCTTGTCTTTGATCTTGCATATCTTGAGCCTCGTATGTCCGATTGAGGTGATTTCAGTTTCATTTCGAATCTCTTTTCGTCCTCTTTATTATGGCATGCTTAGATTTTCATTTTGACACTATGATCTGTAATGCTCTATTTGGTTAACAAAGTGTCCTGGTTTCCTTGTTTCTCATGCCTTCTTGCTATATAAAAGAAAATTGCTTCATTATCTGATTCTGTTCAACTCGTATATTTTATGGCTTAAGTACTGATCATCTAGGGCATATCATTTCCATTGCATATCATAGCATTTATTTGCATGATAAAATTGATAAAAAAAATGCATGTTTATTTTAATACATTGTCCTATAGTTGTTTTTGCATTATTTGACCTATAGGCTTTATTTCAACACTTAATTAAACACATTTAAATCTGATTAATACGAGAGAGGCTCGTGTCCCTGAGTTCGACCTTGGTATCTTACCAAGTAAAAATAAATACGATCATCTCATTTTGATTCATTAAGGCATATATTTAAACGGGGTGATCTTTTTGATGACCCAAACCGGCCCGACTGCTTCGACGTATTAAGGTGCTAATTTAGCATTATTAAAGGGCCGATTTAGCGGTTCGTCAAGCCTCACCAGCCACACCAGCAACAGCACCCTCCTACCTACCCCTCTCAGCAGCAGCAGCACCAGTTCCAGCAGCCTCATTATCAGAGAGGCTACCAGTCGGGCTCTCATGGTTCACCATACGAGAGCCCCGCCTTGGATGACATAGCCCGCCTCCTCACGGATCAGCAGGCCACTTTCAGACGGGAGATGGACGAGTTCTGCCAGGAGATGCGGGACATTGTGAGAGGGAAGGTCGCCATCCCTGCCCAGATAGAGCCGAATCCCAACAGCCTGAAGCGGAAGTCTGAGCAGGTAGTTTACACTGAGCATGCCACTCCTAGTGATCCGTTTGATGATATGTCTTCAGATCTTTTTGATGTTGATTTTGTTACACTTAGGAGTGGTAGGGAACCAGCAGGAGGCGCCTCGTTTGAGCGACGTCATGAGGATACACCTAGAGCGCCAGATGAGGAGGAGGAGAGCGGTACTGAGGCCGTACATGATGATGATGGTGGTACTGATGCCACCAAGGATGTTGATACCCCAGGCGGTGCTGAGGCCGCCACTTCACCAGTTCGAGGAGGTGGTACTGATGCCACCCGAGTTGCCGAGCCAGCACGCGGTACTGAGGCCGCGAGACGTCCAGCAGAGCCAGCCATTGGTGGTACTGAGGCCACCAGAGTTCTTATAGATAGAGCTGTTGTTTTTCCGTCTTCCACTGATGTATCTCTGAACAGTTCTGTGAATAAAGAAAAGGGTTTATTTTCTTCTGGTCCCACTGTGGTGCATGATGTATGTGTGGATCCGGTCGTTGAACCGCCTAGACCCTTTTCTAGTCCTTCATCTGAGAAGGACCCTGTGATCCCCTTCCCTAGAGCCCTTCAGATGGGGAAGGGGAAGAAAAGAGAAAAAGATCCAAAAAAGACAGAGTAGGAGGAGTTCAGCCAGAGCATGATTGACAGATTTCACATACAGCTGACCCTTCAGGAGGCTTTGCAGCACATCCCCCTTCTTCAGCGATCGTTGAGAGATAGGACTACAGTCAGGAGGAGGAGGAGGAACCACCATTCAGAGATTCATGTGCTGACGAAAGCCACGTGTTTCGCGATACAGAACCGTCTGTCGGCCAAGAGGCCAGATTCAGGAGCCCCTTATGTCAGATGTCATATCAGTGAGCAGAGGTTTGACCGTACTCTATTGGATAGCGGATCGTCTATCAACCTCCTTCCGGCAGCCCTTCTCGACCGCTTCGAGTTGGACACTCTTAGACAGAGCAGGACAATCCTTCAGTTTGCTGATAGATCTGTCAAGAGGCCGAAGGGGTTGTTGCGAGACGTTATCGTCACTATTCAGGGCCTGCAATTCCCCGTGGACTTCGTAGTGTTGGACATGGAGATCCCTGATTCAGTGACCGATACCCCCATCATTTTAGGTCGCCCGTTCTTAGCCACAGCCAAGGTAGTGACCGACCATGATAGCGGGAAGGTATACTTTCGCGTCGAGGGCGAAACTGTACAAATAGAGACGGTCGAGGACTACAGAGCCAGAGAGAGAGCATGCTCAGAGACCAGCACAGATACAGAGAAGCTGACAGATGCAGGGCTAGACATCCACCAGGACAGTGATTTTGTGATCACAGATGATGAGGCAGTTTGGGCTGACCCAGCAGCACAGGCCATCCTCTTATTTTCAGACACCGCTGATGCAGAGATGACAGCAGAGGAGAGCTTGGAGAGCACATTCCTGGTTCAGGATACCACAGAGGTAGCAGAGCCGTTTCTCGACCGCGACACAGAGTTCAGTGACGGTGGTACTGAGGCCACCTTGGGTGTTGGTGGTACTGATGTCACACTGTTTGATGCAGATTCCTCGGATTCAGAGTCTGATTGGGCAGATTGTGATGATCAGATGCCAGACCTGAGTCCCACAGAGCCTACAGCCGAGGAGGAGGTAGATGCCGAGTAGATCAGAGACAGTTCAGTTGAGCAGCCTTCTCCCGATCCAGTTTGTGAGAGTACACTTTCAGTCTCCCGGACAGATTTGGCAGCATACACACGTCTTCTTTCGAAGCCAGATTTGCCAGCACCGAGTTGTCCAGAGCTGAAGCCACTTCCTTCGTCGCTGAAGTATAGATTCCTTGCGGGTGAGCATGAGATGTACCCAGTCATTATCTCAGCCGATTTGACTGGAGAGCAGGAATCCCGTCCGATGGGGGTTCTTGAAAAGAACCGCAAGGCAATAGGATGGAGCGTAGCAGATCTCCATGGGATCAGTTCGGCCCTGTGCTCCCACCATATCTATCTCGAGGATGAGGCGAAGCCGTCGCGTGAGTTCCAGCGGCGGTTGAACCCAAATCTGAGAGAGGTTGTCATGAAGGAAATTTCGAAATGGTGGAGCACCGATTTTATCTATCCCATCTCCGACTCCAAGTAGGTCAGCCCTTTGCATGTGGTGCCCAAGAAGATGGGCATCACTACAGTGATTAGCGAGTCTGGAGAGGAGATTGCTACACGAGTACCCACTTCTTGGCGGGTTTGTGTTGACTACAGGAGACTCAACCAGGCCACCAAGAAGGATCATTTCCCCCTGCCCTTTATTGATCAGATTATTGAGAGGCTGGCAGGGAAGAGCCACTATTATTTTCTGGATGGGTACTCAGGCTACAACCAGGTGGCCATCGCTCCTGAGGATCAGGAGAAGACCACCTTTACCTGTCCCTTCGGCACATACGCCTTCCGACGCATGCCATTTGGTCTATGCAATGCCCCTGCGACTTTTCAGAGATGCATGCTGTCGATCTTTTCGGACATGGTAGGGGAATGCGTAGAGGTCTTCATGAATGATTTCTCGGTTTACGGTGACGGATTCGACTCCTGTATTGACTGCCTAGACCGAGTACTCCAGCGATGTATTGAGGTCCGCTTGGTTCTTTCATGGGAGAAGAGTCACTTCATGGTGACTCAAGGGACGGTGCTTGGCCACATCATCTCCAACAGGGGCATGGAGGTTGATCCGGCCAAGGTTGATGTCATTAGAAAACTCACTCCACCGTCCAATTTGCGGCAGTTACGGTCTTTCCTGGGGTACGTCGGTTTCTATCGACATTTCATCCGTGATTTCAGTAGAGTTACCCGACCGTTGACTGACCTGTTGACGAAAGACACCGAGTTCCTTGTCGATGACAAGTGTCTTTCGTCCTTTGATACTCTCAAGCAGTGTATTGTTGAGGCTCCTGTCCTCCAGCCACCAGATTGGTCTCTCCCATTCGAGATCATGACGGATGCCTCCGATTTTGCCGTGGGGGCTGTGCTGGGACAGAGGAGGGATGGAGTCCCATTTGCTATCCACTATGCTAGCCGCACCCTGGATTCCGCCCAGTGGAATTATACAGTCACAGAGAAAGAGATGCTAGCAGTAGTATTCGCCCTAGATAAGTTCAGATCTTACATTATTGGATCTAGAGTGACTTTGTATACAGATCATACCGCCATCGGATACCTCATGGCAAAGAAGGATGCCAAGGCCAGACTGACTAGATAAATCCTTCTACTCCAGGAGTTCGATATTGAGGTCAAGGATAAGCCTGGAGTCAAGAATGTGGTGGCGGATCATCTCTCCCGTTTAGAGCAGCCTGAGGAATCTGAGCAGATTGACCCCATTTGTGAGACCTTCCCAGATGAGGCGATCCTTGCTATCGCCTCACTCCCGTGGTATGACGATATTGTGAACTTTCTTGTTGCTAAGAAAGTCCCACAAGATTGGCCCAGACAGAGGCTTGAGACCTTCCTTGCGAAGGCCAAGTCTTACCATTGGGAGGATCCCATCCTTTACCACGAAGGAGGGGATAGTGTCTGGTGTAGGTGCATCCCTCAGGATGAGCACCATAGCGTCCTCACTTACTGCCACAAGCTTGAGGCAGGAGGACATCACTCTGGGAGGAGAACGACACAGAAAGTGCTCCAATCCGGCTTGTGGTGGCCTACCCTCTTCAAGGACTCTGATGAGTTCGTGAAGAGGTGTACTGACTGTCAGAGGATGGGCACTTGTGGACAGCGTGATATGATGCCGATGCAGCCCATTCACTTCTGTGAGGTTTTTGACGCATGGGGCATCGATTTCATGGGTCCATTCTCTAAGAGTCAGGGATTTGAGTACATTCTGTTGGCCGTTGACTATGTTAGTCGTTGGGTTGAGGCTATCCCCGCCCGAGCCGCTGATGCGAGGACAGTTTGCAGATTTTTGAGGAAGCACATCATCACGCGGTTCGGGGTACCTCGAGTATTGATTTCATATGGGGGGTCTCATTTCATTAACAACCAGGTGAAGGCACTTGCCAGTGAGTTCGGCATAGACCATCGAGTTGCCACGCCATACCATCCACAGACGAATGGTCTAGCCGGGGTCTCGAACATGGAGATCAAGACTATTTTGCAGAAAGTCGTCCGCCCTGACCGAAAGGATTGGTTACAGCTTTTGGACTCGGTCTTGTGGGCATATAGGACGTCTTTCAAGACACCATTGGGCACATCTCCCTTTCTCCTAGTTTATGGCAAGCCATGCCATTTACCTATTGAGTTGAGGCACAAGTCACTTTGGGCAGTCACGGATATTCTTTTAGATCCAGATTGTGTAGGAGACCAGAGGAGGGCAAAGTTAGCAGCCTTGGAGGAGCTGAGAGAAACAGCCTTCTCAAACAGCCTACATTATAAGGAGAGAGTGAAAGAGTGGCATGATTCTCATATCAGCCACAAGCATTTTGAGCCTGGACAGAGAGTATGGTTGTTTGATGCAAGGCTTCGTCTATTTCCAGGGAAGCTACAGAGCAAATGGAAGGGACCTTATCTGGTGAGAAAGGTACACGACAACGGTAGCATTGATATATCCGAGTTGTCTTCTGAGAGTACCTTTCGAGTGAACGGCCAGCGACTCAAGCCATTTCTAGATCATGAGCCGCGGGTCGTTGATGTTTCCGCTATTCACTTTGCATGAGATGTGTCTCTTGACTCACATCTATTGCATATCGCGTTTGATTATCACTGATCTTCCGACTTGTATAGATCCAGTTGTCTATATCACACTATTCTTTAGTCCAACATCCCTTTTCCCATCTTATGATTATGCTATACTTAGGGTATACTCTACCCTAAGTATAGGGGGGATGTCGGACCTGCGGGTATTCTTTTCATTCTTTCTGCCCCTGTTTTGCTGCCTATACTTGGGGATATTTTACCCTAGGTATGGGGGGGCAGACTCTGTACATTCTTCACTCGGATTTCCCTTTATGTACAGATTGCTATACTTAGGATTAGTTAATCCTAAGTATAGGGGGAAACCATCGAGTTCTCCTCATTCTATTCATTCATTCATTTATGTGCCTATCCATTCCTTTTCACTTCCCTTTTACTAAGCACGAGTTATGTCTTCTTCATCGCTCTTGATCACTCTGAGGACATCGTTCGAGCTAAGTATGGGGGGTGTGTATATATTTCATATATACTTTAGCCATAACTCGTACTTTGTGTGAGTGTGTCAATAAATAGAATGGCTAAAAACCGCAAAAATCACAAAAATTAAAAAAATTTTCCTTTAAATAATCATTCTTTTATTGCACATACATAGCTAGTGTACAAAATTATCTTTGTAAAAATGTTTTCAAAAAGCTTTTGTGTAAAGTTTGTGTAAATATTTTTTTATCAAAATTATGTATATAGTACAAAATTTTTCCAAAATGTTTTGAAAATCAAAAGTTTGCAAAAATCTTGTGTAAATGCTTGTAAATACTTTTGCAAAACATGCACTTCATGCATCCATCCATTCATGATTTCAAAACATTTTCAATAATTTTGCACGATTGTAAATATTTGTAAATAACATTTTTGTGTATATATGTATATAGTTTTTCCCTGGATGATTGTTGACATTTAAACTAAGCCTGGAATTAAATTGAGAAATGGAGCTTGATTAAGATCTTAATCCACCTAATTATAAGAGGAACATTATAGGGCTTAGGGTTAAGGCTTTTTCAGGTCCATAAGGACTTAATTCTTTGAGTCCACTAGGCTATAAGCATATGTCATCTTGATGAGCCTAAGTAGAACACTTAACAACACACGCATGACTCTTAGAGACAATGGCTTGACTTGCACCAGCACTTTACACATAGCTCTCCACGGATGAGGTGGTGAGGAGGCAGTTTCCTTTGGCTTGGGATAGCATATGAGGGTAGTACTTCTAGGCGGAACCTCGCTTCTTCTTCTAGTGAAGGAAGTGCGCCTCAACTTGGTCTAGTGGTGATGAAGGCTAAAGACAGAAGCCGTGGGTTGCAATAAAGCTTCAAAAGAGGGATAGTCTACTGGCTCAAGAGGAAAATTTCTTGTATATATGTTGCACCATGTAGATATGTTGTACTGAGGCACTTTTAAAAATAAAATAATAATAATAATGCAAAATGCAAAGAGAACTCCAAAAAAGTGGTGGGTCGGATTGAAAATTTAATAACTCCACCAGAGTGTATATAGTCAAATAAAGCAAAAGCTAATGGTATTCATGTTACATCTCATGAATCTTGCAGTGGGAGACTTAGCTAC
Organism: Ottelia alismoides; assembly: GCA_037367405.1. Classification (NCBI taxonomy): domain Eukaryota; kingdom Viridiplantae; phylum Streptophyta; class Magnoliopsida; order Alismatales; family Hydrocharitaceae; genus Ottelia; species Ottelia alismoides. Next base: position 69,554 of record JAZKJV010002976.1, read on the forward strand.
ACTGGCTGAGCTTCCAAAAGTCTATACTTCTTACCCCTCTTCTTGAGCCGGTTGCACTTGAACTTAGAAGGGAACCCCGCTTCTCGAGGAAAGAGTTGCTAGACCGAGGCATTAGAGTTACCAGGTTGGAGGAGGTTGTTTCTTTGTTACTTCTGAGGTGGGGAGCGACATATCACTTACACTGCATGGAAAGATTCATGGTCATTAGAGTTTGTGTATGTAGACTTGTTCTGATCTGGTTTATTGAGGAGTCTTGTCCATAGATTGGTGGAACTTAGAGGCTGTTAAGTTTTAAGCTTAAGTCTAAATAAGGTTCCGACACATTAATAAATTAAAGATCTGATCGAGCTCCATAAATCAATTTAATGAAGGAAAGTTTAATATTCAACCTTGATCCATGTACATTCCCCTCTTTTTCTTTTTCTTTCTTTCTCTTTCACTTCTTTTTCAAATAAGTGTTTGCTAAGGGACTAGCAAAAGTTAAGTATAGGGGGGTGATGAATACCCATTCATCACTCTTTATTCTTATATTTTAGCTACAAAAACCTTTGCAAATGCATGTATATTCATGTAAATACAAATAATTATCAAAAGCATGCATTGTATAAAGTTTAATAATTAGCATGTTTTTTTGTGCAAAATAAAAGAATAAAGAGTAAAAAGAAAAAGAGGGAAATATTTAGAATAAATATTGAGCAACCTAATCCCAAGGGAGGGCTCAGCATGGGCCTGACCGCATAAAAACCAAAGTAGAGGGAGATAGGGACTCATGTGTGTAAATATATTTGTAAATATAATAAAAATATTTTCCTCCAAAAAAAAGAGACCAAAATGGGCCTGTAAATACTTGTATATATTTATAAATATAAAAATCAAAATAAAAAGAGAAAGCTAAAAAAACCCTCACCTTGTGCATATTCATCATGTACATAGCCACTTCTATTTATTTTACCCTATAAATACATAAAATTAATTTCCAAACATTTTGTATATATACCACTTTTCATGTTATAAATAAATAAAATAAAAACCATTAAAACAAAAACAAAATAAAAAGCACAAAAATAAAAATCAAAATAAACATTGTATATAGACCATGTATATATGTGTATATAACTATTTATTTACCCTATGTAAATAAACAATAAAAATAAAATAAAAATATCAAATTATTCCAATTTTTATTCTATAAATAAATAAAATGTAAAATTGGAATAAATTGTATAAAAATAAATAATTAAAAATCAAAAATACATATTGTATATACCTATATAAAATAATAATATTTTGTAAATACCTAAATTATATTTCAAAAAAATAAATAAAAATCACAAAAAATAGTTGAAAATAAAATAAACATTTTTCGTTTTTTGAGTTTTTCGAAATTCGATCATTTTCTATTTATTATTTAATTTTCAAAATCCTAATAATTGGCGGGCTCTGATTGGTCCACGGGGGATGTTGACCTCCGGTCAACTCTCCCCCCAGGACCATCAGAGCCGGGTTTGACGCGCCCGACCCGATTTCTCATCTTTTTCGCTTCACGATCCGATCGCCAAATCTCCAAACCCCGAGCTCCGATCATCCATCCTGCATCCGAGATCCCCGCCGTCATATCCGCGTTGGGATCCGCGCTTCGCAGAACCCTGCCCGACCTTCTTTTCTCGGACCTGCACTCATATAAATCCACAGCTCCGCCGCACGATTTCTCATCTTTGGCCATTCATTCCACCCCCCAGTGAGCTCCATCGCATTGGCGAGAGTGACAGCTCGCCCCCCGTGGTGTCGCAGCGAGGAGAGGGAGCGGATTCCACTGATCCGGCGAGTAGCACCGCCGTGCTCCGCTCAGAGCGAGAGCCCGAGCCTCGGAGGGAGACGCTCCTCGAGGCGACGACCCAGAGCATCGCCTGCTCATCCCCAGTCGCATCGTCCATCCAGGTAGCCCCGTGGTTCTTCATTTTTCGCTAATTTTCAATTACCCCCAATTCGCGTCGCCGTCGATTCCGTCCACGTCCGACCACCATTCGATCATCAGGCTTCGCCATAGCCTTCGCCTTCCTCCCGCGCACCTTCTCCATATCTCCATTCAATCCATCTCGCACAGGAGCTGGGTCTCGAGCTCCTCCGTCTACCCCCCTCGCCGGAGCACGCCCATATCGCACCTCCGATCACCTTCACCCCGCCTAACCGGGTCGAGGCAGTTTTCCCTCGACCCGCGAGTTGTTTGGTCTATTTTGCAGGAGCATCCAAGCCCATCTGAGGGCTTGGACCATTGGGTCCAGCAGCTACAGCTCCGACGACCTTGCCGGAGCTCACTGGAGCTCGGCTGGGTCATCGGAGACTCCCATCCGACGCGGAGGATCACGCCGAATCTTTTTCGATCATCAGCACCCCGCGAGGAGGCTCGGAGCGAGCGCACTGGGCCAGCGAAGTTCGCTGGCCACCTGTTCTTCGAGCATCTTCCCCGACCGTCCGATCTTCCTCGACCTCCAGTTTGCATCTCGTCCGTCCGCTTGAGGAGGTCCCTCCACCGTCAGATCTTGGAGAGGAGATCTGGACCGTCCGTTCCAGCGAGGCTTAGCCACCGAGAGCCTCCACCCGTTCGATCAGCCACGTGGCTGAGCCTCCACCGTCTGATCAGAGCCAAAGCCCTTCGTTTACCCACGACGTACCTCAGACGTTAGATCTTCCACGTGGGAGCTTCCTAGCCGCTCGATCGCGCTGATGGTTTCTTCGTTGTGCGCTGCGCCTCCTCGACCGTCAGATCCAGTACGTGGCGCACATCCAGCCCTCGAGATTTAATAAGGGGTAAATTTACCTTAGGCCCCTCTGTTTATGGTTTTTATTAGTTAGTCCTGTAAATATTTTATCAAGTTCATTTTATTCCGCACATTTTGCACTTAGGACCCCGTACTATCTTTATTTGCATTTATGCCCTTGTCTACGTGGACCACGTGCTTCGTCATGTGAATCGTTCTGGTGTATTTGCACTTTCTATCCTGTAGTTCTGAATGTTACTGAATGAATGAAAACTTTTGAGTATTTGCATTTATACCCTTGTGCGTGAAACATTTGTGCATATGTTTTAATTCGTGGGTTATTTAAAGACTACCCCCTGGACTTTTGGTGCCTGTTACCAAATAGTCCTCGGGAATAGTTTTTATTACATTTGGGTCCCTGAGTGCCCCAGACACGTGCTTGGCACGTGACCTCCTGGGTATTTTGCACCAGACCCCTCAGAACTTCGGATATTTGCACTTTGGTCCCTGTGCACATTACCCTGTTTCCATTTTTGAATAAAATAGCAAATCACCTCCAAATTTGATGAAAATTGCACACATGGCTCCTGCCATAGTGTAAAATTTGCTACAAATTTTGGAGACATTTTTGAAACTGTTTGGTATTTTTAAAAAATCAAAAACACGTATTTTCTTTACTGTTCAGCTTTAACAATCACAAAAAAATATTAAAATTCATCTAAAAATTACAAAAAATATATTTACTGTTTGTCTTGGCTTGCCTGATTTTCTAGCCAATTTTGGCTATTTTTCATTACTTAAAACACCTAAAAATTGAAAAACACTCAAAAACTCATAAAAAGTCTAATAAATAATTTAAAAATCCAAAAATAATAAATCCAGTGCCCTAATTCTCTTTAAACTTTCTAGTTTATAGGAAAATTACCCTCAGGAGCTGGGAGGCCCTTTTTTATATTTTTTATTGGCCTTTTCCTCCTGACTGGACATCACGCTTTGTTTCTATCATTGTTTCATTTTTTAGAAACATCAGAAAAATCTCAAAAATTCACTAAAAACAGTAAATTTTATAAAACACACGAAAATATTTTTTTGGAATTTTTGGTTGATTTTTAGTGCATTTAATAAATTGTTGAAGTGTGTTGTTTAGTTGCTTTTATTATTTTCTTAAAATCTTAAAAATCCAAAAAAATATAAAAACCCTTAAAAACCACCAAAAATATCATTTCTTCTTTTCTTGACTACTTCGTAGGCTGTTAGGCCAATCCGTGCTCCTTAAGTTCGACCCTGGTCGCTATACCAGGTTAATAAGATAGCCAGGATCGCTATTGATTCTTGATTTGACTTTATCTTTGATTGGTGGTCCGATTTATTTTTCTTGATTGACCGAATTATCTCTCTCGATCCGGGTCTCAACGACCCTTGAGTGATTTTATATTTTATCCCGGATTGATTTGAGGGATTTTTCGGTTCATCACGTCTCAATTAAGTGAAGTGTGGTCCTAGGTTATACGAGCACAATTAGAAATTAAAATGCTTTAAAATCCATATGTGCAGGTCTATCCTAAGCGCCACTCAAGTCGGGCCTCACCCTCACCGGAGAGTGAAACATGCCACGACACACCACGGAAAGAGTTCAAGGTCTTTTTACACACGGGAGAGTCCAAACGGACACCGCTATAAATGAGAAATTAATTTCATGAATTAAAATTTTCAAAAATAAATTCTAGACTCCACACTCTCTCATGACTCGACTTGATCTTATATTAGTTGCGAATTTTCCGGGAGTCGGTGAAGATGCTTCGGTTTCGAAAAACCGCTCCACGTACGCCGGCTACCTCGCAATAAAAATAAGAGAGAAAATGTCATAGAGTGACTTAATAAATTTAAAAGAATAAAACAAGAAAATAAAACCTGGAAAAAAATGGAATTTACAAATGAAAAATTTGGGGATCAGACTACCCTAATGCTGAAAATGGAACGATAATTTTCAAAACACAAAACTAAGTCGTTTGCTTCCCCAGCAACGACGCCACCTGACGAGTCCAAAATTGCTCATGTTAAAGGAATGTATGTTTTTGTGGTCGTGTATTAAAAAAATATCATGTCGTTACATTGTAGGCGGCAGTTGGAATCGATCAAGAAAATAAGCACAAATATTTATTCAATTTTTGATCGTGTGGTTTTATGTTTATTTTACTTGGACAAGTCCTAAGCTCGAACAGAAGGAGGCAAAGGAACAACCTAGACTATGTTTATCAAAATTCGTATGTGGTTTTCGAGGCGTTCTTTTTTTTGTAATTTTTTAATGCAATTAAAGATGCAAAGTTCAATTTTGGCCTATTTTTGGGACTAAAATGGAAATTACGCTCAAACGATGACTGCAAAATATGAAATTTGGCCATGATGCAAAATATGATGAAATGAATGCACTATATTTTTTGGAATTTTTTAAATGCAATTTGTTTTTTTATTAATTTTCAAATGCAAACAAAATGAATTTTAATATTTCATTATAATAAATATTAAACCTAATTATTTTAAAGGAACAAAATTATCTACGATCTATCACTAGGTAATGGACCTCAGAAAATTCCTAAACGTCAAAAATACAAGATTCCATACCTATTAAAAATCAAACATTGAAATATGAAAAATGATTTTTATAGGACAAACTATCCATGCAAATGCGTTTCTTTTTTAGCACAATGTTAAGCACAATTACTTCGACTATCCATGATATTTCTGGAATTTTTAGAGCAACGGTTAATCAATGACAATTTTCAGAGCACAAGATGGGCAAAATTTGCAATTCCTCACAAAATAATTAATTATTAATTAACCAATGATCACAAAATTGTCCACAATATACCATAATGTAGAGAATTAATTGACAAACAAAATGCTATTTTTGGATAAATATAATAGTGCAAGGTAGTTCTTCAAAACACGGGGGGCACATGGGTATTTCTGCAATATAATCAATTAAAATAAATATGAAAATGTATAGGGTGTCTATGTGTAATACCGTGAGTATGGTGGAAAAGTTGCAAAATTCCCAAGGGGCACGTGTAGGGGGGCTGAACTGCGATTTGTATGAGGTCAGTTGGGCTTCTGCAAATGACCCAGTGGGTCATGTGCGCAGCACGTGATCCCTGGGGGTGACGTTCGGCTGATGTCGTACCCCCGCTCCACGTGCGCGGTACGTGGTGGGGGTCTCGAGCCCTGAGCCTGGCTGGCGGTGTTGAAGAGGCGGAGGGAGGCCCGGCCATGGCAGAAGGGGGGTGGGGGCTCTGGCTGGAATCTCATCGGTAGTGGTCCTGGAGCGGCCGGTGGCGAGGAGAGGTGAGATGCTCTTAGGAGGTGCAACTTCATCGGTGCCTGGAGCTTGTCAAGGGCTCGGCCATGGCGGAGGGGAAATGCAAAGCCGGACATCAATGTTGTGGCTGGAGTTGAGATGTCGGACAAGCGTTGTCGTTGGGATAGATGAAGGTGGCTCGACGAGGCTATGACTGGAGCAGGGCAGGCATCGATGTTGCTCTACAACGACCGTGATGGCCGGATCTCGTCGGAGCATGTGCTTCACGGTGATGTCACCGCCGTGAAACCTTCCTGAGGTGCAATCGGCGGATATCAGAGAATGTCGGGGGTATGGGGCTTAAATAGGGGCGTCATCGGGGCCGGAGAAGGAAGGTCGGTGATGGGGGATTCGATTGGCGATGGAGAGATTTGGGGGATTCGAAGATCGACAATGGTCAGTATTGAAGGGCGGCGACGATGCGGCGACGAAATTACCAGGGGCACGGAGGAGAAATCGAAGGTTTGAGGTAGCGACGCGCGATTTTGGGACGAAGGAGGAAGACGAGCGGTGGTCGTCCAATCAGCTGAGATCGGACATATTATGGGGCCACGTGGCATCAAGGGGAGACAGTGGCGGGGTACGTGCTTGGCGCGTGCCTTGGAGGCACTTGCCTCGTAAGTGCGGTGGCTTTTATTATTTTTTATTTTTTTTATTTTTTTATAAAACTAATTAATTAAAAACTCGAAAAATGGCTGACACATGGTGGCTCCAGGAGCAGCCACATGTCAACAGAACAAAAATCGAATAATAAATACTATGTAAATACGAAAGAAATAGTAATCGGACTCGGATTGAAAATTTTCTTCACAAAAATTTCTCGTCTCGATGAGAACTACAACTTTGTTGAATACGTCAAAACCAAAATCGATCAATTACATAAATTAATGCTTTTGGGGTGTCCTATGTACATAGAATAACCTGATTTTTGTGTTTAATATTTTTTGTCATTTTTAAATCAGATAAAAATCCGTAAAAAATGTGGTAAATCAAAGATAAATATTTACACATTAATCTATTTTTTTTTTTATTTTTATTAGTTAAGAAAAAGAGGAAATAAAATAAAAGATGAAAAGACCAAATTTGTACAAGTAGTTAGTGAAGACTTGGACCCAATTTATTTCTTTGATTTCAAGGTTATTTTGGATTTGGATTTTTACGTATTTTAATAAAACCTTTATCAAAGAAAACAAATGAAAAAGAAATCAACTAAGATAGCTTAAATATGTACATAAAATATTAGGTCAAAATCAGCTAAAATACAAAGGGATTTTTACCTGGCAAACCCTGTAATCTTTTTAAATTACCTCTACAACCTTTGAAACATCGATATTCCTCCCTTGACCCCGTAAATTTGCTCCGTCTTACCCCACAAACCTTGCCGTTAGTTGTACTTTTACTTGAGTGAACAGAGTGGGTTAATCTAACCAGAGGTGGACCCCCATATCACGTTTTGTGCGAAAACTACTTAGAAATTCAAATGTATGCATGCTCATGTAAAATGTTGCATTGATTTGGGGCAACAATAATTTTGCAATGACCTCTCTGTTACACATGCATTGTTCGTAAGACCCGCCTCACATTTCGTACGTAATCTCTAGAAAGAGGTGTACCTATACGTATCCCTCCGTCATGTGTTGTGGGTAACGATCCAACAACTTTTAATGGCTGACCCTCCATCTCTGCATGGAAACTAGGTAGCTACATTATAATTAGAAGAAGATGACCATGGATGAAGAGAGAGAAGATAAAAGAAAATTCTGAAATTCCATAAGAAGAATATTCTGCTAGAGAACACATTATAAAACAAGAATAAAGGAGAATAATAAAAATTAAATAGAGTGGTGTTTTACTTACTGCTAAAGAAATGGGTTCAACTGAATAAACTCATCTAACGAGAGAGAGATGGAAAGGGATGTCTGAGAGAAGAGGTATATGAATGAAAGGGAAGCAATCTCAAGTAGTATATCACAACGGGTGAATATAGACGATAGAGATAAAAATGATGCTTCCTTCTTTCATGTAAGATCGAATATGTAGGTGGAAGGGTGCGTCAGTCAAGGAGCCTGCAGCAGTTGCTGCTGATGGGCATCCACCTTCGTCTCGTTGGTGATCTCCTCGAGGGACCTACCCTTGGGTTGGGCTCAGGCATGAGGAAGGTGAGGAGGGCGCCTAGGAGGTTGCAACAGGCGAGGACTTACAGGTAGTTCTTCACGCCGATGCCCGGAGGGTAGCCATGGTCGGTCTTCATGGGATCTTGATTCTGGATGAGGTAGAGGAATCCGAAGGAGCCAATGATGGATCCGGCTTTCCCTGAGGCGGCGGAGATGCCGTGGCAGGTGGACTGGAGGTGGGCGAGGAAGATCTCAGTGGGGACGATGAAGGTAGTGTTGTTGGGGCCGAAGTTGACAAAGAAGGAGGAGCAGCCGTAGAGGATGATGAAGTAGATCCGGGTGACGGGGAGCGTCCAATGGTTGTAGCCTCCGGCGAGGATGAACATGAAAACGATCATGAAGAGGAAGCCAGAGAGCTGGATGCGGAAGCGCCGGATTCGGTTGGTGAGGAAGACGGCAAACAAGTAGCTCGGGATGGTGCCGTAGAGGGCGATGAGCGTCTGGGCGCGGGCGATCTTGTAGACCTCCTCGATGACGTTCATAGTGGCGTACTTGGGGATCCACCCGATGGCGCTGAAGATGTCCTTCTGGAAGAGGTTCTGGATTTAGAAGGCGGTGTCCAGGAGGAACCACGTCATGGTGGTTCCGATGAGGTGGAGCCCGTAGTGTATGGCGAACTCCCTGGTAAAGAACCTGAAGGACTGCTTCTCGGCCACCTCCTGCACCTTCTCCGACTCTACCTCATGTCCACATGGAGGACCTTGGACACGTCGTTCTTAGCGACGAGCACAGTGTGGCGCACGGTCTCCGGCATCTTCATCCTCCAGTAAGGGGGAGGTGAGCATGGCGGGGAGCACCCCGGACATGAGGATGATGAGCTAGACATAGTCGTCCTCCGGGACGGTAGAGCCAAGGGGGTCGACGTCCTTGAAGGAAGGGGGTGAAGGAAGGGGATGGATAACATTAAAATTGTTGGTTGAATGGCATGTTCGGTAAATTTTTTAAACAAAGAGGGTTATATGGATCTCATATTAACGGAATACGGTTAACTTTAACGGGTAAATGGATGTGAGTTAACTACAGGGTTTGCGGAGTAAGGGTTAGTAAGTTTACGGGGTCGAGGTAGGAATATCGATGTTTCAAAGGTCGTAGAGGTAATTTAAAAAGATTATAGGGTCTGTCGAGTAAAAATCCCAAACACAAAATGTACAAAAGAGTCCAAAAAACTCAACTTTCACATATGAGATCCGATTCACTTGAATTGGTCTTGTTTTGAATGTAATTGAATGTACATTAGTTCAAAAGTGAGTAGGATCAAAACGAACACTGGATGGGGAAGATATGAGGGTTTAGTCCAGAAATCCTAGAACTAGGGTTTGGGTTTTTGCTCCACTAATTTGGGTTAGTGAATTTTCTATATTTTTCATTTGTTTTTGTTAGTAATATGTACGCAGTGGAGGTGGTTTTGGGTAATTCGGAGTTAGCATGAATTAGTTAAAAATCCGAGAAGTTAAGCTATTTACAGGTCAATTTTGGTTGATATTTCTGGCTTCTTATTTGTGTAAAAATTAGTGCTAAAATGTAGTTCTTATCAGAACATGCATGAATGCTAATTATGCAGAATAAGTGCAGAAATGCTGATGATTTTGAGGGATTTGATATTAATTAGTGAGATTTAGAGTGATGAATCTGAGATTCATCGCTCGGCGGATCGATGACCTGACTACAACCAAGACACTAATTCCAGCATATGTCGTAGCCAACCCCAACAATTTCAGACGCAATGAGCAGGTAGCAATTAGCCCACCCATCCTTGAGACAAGTATGTCCCTTGATTTTACATGTTTATCTAATGTCATTCATCTTAGGAGTGGTAGGAGCTTGCAGCCGCCTACACACCAGATGGGGTTGGGAGATCGAGACCCTCAGATAGCATCATCTTTTACATCATCTCCTTCACCAACAGTCAAGAGGACCAGTGTAGCAGCATCCAAGACTGGAGTTTCGCCGCCTTCACTACCACATTCATTAGGCAAATATAGATCACCATCAACGAGGGAGAATATACTTGTCGCATATTCTTCTTCTTCGCTAGAAACAACATCCCATTCTATTTTAGATTCTATTTTTGCTCCACCTGATTTGGGAAACAATGTGCAGACTTATTCTGGTTGTCCCTTTGTACATGAGGATTCTATTTTGAATAATGGAAATAAACATCTGTGTGTTTCTTCTGATTCAGTGCCATTTCCTTCTGCTTTCAAATCCAAAAAATCCAAAAATTAAAAATATACTTATTTGATCCTAGAGTAGTTTAGATGTTATAGAACATCTTTCTAAAGATGACACTCCTAAAGTCCACGGAATACATGCCTATAGTAAAAAAGGGAATGAAAGAGGCATGTACACAAAAGTGTCAACCAAGGAAGAACGAGCGAAAGGAAACAGAGAAGCACATCTTGACCATGGCCATAGTTCATGCCATCAGTAACCTCTCGCCTGAAAAGAAAGATATGGGTGCACCTCACATCCGTTATCACATCTTTGATCAAGAATTTGATCGTACTCTTCTCCATAGTGGATCCTCCGTCAATCTCATGCATTCCTCTTTACTAACTGAATTTCGATTAGGGCCTCCTAAAACAACCAGGATGATCCATCAGTTTGCTGATAAATCGATTAAGAGGCCAAGAGACATTTTAGAGGATGTTGTTGTAACAGTGCATGGAATGAAATTCCCTATTTATTTTGTTTTCGTGGATATGGACACACCTGCACCGTTACTCCATACCCCGATCATACTAGGTCTACCGTTCCTCCGAACAGTAGAAGCAACAGTTGATTATGGTGATGGAGAGATCATCTTCCACTCTCGTAGTGACAAGGTGAAAATTGAGACGATCTCTAATCCCAGGCCATCACCGCCACCTGCAGCAGATGAGATAGAGAAAGCTATATCATATCCAGATGACTGAAATTTTCTTGCTAAATTGAAAGAGATAAATCTTTTCACTAATTTTATAGGCACCCAGGAGTTCCTTTCACAAAAGGACTCTAGGGAAAGCATTGTCGACATGAGTTCCCTTGGTGGTCTAATTGAGCCAGTTGTTGATGGACAATTTGAGAATCAATCTGAATTTTTAGAGGTACCTTCCAATATTCCTTTGATATGCATTTATGAGATTACTGATGAGAGGCCTCATTGTGAGAATTCTGTAGTACAAATATCTGAGCCATGCGCTGAATTTCCCAATTTATGCACAGATGAGAGACATCTTTCTGAGATTATTGCCCAGATATCTGCACCATTAATTGATATGAATGTTGAACACCATGATGAGCCCCTCCTTTCTAAGCAGAGATCATTCATTGTAGATATATCAAAGATTTTACTTGTGGAGCCATTAGTAGCCAAGGTGGATAGTCCACAGAGTACAGATCATATACCGTCTACTAGTACAGTAGCAGAGGTTATTGTAGAGTCAATTCAGACCCCACCTGAGCTCAATGTTTTACCATCAACGTTGAAATATGCAGTCTTTGAGGGACACCCCCCAAATGTTTTTGGTCATCCTCAGCTCGTAGTTGATCGTTGAACAAGAATCTAGCGTGCTAGAGGTTCTTGAGAGAAACTGCATGGCTATAGGTTGGAATATCTCGGATCTCCGTCGGATCAATCCAGATTTGGGCTCGCATCATATCTATCTAGAGGATGACTGTAAACCCTCCCGTGAATGTCACAGTCATCTAAATCCAAATATAACGGATGTTGTCATGAAGGAGACCATAAAATGGTGTGATGATGTCTATATATATCCCATTTCGGATTCCATGTGGGTCAGCCCTTTACATGTGGTCTCGAAGAAATCTGGGATTACTATCGTAAAGAATGATCGTGGTGAGGAGATTCCGACTCGGGTACCTACTTCATGGCGTGTCTGCATAGATTACTGATGCCTGAACTCAACTACCAAGAAAGATCAATTTCCACTGCCCTTTATTGATCATATTATTGAGAGGTTGGCAGGGAAAGAGTTCTTTTGTCTCTTGGATGGGTACTCAGGATACAACCAAATTGCTATCGCTCCTGAGGATCAGGAGAAAACTATGTTTACTTGTCCGTTTGGCACCTAAGCCTTTAGACGGATTCCCTTTGGATTGTGTAACACTCCCGCTACATTCAAAATATGTATGTTGGTCATTTTTGCCGACATGATGGGTAGTTTCCTTGAGGTTTTCATGGACGATTTCTCTATCTATAGGGATAGTTTTGACACATGTCTTGCTCATTTAGACCGAGTTCTTCAATGTTGCTATGAGGTAAACCTAGTGCTCTCGTGGGAGAAGAGTCACTTTTTGGTGACTAATGGGATTGTATTGGGCCATGTCATCTCCAAACATGGTATGGAAGTTGACCCAGCTAAGATATTGATGTGATTTCCATGTTAGAGCCATCACATAATTTGATGCAGTTGAGGTCATTTTTGGGATACGTAGGATTCTATAGGTGATTCATAAAGGACTTTAGCAAAATTGCCAGACCTTTGACTGAGCTTCTATGTAAGGAAGCTGATTTTGTTGTCGATGAGAAAGTTCTCCTTGCATTCAATCTGATGAAAGAGATGGTTAGCTATTGCTCATGTCTTACAGCCACCTGATTGGTCTCTTCCTTTCGAGATTATGATAGATGCCTCAGTTTTCACAGGTGGAGCTGTTTTAGGATAGATGGGATACCATTTTCTATACACTATATTAGAAAGACTCTGGATGAAGCACAACAAAATTATACAATTATAGAGAAAGAGATGTTAGCATTTGTGTTTGGGCTAGAGAAGTTTATATCTTACCTAATCAATTCCCTTGTTATTGTATACACGGATCACACTACCATACGATACTTGCAGGCAAAGAAGGATGACAAACCACACCTTATCTGATGGATCCTTCTTCTCTAGGAATTTGATTTAGATCTTCAAGATAAACTTGGAGTGAAAAAATATTGTGGCAGATCACATTTACCGTGTCGCAGATGCAGCTACCTCTGAGCAGAACATGATCCCTAATTTCGAAGCCTTTCCATATGAGGCCATTTTATCTCTGGACTCACTCCCATGGTATACAGATATTGTGAACAATCTTGTCTCCAAGAAAGTTACACAAGATTGGACGAAGTACAAGGTAGATAGATCTATGTCAAAAATTCATTATTACTAGTGGGAGGATCCGTACCTATTTCGTGAGGTTGTGGATTCTATGTGGAGAAGTTGTATTCCTCAAGAGGAACACACCAGTGTACTTTAGCACTGTCACAAATTAGAATCGGGTGGGCATCATTTGGGGAAACACACGAAAACAAAGGTTTTACAGAGTGGCATATGGTGGCCCACATTGTTTAAGGATGCTACAAAGTACGTTCAAGGTTGTACCGACTATCAGAAAATGGGAGGAACCATTGGTTCCAAAGATACCATGCCCTTAAGATACTAATGAATCTTGTATTCATCATGCTAAAAACCACATTTTAAACCCCTGGTTTACCTAATCCAATAAAAAACACCAACAATTCTTATTTTAATCTTGTAATATATTTTGTACAACTAACCTTAATTAATTGTATTTAATTTTCTATATTTTTCCTTGTATTTATTTTTCTCATAAAAAAATCGACAAAAATCAAGTTGAGAAATTGTCTATAATCCACTAACCATTAAAAATACTTAAAGATACAAAAACATCTTAAAACCAAAAAGTCGGTAATTTTACCCCCTTAAAATATCCCCCAAAAAATACTAGTTGTACAAATTACCTCGTTTGGCTTTTTGTCCAACATGAAACTTGTAGATATCACCAAGACGAGCAACTTTCATGTTTTGACTTTTTCCTAGTTTTGCTTCTAACTATTTCTTTTGTATTTTTCCTTGTATTTATATTTCTGAATTTTCTGGTCAGCCACATGGCGCTCTCTGGAGCCGCCATGCAGACGCTCCTCCTTCTGCTACCCGTTACCACTCTTGACCATCGGATCTGCTCTAATCCGCCTCCATCTCCGTCGTTCATCTTTCGCCCACTCCCAATCGTCAGATCAGATTTCCAGATCTAATCTTGGCCACACTTCATCGCCTAAATCCTAGCCTTCAGATCGATATTCCATCCAACGCTCCCCCTCATGCCATGTCACCCCTCCAACTCAGCCACTCGATCAAATGCTTATCCTACGCCTCCCATTCGTCCATGTCACCCCTGTTATCTCGACCGTTGGATGTTCCCCTCTATCCATCTAAACCACCCATCAACGCCTCAATCTCTGTCGTTGATCAGATCCATGATCTGAACCCCACCACTCATATGCGCCTTCATCCAAGCCGTTGGATCTATAGATTCAATGGCTATTGTTCATCTCCTACCACCAGCTTTGCCCATTCTCCTTGTAACGCCTCCGCCCCCTTCCATTTTTTGCTCCTCCTCCAAGGCGCCTCTCAGCAATCCAACCCCGTCCCTCTGTCACCCTTACTGCCTACATCCTCACGTGACCACCATCATTCACCGCCATCACTCCCATGCCATTAAACCACCGCTTCAAAATGCCTCTCCATCTTATAAACCTCGACCACCCCCTCCTATAAAACTACCTTCTCTGTCACCTTCAAACCCCATCCACCATTCACGGGGGTTTGGCCCAGCCTCTGGCTCTCCGGTGACAGCGGAGGAGTCGTATCTCGAGGTGATGTCGACCGTGACATCTCAGGTGTGATCCACGACCTTCCCGGCCGTGTCGCGGCACCTCAGGTGACCGTTGAGCGCCAAGATGTTGCTGACCTTGTCAGGAGATGACCAGAGCGCCTCCAAGGTGCTCAACCCAAGCTGTTATTGCTGCCTTCACTAAGAACCTCGCTTCGGCGATGTGACTTTTTATTTTTTTCTTAATTTCCATTAATTTTCCTACATTCTCACTCACCTCCACGCTCATATGACCACATCTCGACCTTCACCACTCATCGAACACCTTCGCCAACCACCCTCCTCTTCTCCAGGACCTCCCTCCGATCCGTCCCCCTTCTGCTCCACTTCGACGTAGAAGAAGATGTAGGCAACCACTCCCGTTGCTCCCCATGACCTTCAAATCACTCACATCACATCTCGCACGTTCACAAACGCACGCTTCAGCTATCTAATATTCGCAGGACTTCAATGGACGGAGTTCGCAATGCCTCGCCGATCCAAGCTCCAACTCCGACGAGGTTTCTCCGCCTAACTGCCTAACTCTTCCAGACACCGACAGGGCTACATCTCTGACTGAGCTTCAACGCGCAACCTTCACGAAGCTTCCTATACCATCACGCTGGCCGACATAGCATGGAGGAGCGAGCAGCAGGTCGCCAGAGCCTTGCCTCCTCCGGGACCTGCGGAGGAGAAGATGCTAAAGATGTCGTCCTATCATCTACATTGGACGGGTGTGATGATGACATGTGGAGACCCAATCCTCAATCTAGACCAACAGCCTCGGGTGACCTGAGCCAAGATCCTAGCGTCCACATGCCGCCACGTGTTCCGAACAAGCAGCGAACCCCAAGCCTAGGCTCCTCACGTGCGTCACACATGAGGTCCTGGGTAAATTGCACGAAGGACCCAAGAAATTTTGATAATTACATATAGGTCCCCAAGCACGTGCCTTGCGTGCTTGCTTGGGTAATTTATCGGGAGGACCTTGTCGCTTTTCAGAATTACAAAAATGCCCTCACTCTATGGAAAAATTACATCAGGGCCCAGGTGGTTTTTGGTATTTGCATTTAGGTCCATCCCAGGACCTAAATGTATTATTTATCCTTTTATTTTCTTGCATTTTTATTACAATTATGACCATGTATTGTTTTCTTCATAACTTGAGCATCATAGGTCAAAATTGCATGATTTTAGTGTCATTTTGATCCATGTTTCTTCCTCTACATCATGCCATGTTTAATTTTCTCATCTGACATCATATTAAATGAAGTGAATTTTTTTGATATGTTGTTATCCATATGTGTTTCCCTTATTATATAATCGCTCTTATTCTTTTGTTCAAATTGACTCTAATCTCAAACTATATTTTGTTGCTCGTTTATGTAATCTTTCTTAGGCATAATTGTTTGCATTATTATCACATATATGTAACCTTACATTATTATTCATGAATCATCCTATAATTGCGTAAAAATCAACTAAAAATTGCAAGCTCCATTCTATTGCATTGTAATCTGCAGAGTGCTTCATGCATATTCATAGAAACCTGGAATCAAGAAATTGTTCACACATGTTTTGAACTGATTAAAATTCGTTAAATAGATGGAGTAGTTCGTGTCCCTGTGTTCGACCATGGTAGACTGTCAAGTAAAAATATTCCACAACATTCAAATCTTATGATTTTTGCTGAATCGAATTTGCCTCCTATACTACGACAATTCATCAATATTAAAGAGGCAATTTTTACGTTCAACAAAATTGATACGTACAGATTTCTTATGTTTTTGATGCTTGAGGGATAGACTTCATGAGCTCGTTTCCTGTCAGTCAGGGATTTCAGTACATCTTGCTCGATGGGTGGATGTTATCCCCACCCGAGCCGCAGATAGTCGTACAGTGTGTTCCTTTCTCAAGGATCACATTATTGCATGGTTTGGGATTACCAAAATAATGATTTCAGATGGGGGAAGACATTTCATTAAGAAGATTGTGAAGGAGCACGCCATTGAGCACAGAGTTGCGTCTCCTTACCACCCTCGGACTAATTGCATGGTAGAAATTTCAAATAGGGAGATAAAGACGATATTGCAAAAACAAGTACATCTAGATAGGAAGAACTGGTGTATGCTTTACTCGGTTCTATGGGCTTATTGGACTGAGTACAAGTCTCCTTTGGATATGTCTCCCTACATATTGGTGTATGGAAAGCCTTGCTACTTACTATTGGAATTAATTAACAAATCTTTATGGGCACTCCATGTATGAAATCTTGATTATGAGAAGATAGGAAAGAACATGAATTAGATTTGAATAAATTACTGGAATTCCGAGACTTTGCAAATGATAACTCGCTCATATATAAGGAGAAAGCCAAGCGTTGGCATGATAAACACTTTCGAAGGAAGACTTTCTCTCCTGAACATAAAGTTATTTATTTGATGCTAAGTTGAAGCTGTTTCAAAGAAAATTGAAAAGCAAATGGTCAAGACCATTCATCGTAAGAGTTGCACGTGACAATGGAAGTAGTGTCAAATCTTGGTTGGCATCTGATGCACAACCTTTTCTTGTGAACTGGCAGTTGCTGAAACCATATCTAGATCATGATGCATTCCTGTCCATTGTGGATTCTATATTTGTGGTATCAGACGATGATATTTTGATTCTATCTTCTACGTCTCATACATGAGCTGACTACCTTTTGTATATCCTTTCGCTTCACTCTTTCTTCTCCCATTTTATCGTTGACCCCTTTTCCGTGTGTATATATGTTATACATAGAATGTGCTTTATCCTAAGTATAAGGGGGTGAAGGCTTTGTGTTGTTCATATTCGTCATGTTCATCACTTTTATTTTTGCCTATACTTAGGGATACTCTACCCTAAGTATAGGGGGAGTGATGTTGTACATATCATGTTTTTTGTATTTTCCATTGAGTTTGTACATTCTTTTCAACAGTTTTCCCTTTTGTGCACTCTTGATCCGAAGTATAGGGGGGATCACTGACTTCTATCTTATTATCTTTTCCATGAGTAATCGTAGCATAGGAGTCTTTTCACTTTTCTATACTTAGCACGAGTTATGTCTTCCTTTTTCGCTCTTTGATCAATATGAGGACATAATTCGAGCTAAATATAGGGGGTTGTCGTATATATTGTACATATACGTTAGACATAACTTGTACTTTTAAGATAATTATTTTGGGGGATATGTATATAATTTTGTAAAATCCACATATGTTAAAAATCAAGAAAAACAAAAGCAAAAAAAAACTAAAACAAGCACAAAAAAACAAAAAAATAAATAAACATAAAAACAACAAAAAAAATAAACAAACAAAAACAACAACTACAAAAAAACAACAAAAAAATCTTGTATATACTTGTATATATTCTACTGACCCTTATCCTTAAAAAAAATTACAAACCCAAAAATCTATAAAAAGTTCCATAATTAAAAAAAATATTTTACATTTGCATTTTTCTCCAAAAATCCATCAAAAGTTTAAAATTATAAAATTGTAAAAAAATGTTCTTTTCACATGTGCATCATTTTTCAAAAAAAAGTTTTCTTTGCAATTTTCATATCTGCTTGCATTTGCATGTGCATTTTTTAGGATAGTATTGACATTTAAACTAAGTCTGGAATAAAATTGAAGAATGGAGCTTAGTTGGACCTTAATCCACTTAATTTCAAATGAATCTTATAAGAAATGGAGTTTTTAGGTACTAGTGACTTAATTCTTTGAGTCCATAAGACTATGTTCACATGTCATCTTGAGTAGTCTAAGTAGAATATTTAACAACACACGCATGATTCTTTCAGACCGTGGCCTAACTTGGACAAGCACTCTACATGTAGCTCTTCATGGATGAGGTAGTGAGGAGATAAAATCTTTTGGCTTAGGGTAACATACGAGGGTAGTACATCTAGGAGGAACCTCTCGTCTTCCTCTAGGGAAGGAAGTGTGTCTCAACTTGGTCTAGCGATGTTGAGGTCTAAAGACAGGATGTTGTGGGGTTGCAATAATGCTTTAAAAGAGGGATTGTATATTGGCTCAAGAGGAAAAACACCTTATGTACATGTTGCACCTTGTAGAGTTTCCAAAAGTGGACAGGCCTGATTGAAAAGTAAAATGCTTACCAGAGTCTATATACATGGATAAAAAATACAATAAGAGCTTCAAAGACAATTTTTGGTCAACTTGCAGCGGATGACTTGGCTACACAGGTCATGCATCCAATGATAAGTAGCTAGACTGATTACCGTCCATTCTTTTCTCCATCCTCTCTTTTTGAGTTGGTTGTACTTGAACTTAGAAGGGAATATCTCCGCTCCTCAAGAAAAGAGTTGCAAGACCGGGGAACTAGAGTTACCTTGTTGAGGGAGGTTGTTTCTTTCATACTTTTGAGATGGGGAGCTATATCTCACTTACACCATACAAGTAAAGATTCATAGTCACAAGAATTTGGGTATGCAGACTTGTTCTGACTTGACTATTGAGGTGACCTGAATAGGAGTCTTATGCAACTTAGAGGTAGTTAGGTTTTAAATCCATCTCCCATCAAAGTTCCGACACACTAATAATCCAAAGCTCTGACAGAGCTCCAAATTACAATTTTAGGAAGAAAAGTTTAATACTCAATATTGTCGTAACTTCTTTATTTTTTCCTTCCTTTTTCTTCTTCTATCAAATTATTTTTTCAAATAAGTGTTAGCTAAGGGACTAGCAAAGGTAAAGCATAGGGGGTGATGAATCTGCGATTTGTCATCTTTATTCATTTATTTTAGGTAAAAATCCCTTATAAAACACCTATACATAATACTAACTTCATAATCCTACTAACTTGCATTTGTGTAAATATTGTATATTTGTATATTATTTTAACCTAAAATAAATAAAGAAAGAAAGAAAAAATAAAGAAAAGAAAAGAAGACTGTATATATGTAATAGATACAGGCTGACCCAAACCCTGAGAGAAGGTCAAGAATTGACTTGATCGACCAGGATTAAAGAAGGGGGATATAGGGTCCTTAATCAGAAAATCCAAAAAAAAGTGTGTTGTAAATACTTCTCACTTAATTTGTATATTTGTATAAAATTAACACTATTATATTTGTATATAGAATGGCCTTAAATAAAATAATTTTCAAAAAAAAGTTATAAATAAAAATGTTGTCTAAATAACAAAAATAATTGCACAATGAAATCATGTACACAATAAAAGTAACCACATCCGTAAAAAGCCATTAAGCGATAATTGAAAGATTAATTCCAGCTCCATATGAACTCAAATTGAACCTAACTCACTTCCATTGTATTGTAAATTAAATTATATTTCAAATGATTGTGATTTTATAATTTTTAGTTACGGATGAAAAGTTGGTTTTATGGGGTGGTTTGTGCAAATTTTCCATGTACTTGTACATATTGTATTTTCAGATGATTGTAAATATTTTTAATAATTATTTTAAAACTCGAAAAATAATAATAAATGAAGTTTTAAACATAGAAAACTTATTTGCTTATCTACCCATGTATATAATCGCATATATAACATATTTATATATTTAGTTTTCTTAACTAACTACCATAAAAAATAAAAAAAATAAGTTTTAATTTGTCAATAAATAAAGTAACGAAAATCAAAAAAATAATTAATTTTTAATTATTTTCGACACTTATCTTTTATCTCTATCTCATATCAAATTTTTTCCTTATCTCTTTATCTCATTTCAAAATTTTGAATTCCAATTCCTATCCTATCTATTAATAAGGCTCCTTCTCCATCTTTTCAACTTGATCAATCTTTGGTGAGAGGAGCCCGATCTCTGAGAGTCTTCCTGACGTAGAAGGGTGCCTATCCTCCGAGCAGTCCGGTAACAACGAGTAGGCCTTCGTCGAGGTGATCAAGGTCTTTTCCGCTCCTAAGGTGAGATCCATGTTTTCTCTTACTTTTATCCTAGTTAATCTTAATTTAATTTTCTCGTATTTTCTCTTCGTTGTCATTTTTTTAGATCTTAAAACCCATCATGATTTTATCTCTACACGTCATTTTCTATCTATCACGATCTCTCAACTCTGACTACACATGGTGGCCAGAGACAAGGATTCAATTCTTCTTTTTCGTCGGATCCTCATTCACGAATTTTTTTATTTGGGACTGAGTCATCATGCTCGCATCGTAAATTTTTTTAAGTAAAAAACAAAAAAATATTTATTTCTTTTTTTTTTAACATTTCTTTTACAGGATCATCTAAAAAATAAATAAAAGAAAAAAACATTTTTTATTTTATGTTTTTCATTTCTCTATTTCATTTTTACAATAAAATAATTAAAAAAATTCTTTCTTTGATTACTGTATATAAATAAAATTAAAAAATAATAAAAAAGGGTCGCAACCCTTCCTCCGCCAGCGTCGCTACCAACCATGCACGACGCCCCTTCCATATTCACATCTATGAATTGAAAGACTTGAATGATCAACCCCGCAATCAGTTATTAGAATCAATAGGTGTTCAAATTGTTCATTTGAATAAACTGAAACCCTTATTATCGAATGATCTTGAGACTTCCCAAAGTCCGAAATTCTTGATCAATGGAGGAACAATATTACCATTTTTCTTTAATAAGATACCAAAGTGGATGATTGACTCATTACATACTAGAAAGAATCGCAGGAAATCCTTTGATAACACGAATTCCTATCTCTCAATGATATCCCACAATCGATGTCGCTGCCTGGATCGCCACCGCCTTCAGACTCTTCAGAAACGCCATCCACTGCTCACCGCTTGCGGCCCCTCCGCCAGCGAGACCCGCGTATCCACCCGCCGCCTTACCAGAATCCACGCCCCCTCCCCCCCACCTTGAGCAGCAAACAGTTTCACACCATCCGTTCACCGCCTCCTCTGCCCGGCGATACAGTGTGCATCATCGTCAGCGCGCAACACAGCTGCCCCCGCAAAGCAGTCGTCGCTCCAACCGTCGCGACCCCACGCCTACATGTCGCCGACCCATAGTAGCTTCCATTGCTCCAGCTTATGTCCCTAGCTTGGGCTTGAAGAGAGAATGAAGCTGGAGCGGCGGTCCAACCTTGGCTCCCCTTTGGCTTTGAAAGTGAAAAAGGAACAACACAAGAAACACCTAGGGGTTAAAAGAATATTTTGTAAAATTGCAAATTTGCTCCTAGAGCTTTTAATATTTGCAAAAACATCCCATGCAGTATATTTATTGGGACAAATTGCAATATCTTCTCCAAAGTCTTCAGAATTACGCAAAAGCCCCCTGCATCCAGCTATCACGTACTGCACGCATGCCCTCCTGGTAATTTTAAATTTCTAATCTACGATTTATTTTTTTATCATTTCATGTAAAAACTTAGAACATATGCATTTTAATCCTTCATTTCCATACCTTGACCTTGCTTGTTTTCATATTAAAATAAATATTTTCTTTTGTCAATAAATCTCTAAAAATTATGCTATACTCTTGATGTGATTATATTTCTAGCGTAAATTTTTCATTTCATTTTGTTATTATCTAATATTATTAAAAAATGAAAAACAATGTCTTTTCTTTTCCTGAAGTTTAAAATTTCATAAAAATTTGAATATTACTTTCAAAATTCCAAAAAAATAGATTTGTTTTATTTCATTGTCTTTTAATTTCTATGCAAATTTCGTTCATTAACTCTTTAAAAATCCAAAAAATATGAAAAATACCAAAAAGCATTGAAACCTATATTTCATCATAATAATAGTAGCTAGAAGTTTTGAGTACTTAAAACATTTTTAAGTTGCAAATTACTCCATGCTATGCATTGTTTCTCATTTTTACCACTATTTGAATTTTTTTAAAAAAATACAAATACAACTGAAAATTCTACAAAACTTCCCAAAAACATTTCAAAATCTTTAAGACACAAAAATATTTTCTCTATATTATTTTGAGCAGTTTTGATATAATGAAAAAAACACAAAAAGAGTTAGTGTGCGTATTTCTTGTCTTGTGCATATGTTCTTTATTTAAAAATAAAAAAATTTGCGTAATTTAAATCATTAAAAATTCGAAAATCAGAAAATATAAAAATAGAAATAAAAAACTTAAAAAAATAAAAAGATAAAATTTCCACAAAACCAAGGATAGTTTGCCTTTGAGTTTCCTACTTTTTCTTCTAATTTATTTTTGTCGATTATCTGAATAGCACTCGGGAATCGTGGCCTACCTCAGTTCGATCATGTCTGTTACACAGGTAAATATGTAGCAAAAAATTATCTTGCTTCATTATTCGCTTTTAGTTAATTTTGCAGGTAGAGAAGAATTGTTTGTCTGCTGATGCTTGATTTGGTTGCAACGACTTATTAATAATTCAAATAATTAAATCTCCAAAAAAGCGCAAGCAACAATAGGTAATAATAATTGATCAAGAAACAACCACAATAAATTTATTAAATTTTAAATTGGAGTGATTTTATGTTTATTTTACTTGGGCAAGTCCAAGGTCGAACTCAAGGAGGCAAAGAAACAACCTTGGAATAATGTCTATCAAATTTCGTGCATGATTTTCGAGGAGGAATATTTTTTAGATTTTTCTGCAATTTTGGAATGCAAAATGCAAATGAGATCGATTTTAAGTACTAGAAAATAAATATCAATCAAACAAAAAATTATGAAACGTGGCCGAGAGGTAAATAATGATGAAATAAATGCATTGATTTTTTTGGATTTTTTTGATGTAACATGAATACTTAGTTAATTAATTAATGCAAACTAGGTGAACCAAGGAGATCAATTTTAATAAATAACAAGTCAATTTATTTTAAGGAAATAAAAGTATCCGAGACATAGCATTATGTGAACTATCTCAGAAAAATCATAAACCTTAAAAATCCAACGATCTGTATTTATTAATAAATTAATCAATGCAAAATATTAAATGATTTTTATATAACAAAATATGCATGCAAATGCAATTATTTTTTGGAACGATGTTAAAAACAATTAATTCTACTATCTGTGAATTTTTCACAATTTATGGAGTTATGGTTAATTAATTATGAATTTAAGAGCACAGAATGGGTAAAATATGTTATTTTCCAAAAATATTGATTATTAACTAATCATGAAGTCATATAAATATGAAGCATCAACCAACAAGAAGAGAATTAATTGAAGAACACAATGCAAATTTTTAATTAATAAAATGAAGTAAGAAATAGGTTTGAATTGTAGCAAGAGCTCAGGAGTATATTCGTAAAATTACAATAATTGAATAGAAAAATACAAAAGAAGGATTAGA
Organism: Ottelia alismoides; assembly: GCA_037367405.1. Taxonomy (NCBI): domain Eukaryota; kingdom Viridiplantae; phylum Streptophyta; class Magnoliopsida; order Alismatales; family Hydrocharitaceae; genus Ottelia; species Ottelia alismoides. The sequence goes on from JAZKJV010002976.1 coordinate 93,802, forward strand.
AGAGAATTACCAAGTCCATGGAGGGGATTTTTACAAAACTCCCAACGAGACACGTGCTCCTCATGTGACCCTTGGGCTCGGAGGTTGACTAGAAATAAGGCATATTTTCAGTGGGTTCTCTACAAATAGTCCCCTCCTACATGTGTGCAGCACGTGGGAGGGTCTCGGGTTCAAGCCCCGATGGTTGATGGATGAGCCTCAATGTCGTGTGAGGTGTGTTGGCCCTGCGAGGAATCGATTATTGATCTAGAGGAGTCAGCAGATGTGCTCGATGTCGTTAAGAGCTGTCCAGAGTGGCTCCATATGACAAAGGAGGCGAGGGAATATGTTAGAGCCCCTGCAGGATGGGTGGAGAAATCTAAAGTTGATGAACTTCAAGGCGTTGGTGATGATCACCTTAGTTAGTAGTTGAGTCGAGGAGTTCTGGAGGTATGAGGGCCCCTCCCGTTGTTGATGAAGATGGCCGATGACAGTTAGTGGAGATTGATGTGCATTAGATGATCGGTGGCAAAGCGGAGATGGATTGGGAAGTCAGTGGTGGAAGGATATGAACACGAAGGTGAAGAATGGTGTGTTGGGTGGTGAATCGAAGGTTGAGGGTCTCGAAGTAATCGGTGGAGATGGTAAATAGAGGAGCCTTGCAGTTGTTGATGAAGATTGAAGGAGAAGTCGGTGAACTTGTTAGCTCAGTGGCAAGGATGTTGGAGCTAAGGCATGTCCTTGGAGTATTAGACGCTGCAATGCGGGAAAGATCCTCGGATCTCGGCAGTGAGAGAACGCGGGGGCTCGGGCCGTCACCACCGACCACCCTACCTTTGTAATTTACGTAATTGAGAGATAATCATTGAGGAGGGAAGGTGTTGGTTGAAATAGGATCACGAGGCGTCAACATCGGACTGATTTCGAAAGGAGTCGAGGATTGAATTTGATGAGAGATGGTGGTAATGGATATTTGGGATTTGATGACGAGATTGGAGAATATAAGTAGGCGATTTGATTGGGATCTGACTGATAGATTAATGAAAAGGTGGGTGAGAGACGATGGGAGTGGAGACAATCAGTGATTGAGGGAGGAGATCTGCCTGGTCTGGAGGAAATTGTCGGTGGTGCAATAATTATGGAGGAGTGGTAGCCCAAATTCGGAAAGGCAACAAGGAGGAAGATGCACATGTGACGTTCGATTGACAGAGATCGGACAACCCTATAACTACCATGTGGCATATTTATTTTTATTTATTTTATTATTTATTTTTTTTATTTTTAAACAAAATATATAAATCCCAAAAATGGATGACAAGTGGTGGCTCTAGGAGCGGCCATGTATCACTCCCAGAAAATTTGAAATAAAAAGACGAAGATAAATCTGGAATAAATAGCGAGCTACCTCGGATTCAAAAAAAATTCTACACGAAATTGCTTATATCGATGAGATCTACAATTTCATGAACAAATCAAAATTGATCATTTGCACAAAGTTATTTTTTGGGGCAATCTATGTATATAGCGCACCTTGACTTTGGGTTTTATAATTTTTTAATATTTTCAAAAAGATAAAAATCCAGAAAAAATAATGATAAAATCAAAGATAAATATTTACGTATTAATATAATTTTTTGGATTTTTATTAATTAAGGATATGAAGAAATAAAATAAAGTACGAGAAAGACCACTTTGTACAATCAGTCAGTGAATACTCAGACTCAATTAATTTCTTTGATTTCAAGCTCATTTTGGACTTGGTTTTTTTGCATATTTTCATAAAACTTTTATCAAAGAAAGTAAATTAGAAATGAATAATATACACAGATTTAAATATGTACATAAAATAATAGGTCAAAAAACGCTAAAATATACAATGTATAAAAGAGGCCCACTACCCGACCTTCACATATGTGCTCTGATTAGCATTGAAATTGGTCTTGTTTTGAAGATAATTGAATGTACATTAGTTCGAAAGTGAGTATGATCAAATCCTATGATGTATGAGGAAGATATCAAGGTTTTAGTCCAAAACTCCTACAATTAGGGTTTGGGTTTCTTGTACACTTATTTTGGTTAGTGATTTGTTTTGTAATTTTCATTTATTCTTGTTAGTAATATGTATAAAATGGAGGTGGTTTCAGATTACTTGGAGTTAGAATGGATTAGTTAAAAATCGAGGAAGTTAGTCTATTTTACAGGTCAATTGGGCCGGAATTCTTAGCTTCTCATTTTATGTAAATATGAATGATGAAATGCAATTATTATTTATATATGCATGAATGATAATTATGCAATATTGATGTATAAATAACATTGAATTTTAGGGATCTGAGCTTAATTAAAAAACTTTGGAGTGATGAAAACTGAGATTTATCAATTACCTCTGCACCATTACTCCATATCCCAATCATACTTGGTCGATTGTTCCTCGGAATTGCTCATGCGATAGTTGAATATGGTACTAGAGAGATCATATTTAACTCTCGTAGTGATAAGGTCAAAATTGAGACGATTTCCAATCCTAGGCTATCACCACCACCACCAGAAGTAGATGAGAGAGACAGTTACACCAGATTTTGAGGATTATAATTTTCTGGCTGAATTTTAAGATACATATCTATTCTCTGATTTCAAGGACACCTAGGAGTTTCTTTCTCAGAAGGACCTTCTAGAAAGAACAGTCAACTTGAGCTCCCTTATTGATTATTCTGAGGCATTTGTCGATGGACAATTTGAGATGTATTCTGAGGATCATTCTGAGATATCTGAGGTACATTTTGAGATTCATGACACACATTCCTTTTTTGAGATTACTATAGGGAAACCTCCTAATGAGATTCTAATATTTTTGTTGAAGATTCTGATCATCCTTATGAGCCATTCCTTTTTGAACAGGGATCATTCATTATAGAACTTTTTAAGATTTTACTTTTTTATCCTATAGTAACCACGATGGACAATACACACAGTGCAACTCAGATACCTTCGACCAATGCATTTGCAGCGGTCATCGTAGAACTGATTCAGACCCCAACATTGAAGTATGTCTTCCTTGCTTGTCCCAAATGTCTCTGGTCATCCTCAGTTCGTAGTTGATCGACGAATGAGAATTTCGCATGCTATAGATTCTTGAGAGAAACCACAAGATCATTGGATGGAATATTTCGGATCTCTGTAGGATTAGTTCACAATTGTCCTCGTATCATATATACTTAGAGGATGACAACAGACCCTCTCGTGAGTGTCAGCGTCATCTTAATCCAAATCTATGGGGTTTTGTCATGATAGAGATCAGGAAATGGTGTGATGTTGTTTTTATTTATCCCATCTTGGATTCCAAGTGGGTTAGTCCTTTACATGTGGTCCCGAAGAAATCTCAGATTACTATCATAAAGATTTACCGTGGTGAGGAGATTCCAACCCATGTACCTACTTCATGGTGTGAGGAGATTCCAACCCATGTACCTACTTCATGGTGTGAGGAGATTCCAACCCATGTATCTACAAGAAAGATCAGTTTCCACTACCCTTTATTAATCTGATTATTAAGATGTTGGTAGGGAAGGAGTTCTATTGTTTCATAGATGGGTACTCAGGGTATAAGCAGGTTGCTATCACTCCTGAAGGTCAGGAGGAAACTCCTTTTACTTGTCCATTTGGCATCTACAACTTAAGATAGATACCCTTTGGATTGTGTAACACCCCCTCGACATTCTAAAGGTATATGCTGGCCATTTTTGTATACTTGGTGGGTAGTTTTCTAGATGATTTCATGGATGATTTCTCAATCTATGGGGATAGCTTTGATACATGTCTTGCTCATTTAGACTGAGCACTTCAACATTGCTGTGAGGTAACCTTAGTTCTCTCGTGGGAGAAAAGTCACTTTATGGTAACTAAAAGGATTGTATTGGACCATGTCATCTCCAAACATGGTATAGATGTTGATCCAGCTAAGATTGATGTGATCTCCAAGCTAGAGCCACCATAGAATTTGAAGCAGTTAAGGCCATCTCTTGAACATTTTGGATTTTATAGGCAATTCATTAAGGACTTCAGCAAAATAGCTAGACCTTTGACCGAGCTTTAGTGCAAGGAGAGTGATTTTGTTGTTGATGAGAAAGTCCTCACATTTCACCAGATGAAAGACATGGTTACAAGTTCTCATGTCCTACAACAACCTGATCCGTCTCTCTCCCTTAAGATCATGACGGACGCGTCAGAATTTACTGTTGGAGTTATTTTAGGGAAGAGAAGGTATGGGACTTCATTTGCAATACACAATGCTAGGAGGACTATGGATGTAGCACAACGTAATTACACTATTATAGAGAAAGGATATGTTAGCAGTGGTGTTTGCATTACATAAATTCATATTTTACCTCCTTGGTTCACATGTCATTGTATACATGGATCACACTGCCATACAACACTTATAGGCAATGAACGATGCCAAAGAACACCTTATCAGATGGATCCTTCTTCTCTAGGAGTGTGATTTAGAGATTCGAGATAAACATGGAGTAAAGAATGTCGTGGTAGATCACATTTCTCGGATCACATATGCAGATACTTCTGAGTAGTCAATACTTCACATATCAAAGACCTTTCCAGATGAGACCATCTGTATGTAGACTCACTCCCATGGTATGTTGATGTTGTGAACTATCTTGTCTCCAAGAAAGTTCCACAAGATTAGCCAAAGCACAAGGCAGACAGATTACTATCAGAGTTACATTTCTACTAGTGGGAGGATGCAAACCTTTTTCATGAGGATGTAAATTGTATCTTGAGAAGATGCATTCCTCAGGAGGAATACAACAGTGTACTTGAGCATTGTCACACATTAGAGTCTAGTGGGCAACATTCAGTGAAGGGAACAACAATGAAGATTTTACACAGCAACCTATGATGCCAACTTTATTTAAGGATGCTACTTATTAGCTTTGAGCTTGTACCGACTGTCAGAAAATGAGAGGAACCATTGGTTCCAAGGATACCTTGACCCTAAGATATATCAGGATTTCATATGTTTTTGATGCTCGGGGCATAGACTTCATGGGCCCATTTCCTATCAATTAGAGATTTCCGTACAGCCTGTTTGTCGTGGATTATGTTAGTCATCGGGTGGAGGCTATCCCCTACTGAGCCACTAATCGTCGTAAAATTTGTTCCTTTCTCAATGAACACATTATTGCATGGTTTGGGATTACCAAGATACTCATTTCAGATGGGGGAAACCATTTCATTAATCGAGAGGTGAATAATCTTGTGAAGGAGTACACCATTGAGAATTGAGCCATTTCTCCTTACCACCCACAAACTAACGACTTGGATGAGATTTCAAATATGGAGATAAAGATGCAGAAACATGTACGTCTGTATAGGAAGAACTGATCCCAGAAGCTTGACTTGGTTCTATGGGCTTATCTAATGATCTACGAGTCTCCATTGGGTATGTCTTCCTATAGATTGGTTTATGGAAAGCCTTGCCACTATCCAGTTGGATTAATTCATAAATCATTATGGGTACTTTGTGTATGCAATTTGGATTATGAGCAAGCAAGATAGAGTAGGATGTTAGATCTGAATAGATTTTTTGAATTCCGAGATTTTATATACGACAACTCACTCATGTACAAGGAGAAAGTCAAACATTGAATGATAGACACATTGGAAGGAAGATTTTATCCCCTAATAAAAAAGTTCAAGTGTTTGATGCTAAACTGAAGTTGTTTCCCAGTAAGTTAAAAAGCAAATAGTCAGAATCTTTCATTACAAGAGCTGTGCGTGACAATATTAGTATTGTCATATCTAGGTTGTCATTTGAAGCACGACTATTTGTTGTGAACGGACAATTACTGAAGCCAAATCTAGATCGTGATACATTCATGTTCATGGTTGATTCCATATATGTTGTATCAGACAATGACTTTTTGGCATCTTATGTGTCTGATACATGAACTGCTTTTCTCTTGTTATATCCCCTCATTTTATTCTTTTTTCTTTTGTTTTTATTGTCCACCTCTTTTCTGTGTGTGTGCATGCTATACTTAGGACGTACTCTATCCTAAATATTGGGGAGGTGAATGATTTGAGTTTTTTCCATTTTTGTTCTATTTCATTACTCTTGTTGCTGCTTATACTTATGGATCATTTACCCTAAGTATAGGAGGAGTGGTGTCATTCATCTCATTCTCTTTGGTGTTTTTATTTTCTTTTATTCCTTCTGTTCTCTCGCTTGTCCCTCAACTTGTTGATTTTTTTATATACTGAGGGATCTTTTACTCTACATATAGGGGATGCCGAGTGATTAAGTTTGTTCATTTTCCATGATTTTCTCCATTTGTACATTCTTCAGTACTTAGGATTATTTGATCCTAAGTATTGCGGGGATCACCAACTTCTATTATTTTCATCTATTATTTGAGTCGTTGTTGTATAGGATTCTTTTAACTTTTCTATAGTTGGAACGAGTTATGTATTCCTTTGTAGCACTTTGGTCACTATGAGGACATAGTTCAAACTATGTATAGTAGGTGTCGTATATATTGTATATGTACTTGTCGACACGGGAATTTCTAGGATCGGTTAGTAATGATATGGAGTCGTAGTTATCCCCAAAATTCCCAGATCAAACAAACAAAATTATTTTTTTCTTCTCAAGCAGCAAAATTAACTACGAGATAATAATGAAGCAAGAGAAATTTTTGCTACTTATTTACCTATATAGCGGACATGATCAAACTTAGGGAGGCTACAATTCCCGAGGGTTATTCAAATAATCGACGAAAAATCAATTAAGAGAAAAAGATGGAATCTCAAAGGCAAACTATCCTTGTTTTTTGTAGAACTCTTCTCTTTTCATTTTTTTACTCTTTTATATTTTTTCCATTTTCAAATTTTTAGTGATTTTAATTTTACAACTTTTTTTATTTCAAAATAAGGAACAATATGCACAAGGTAAGAAATACACACACCGTGCCATCTTTGTATTTCACAATTATATAAAAATGCTCAGAAAAATCCAGAGATAATCTTTAGGTTTTAAAGGATTTGAAGTATTTTTGGGAATTTTTTTTAGAAATTTTAGATGTTTTTGTATTTTTCCAAAAATCAAATAGTGGCAAAAATGATAAATAGTGCACGTCCTGGAGTAATTGGCAACTTAACATTATTTTAATGCCAAAACTCTTGGTAACTATTTTTATACTAATATATAAACAAATATCAACAAGCAGAAAGTGAAATCATGGTGTTTGGATTTTTATAGATTTTTTAATTATTTTTAAAATAATTTTAGTATTTCACATTTCTTTGAGTTTTATAAATACTTAATGCAAGAAATTTGGTTAGAAATTAAAAGACAATAAAATAAAACTAATCTATTTTTTTGGAATTTTTAAAGAAATATTCAAATTTTTATGAATTTTTTAATTTCAAGAAGAGAAAAGACTTTGTTTTTATTTGTAAATAATAACAAATTATACTAAAATGCAATGCAAAAATTACCATAGATAGATCAACTAAAAAGGAGATAATACAATATTTTGCGGAATTTATTCATCACAAATGTTATTTTTTCCAATAAAAAATAAGAAAGAATATAAAGTCTTTGAAAAAAGGACTAGAATGCAATTTGTTTAATGTTTCTGCATCAGAATATAACAAAAAATAAATAGTGGGAAGTTCTTGCAAAATACCCAATGAATTTGTGCATGGCACGTGTTTTGTTGAAGTAGGGGGCTCTTGGTAATTATGAAAACCTCCGAGGTCTCATGCGTAATTTGCCCAATTTTTTTAACACCCCCACCTAGGGTTCTTCATTTTATATTCTGCTCACGCCCAAATAAAGGGCTAAGTGGGGCACACCGCTACCCATCTGTTTCCTTTCTCTAGCAATGGTGGACCTGCGATCTAAGTGGCGACTCCTTCTCCAATGGTGGACCTGCGATCTAAGTGGCGACTCCTTCACGCGATGGATCCGTGGTGCACACGCGAGGCTTCACGCGATGCAGTGGATGACTAAGAAGCCCTTCTGCGGTTATACTGGAGCTGCTCTGGCCATGCAACTTTACGCGGGGGAATTCACGACGGTATCCGGGTAGTACCGCGCCGCCCTAAGCGGAGGTAGGGGCGTGCAGGGAAACTCGGATGACGGTGTGTGCAGTGATTCAGATTATGTTTTTTCTCTCGACCGGAGCGATGGATTGCGGTGGAAGACCGGGCATGCTGCATGTGGTGGAACAGAATCACGACTAAGGTGATGGTACAGTCGGCGGGCGCCGCGCGTGGGTGGAGGGTGAAGCGGTGGCGCTGACATGCCCCCAACGACTTTATTTTATTTTATTTTCTTAAAAAATTGTAACCACAGAAATAGAGAGTGATTTTTTTGTTTTATTTTTTAAAGAAAAGCAGAAACGGGAAAACTTTATTTTTTAAAAAGATAATATTTAAATTTTTATTTTTTAATTTCTTGAAAAAACAAATGTTAGAGAAAAAGAATAGATATTTTTTATTTTTTAGTAAAATTTTTATTTATAAAAAAATGAGGACGCAATCATGATGACTCGCTTCCAAAATAAAAATGTAATACATGAGTGAGGATCCAACGAAATGGAAGAATCGGATTCGAGTCTTCGCCCACGGTATGTGATCAAAGCTGAGAGATTGTGTAAGATAGAGCGTGAAGAGATGAGATCAAGAAAATGAGATGAAAACTCGAGATCGATGACGAAATAAATCCTGATGGATTTTAAGATCTATATAAAAAATGACAACAAAATTAAAATGCAAAAAAATCAAACTAAGGTTTATTTAGATGAAAAATAAAAATAAAATGATGGATCTCACATTAGAAGCGGAAAAGACCTTGATCGCCTCGATGAAGGCCGACGCGTTGTCACTGGATGGCTCAAAGGCTACGCACTCTTCTATGACAAGAAGACTCTCGTAGATCAGGCTCCTCTCACCAAAGATTGATCAAGTTGAAAAGAGGGATTAGGAGCCATATTAATAGATAAAATGGAATTTGAATTTTTAAAATTTTGAATAAAGCTAAGAGATAAGAGAAAAGAAATTTGAAATGAGATAAAGATAAAAGCGATTAGTGTTTAAAAATATTTACAAAAATTTATTTTTCTGTATTTTCGTAACTTTATTTATTTTAAAAAAAATTAAATTTTTATGGTAGTTAGTTAAGAAAATTAACTATATACATATGCTATATACATATATAACATTACATACATGGTTAAATAAGAAAATTAGTTTTTTATTCTTTATTATTTACATATTTTTTCTTTTATTTTAAATAATTAGTGGAAATATTTACAAATATAATATGTACAAATAAATATCAAAATTACACAAATAACCCCAAAAATCGACTTTTCAACCATAACTCCAAAAATTGTGAAATCACAGCCGCTTTAAAGATAATTTAATTTATAATACAATGGAAGTGAGTTTGGTTCAATCTAAGTTCATATGGAACCGGAATTGATCTTTCAATTATTGCTTAATGGCTTTCTACAGATGTGGTTACTTTTATCATATACATGATTTCATTGTGCAAATATTTTTATTATTTAGCGAACAGTTTTATTAAAAATTCTATTATTGAAAATTACTTTATTTAAGGTCAATTTATATAAAAAATAGAATTAGTTTTACAGAGATATACAAAATAAGTGAGAAGTATTTACAACTCACACATTTTTTTGAATTTTCTGATTAAGGACCCTAACTCCCCCTACTTTATTCGTGGTCGATCAAGTCAATTCTTGACCTTCTTCTCGGGGTTCGGGTCAGCCTGTATCTATTACATATATACAATCTTCTTTTCTTTTCTTTATTTTTCATTTATTTCGTTCTTTATTTATTTTAGGTTAAAATAATATACAAATATACAATATTTACACACAGATGCAAATTAGTTAGAACATGGAGTTAGTATTATATACAGGTGTTTTATAACAGATTTTAAGCTAAAATAAACGAATAAAGTAGATGAATCGCATATTCATCTTCCCCCGTGCTTTACCTTTGCTAGTCCATTAGAAAACACTTAATCGAAAGAATAAGTGAATAAAAGAAAAAGAAAAAAATAAAGAAGTTAGGACAATATTGAGTATTGAACTTGTCTTCATAAAATTGTAGTTTCGAGCTCTGTCAGACCTTTGGATTATTAGTGTGTCAGGACCTTAATGGGAGATAGATTTAAAACCTAACAACCTCTATGTTCCACAAGACTTCTGTTCATGTCACCTCAATAGTTAGGTCAGAATAAGTCTACATACACCAATTCTTATTGCTATGAATCTTTACTTGTACGGTGTAAGTGAGATATAGCTCCCCACCTCAAAGCTAGCAAAGAAACAGCCACCCTCAACAAGGTAACTCTAGCTCCCTGATCTTGCAACTCTTTCCTCGAGGAGCAGGGATATTCCCTTCTAAGTTCAAGTACAACCAGTTCAAGTAGAGGGGTGGAGAAAAGAATGGATCGTAACTAGTGTAGCTACCTATCCCTGGATGCATGACCATTGTGGTCAAGTCATCCGCTGCATGCTTACAAAAAATTGACTCTAAAGCTCTTATTTATTTATTATTTTTTATCCTTGTATATACACTCCGGCATACATTTTACTTTTCAAATAGGCCTATCCACTTTTGGAGATTCTACATTTTTTAAAGTATATACAAGGTGCAGCATGTACATAAGGAGTTTTCCTCTTGAGCCAATAGATTATCCCTCTTTTGAAGCATTATTGCAACCATACAGCAACCTGTCTTTAGACCTCAACATTGCTAGACCATATTAAGACGCACTTCCTTCCCTATAGGAAGACAAGAGGTTCCGCCTAGATGTACTACCCTCGCATGCAACCCCAAGCCAAAAGATTATGCCTCCTCACTTCCTCATCCATGAAGAGATGTGTGTAGAGTGCTTGTCCAAGATAGGCCACGGTCTGAAAGAATCATGCATGTGTTGTTAAATATTCTACTTAGACTACTGAAGATGACGTGTAAACATAGTCTTATGGACTCAAAGAATTAAGTCACCAGGACCTGAAACGTCTTAACTCCATTTCTTATAAGGTTCCTCTGAAATTAGTGGATTAAGGTCCAACTAAGCTCCATTCTTCAATTTTATTCCAGACTTAGTTTAAATGGCAATACTATCCTAAAAAATGCACATGCAAATGTAAGAAAAAATGAACAATGCAAAGAAAGCATTTTTTGAAAAAATATGATGCACATGTGAAAAGAACTTTTTTGTTGAAACTATTTTCTAATTTTGAACTTTTTTATGGATTTTTGAAGAACGTGCAGATGTGAAAAGAGAGTTTTTTTATTATGAAATTTTTATAGACTTTTGTTTTTGTAATTTTTAGGGATTTTTTTTTCTTTTTTTCTTTTTTAAATGAAAAGGGTTACTAAATTATATACTAGTATATACAATAAGGATTTTTTATTTCATTGTTGTTTTTGTTTTTTTGTTTTTTGTTTGTTTTTTTTGTTTTTTTTGTTTTCTTGTTTTTCTGCATACGTGGACGTTACGAAATTATGTACATATCCCCAAAATAACTATCTGAAAAGTACATGTTATGTCCAAAGTATATATACAATATATACGACACCCCCTATACTTAGCTCGAACTATGTCCTCATAGTGATTAGAGAGCGACAAAGGAAGACATAACTCATGCTAAGTTTAGAAAAGTGAAAAGACTCCTATGCTACAACCACTCAAAGAAAAGATAAAAAGAAGAGAAGCTAGTGATCCCCCCTATACTTAGGATCAAGTAATCTAAGTATATTAGAGTGTACAAAAGGGAAAACCAATGAAGAGAATGTACAAAACTCAAAGGAAACAACATCACTCCCCCTATACTTAGGGTAGAGTATTCCTAAGTATAGGCAACAACATGTGTGATGAACAGGACGAATATGAACAACACAAATCCTTCACCTCCCGATAATTAGTACAAGGCACATCCTAGGTATAGCATATATACACACGGAAAAAAGGAGTGAACGATATAACAGGAGAAGAAAGAATGAAACGAAAGGATGTACAAGAGGTGCGGATGTACAAAGGTCAAGAAGGTCGAAAGCGAACCTTCTTGCGGGACCGCTGAGGAATGGATCTAGCAAGGTGTAGGACGATATTGGGGTCATCATTAGACACAAATCAATCAAGATCAACCAAGAATGTATCCTCAACAGATTGACAGTGTGTAGGACTAAACCTTTTAGTGGAAGTAGTGTTGTCATGTCTGGCTTAGGAAGTCTTGTAAATATCAAAGTAAAAAGGCTCGAAATCATTATCCAAAAAAGTAAGATCAATTCTAGCATGGCGAGCCTCTCCTAGATCATCATCCTCGTTAAAATGTTTGAATTCCTTTATAAAAGCAATCAAATCAAATTCATCCTTATTAGTCTCATCTATATCAGGGTGAATAGGAACAAACTCATCAGTGAAGGTAGTCAAATTAAGTCCGTCCTATCTAGTCTTAGAGTCTGCCTTCTACTCTAGGGTGTCTATCGTATAAATCCCACTGATGTCATCAATGCATCGCCACGTACCAGAAGAGGGAACTCTAAGGTCTATGCTTTCCGAGTCTTCCTCCTTGAAGAGAAATTCATGGGTTTCAATTTCATCCAACATACATCAAGAATCTCTTATATTATCATCAAGGTCAAGGTCCTTGGGGTGGGCTAACTAGAGCACACTGTCATGGTATGCAGGTCTTTGGTTCTAAGTGGGTGTAGTGATCAACACATTGCTCCCTACATCATAATGGAAGCAAATCTCTTCTGATCCATAATCAATAACGACATTCGTAGAGGTGATGAAAGGTCGTCCTAGGATGATTGGAGGGTTTTCCATAGAGGTGGTGGTCTCCATGGGCGATACGATAAAATTAGAAGTGAATTTCATGCCTTTAATCAGAATGACAACATTTTCTAAAATACCCTTTGGCCTCTTGATAGATCCATCGACAAATTGAACTATCATCTTGGTTTTCTTGAGAGGCTCAAGATGAAGAGAATGTACCAAAGAGAAGGATTTTATATTGTTTGAAGAACCACCGTCAAGGAGAGTGTTCTCACAAGAATAGTCAGAGATGGAACAATTCACAAGAGGTGCAGCAGTGTTCCCTTTCTTAAAATGTGTACGGTGAGAGATGGCGTGGGAAGTGGCCATGGTCAAGATGTGACGCTCAAATCTGCTCCTCCGCTTTCTCTTCTTTGGTTGAGGGGCGGATAAATGGGTCATGGCCTATTGAAGTGGGGCTTTAATGATATTATGAATAGTGGCCACCACTTCGGGTCTAGTCAATATTTTTTTGAATTTTTGGACCTCCTCCATACAAGGGAGGAGATCGGAATTAGCATATAAACGAGGATTGCCAAGAGCAGTCTGTACAGTGGCATCCTCGGGGTCATGGTTTGGACATGGCTGTGTGGGAAAATGGTTTGGCATGAGTGCCCTCTCCTCACAAAATGAATCAACAACAGGTCTCCCAAATTCTTTTTGGATTTTTGAATTTTTCTCATTTTTTGTCTTTTGGGAGATTGTAAGCTCTCATAATTATCCTCGAGTGAATCCATATCCTCAAATAATGGAGAAGCATTCTGGCTCTAATTGATGTTAAATAGATTAGTAATTCAAAGATTCATATGCTCCATTATCTGGTTCAAGGTGTCAAGTGTATACAACATGAAAGGTGGCTCCAAATTCCCAAGATCGGGTGAGTGGGGATGAGGGTGGGTGAGAATCAGAGTCTCCCGACTCCTAAAATAATGGGATAAGAGAATATGCACAAAAATCATGAGGAAGGTCCTCTTGAAAAAAGGAAGGTGGATCGGATAAAGGGTATGAGGGATCTGCAAAGATCAGATTAAAACAACTCCAGTCAGCCATCTCCGAAACAAGAGAGAATGATTGAGAGAGCACAAGGGTCAAGTCAAAAGTAGTAAAGAAAAAGGTGCAAATGCGCAGAAGGATCTAGTATGCACACAAGCAATTAAACGCAATACAAACCCCCAATTCACCAACTCAAAACAGTGTGAAGACTGTGAAGGTTCGATCAATTATCTTGTCAATTTTAGAGTTTAGTGAGAATGCAATCTATCAGAATGGTTAAAAGCGAGCTGTTAGGGACGCAATGCTCCTTGAAGACTGGTCTAATCCCAAAGTTAGATATTTCCCAGCCATTATGACTTATAGACCGTTTACTGGCTACCCGATAAATTCAATCTCCTAAGGATGTCGTAGGTCGCTTTATCGGCTACCGGAAAGATCCTCACTGGAGAACGATTAACTCAAGACAGTAGTCTGAAAAGATTTCAGGTATGGTTTTATCCTAGTGTGTGGGTCTCTCTCTAATTGCATACAAACCAAACAATGAGGGGGTCACTCTCCCGGAAATAATGATTTTTCCTTGTATTTTTTTAGGGTTGAGTGTTCTTTAGCAGTACCATAATTTAGGCAGTTGTCACTTGGTTTAAATATTTTCCATGAATTGCCTATCGAGTTCCTAATTTTTTTTAAACTTATGTGAGTGAAAATGAGGAAGAAGATCGGAAATGCAAATGCGCGATTAAAAACAATGATGCATGCAGGGGTTAGAGATGTGTACCTTATCGCTAGCACTCAACATGCAAATTGTTCTGCGTAGAATTTAAATACCGAAAAGTAAACTAACCTATATGATGTAAGTGAACCGTCCTAGATGATATCTTCTATTAACGGTCAAGAGTCAATTAAATTTGATTAAGTCCAATTACGCACTACTCTATAGGTGCAGAAATTCTTATTTACGGTGTTTGGACCTATTTATTTCCTGGCTAAATTAAATTAATTAAAGCAATCAATAGGTAGCACATGAAATATGCGTAACAGAAAGAAAATAAAGGCGATGAAAACAAATCCGGTGAGGTCCCCCCAGTGCTTCGGCTCTTGGCGAAACATACCCGTAACAAATGGATGTCCGTTTACAAGAGTTCAAATGCTAAAAATAAATAAGAAAACTATTTATGCACCAAATGATGGTCTCTCTCAAAAACTTATTCTTCTCCTCCTACGCTCTCTAAAGGCTTCGAGATGAATCAAGTCGTCTCCACATCATTTGGGTGCTTCGGCTCTCCTAGGATCGCCTCCATCGCACTGCGGACCATCGCAAGAAAACGAGAGAGAGAATATGTAAGAAACATAAATAATGAAATAAATGCAGTAGATATGAACAATGGAGTAAATAGAAAAATATAAACAGATATTTACAATCAAGAATAACAGCTCAAAAGAGAAACCTAACTACCCTCGATGTGCCTCCCTGGCAACGATGCCATTTTGTTGAGGCAGAAAAACTCGAGGATCGGTTATTAATGATACGGAGTCATAGTTATCCCCAAAGTTCGTGGACCAAACAAACAAATTTATTTTTTTCTTCTCAAGCTACAAAATTTACTACGATATAATAATGAAGCAAGAGAAATTTTTACTACTCATTTACCTGTATAGCAGATATGATAGAACTCAGGGAGGCTACAATTCCCGAGATTATTCAATTAATCGACGAAAAATCAATTAGAAGAAAAAGCAGGATTCACAAAGGCAAACTATCCTTGGTTTTTATGGAATTCTTATCTTTTTTATTTTTTTATTTCTTTTAATTATATTTCTTATTTTCTAATTTTTGAATGTTTAGTTATTTTAATTTTACAATTTTTTATTTTTCAAATAAGGAAAAATATGCACAAGGTAAGAAATACGCACACCACACTCTTTTTGTATTTTTCAATTGTATAAAAAATGCATAAAAATCAAGAGAAAATATTTTAGGGTTTTAAAGGCTTTGAAATATTTTTCAGAATTTTTGTAGAATTTCAGATATTTTTTATTAATCTAAAAATCAAATAATGGCAAAAATAAAAAACAGTGCACAACATGGAGTAATTTGCAACTTAAAATTATTTTAAGTGACCAAAACTCCATGCAATTATTTTTATGCTAAAATATAAACATATATCTACAAGCAAAAATGAAATCATGATTTTTGGATTTTTATGGAGCTTTTTATGATTTGTGTAAGATTTTTAGTATTTTACATTTTTTGAGATTTATAATTACTTAATTCACGAAATTTGGAAAGAAATTAATAGACAATAAAATAAAACTAATCTTTTTTTTGGAATTTTTTATAGCAACATTCAAAATTTTTATGAATTTTTGAACTTCGGGAAGAGAAAAAGACATTGTGTTTTACTTTGAAATAATAATAAATGATAATAACATTCAATGCACAAGTTACTGCTGATAGATTAACTAAACATAAGATAATACAAATTTTTGCAGAATTTATTGAGCACAAATGCTATTTATTGCAATAAAAAATAAGGTAGAATATAAATTCTGGAAAAGAAGGACTGTAATGCTTTTTGTTCAATGTTTTTGCATCAGAATATAATAAGAAAATAAATAGTGGGATGTTTTTACAAAATACCCAATGAATGCCTGTGTTGCACGAGCTTTGTTGAAGCGAGAGCCTTTTTGTATGAAAACCTTCGGGGGCTCATGCATAATTTGCCCAATTTTTTTAATAACCCCACCTAGCGTTCTTCGTTTGTTGTTCTGCTTACGCCCAAACAAAGGGCTAAGTGGGGCACACCGTCACCCCTTAGTTTCCTTTGTCCAGCCACGACTAATTTGCGATCTAAGCGGCGACTCCTCCGTGCAGTGGATGGGTGGCACACGGGCGGGGCTTCATTCTACGGTAGATGGATGGGAAGGGCTTCTAAGATTGGGAGGGCACTATGGGCAGGTGGCCTTACGCTGGGGAGTTCGAACGATGGTGCGCGGGAGGGTGGTACCACTCCGCCCTAGGGGGAGGTACGGGTGGTGCGTGGTAGACTGGGATGATGCTGGGTGCGGTGATTCAGATGATGATTTTTCTCTCGTCTAGATTGATGGATTGTAGTTGAAGATCGAGTGGACCGTAGGTGATAGAACAAAATTGCAGCTGAGGCAATGACGCGACCGGCGGGCGCCACAGGTGGGCGGAGAGCGAAGTGGCGACACTGGCTTGCCACCAGCGACTTTTTTTTAAACATAGAATAGAGAGTGAAAATAATTTTATTTTGTTTTTTAAGAAAAGCAGAAACGAAAACAACTTTATTTTTTTTTAATCTCCTAAAAAACAAATGTTAGAGAAAAAGAATAGATATTTTTATTTTATTTATTTATTTACAAATAAATGCTAAAAAAAGATAATGAAATTAGATGCGAAAAATTTAAACAAAGATTAACTTGATGAAAAATAAGAAGAAAATTATGGATCTCACCTTAGGAATGGAAAAAACGTTGATCGTTGATGAAACTCGATTTCATCATCTTTATTTTCCATTATTAACCCCCTTTCTTAAAGTTGTGTCAATAAAATTCAGATAAAGTTCTGTAATTATCAGAGTCCTTAATATATTAAAAATCACAAAAAAAATGGCAAAGCAAAAATTCGTGGTATTTTTAGCCTTAAAAATACCCCTAGAAATATTTTGTGCCTTTAGTTGACCTCATTTCCATTTTTGTCAACATCAAACCTGTATATCTCATCGAGATCTACAATTTTCAAGTTTTGAGTTTTTCTAATTCGGCCATTTGTCCCTTCAAAAGTCAACATGAAGATCGGAATAATCTGCTTGGGCCATGTGGCCCGTTCTGGGTGCGCCACGTGGCCCGCCCGCCTTTGTCTTATCCGCCCCTATCCTCGGCCGTTGGATATCCTTCTGATCCAACGGCTCTGCCTTCTCCACGTGCGCCTTTCTTTCTAGCCATTAGATCAACTCCCATCTCTGATCCTCGCCGCTCATTCGCGCCTCACCGAGAGCACGCCACGTGGCGCAGTTTCGCCCTTCGATTGCGCCTTCATCCATCCATCACATTCACTGCTTCCAACATCGCACCTCAGCCATTCGATCTGTACATCCATCACATCATGGCCATCCGCTCGTGCCTCGCCTCCAGAGCGACACGTGGCATCATCTGCGACCCTTCGATCGCACCGCCTAGGACTTCATCCTAACCGTCTCTTCGCGCCTCACTCGGCGCCGTTGGATCTCCAGATCCAACAACCATTAGCTCATCGTCTACCTCTGGTTAGGCCTCTAGCCAGGTTCTCCATATCGCGCACGCACTTGCCCCTTCCCATTATCTCCACCTCCTCCGACTGCCTCTCCTCTCGCTAATCGTCGCACCACGAACCCCCATCATCCTGCACCTTCGCGAGTCACTCCTCAAACCACGTAAAACCCTCAGCCACTCTTTATCCCTCGGTCAAACCTCAACCATCGTCACCAGGACCGCCACCTTCAAACCTTTAAAAACCCCGTCACCTCCCTTGTTCCTCCTCGTCCACCTTTATACAGAGGGAGGCCCAGCCCTCCGCCATCTTCTTGTGATAGGGGGAGATGGCGGATAGAGCGATGATGACCTACCATTCTGGTGACGACCCTACGCCGATCACGCGGTAATGTGGAGCTAATGCCACGCTCGAGCTCGCTGGGACAGCCGCCCAGCACGTGCGAAGACCCAGACATCCTCCCCGAATCCCAGCCCAGGCCATCCGCTCCGCCCAACCTCCGATAAGTCCTCTCCGACCTCTTCTTTATTTTCTTATAGGTTTACCCAATTAATTAGGTTTACTCCGATGATTTCACCTTCCATTGAACATCCTCTGATCTCCTTCGCACAACCATCCTTTACACCAGTGCCTCCGATCACCAATCTCTTCCGTCGCAACCTCATATCACCTCTGAACCAACTCCTCCGTCCTCACGGCGGAGGCGATTAGAGCTACCCTCTTCTTCGCCCATCAGAGCTCCCATTCCATCCATGCACGTATTTCCCTTGTTTCGACTTGTCTCTAACCATGCAGGTAACTATCTCCTGAATAATCGGAATCCTCGCCGGACTGGGCTTGGCGAGCACCATATCCGTCACTGGTGTGACGAATACCTTTGCCATCGATAGCTGCAGCTCGACTAAGAACTAAGCTTCATCGTAAACCTTTCCAGACAGGTCCACAAGCTCCATTGACTTCAGCAGCAAGCGACAGAGATGGGGCTTCGTCGTCGGAGCTCTGATCGCGCCACCAGCCGCAGATGAGGAAGGAGAAGCAACTGCCGTGGGATGGTCCTCTCTCAGCGACCATCTGACGGCCCAGATGAATCCACGTCATACGTCAACGGACTCTCCAGACACCGTTGGATTTCCAACAACCAATGGTCTATAATGGGACACGTGTCAAAGCCAGATCCTTTCTGAGCCTTGGGTGTCAAACCATCAGGCTTGGATCTCCTTAGCCTCCGTCGAGCCTGCATCGAGCCCAAGCCAGCCTCCGAGCCTAGCCAAAGCAGCCCGAGCCTCCGAGCCATCCCAAACCTGGAAGAGCACGTGCGACCCTAGGTTAATTGCAATGAGGCCCTGCCGACTTCTCCAACTTGCAAACAGGTCCTGCACCACGTGCAACACGTGTGCACAGTGGATATTTCGCATTGAAACCATCGTAGGTTTTCAAAATTGCAAAAATGCCCCTGTGGGTGTGGGTAATTTACAGGGAAGGTCCTGAATTTTCTGATATTTACAATTTAGTCCTTCCCATGGACCTGTTTATAGTTTTACTTCATGTTTTCTTTCAGTTATGCCCTTGTCTTCTTTATTGCATATCCTGAGCATCGTATTTCCATTTCAGTTGATTTCAGTTTCATTTCGAAACTTGCTTTATGTTCTTTTTAATGGCATGATCATTTCTCATTTTGGGAACTATAATTTTGATGTATTATTTCAGTCGCTATGTGTCTCTTAGAGCTTTAACTTGTGCCTTATTTAACTTGTTCATCAATCTTGACCTCTTAATTAAACCTTAAATTGACTTTTGTTAAATTTGCTCATTATTCTGATCTAGGGCATACTGCTTGTATTGCATTGCATTTCATTGCATTTATCTGCATGATTAAAATATAAAAAAATTGCATATTTTATTTTAAATGCATTGTCCCATTCTTATGCATACTTTGACCTATTGTCTTTAATTCAACACTTAGTTAAATAGATGAAAATCTGGATAATTAGAGAAAGCCTCATGTCCCTGAGTTCGACCTTGGTTTCTTGCCAAGTAAAAAAATAAAAAAACATGACCATATTTTTCTTATCTGACATATCAATCAGATGGTCTTTTGATGACCCATTTCGGCCCGACTGCGATGACAACTTCAGGTGTTAATTCAACACTATTAAAGGGACGATTTTGTAGCTCATCAATCGCCTCGACGAAGGCCGACCACGGGACGACTTAGAGGCTAGGCACCCTTCTGCGACAAGAAGACTCTCTGAGATTGGGCTCCTCTTACCAAAGATTGTTCAAGTTGAAAAGAGAGGCAAGGAGCCATATTAATAGATGGAATGGAATTTGAATTTTTAAAATTTTGAATAAAGATAAGAGATAAAAGAAAAGAAATTTGAAATGAGATAAAGATAAAAGAAAATAGTGCTTAAAATTATTTACAAAAATTAACTATTTTTTTATTTTCATCAATTTATTTATTTGAAAAATAAATGTTAATTTTTTGTGTCAGTTAAGAAAATTAAACTATATACATATGTTATATACAATATGACGTTAGATACATGGTTAAATAAGAAAATTAGTTTTTTTGTTATTTATTTTTGTTATTTTTATTTTAAATAATTAGATGGAATATTTACAAATATTTACAAATATAATATGTACAAATAAATAACAAAATTGCACAAACCACCCCAGAAAAATGACTTTTCAACCGTAATTCCAAAAATTATGAAATCACAACAATTCTAAAGATAATTTAATTTAGAATAAAATGGAATGAGTTTGGTTCAATCTAAGTTCATATGGAGCCAAATTAATCTTTCAATTATCGCTTAATGACTTTTTTCTGATGTGGTTACTTTTATTATATACATAATCTCATTGGGGAAATATTTTTATTATTTAGCAAATGTTTTTATTTACGACATTGTTTTGAAAATTCTTTTACTTATGGTCAATTTATATACCAATGAAATAGTGTTAGTTTTATACATAAATACAAAATAAGTGAGAAGTATTTATAACAAGTACATTTTTTTGATTTTCTGATTAAGGGCCATATCTCCCCCTACTTTATTCCTGGTCAGTCAGGTCAAATCTTGACCTTTTCTCATGGTTCATGTCAGCCTTTATCTATTACATATATACAATCTTCTTTTCTTTATTTTTCCTTTCCTTCTTTATTTATTTATTTTAGGTTAAAACAGTATACAAATATATAATATTTACACACATATGCAATTTAGTAAGAACATGGAGTTACTATTTTACACAGGTGTTTTAAAAGGGATTTTAAGCTAAAATAAATGGACAAAGATGGTGAATCACAAATTCATCACTACTTTAGCCATAATTCGTATTTTTATTAATAATATGTCTACTAATTTAAAATATGATTCGTAAAATGATTTACAAAAATCATTTGTTAAACTATTTGCAAAAACTATTTTGAAAATAAATTGTAAAATTATTTGTAAACTAATATTAAAAATGTTTGTAGAAATTTTTGTAAAACTATTATTGTACAAATCTTTGCAAAATTGTTTGTAAAAATGTTTATAAATTATTTTCTTTTCAAACTATGTATATTGTACAAAATGTTTGTAAAATTTTTGAAATGTAAAATGTTCTCAAAAAACCTATTTGTAAAATTATTTGTAAAATAATTTGTAAAAATGTTTATAAAGTAGTTTGCAAAAATATTTGAAAACTTTTTAAAAAAATTTTGTAAAATATTTGGAAATATGTGTAAAATCTATTGTAAAATGTTTTGAAAATGTTTATAAATCTTGTAAAATTATTTTTGTCACATGAGATATAGTTTATGGGAAGTATATATTTGTAATAAAATCCACGTGTGTATAAAAACTTTAATCACTTGTCCGCCTGTAAATAAAATTCATTGTTAAACTTTTATCTAAAAACTTGTTAATAAAATCCTCTTGTAAAATCTTGTATAAAGTTCTTATAATCCTCGTTTGCGTACTTGTATATATTCCTTGTAAATACAATCTACTAACCCTTTTCTTTCTTACAAAAATTGTTTATGATTCAAAAAATTTGCAAAATTCTTTGAAACAATTTCAAAAAGATTGTTCTTTTATTTTCCTTTCTTTTAAAAAAATGAATTTTGTATATATTTCTTGCAATTGCATGTGCATTTTCAGAATGGTATTGACACCTAAACTAGTATGTGATAAAGTCGAAGATTGGAGCTTCATTGGACCTTAATCCACTTAATTTTAGAGGAAAATTATATGAAATGAAATTGAGATTCTTCAGGTCTATAAACAATTCATTGGGAACCACAAGACTTAGTTCAATGTCATATTGACTGCCTAAGCAGAATACTTCGGAACACAAACATGATTTTTTTTGTTGATAATGACCTATCTTGCACACTTGTACTTACACTTTGCTCACCTCAATTGAAGTGGTAGAGATCTGGATTTGTCGGCATGAAACACAAGCTAATGAAAATATCAGAAGTCACAGATTTGTGGCCATTGTACCCCAACCCGATCTAGTAGTGACGAGGTCTAACAACAAAATGTTGTGAGCTGCAATAAAGCTTCAAGAGAGGGATAGTCTACTTGATCAAGAGGAAAAACTCCTTATGTACATGTTGTACCTTTGTATATATTCAAAAAAATAAAAATATATAAAAATCAAAAACTTCAAAAAAGTAGAGAGGCCTAAATGAAAGTTAAATGCCTACTGGAGTATGTATATAGATGTATATTAAATAAGGAATCTTGATCTTCAATGTCAGATATTTGTAAGCATGCAGCCAGATGACTTTGCTACACTGGCCATGCATCGTAGGATATATATCTATACTGGCTATCCACCATTCTTCTCTCCACCTCCTCTTCTTGAGCTAGTTGCACTTGACCATAGAACAAAATACCCGCTTCTCAAGGAAAGAGTTTTTGGATTCGGTAATCAGGGTCACTATGTTGGAGAAGACTGACTTTTACTGCTTTAGCCAATAGAGCCACATATCATTTACACTATACAAGAAAGATCCATAGTCATAAGGGTTTGCATATGAGTTGATTAATTACGACCTTGTTGTTGAGGATATTTGAGCAAGAGTTATGTGGTTTCTAGAGGTTTTTGGGTTCCAAGTCCATTAACCAATAAGGTTCTACCCAAACTAATAATCTAAAGGTCTGACTGAGCTCCATACTTTGAATTTATGAAGATAAGTTTAATATTCAATATTGGCATAAGTTCTTTATTTTTGCTTTATTATTTTTCCTTTAGTCACTTATTCATCAAATAAGTGTTAGCCAAGGGACTAATAAAGTTAAATCATAGGGGGTGATGAATATGAATTCCATTATCTTTATTCATTTATTTTAGCTTAAAATCCCTTAGAAAACGCATGTAAATATCAATAAAACTATTCTTTTACTAACCCTAATTCTTGTGTAAATGATAACCTAAAATAAATAAATAAATAAAGTAAAAATAAAGAAAATCAAAGACTATATTTATGTAATAGATATAGGATGACTCAGACAGCGAGAGAAGGTCAAAACTTGACCTGATCGACCAGGAATAAACTAGGAGGAGATAAGGCCTAAATACAAGAAAATCCAGAAAACCAAGTTCTGTTTGTGCACATTCAACACCTATATGTTACTGTATATAATACATACTCTTTTCATTAATTTATATTTTTTATTCAAATTTAACGCAAACACAATTGTTTTATTCATGAAAATTGTACATAAAAATCTTTTATAAATAATAAAATAATTGTAAGAATAATCAGTATACATTGTGTAAAATACAACACACTGAAAATCAATATCTTATCCATCAAAACTCAAAATTAATCAACCTCACTTTTACTATATTCCAAATTAAAAAATATTTCAAATGGAGGTGATTTCATAAAAATTAGAGTTAAGGTCTGAAATGTGGCTTTTTGGGGTGCTACTGTATATTATATCTATATATATTATATATATTATTCATTTTCCTATATATTTTAACATATTGTATTTTTAATTATTTATATATATTGTAATTTACTTATATAAAATACAAAACTAATTAAAAAATAAAAAATCAACAAAAATCAAATAATTTTTGCATGTATATGTATCTCTCTCTTTATCTCTCTCTCTCTATATATATATATATTGTAAATACCCCTATTAATTTAACTTAATAATTGACTTCATAAAAATAAAATAAAGATAGCATTAAAATCTTTTTAGAATATTCAAAATTAATAAATTATATGTATATTTGTGGAAATAATTTAATAAAAAACAGAGTGTTGTATTATTGGCATATATACCCATAAATAACTCTGCGTAATTTTTTTCACCTTTTTATGTACCTTATTTAATTAATTAAAAATAACTTAAATTAACTATATTTAATACTTGACATTTTATTTACAATATTTAATTATTTAAAATTATTTCCATTTTTACCTAGTTTATTTAACTTTTTATTGATTTTTTGTTTTGTAGCCTATTTGTTCCTATTCTCCACGCCTTTCCATTGGGTGGACCCTTGTCTATTGACCTGAGTCAACTCCCCAATCCTCTTGCCATTTCCACCTTCTTGCGTGACCGCATTTCTTCGCTAGTTTTTAATACATGCTCTAATTCCTAACATCTCATGTCTTCTCCTCCACTTAGTTGGCCTTAACCATCACCACTCTCATCAGACCTTTGACTCCATTCATCTCACCTCGATCCACTCACAATTCAAATTCCAAACGTCTTAATACACCAACCTATATAGATTCCTAGATCTCCTCCAATCATCATTTGATCAGTTCATCCACCTTCATTCCTTATGATATCGAGTTAAGGAGAGATAGGAAGTAACATGATTTCTTCTCCATGATTGGGAGTGTGAAGTTGATCGCTGAGAGGCGTGATCCTATCCACATGACAGAGTTCCACCGCGAGTTCTGACTGTCCACCTACCACAACGGTTTGAGGCGATTCGCCTCCACATTCCATCATAGGTAATCCTGATTAGATTCTCTTCTTTTATGTTTTAATTTTGCATTTTGATTTTCATCATTAGCTTAGATTCAAGTTTTCTCCCACCGGCTCCGATCTGCAAGATCAAGGCTCCATATGATCACCTCTTCCTATTCCGATCCGACTATTACATTCTCCTTGACTTTCTCCACTTCTATCCACAACTTATCACCATTTGATCATTAAGGATCCCAGATATCATCCTCCTCTTCGTCCACTATCGTCGAAGATCCTCACCCCCTCATATTTCATCTCTTAATTGCTTGATAAAATCAACGGAGAGATCCACCAAGCATGAGGAACCTTTTTGCAGAGCAAAGGAGTGCAACTGGGAGCAAGTAGTGTGATTTGTAGGTCCACCAAGAGCTTCATATTTTCTGACCTCCAGATCTTGTTCTAGTCATCATCGATGGTCATTGAGAATTTTGATCGTGAGAGGAGAAGTGTAAGAGGATGCCGCACTCTTCAGGTAGTGGACGGAGTTTGGCTACGTTTTGGCTGATTGAAGTTCATCTTTGACAACATTCAAGCATGTTCTTCCAGCAGCTCTTAAATCCACCCAATCAAGAACACAAGTGCTAGATTGAATCTCAAATGTTTCGTTACACCCAATTTTGAGATATGGATCGAAGTCCATACCAAATCAAGATCACTCTTATGCGCCTTCGCATCAGTCGTCCGGTCAGAATCAACAGAGAAAAACCATCCAAGCCGCCACATGTATTAAGGGTACATTTGCACCCCATACCTACTGTGTTTTTAGTTTTTGCAAATAAGTCCCCTTTGGACATGTGTCTTCATGTAGATATTTAAACATTTGCATTTCATTCCCTGCCATTTATTTTATTTGCATTTTCATCCCACTTATTTTTATAAATATTTTATCATTGGAAAATTGCAATAAAAAGTTCGTAGTAGTAGTTAATATTTGGTCCCTTGAATTAAATTCATTGCAATTAGGTCCATTGCAATGTGACTAACATGCATCTGCACGTGTTTTTAGGGACAAAATACACATCTCGCCCTGTATTTTCTTTATTTATTCGTCATTTAGTCTATGAATTATTTTTCTTTACATCCATCCCCCTGTGCATCTGCATTTATGTTTCATGATTAAAATGAACAAAAAATAATAAAATGTCATTAAAAATTCCATAAAAATTATCTTATCCTCCTATTAGTCTCATTCAGTCGTGCAAATTTTCATTTTGCATTTTCACCATTTTTTTATTTTGAAAATTTAAAAACATCATAAAATGTCCCTATATGCATTTAAAAATCAATTAAAAATAAAAATTGCCTCTTGAAAACTTTTAAAAAATCATTTCATTTATTTTATCTTATTTTAATTTCAGTACCATTATATTAATAATATTACTCATAAAAATAAAAAATAGGAAAATAGTTAAAAATCAAAAAATTCGTAGAAAATCAAGAAAAATCCAAAAAATCACAAAATATATTTATGGAAATTAGAAAATTTTATCATTTTGTTTGTTTCTTTTTCATCCATTTTAACTTAATTCTATATTTTAAAAATCCAAAAACATAAACATTGATTTCTATTTAAGGTTTTTCCAATTTTTCCTTTATTTGAGATGTTCAAAAATTTTGGTTTTTTGGAAAAATTACAAAAATCATTAGAAAAATGTCAAAAACCCAAAAAAGTTTATTTGAATATTCTATTTCTTTTTGTTATATTCTAAAATTCTAAAAAGTTTCCTTCTTCTTCTTTTTTTATTCATTGTTTTATTTATTTATTCTCATTTATTTTTTCGAAAATCAAAATCATTTGCAAAATATTGAAATCAGTAAAAAATATGTAATCAGCAAAACCAAATAAAAAATATAAAATAAAAATTTCATAGAAATTGAAAAGAAAAAAAGCTTCACATAAGTCGAATCTAGTGTAAATAGAATTCATTATTTTATTTTATTGACTTAAAAACCCTCGAGTTTTTTATTGCCTCCATGAGTTCGAACATTTACGATATACACATAAATTAATAGCAAAGTTCTATTGCTACATTTTCTTCATTTTTTTATCTTGAGAATTGGAAAAAAAAAGTGAGGTATTTTTAGAGTTGTAATAACATTGCAAATAATTCTTCCTAATTAAAAACCCAAATCTCCTTGCTCAACAGAATCACACCATTTTTTGATCTCTTTCATGACAACATCACAGAGATTAGTATATAGATCATACTGACCCTCGTAGGTTGATTTTCTGTGATCCTCTAAGTAGGTATGATGTGGGCACAGAGATGGACTTATCACATGGAGATTTGAAATATTCCAGCATATGGACTTGTAGTTTCTCTAAACAACCTTTAGCATGTGAGATTCATGTTCGTCGATTAACTATGAATTGAGAATGATCGGAAACATCTAGGGGGGCCAAGGAAGGCATAATTTAGTGTTGAAGGTAAAGCCCTAAGCTCAAGTGATTTCTGAATATGTGACAACGTAAGTAACTGCACTGGTAGAAGGTATATGATTTGTACTCTGTGAACTATCCATCGTGACTTCTATAGGATCTTAACGTAAAATCTTAGCAAGGTATGTAATGAATTATCTATGCTTAGATGGGGATGGCTCATCAAGATGCTCAAAAATCTTAGTAAATTCATCAACAAACATCTCATAAATCTCAATAGGAGGTGTCTCATCAGTATTCTCAGGAAGAATAATGTATCCCAAGAAACTCAAAATGTACCTCCTAAAAATCAGAATGATCATAAAAAAATAGCTCACACAATCCATGAGTTGACAACTCAGAATGATAAACGGGGGAGCGAATGTCGACTATGCTTTTCTGGTTTTCCTTTTGGGAAAGGAATTCCTGGGTGTCCATGAAATATATGAAAAGATCTGTATCTCGAATATAGTCAAGAAAATCATCGTCTTTAGAATACGTTGTAATTGTCTCTCTCTCTCTCTCTCTATCATCTATTGTCGGTGGTAGTGATGACCTCTGATCTGGGATCATCTCTATCTTAACCGTATTATTGTGGTAGTGAAAGGCTATATCTGCATTTCGATAATCAACTATCGCTTTGGACCTTCCAAGGGATCGTATAACAAGTATGATTGGGTTATGGAGTAATGGTATAGATGTATCCATAACCATAATAACAAAATCAACCAACAATCTCACTCCTTGCACCGTTATGATAACGTCCTTTAGAATGCCCCTTGACCTCTTGATCGATCTATCAGCAAACTGTAGGATCAACTTAATTGATCTAAGAGAACACAACCCAAACTAAGTGAGTAGTGAGGATGCCTTGACATTAATGAAGGATCCGCTATCGAGAAGAGTATAATCAAACTCTCGATCAAAGATATGGCAATGGACGCGAGGTGCTCCCTTATCTTTCTTTTTGGGAGGGAGGTTGCTGATGGCATGAACCGTGTCCATGGTTAAGATGTGTTCCTTTTGTTTTCTTTCATTTGTTTTTCCCTTGGTTGACGCTTTTGAGTACATGCTTCTTTCATTCCCTTTTTTACCGCAGGCTTGTACTTTATAGCTTTAAGGAGTGGCATCTCTAAAATGATGTTCTGAAGTATCTCTGCCACTCCACAATTAGATAGTTTGTATTAATTTTGGATTCTTTTTTTTATTAAGGCTGAAGGAAATGGAATGGAATCGGAGGAAACATCAAACTGCTCATTTCTCTTATTCAAATCAGAGTTATCATGCTCATGTAGATAACTAGAATCAGTCTGTAAAATGTTATCCAACATAGGGATAAAAGAAGCAAAAGAAAAAACAAGATGGGTTGCTTGGTCTACTGGTGTAGAAGAAGACTCTGTGATGGGTGTGTTCTCCTTCATGACTGACTCGAGAATGCATTTTTCTTTATTATCTTTTTGGTATTTTCTGAATGATGGTGAAGATGGTGATGATGGTGAAGAATATGGTGGTGATGGTGAAGAAGATGGTTATGATCCTCCATGCTCTGGAAATATAACAATAGATTGATGATCAGTTGGTGAAGAAGATGGTATAGTTGGTGTAGCTCTCTCAATGGCTCGATCTCCCAATCCCAATGGTTGTGTAGGTAGTTGCAATCTCCTAAAGATCCTGAGATGAATGACGTCAGATAAACAAGTAAAGTCGAGGGCCAAACCTGTCTCGAGGGTGGATAGATCATGGGATGCTCTTGCATCTGAAGTTGTTAGGATTGGCGTTGACCTGTGATGCAATCAATGTCTTTGTAGTGGTCAGGTCGTCAAGCCATTGAGTCAAATCATTCATATTATTCACCAGGAGTGCAAGCTGATGTAATGCAGAATTCATTAAAGTTGCCTCTGCATGCTCAAATACAGGTTGCCGTTGAGACTAGTACTATGGAGGTTGTTGGTACCTAGAAGACTGATAATAAGGAGGAGGGGGAGAAGGGTGTGAAAACTATCCAGACTGCTATTGAAAATAAGACTGATGAAAATATGCAGGTTGCATCTATTGTTATCCATGTCTCCAATTTTGTAAGTGTAGTAGAGATGAAAAGTGAGGTTGTAGCTGTTGTATTGGGGCTATGGTCTCCCTCCCTGAAAATGGTGGACGGGTCTCTGACTCGGTTTTTAACCTAATCGACCTTGCCTTGACGGACGAGGTTGGTTGTGCTCGATCAAACCAAATGTCATTCACCATTTGAATGAGAGGAGGAGGTGGAGACTGTTGCTCAGAAATGTAAAGAGGCTCCTTGTGGTACGGTACAATACTTATATAAAGTGACTGCTGTGGCACCTGATCCTGAGTCTGCACGTAATAAATGTGTTGGACTATAGTGGGTGCTTCAGTACTCTGTTGTGCTGAAGTGGAACGAGAAGCTCCAGATGCTTCACTATCTTATCCATCTTATCCAGTTGCTTTGTCTTCTGCTCGATCACATGCAACTTTTCAAGCACGTTGGATTTTTTTCTCTATTATATCTACTTTGGATAGGTGATTTCCTATGATGATAAAATCTACATTGTCCACCCTATCAACATGTTGTGATGCATCATGCTGACAGCCTTGTGGGGTAGTGAAGGATAAGGAATATGATGCTTCCAAAAGGCATGTTAAGAAGAGAGAATTGCAAAGATCTCCACCATCTCCTCAAAAATCTGATAAAGGACATGCTTGTCCTCGTTGAAGTGGGACCCCCCCCCAAAAGAGGCATCTATAAATTTCTGATTTTCAATGCTCAAACTCCCAAAGAAATCTTGCACAAGGCCAGTCTTTGATATACCATGATGTGCACTTCTCCCTCAAATCCTTAAATCTTTCTCTCGCCTCGTGAATAGGCTCATGAGACATTTGGGAGAAGTTGGTAATCAAAGATTGCATCTTATTCAGTTGTACTAGGAGATGATACCTGCTAAAAAATGCTAACCTCAATTCTTTCCAAGATGTAACAACCTTCCCTAAATGAAATATCTAATATAGTCCCTTGTCCATATGGTTGAATGGAAAAGTTGTCATCTTTGCTACCTCTAATGGAATGTTAGGTACTGTATAGTGCCACATATGCGGTCAGACTGCTGGAGGTTGCATAAGGTTCTTCATTAATGTGACTATGGAATATTAAGAGTAGAGGTAAAATCGTGGGCTTATCTCAAAATGCCCGTGAATTGTAGGGATGTGAATCCATGTATTAGTTTGTCCTGCCCCTAGATTGTAGGCATCCTTAGTGTGAGCTTAGCCACTGGCTCAACTAGTGGATCTCCTCCTTCCCTATTCCTACTTCCATTCGGCTGCTCACCCTCCTTTCTCTTATATGCTATTTCATTCCTCAGCTCAAATATCATATCTCTCCAATCCGGCATGGATGTTAGCTTGCTCAGTCAACTATGCCTGAATGGCATGTATGGAAGCTAACATCGTATCATTGATCTCACTCTACATTGTCATGGAACCCTTACCCTTCGGTGGCATCAAGTGCTCTGACTTTGACTCTGAAAATGTATATGGCACTTGAGTAGTCCTCAGAAGTGGTGGAGTCTCAAATGAAAGTTCGAGATTAGAGTTAATCTAAAACAATGGATTTATTAAAGAAAAAATGGGTGATGCGGAGAAAGAGGGATATTTGGAAAGTGAGCCTTCCCAAATAGAAGATGACTGAACTGGAGTGTGAAATTGAGCACATAGAATCTGAGCAAAAAATACTCTACTCCAACATCTTCGATGTCAACAGGAAGAATGCGAGAACATTAAAGTCAACACAAGAAGAAAAATTATAAAGGAATGCACGAAGTACGCAGACGTAAGACTTTGAACTTATAGAATTATCTCTTAAATCATGGATCACGATCCGTGAGTTTCTCAGAGAAGTGACATCATGTCTCAAGTTTGATCCTAATTAGAGACACAAGTGGACATGTATATGAGATGTGTGCTTCCCATAAACCAAAGTGATGATCCAATAGGGGAGTCTCATGATTTCATCTCAGAGAAACCTTTGTCTCCTTCATGTGCACAAGGGTACCAATGAAGATGGAGAACCACGAACAATAAGTATGGCAGCACAACAGTAACACGACGACGATCACATTCTCAACAGACCCTAGGTAGACGACCATAAAGGGTTGAGAGATAGAATGTGTAGTGAAAGAGTGTTGTTGCAACAATTGATTCAACTTAATTGTGTAAAGAGTAAGCTAGGATTAGCCTTTCCTTATAGTAAAATGGATGGTGGAGATGCAATCCAAATTCTTGATCAATGATCAAGATTATATGATTTTACTATTAGTACAAGTAAAATAGAATTTAGAACTCATAAATCATTTATTAGTTCATTGATCGAAAGTTACTTTCAAAATAAATCCCATTCTCATGAATAAAAAGGAAACAAGACGGACATCGTCAAAGAATGAGGAAAGGAGATAGCATCCTTCCTCATTAGGAGGGTGGATGTCCACCATGGGGATTGGAGAGAGATTTTGTCGCTCCAATCTCCTTCGAAGTAATCTTATTACATTAGATCATTATTCATGTAATTATTTATAAATAAAATATCACCAAATAATTTGTAAATTATTCGTAACAATTTCAAACAAACCATTGATGATTATGAATCACATTAATCCATCCAAAACTAAATGTAAATCACATTTACATTTAATTTCTCAATATAAATCCGATTTACATTGTTTTTATTATTTAAATTGTGAATCATAATCACAATTAGGTCTTTCTTATGTTCTTATTTATCACATCCACAATATCCATGATTTATTATGGATAGTCGATCCACGTTAAACTTATTTATGGCAACTAAATTAAAATTAACTATCTAGATGCCTCTCTACTCCAATCAAAATAATGTGATCGCATCCACACTGACTCATATGGTTCCTTTGATAGATCATATTACTCATATGCCTTATCCTCACCAGCTTGCCAGCATATAGACCATGATTAGGTCATTAACATATCGGTTTGCCCAATGTACACGCCTAGAAATATAGTAACACATTTGTCTCTGGTCAAAGTATGCATGTGGATATCGTGGCAGCATACGACATAGATCTTAGCTATCTCAATCTTGCTAAATAAACTCTTTGTAATAACTCATCTGACACCACTGAATCTGCATCCTATGCAGAGGTCCTGCATGAAGAGGTCGATCGGATGTCAGCCTTTGTAGTAAGGATTGTTATCTCCTTCTCATGATAGAGATAATTTCTTAATAATCACTTGATGGTGCAGTTGTGTCCTCAATATGATACTTTAGATATTAAATATTGCACTGGCCTCTATGATCCAACATGTGGATCAACAATTGTATGATATAAAGATGGTCATGGTATTTTCAATTGGTCTCACGTCTAACAATATAGATAAGGAATTGTTCTTCTACCGACCAAGTGTCAAACAATAATTAACCCACAATTATATTAAGCGATAAAATATTTGTGAGTTCAAATTTATTATAACTTTGTTAAAAATTTATAGGCACATGTAGTTGGAGTGTCAAACACCAGGATGCAAGGTTGGATAGAAAATTATTGTTAATTCTTTCTAATTAATAATAATTACTTTCTAAAATTTTACTTATTTTTATGTGAGTTTTTTATTATATTTATTTTTTATGGAATTTAAGTGTTTTATATAAATTAAAATTAACTAAATTTTGTATTTACTTTTGAACATTTTTAATTTATTTTTATTTTTAAAATACGATAAATAATATTATATAATAATAATAAATACCATATATCTTATATAAGTAATATATAATATATACAAGATAATATGGACTTTTTTATTTAAGTTAAAATATAGAAAATTAAAATTTTGTCTTCTTATGCTTTTCTCCATTTTTTGTAAATTTTATAGTATTTTTCTAATTTTATGGATTTTTATAGTGACAAATATATAAAACAACGAATAAAATAAATATTTGAACTTATTTAGGGTTTAATAAATATTTATAAGTCCAAAAAAACTCAATACTAATTTATATGTATTATATATAATAAATACAAAATAAAGAATAGAAATACATTTTGTGGATTTTTCTAGAATTTTTTTCTATTTTTATAAAATTTAAGGGTTTTATGATTTTTATATCTTACATTTTATATTTTTTATGATTTTCGGATATGTGGCAGAATATAATGAAATATAGATATTATAATTTTTTGGAAGTTTTGGTGTTGTATTTTAATTTATTTGAATGTTTAATATAAAAGTAAGAAAATAAAGCATGTTTATAAATAGGAAAATGTTGTTAAATGCCACACAAAGTTTATACGTGAATTAGCATGGTTCCATGCATCAATCCTATTTTTCCTATATTTTTACAAAAAATAAAATATTTAATATGAAAATACATGAAATTAAAATACACAATAGGTAGAGATCGATTTGCAATTAAAACAAGGTAGAAATGTTATTCATAATAGGTCCAAAGACTAAGGGTTTACATGCAAAAACACCAGTGCCTCACGTGGGATTGTAGTGAGCTGGTAGGGACCCATATATAATAATAGAAAAGTTCAAGGTTCATTTGCAATCTATATTAAAAATATTACACTACACTTAATAATTATATGACTATAAAATTAGTTGAGGGCACATGTTAAATATAACCAAGTACGCATAAGGCATACATGGCTTGAATCGAGGGGTTCAGACACTTCCACATGGTCTCACTTAAAATCCCACGGTTGTGAGAAGCAACACTTAGACTTGAATCAACACTCTAGATTAGGTCAGGGTCATCTTCGTTATCAGACGATGTTGGAGGCCTCATGAAGAATAGGGAAAAACATTCCATATTCCTCGCTTTGATCAACTCATCCTCCTTGCTTCTGCAACATGTCATGCTCTTGAGTTTCTCAACACCTTCTTGGGGACCTTTTTGGGCTACAGGTGGCTTCAATGGTGTCTAGGCCTAGTCAAGGAGGCCTAGAAGCTCAACTCTTCTTCAGTACTTGAAACTAATGTTCCTTGTCCAATTCGAGTTCTAGGTGGCCTATATAGAGATCCAACCTAGACAGAAAGCTTTGTGACACGAGAGGAAGTGTCCTCAACCCAAATTGAAGCTGAATTGCAAAAGGGGAGCGGAGGGACGGTGTGTCTCCAATGATCGGTGGAGATGAAGAATCGATTGACTCAGTCCTTGCAGAATTGGGTGAAATAGATGGTGGCAAAGATGTAGATGTGATGGGGATTGAGATGGAGGTGTCAGATTATGGTCGAATCACTATGAAATAGTGGCTGAAGCTCAAAGTTCTGACAAACTTTGACCTAAGATTTTACACTAAATGAAAAGGAAATAACTGAAATTAAATGCATGAATACACTAAGGATTAAATAGTTACTCTAGAAACCTAATTAATACAATGCATCAACCAAGGGTTTACCTAGGAAACATAACCTAGCCATGAGCTTCCTCTGACGATGGTGGATCTTTCCCAAGCTCCTTCTTCATGCTTCAAATTAGATGATACTCCTTTCTATCACCAAGGAGAATATCCATCAGATGATCATTTGGGGTTACCATGGTTAAAAGAAGATCAAAAATTGGATTAAAGGTGGGGGGTAGATTTTATAGACATGGTTATGGGGAGTTTTCGGGTGGACATTACGTGTGCGGCGAAGGAGGTTAGTTGATGAAGGCTATGGGCTTGATGAGGTAGAGGGAGATGGTGAGAACATAATTGGTGAAGGGCTTTGGAAGAAAAAAAGTGTGTAAGAGGTTTGAAAAAATGGAGAAGATAGGAGGTCTACATGATAAGGTGTATGTAGAGGGGCGATAGACCATGTAGGGGTGTTGACTAGGCGGGTAAACATTCCACATACACTGATTGGTCCACGTAGGACCAAGTCAAGACAAAATAGAATTGAAAAAGATAGAAAATCAAAATAAAATAGTAAATGCTTTTTTAAAAAAATACTTGAAGCATGAAATTTTTTCTGATTTTTAAACTATTTTATGTGATTTTTATTTATCTTCACAACCTTATTTATTTGATGTTAATATTTACATGGAGATATATAGGTATATATACATTTTTTGTATTATATTCTTATTTTGTATTTTATATATTTATAACATCATTTAATATGCATTGACGTATTTTAATTTTACTTTAATAATTTTTTTATATGCTTAAATAAATAAATATATATATACATTATATGGCTACTATACCTATGTATTTAACAATAGTTTTATTTTGGGTATCTTTTACATGCTTTTATTTGTGTTTATATTTTTAAAATGTTTTATGTAATATATAAAATTATTTAAAATTATAAAGAGAATAAAAATATAGAGAATAAAATAATCAGTTATTTGTACAGATGCCCATGTACAATAATACCCAAAAAGCTAGGGTTTAGCATCTTAGCTCCATTTTCAATAAATCACTTCATTGATAGATAATTTAATTTTGAATACAGTGTGTTGAAATTCATTCAATTTGAGTTCATATGGGTTATATATTGACCACTGAAGTTTTTTACGGCTTTTTCATCTGTGTGTGGCATGTGCACTGTGCACATTTTTATTGGGCTATTATTTTGATAATTTTATATACATTATGAATATATAAATTGTATGCTGAACACTTTTTTATTTAAGTATGTATTAATCTTTATAAAAATGTATAAGTTTGGTTTTTTTCAATATATAGAATTAGGGCTTTGTTGTACTTTATATAGTATTTGGCCTTATCTCCCCCTTGTTTATTCTCGATCGAGCTATCCATCTATGACTTGGTCTCGAAGTTCATGCTCAGTCAGTGTCATTGAAACTTTATTTATTTTTTCAATCTTTATTATCTAATCTTGGATTTAAATACATTCTTTCTAATTACAAATAAAAGTTACACGTTAATATATGAAAATTATTAGTATTAACGTGTACTTTACTTGGGATATATGGTCAAAATGGAAGAATAAATGTAGATGAATGACTATTCATCCACCCCATACTTACCTTTTCTAGTCCCTAGTAAATGCTTATTAGGAGAATAAGTAATATAAAATAAGAAAAAATAAAAGGAATATAAAAAATGAATGATTACGATTTTTAACATATCTTCATAAAATCAAAATTTGGAGCTCAATAAGACATTTGGATTGTTAGTTTGCCAGAACCTTCTCGAGAACAAGATCTAGAACCTAACAACACTCAAGTTTCATAATCCTCTATTTAAATCGTCACAATAGTCATGTTAGAATAAGTCTATTCATACGCAAACCCTTACGACTATGAGTCTCACTTGTATTGTTTATGTGAAATGTAGCTCTTCTAATCATAAATAGCAAGAAACAGTCCCCTCAGCAAGGTAACCCTAATTCCCCAATCTAGCTACTCTTTCCTCGAGGAGAAGGGCATTTCCTTCTATGTTCAAGCATAACATGCTCAAAGAAGAGTATGTAGAGAAGAAGAATGGATTGTGACTACTGTAGTCACATATCCTTTGGAGCTTGGCCAATGTAGCCAAGTCTCCAGTTGTATGCAACCTTGAAATCTTTGACTTGGAAGTATAAGCCTTGCATATTAATATATAACTCTAATGGGAATGATTTTTCATTGAGCTTTTACTCGTATATTATTTGGTGTCTTTATTTCATACGCATTTTTTAAACATATTTGTACATCAACATTTATAAAAGGATTTTTACATCTTAGGCCAGTAGACTATCTTTTTTTTCAAGCTTTGTTGCAACCAACAGTGTCAAACCCTTAGACGTCCATGCCACTAGATCATATTGGGGTGCACTGGCCTCCTATTGGGGTGGCATATGTTTCCACAGACATGCTTATAAAGACAAAGAATTATGTCCTCACCACCTCATATGAGTTGACCTAAGTGCAGAGTGCTTGTCCAAATTAGTTCATCATCCTCAAGAGTCATGGATGCGATTCGAATAGGCTAATCAAGATGACATGTGAACATAGTCTTTGTTAGAAATGAGAGCCAACGTAGAGCCATTATACAATAAATGTTATTGCGAATATCATTCCCTAATCTGAAATGAAGAAATTTGCATAATAGTTCCCTTAGTACAATTACAATTATGTACCATGGCCATCTTAATGATCATACAATTGTTGATTCAATAGTTTAATTATAGAGACTGGTGCTTGGATGAATACCTAAAGAGTTATATTAAGGACTTGTCAAGGACCATCTAATGATTATTAAGAGGATCTCCAGCTTGAGTATGAGATGGAAATCCTTTCTCTAAAGGGATGATGTCCAATTGACCTATTGATGCATGTCCTCTGCATAGGAATAGAGATTCGGAGGGGTTAAATAAGTTAGATGAAAGATGACCTAACGATATTACGAGAACCAAATCCTACGTTGTATTCTATCATGATATGGGCATGCATCCTCTAACTAGAGACTGATGTATTGTTTTATGTTTGAGCATGTACATTTGGCAGATTGATAGGTTGATGGCCTAATCAAGGTCTATACATCGACGCGCTAGTGCTCATACAAGGGTATATAAGTAATACAATCTCTTAAAGGGACATACAGATTCATTTATTGAACCGAAAGAATTGATCTTACTCCTGAGATGTTGGAATCAAATTCCTTGCATGATCGTCTTGTTTTGGAATCTTGACATAATTCTTAGGTTCGATATATTCTTCTGGAAAGTGTACGATGAATACCTAGGTATGATATATGCTTTTGGAAAGTATATGACCAATACCAACTCTCTATGATCAAATGAGAAACATAATGATAAAACCCTGAATAAAGCAATCTAATTAGATCTAAAACTCCGGGTTTATTCTAGGTCTTCTAGTATGAAGGATGTACGGGTATTAGGAATACTTGAGGATGATGTGATCATAAATGATTGTATAACCATGATGCTTCCATTCCTAAGGAGTGATGAAATGTGTTTGGATTTTTGCGACTCCTCTCAATAGAGAAGTATTCTAATCTTGTTCTAAATGTTGGACAATGATCTGAATGTGATTCAGATGCAATGAAAAGATTATATTTACGGTTTTGATTTAATCAATCATCAATGGGAGGACCACAAGATCTGGATTTGCGATATGATCTCAATATCCGAGTCACTATATGTGGAACATACAATCACCATGTCCTTATATCCAAGTATCCACAAAAAATTGCATTATTCTTGAAAGAGTTCAAGAGTAATTTCATTGTTGATATTATATTTGAACATTGAGCAAAATAGTTAATTAAATGTGATGCAACTATTGTAAATAACATGAATGTGATTCATATTATTTTTACACATGATAAATTAAAAATTAAATGTGATTTTACTATCACGAATAATGTGAATGAGATTCACATTATTTGAGTGCATGAGATTTGAGATATTAGACAATGTGATTTAATTATCAAGACTATCAAATAATATGGATAGAATATATATAATTCATATATGTTATAAATGTGATTTATAATATATAAGAAAGAGCTATGTATATAACACTCAAATGTCGATGTGAATTGGATTCACAGTGGACAATTAACTCAGAAATGTAATTTACATTTTATTTTGGATTGTGAATGTGATTCACAAATTTCGAATGGCATAATTACAATATTCACAAAATAATAATGAATTATTTGTTTGAATAATTTTGTAATAAATTCTGTTACAAATTATGGATAAAAACATGGAGCAAGTGGCATCCATGAAATAAGGATGAGCAAGCCACCTTCCACATTAAGAGGGTAGACGACCACCATAGTCGTGTTTGGATTGTTGCCCCCCCCCCAATTACGGAAGGAGGCTTGGATCCATCCTATTATCTACATAGATAATTGATTTAATAAAATAAATTTATATTGATTATTATTCAATATATATGAAACTAAATTAAATTAATTGTTGCGGTGTTTTTACAATAAAATCATGGCCATTAAAAGAACACAAATCAATGTGAATAATTGGATTTGTGATGTTCGTGGATTGGGATCCACGGACTCCCAAAATATTATATAAGAATAAGAAACTTATCTCTTCTTTAAACAATGGAAAATATTCTCACCTCCCTCTCTCTCTCTACACACAAAGTCTGTCTCTCATGTAGTTTTCCATCTTGATGCTCTATAGAGAGATCGTCTCCGTCGTCGCCACGTCATTGTGTTGCCACTCTGACCACTTGTTGACTTCATTTCATTCGGTGCACCTCGCTCATGAAGAAGACGTCGGATCTTGTCTGAAGATATCACGGGATTTTCCGCTTGGATCATCAACATGGATTGCGAGGACTACGTATTTCTTCAACGCGCTCGCAACCGTCATACGTCGGATAAGACTTGAGATAAGAGATCTCATTCCTCTAGAGACTCGATCTCAACCACCCTTCAAGAGGTAACCTTAATACCTATTGGTGGTTTAGATGAAATTATCCAGGAAGTATTCTCTTATCATGTGGTTTCATCATTTTATTTTTTTTAAATTCCATTGCCCACAAGCAACCAGTGCGACTAGTCGCTCCCAATCGCATACGATGCGATCCTCACTCTTCAATGATGAACATAATGATTTTCTCATATCCTTCTAGTGGTATCAGAGCCATAGGACAGTTTTTGGATATTATCCATAAATCTAAGATGGCACAAGCATTTTAAGTTGTCTGATGTTTTCATTACATTTTATTCTCGGAGCCCTATTTGTATAATTGTTTTCCCTATTTAAATGTCTTAAAACGTGAGTTTATCACTTGTATTATGTTTCCCATAAAATTAGGAAACCGTGGAACATGAGATTGCATGATTTGGAATCTGTTTCCTCAAGTTATGATCATTTTAGTGAACATGTATCCATTGTTTTGGGGATAGCAAATCTTGAAGTAATTAAAGAGATAATCATAGTTTAAAACAGCCTTGAAATGTGTGAAAATTACTTAGTTCTATTATAAATCAATTTGTCAAATAAAAGAAAATTAATTTAAGTGATTTGGATTTAAATTGGTTGAGATATGTTAATTTTAGTAAGTAGGGGTCACTGCTAAAATTTACTTTCCCAATCAAGAACCATGTGATTTCCATTTAATTAATTAGTGGAAGTTAATTATTAATTTCTTAAAATAGTTTTTGATAGATATTTTGTGAAATATTTATAGATTATTATTTCCTTAAATGATAATACCTTAACCAAAATTGTTTAGATATGATCTAGATCACACTTGGTTATATCAATCCTAATAAACATTGTTACTTGATTAGGAATGGGAAATTAATTAGATCAAATTATACACTCCATTATGAATAGAGTTGTAATTCCCTTGGAAGAATTAATTATGTGAACACGAGTCATAATAATTAATTAAACTTTGAATATGATATTATATTATTGGGATGTAACAAAGATAAGAAAGATCCCAAATCTTGCTTATGATATAATTGTAAGTATATCTCTTACATTGAAAGTGAATAAGGGAATGAACTTCTAGTGTTGACAAGATAAGACACCTTTGATATAAAAATTCCTAATCATAGTAATACTTATTTATTTATATTTATATT
The DNA here is from genome assembly GCA_037367405.1 of Ottelia alismoides. Taxonomy (NCBI): domain Eukaryota; kingdom Viridiplantae; phylum Streptophyta; class Magnoliopsida; order Alismatales; family Hydrocharitaceae; genus Ottelia; species Ottelia alismoides. Next base: position 134,924 of record JAZKJV010002976.1, read on the forward strand.
TATATTTATATTTATATTTATATTTATATTTATATTTATCCAAATTTCTTATTTCAGATAACCTGTATGAAACCCACTCAATACTATACTCAATAATAACCGGTAAATTCTCATGAATTCGATTTATGATCAAGATATTGTACTTGCAGTTGGATACATAATGTATGTGGTTGCAATATGCAAGTTTCCTCGTAATAATGAGGAAACATAATTAAATAGACAATAAGATAACAACCTTGGGTTTGTGTGTCTTTATAGTCTTGATCTCTCATTGAGTGTGCTTTGTAAGTATCATATCGATGATGATCGTAATTATCAAATAGTCCTTGTAAAATCTAAGAAGATGTTTTTGCATACATATGTGATCTCCACATTTAATCATGAATGACATGATGGTTCACTGCATTATGCACAATTATGGCTCCATAAGAGATGGTGTACTCAAAATATTTGAGTACCTACCTGAACCAAAATCTTTTAGAGCTTAAATGGATGTAGATACGATGATTGTCATAATTCTATAGTCTGTACTCATGTCATTCATGAAGCTTCATAATATCCATATTGTATGAATTGAATGAGACATGTATAAATGTTGAAATACTCTTATATTGGAATTCTTTTCATTCAACATAAGAGATCCATTGTCTTAAGCAATGTTTGTTTATAAATGGAGCGAGCGTAGTGGAAGCATGGGTCAGACCCAAGTTAGAAGGAAAGACAGAGAGTTGATTGTAATTCTATTGTTTCCATACATATGATATCCAAAGAGTTGGATGAATGCTAATACTGCAATAAGCTGATGTATTGATAGTATGACTATATGGACTATCTAGGATCCTTAGTGAAGGACTCGGATAGTGATCAAAATAATATACATCTATGTTTCATCATTGAAATTGACTTACTTATTAAATACAATCAAAGTTTAACAATTGTATCTCATTCTTCTAATAGCACTTGCAATTTCTTACATATGTTTTTTAGAAGACGCAATTTTGATATTAATATGTAATAGTCGTCCACATGGATATTGATGTAATTGTTACAACAATCTCTATTCGATAAATAGACTTCGTATTTTCAATAGGAGAGCCCTTAGTCTTAGAGAATTCTCTTTGACCTAGATATTAGAATACACTCATTGTTTATTTCTAAATGCTGGAAGTAAACATGAATTTTGGAATGGACCAATCATAAAAAGTTATGATGGATATATTTCAGATAGTAATCTAACATCTATAGGACTAACAAATTAGAAAATTAATGAATGGTTCTTAACATTTCTAATACTGGAAATTAAACCTTTTAAGATCAATAGGAGGATGGAGATCATTTGACAATGATATGGCATCAATCCTTGGACATATGTATATTGATAAGATCAATAAACTAGTAAGAGAAGAAACTTTAGAATGTCTAAAATTTCAAATATTACGTACTTGTAAATATTGTACTCAAAGTAAAAATGTCCAATGCACCCTTCTCTGGGAATGGTGTAATATGTCAAGGTATTCGAGATATCATACATATTGACGTATGTGGATCTTTTATATCATAATAAACATTGATGAAATGTGATATCATTCGGTGATTATTTGTGATATGAGATTTCTTCCCTTCACCTTAGAAAACTTTGAAAGGTTCAATGATTTCACATCTTTTGGTTTATAACCGATGTCTGAAGGAAGATAAAATAAATTTGATCTAATCGAGGTACCAAGTACCTATTAGATGAATTCAAGGAATACCTTATGGAGACAGGAATATCATTCCTATCTCATTCCTCCTAATGCACCTAAACTCAATAAGTAGATACAATTGGATCATGTGTGGCATGATTTTATCAATGATGAATCTTAGCATAATTACCTCTTAGTTTCTAGGTATACATGTTATAGAAACTACAATATATATCTTTAATAAGATTCCATGCAAATCTAAACCCGAACATCCTCATAAGGTATGGTTTGGAACCTAGCCAAGTGTTGAACACTTGAGGATTTAGGGTTTCTCGGTCCATAACTCTATCATGGATGCAAGTAAGCTAGAATCTAGCACCCGAGAGTGCAACTTCATTAGGAAAATAAAGGATGGTATTGGATACCTACTTTATGACCTTGAGATTCTTAAAAAATTTTATATCTGCGAATCAAGATGAAAATGTAAAAGATATCATTGATTCTTGAGAAGATAATGAGGCTTCTAAAATCAGAAATTGAAAGGATAAATAAAGATGAAACACTCATACCTCTTCAAAAAATTAGTATGAGGATGGATTCCATGTGTCAGATAAATCTGACAATGATCTAACTTCATATGATGAAGTTTCTAAGGATCATGATATGGAAAGATGGATGTTAGCAATAGAGTCTAATATAGACTTCATATACAAGTGTTGTATATGGACCGTCATGGATCCACATATATGGGTAAGACCTTTTAAGGTGTAAAATGGATCTTCAAGAGAAAGAGGGAACCTAATGAGAAGGTAGGGACCTTCAAAGCACGGCTCATAGCTATGAGCTACACACCAAAGAGAATACATCGCTTGCAATGAGACTTTCTCTTTAGTGACCATGCTTAAACCCATCAGAATATTGCTAACTATAGATAGACAACTTGACTATGACATCTTCACGATGGAAGTCAATATTGCATTCCTCTACGAATACCTCTTTGAGAATATTCACATGAAGTAGTCCAAGGCTTCATGGTTGAGGAAAGCAAGGTATGCAATCTGGATAACTCTATCGATGGAAACAAATAAGATTCATGTAGCTAGAACATAATATTCAATGAAATTATAAATATTATGATTTCATATAGAATCTTGATGAACCGTATGAATCTTAGTGGGAATGCGTTTGTGTTCAGTGTGCTAAATGTAGATGATATCATTATCATTTGGAATGATATAAGGGTAACAATAAGTGTTTTATAATCTGGTTATTTTATACCTTGAGATTTGATCTCAAGAAAACCTCTTATATCTTAGTTCTAAAGATGTTCAGAAGCATAAAGAAGAGGGAATTGGGACTGTCACATTAAGTGGTACAACTTGGACAAGTTCCATTCTTGGAAAACCCCAAGGAAAACTTCATTCCCTTAAAATATGATACTTACCTATCTGATAGGATAACACCTCAAAGAATTAAGGAAGTGAATGCTAAAATTGCTTGCCCTTGTGCACCATTTATAAGTAGCCGGGTGTATGCTAGATGTGTGTAAAAATAAGATTTCTACCATGTAGTGGGAGTAGTAAATTGTTACTATTCCTACTATGGAAATAAAACACTTGATTGCAACAATATCTTCAAAAAGGACAAAACTTTCGAGATAGTGTTCTCTAAGTCTTATTTTCAAGAACTTGTTAGCAATGTGAGCCCCGGGTGAACCATTCCTACAATAAATGTTATTGTAATGAATAAATTATCAATGAAAATTATTGATTATTTTTCACTCCCTTTCTGAGATTGAATGAATGAATGCACTATAGGGTCCCTCTGTACAATAAGGGTTATGTACCATGGCCGACTTGATGATCATACAGTTGTTGATTCATTGGATGAATTATAGAGGCTGATGCCCGGATGAATATCTAAGGAGTTAGATAGAGGACTCATCAAGCATCATCAAATGATTGTTAAGTGATGATCTCCAGCCTGAGTAGGAGATGGCAATCCTCTCTCAGATGGCTGATATCTGACTGACCTCCTGATGCAGGTCCTCTGCATGGGAATAGTGATTCAAAGGTGTCAGGTTAATTGAGTCAATGGGTTGACTTAACGAGATCGAGATAACCAAAGACCTACATTGAATACTGTCACAACATAGGCATGCATCCTCTGACCGGAGACAGATGTGTTGCTATATGTCTGAGTGTGTACATTTGGCAGACCAATAGGTTGATGACCTAACCAAGGTCTGTACACCGGTGAGCTGGTGTGCATGTAAGGACATATGAGTAATACGATCTCTGAAAAGGATCATACAGGTTCACTTGTGAACCAGGAGACATGAGCTCACTCATGAGGTATTGGGACTGATCAAATTCCATGCATGGTCGTCGTGCTTTGGAAGCATGACATGAATTTGAAGGTAAGATATATGCTTTGGGAAAGCATATGATCTATACCAATTCCCAGTGACCAAGATTTAGAAACTTTATGATCAAACCCTGAAGATGACAATGTAAAAGTGATCTCTATCTTCAGAATGATCATAGGTCTTCCAGTATGCAGGATGTATAGGTATTGGGAATACCTGAGGGTGATGTGATCATAAACGATTGTATAACCATGATGCTTCCATTCCGAGGGAATGACGAAACAAGTTTGGATTTTAGTGACTCCTCTCATTAGAGAAGTGACCTAATCTTAGTCCATGAACTGGACACTGATCTGAATGAGATTCATATGCAATGAGAAGATTAGGTCTACAATCTTAATTTGATCAAGCATCAATGAGAGGTCCATGGGATCTGGATTTGAGACATGATCTCAACATCCAAGTCACTATACGTGGAACAATACAATCGCCTTGTCCTTATCTCCAAGTATCTGCGGAGAGATTGCATTATTCTTGAAGGGTTCGATAATAATTCCATAAGATCTAAGCAAAAAAGAAATAATGATTAAATGTGATTTAATCATCTTGATGTGTGAAGAAATTATCCAATATGATTAAATGTGATTTAATTATTATGGATAAGAATAATGTGGATAGAAATATCTAATTATTCATAATATAATATAAATGTGATTTATAATGTATTAGAGAGAGATAATTATAATTTATATTTGTTGATTAATTATTATGTTTATTGGATTCACATTGTGTAATTAATTGACAATGTAAATTATATGTTGTTTTGGGTTGTGAATATGATTCACAATTTTCCAATGTCAAGATTGCAATATTCCCAAAGTTAATTGTGATATATATTGGTGAATAAATCCCAACAAATGTTGTTGGAAATAAATAATGGAGAAATTCAAGGAGACATGCAATCTCATGGAAATCCATGAGATTGCCCTCAACATGGAAGGAGGTGGGCGGCACCCTATTCCTATATGGAATGGGTGGTCGTCACCTCTAGATTGTACATGGAGATGTAATAAAGATCGAATTGGGAATGGTGGTGGGCCCGGGTATTAAAGACTGAATTGGGAAATGCAAGTTGGACTTGCAAGGCGGAATGTGTTCCTGCTTCTCCTTATTGGAGTCATAGATTCTCATATTATTGGGATATGACAAAGATAAGGAGGAGATACCAGTTCTTGCTTGAGATATAATCGTTAGTATATCTCTTACTTTGAAAGTGATTAAGGGATTAAACTTTCAAGGTTGACAGAGCAAGAACAAATTGATTTAAAAATGCCTTAATCAAATATCATTATGAATATATGTTTAATATGTTATAATATAGTGCATTCTTAATTTCAGAAAATGAAGTCCTTGAACCCACTTAGTAGGCTTCTTGAGGTCAACCAATTGACTGACCCAAATTACTCGGATTGGATCCGTAATTTGGAGCTTGTTCTCTCAGCAGAGCGCATTAGTTATGTGCTCTCCGAGTACAAGCACGAAAACATTAAATCCAAGGAAGAAAAAACATATAGTGACAAGTATGATGAAGATCATGTCTTGGCTAGATGATATATCCTGGGTTCTCTCTGCAATGTTATGCAGAAGCAACATGTGGAGATGAGCACTTGTCAGGAGATAATGCAGAATCTGAAATATATGTTTGGTGACATTAACCGCACCCAACGATACAATGTTATGAAAGATCTCATTCGCTGCAAGATGCATGAAGGGACTTCGGTCCGTGAACATGTACTCAAAATGTTTGGGTACTTGTCGGAGCTGGAGACTCTTGGGGCAACCATGGATGCAGACATGCAAGCTGACTTCATTCTGCTATCATTGCCCAAGTCTTTCAATAACTTTGTAGTGTCATTCCACATGGACAAGCTGGAATTGACAAGCACCGGTCTTCTTGCTGCATTAAAGTCTGTAGAAGACGTAATGAAGAAGGATGGTCTCGCTGGCAGTGCAGTGGTTGCACAGGTCAGAGGGAAGCGCGGTCAGAAGCAAGGTTCTCGGAAGGGCCCGGCCCAGAAGAGAAAGAAGAAGGGACAAAGTGCTGGCTCTTCTTCCAATGCATCCACTCTAATGGCGTCGAAGAAAACCAACGTCTGTCACCACTGCAAAAAGCCGGGGCACTGGAGGCGTAACTGCCCGAAATACCTAAAGTCGTCAGACAAAGGTAAATCCCCAGCAGGTATGAAATCTACTTTCATCATTGAAACTAGCTTTCTCATTGGACGAGAAGGAAGTTGGGTTGTAGATTCTGGTGCTTCTGTTCATGTATGTAATGTGTTGCATTTGTTTCAGGAAACTAGAATTCTTGAGGAAGGGGAGATAGTTATCCAGATGGGATCTGATGCAAGTGTTGCAGCGATCGCCGTCGGGACGTGTCGACTATCATTATCTATTGGTAGAGTCCTATTACTTAAAGAGTGTCTTTATGTACCTGAAGTTAGAAGGAATTTGATATCTGTATCTAAGCTAGTTAGACGTGGATATTCATTCATGTTCTGTAAAAAATTAGTCATAAATCATTATGATAAATATATTGTAGAGGGTATTTTAACTTCTGGAGGACTCTATAAATTGTGCATTAATGAGAATGTCATGAATGTTACAACCACTAGTAAAACCCCTAAAAGATGCAGGGAAAATCTTTCGAATGAGATCTGGCATTATAGGCTTGGTCATTTATCTGTTGATAGGATCAATAGATTGATAAAGGATGGACCTTTAGATTTTCTACAGGTTCAATCTTTGCCTACCTGTGAATATCGTATTCGAGGTAAAATGATCATGATGCCTTTCTGTAACAAGGTTACAAGATGCGAAGGTATTATTGACCTAATACATATCGATGTATGTGGTCCCTTCAGTACCGCGACTCAAAATGGATATCATTATTATTTGACGTTTATCGATGACCATTCACGATACGGGTTTGTCTTCCTATTACGTCATAAATACGAAACCTTTGAAAAGTTCAAAGAGTTCAAGGCTTTGGTTGAGAACCAAACCGATAGGAAGATTAAACGGATTTGATCTGATTGAGGTGGCGAGTACCTATCAGATGAATTCAAGGAATACCTTAAAGAGAATGGAATTGTTTCCAATCTCACTCCTCCTGGAACTACCCAACTTAATGGTATTGCTGAAAGACGCAACAGGACCACCATGGACATGGTCCGTTCAATGATGAGCAAAGCATATTTACCTCTTAGTTTCTGGGGATATGCAGTAGAGACTGCAATATATATCCTGGGTAAGATTCCTAGAAAATCTGTACCTAAGACTCCTCGTGAGCTTTGGTGTGGATCCAAACCTAGTGTTAATCACTTGAGGGTTTGGGGTTGCTTGGTCCATGCGAAGAATGTGAATGCAAGTGAGCTAGAATCTCGCACTCGTGAGTGTTACTTCATTGGGTATGTTAAGGATGGTATTGGATACCAACTTTATGACCCTAAGACCTAAAAGTTTTTTGTTTCTAGAGATGTGAAGTTTCTGGAGAATGATTTCCTTAAAGGTCAAGACAAAGATGAAGTAGAGGAACTCATTGAATCCCCTGAGGATTCTGAGCTTCCTAGACCAGAAACTGAAGAGATAAATAAAGATAAAACACCCATACCCCTTCGAAGGAGCTCGAGGGTGGTTGCACCACCTGAAAGGTATGGATTCCATGTGTCAAGTGAGACTGAAATTGATCCTACTTCATTTGATGAAGCACTCGTGGATCAAGACATGGATAGATGGATGCTAGATATGAAGTCAGAAATTGATTACAGTCATAAGAATAGTGTATGGACCCTAGAGGATCCACCTAAAGGGGTAAAATCCATTTGGTGTAAATGGATCTTCAAGAGAAAGAGGGGACCTGATGGGAAAGTAGAGACTTTCAAGGCACAGCTCGTAGCCAAGGGCTACACACAGAGAGAAGGCATCGATTACAATGAGTCATTCTATCCTGTGGCTATGCTTAAATCCATCAGGACACTGCTAGCTATAGCTGCATATCATGACTACAACATCTGGCAGATGGACGTCAAGACAACTTTCCTCAATGGATACCTCGAGGAGGATATCTACATGGAGCAGCCCCAGGGCTTCATGACTGAGGATGGCAAAGTATGCAAGCTGAAGAAATCCATCTATGGGCTCAAGCAAGCTTCTCGTAGCTGGAACATCAGATTTGACGAAACCATAAAGAGTTATGATTTTGTGCAAAATCCTGATGAACCTTGTGTATACAAGAAGACTAGTGAGAGCGTCATTGTGTTCATCGTGCTTTACGTAGATGGCATCCTTATCATTGGGAATGATACAGGGATGATGACCATTGTAAAGATTTGGTTGTCCCATACATTTGAGATGAAAGATCTTGGAGAAGCCTCTTACATCTTAGGCATGAAGTTGTTCAGAAACCGAGAAAAGAGGATTTTAGGATTGTTACATCATGGATACATTAAGAAGATTCTTGAACGATTCCGTATGGATAGTTCCAAGAAAGGATTCCTACCCTTAAGACATGGTATCCACTTGTCTAAAGGAATGGCTCCTCAAACTGTTGAGGAAAAGAAAGCCATGGCTGGATGTCCTTATGCATCAGCCATAGGAAGCTTAATGTATGCCATGATGTGTACTAGGCCAGATAACTGCCATGCAGTGGGAGTGGTAATTCGTTACCAATCCTACTATGGAGAGCAACACTGGAATGCAGTAAATAACATATTCAAATATCTAAGATGGACGAAAGATTACATCTTGGTCTATGGAGATGGTGATCTCCAAGTCTTGGGATATACAGATTCTGACTTCCAATCGGATGTCGATGATCGAAAGTCGACATCAGGGTTTGTGTTCTTGTTGAATGGTGGTGCTGTGAGCTGGAGAAGCAAGAAGCGGGACACTATTGCAAATTCAACAACAGAAGCGGAATACATTGCCGCATCGGATGCTGCAAAGGAGGCGGTGTGGTTACGCAAGTTCGTGCTGGAGCTTGGCGTAGTTTCCTCTGATACTCCCATCCCGTTACTCTGCGATAACACGGGAGCCATTGCCCACGCAAAGGAACCCATATGGCATCATAAGAGCAAGCACGTGGAAAGAAAATACCACATCATTCGGGAGATACAAAAGCGTGGTGACATCATCATCACCAAGGTGGCCTCTGTTGACAACGTTGCTGATCCTCTTACCAAACCTCAGACACAAAAGGTTTTAGACCAGCATGTAATGAGTATGGGTTTAAGGATTGTACCCGAATGGTTCTGAGGGCTAGTGGGAGATTGCTAGCAATGTGAGCCCCGAGCGAACCATTCCTACAATAAATGTTATTGTATTGAATAAATTATCAATGAAAACTATTGATTATTTTTCACTCCCTTTCTGAGATTGAATGAATGAATGCACTATAGGGTCCCTCTGTATAATAAGGGTTATGTACCATGGCCGACTTGATGATCATACAGCTGTTGATTCATTGGATGAATCATAGAGGCTGATGCTTGGATGAATATCTAAGGAGTTAGATAGAGGACTCATCAAGAATCATCAAATGATTGTTAAGTGATGATCTCCAGCCTGAGTAGGAGATGGCAATCCTCTCTCAGATGGATGATATCTGACTAACGTCTTGATGTAGGTCCTCTGCATGAGAATAGTGATTCGGAGGTGTCAGGTTAGTTGAGTCAATGGGTTGACTTAACGAGATGGAGATAACCAAAGACCTACATTGAATACTATCACAACATAGGCATGCATCCTCCGACCGGAGACAGATGTGTTGCTATATGTCTGAGTGTGTACATTTGGCAGACCAATAGGTTGATGACCTAACCAAGGTCTATACACCGGCGAGCTGGTTTGCATGTAAGGACATATGAGTAATACGATCTCTCAAAAGGATCATACAGGTTCTCTTGTGAACCGGGAGACATGAGCTCACTCATGAGGTATTGGGACTGATCAAATTCCATGCATGGTCGTCGTGCTTTGGAAGCATGACATGAATTTGAAGGTAAGATATATGCTTTGGGAAAGCATATGATCTATACCAATTCCCAGTGACCAAGATTGAGAAACTTGATAATCAAACCCTGAAGATGGCAATGTAAAAGTGATCTCTATCTTCAGAATGATCATAGGTCTTCCAGTATGCAGGATGTACAGGTATTGGGAATACCTGAGGGTGATGTGATCATAAACGATTGTATAACCATGACGCTTCCATTCCAAGGGACTGATGAAATAGGTTTGGATTTTAGTGACTCCTCTCATTATTGAAGTGACCTAATCATAGTCCATGAACTGGACATTGATCTGAATGAGATTCATATGCAATGAGAAGATTAGGTCCACGGTCTTGATTTGATCAACCATGAATGAGAGGTTCATGGGATCCGTATTTGAGACATGATCTCAACATCCAAGTCACTATACGTGGAACAATACAATCGCCTTGTCCTTATCTCCAAGTATCTGCGGAGAGATCGCATTATTCTTGAAGGGTTCGATAATAATTCCATAAGATCTAAGCAATGAAGAAATATTGATTAGATGTGATTTAATCATCTTGATGTGTGAAGAAATTATCCAATATAATTAAATGTGATTTAATTATTATGGATAAGAATAATGTGGATAGAAATATCCAATTATTCATAATATATTATAAATGTGATTTATAATATATTAGAGAGAGATAATTATAATTTATATTTGTTGATTAACTATTATGTGTATTGGATACACATTGTGTAATTAACTGACAATGTAAATTATATGTTGTTTTGGGTTGTGAATATGATTCACAATTTTCCAATGTCAAGATTGCAATATTCCCAAAATTAATTGGGAATTATTTTGGTGAATAAACCCCAACAAATGTTGTTGGAAATAAATAATGGAGAAATTCAAGGACACATGCAATCTCATGGAAATCCATGAGATTTCCCCCATCTTTGAAGGAGGTGGGCGACACCCTATTTCTATATGGAATGGGTGGCCGTCACCTCTAGATTGTACATGGAGATGTAATCTCCATGTATATTTTGTCCTTGTTTATTGGTGTGATTTAGGATTGATTTATATGTGATTTTGTCAAATATATTTTAATCCAAATTTGTTGGTTTTACCAACAACAATCTTGACCATTGGATTGATATAAATCAATCTCATCCATTGATTTTAAATGTTACATGGATTGAGATCCATGGATCCCAAAACCCTATAAATAAAGAGGCATACCATGCTTTAACAGAGTGACTGATCAGCTTACCTAGTTATATTAAATAGCTTATGATTGTCACATGAGTGTGCGTTTAAAGATTAGCCCATTAATGGCTCTTTGGGCTAGTGGGAGATTGTTGTACATATGAGCCCATGGCGGGCCATTATGCAATAAATGTTATTGTGAATATCATTACCAGATTTGAAATGAAGAATAATTAATTTGAATAATAGGTCCCTTAGTACAATTAAGGTTATGTACTATGTACATCTTAATGATCATACAATTGTTGATTAAATTGTTGAATCATAGAGGTTGGTGTTTGGATGAATATCTAAAGAGTTAGATTGAGGACTCGTTAAGTAGCGTCAAATGATTGTTAAGAGATGATCTCCATCCTGAGTAGGAGATGACAATTCTTTCTCTGATGGGTTGGTATCCAACCAACCTCTTGATGTAGTTCCTCTAATAGGAATAGAAATTCGGAAGTGTTAGATAAGTTAGGTCAATGAGTTGACCTAACAATATCGTAATAAACAAGTCATAGTCATATTTCGTATGTTGTCACAATATGGACATCCATCCTCTGGCTGGAGATAGATGTATTGCTATATGTATGAGTATGTACATTTGGCACACTAATAGGTTATGGCCTAATCAAGGTCTATACACTGACAATATGGTGCACATATAAGGGCATATGTGTAATACGATCTCTCAAAGGGATCATAAAGGTTCTTTTATTAAACTGGAAGATATTCAGTTACTCATGAAATATTGGGATCAAATTCCGTGCACAGTCATCTCGCTTTGGATGCTTGACTAAATTTGTATAAGTCATATATGCTTTTAAAAATTGTATGATCAACACCTAGGTATGATATGAGCTTTTGAAAAGTATATGATCAATACAAACTCCCAATGATCAAATGATAAACTTAATGACAAAAACTCTGAAGAAGGCAATCTAAATAGATCTAAAACTCTGAGTTTATTCTAAATCTTCCAGTATGGAGGATGTACGGGTATTAAGAATACCTGAGGGTGATGTGATTGTAAGTGATTGTATAACCATGACAATTCTATTCCTAGGGAGTGATGAAACAGGTTTGGATTTTAGTGACTCCTCTCAATAGAGAAGTAATATTATCTTGGTCCAAATGTTGGACAATGATATGAATGTGATTTATATGCAATGAAAATATTAGATTTACGGTTTTGATTTAACCAAACATCTATGATAGGTCCGCAAGATCTGGACATGAGATATGATCTGAATATCCAAGTCACTATATGTGGAACGTACAAGTGCATGTCCTTATGTCCAAGTATCCACGGAGAAAGTGCACTATTCTTGAAAGAGTTCAAGAATAATTCCATTGTTGATATTATATCTAAACATTGAGAAAAATAGATGATTAAATGTGATTTAATTATTGTAAATAATATGAAAGTGATTCATATTGTTTGGGCACATGAGAAATGGATAATTAAATGTGATTTAATTATCATGAATAATATGAATGAGATTTATATTATTTGAGTGCATGAGATTTGAGATCTTAGATAATTAAATATGATTTAATTATCTAGAATATAAATAATGTAGATAGCACAATCCATATAATTCCTATTTATTATAAATGAGATTTATAATATATAAGAGAGATCTATATGTAAATAATATTTATGTGTTGATGTGAATTCGATTCACATTGGAAAATAAATTGAGAATGTAATTTACATTTTATTTTAGGTTGTGAATGTGATTCAAAAATTTCCAATGGCATGATAGCAAGGTTCACAAAATAGTTGTGAATTATTTCTTTGAATAAAATTGCAACAAATGTTGTTGCAAATAGTGTACAAAATCATGAAGCGAGTGGCTTCCATGAAATAAGGAAGAGAAAGACACCTTCCTCATTAAGAGGGAGGACGACCACGAAAAGTGCCTAGACTACCCTTGTTAATTCAACCGGATTAATGATTGAATTAAGTTTTGTCGTTCGTTGAAGTTGGGTAATCGAGAACTTGTCAAAAAAACCACTCAGATCAATGTTCAATTAATTTCAAGTGGCAAATTTATTTTACTTGTGCAAGTTCAAGGTCGAACTCAGGGAGGTAGTTGTTCCTTAGGTAAATTTCTAGTTAATTTCGATGTCAGATATTCAGAAGAATATTTTTGGTCTTTTTGTGATTTTTTATGCAACGATGAAGACACAATGCAATTTCAAGCCAAATTTTAAGTTAAATCACAAATGATATTCAAATGAAGTCCAAAATTAATAAAACTAAGCTCCTATAATTTTTTTGGATTTTTTAGACTCTAACTGAATTAAATATGAATTTAATATGGATGCAGGGTAGTTTTTGCAGGACTAATTTTAATAAATACCAAAGCACATTATTTTTAGATATAAAAATTATCCTTGATGTATCTTTATGAGAGGAATCCAGGAAAATTAGTAGACCTAAATAATGATGTAAATTGGACCTATAAAAAATAATTAAGCAAAATACGATTTGATTTATTCAAGCCTCGTGATGCGTGCAAATGGTTTGATTTTTGGAACAATGTAGAATAACTTAAACTAGCTCTAATGTGATTTTGTAGTGATTTTTGGAGCAATAAACAATTTAATATTTATTTTAAATCACACAGTGGGCAAAATATGTCAAATTTTACAAAGATAGTGATATTAAATTCTGTGAAGCTCACAAAAATATGACATGTGTCACAAAGATAAAGCACAAGTTAAACTACAACATGCAATTTTTGGATTTAAAAATGATGACAAATGGATGACTAAATATATGTGCAAACACAAGGACCAAAATGCAAGACATAAATTAAAATTACTTAAAATAAAAACGTGCTACAGGGACTGAAGTGCAAATACCTATAATGTAGAGAGTATGGATGCAAAATTTCCACGGTGATAAGTTCTCCTTACGTGACGTGCTGGTAGGGGCTGATTTGCAATTCTTAAAAATTGTAGGAGCCTTTATGAAATTTACCCAACCCGTACGTAAGTGACACGTGAGGAGCTAGCTCTGGAGGCTCTAGAGGCACGGACGTCGGCTCGGAGGCGCTGGAGGTTCTTGCTTCGATTTCTCCGATCCTAAGGTCAGGGAAGAGGCTCGGTGTGCGACATGGCGTGACGTTGGACAGTTAGATCTGGAGAGATCCAACGACTGCGGGGGATGGATACGTGGCACGACGCTGGCCATTGGAGCTCGATGAATCCAACGGAGGCTGGAGATGCGCGCGTTGGGCGACGTGGCTTGGATCAGAACATTCTGATCAAGGGTATCGGACAGTAGATGCTTGTCTTGCTCATCAGGTCCATCGCATTCTACGACAGACTTGGCGGGGCTCTGGCGAAGGGGGTCTGGCTCCGTCGCCCTCTCACGTGACCGGTTAAGCTCGTTGGTGGCTCCTGATTAGCTCGGATCGACCGAAAAGGCATCAGGAAGTCGTCGAGATGTCTGATGGAGGTAGATGCGGTCCGGAGGCCAGCGATAATGAAGCTCAAAGGAGCTCAGGCGATACATCCGATCAGTGAAGATAACATGCCTGCAGGGTTAGATCATGCCAAAAAAATAGGAGCTCGTGCTCGTGGGAGTGCATACATGTGCGAGTGAGGCATGAGGATGGAGCGAAAGGTAACCGGTGGTCTTCCTCCGCCGTGACAACAGAGCTGTGGTCGGAGAGGGATCGATGTGTCGTGAGGGTGAATGGATGGTACCACAGAGCTCAACGGATGATCAATGAGAAGTGCAGTCGATCAAAGAAGGTGGGAAAAAGGTGAGAAAAGAAAAGGGAACAAAGAAGAAGATCGGAGAGGAAATGGCTGAAGCAATCTGGGGTGGGAGTAACGCTGAAGTGGCTTCGGTCATTGCTTAAGGAGTAGTAGCGGTCTTGAGCTCAAGCAACTCGCTTGAGGAGATACTACATGGTGAAGAAACGCCGTAGATCTCACCGGAGGTGGACCGCCGTCTTCGCTCTTTCTCGCACTCAATTGCTATCACCAATGGGTAGATTAGAGCTCTAGGGTTCCTCTTGCTCCGGCGAATCGGTTCGAAAGTGACCGGTGGCTGGATATTAATAAGAAGAGGATGGAGGTTCAGGCGATGGAGGCGTGGGGTTCGTGGGTTTGAGGAGCGAAGAAGAAGGGGATCATGGTGGTTGTAGGCTCTGGCAAGGACGAGGGATATCATGGCTACGTCGTGGGGAGCTCTATGGGCGTAGATGGTGGCTGATGGGGTGACGAAAATATAAAGGTCAAGGATGGAGCACGAGGTGGGAGACGTGTGTGAATAAAATGGTCGGAGGTGGAAGACGAGCTCTGGACCATTGGATCTCATGATCCAAAAACCCGGATTATAGCGCCAAGGAGTGGCCTGGATTAGATACGGGAATTTTAATCAAAAGGTAGGGGTCAAGCCACGTGGCAGAATGGGACGAAGGCCCTATCAGACGACGAAGTTGTGATCTTGGAAGACGATTCAAGGGTACAGATTTAGCAGAATGAGCGGCACAGATGGAAGCATGCTGAAGAAGATCTGGCGGTGAAGATGCAACCACGTGGCACTCTGAGGTTAAGGCACTAGTGAATGGCGTGGATGAGATCTTGGCTCAGATCAAATGGTTGGGAGCTGATGCAACGATGAATGGTTGGTATTTGGAGGGAGATAAGGCC
The DNA here is from genome assembly GCA_037367405.1 of Ottelia alismoides. NCBI lineage: Eukaryota > Viridiplantae > Streptophyta > Magnoliopsida > Alismatales > Hydrocharitaceae > Ottelia > Ottelia alismoides. Next base: position 150,947 of record JAZKJV010002976.1, read on the forward strand.
ATCGAACGGTCAAGAAAGAGGGACACGAGGCACGTGATGAGTAGGGCCGTGTGGCGCAACCAGAGGGCGCCACGTGGCCCAATCTGAAGGGCCGAAGAAGAATGTGAAATAAAATGGAGAAAATGGCCGAATTTGGAAAAACTCATAACATGAAAGTTGTAGATCTCGATGAGATCTACAAGTTTCGTGTTGACAATAAACATAAACGAGGACGAATAAAGTAATAGAAAACAAGGGTACAAATATGCATACATATAGAATACAATGGGGGCCCAAAACCCAAGTTTTGCATATGAGCTCCGATTTAAATGGAATTGATCTCATTTTTAAGATCTCTGAATGTGTATTATTTAAAATTGAGTAGACCTAGATCGGAGGTTGTATGAGAGAGATATGTGCATTCTATTGTTCATGATCTCCTACTTGGTTTTGGGTTTTATTTGTCAATTTTACAAGTTAGCAGATTTTTGGTATTTTTCTTGAATTATTGTTAGTAATATGTACAATATATAGTGAATTTGTAGATTTTATAGTTAGTGTAAAATATAAACAAATAGGTGATTTTTACAGATGACTTTTGCTTCTTATTTAATGCAGATGTGAATGCTAAAATGCAAATATTATTAATGCATGCATGAATGCTAATTATGCAATATTGGTGGAAATATGCCTCTAATTACTCGAGAACAAGGCTCTATTTTCAACTTTTAGAGTGATGAAATATAGATTCATCAACCCCCCTATACTTAAACCTTGCTCGTCCCCGAGGAACTAAAACAAAATGCAAGAGTGAAATTATTTTGGGTTCCATGCCAAGGTCATGAACAAAAGTTGAAAATGAAGCTTGACTCGACCTTTCGATTAATTGTGTCACAGAACCTTATTGGGAGCTGAAATTAAGACCTAACAGACTATAAGTTCCACAAGTCTTCAATTCAAGACGCATTAATAGTCAGGTCAGAACAAATCCTCAAACGCAAATTTCTGATGACTATGATTCTTACTTATACTGTGTAAGTGTAAGATAGCTCTCCACATTTGAATTGGCTAAGAAGCAGCCTCCTCTAACAAGGTAACTCTAATTCCCCAGTAACTCTTTCCACGAGGAGCAGGGTATTCCCTTCTAAGTTCAAGTGCGACCAGCTCAAAAGGAGGAGGTGGAGAAAAGAATGGACAGTAGCTAGTGTACCTACCTTTCCCAGGATGCCTGACCAGTGTAGCCAAGTCATCGAGCTGCAGACTTCTTGCTAATATAAATACTTCGACAGGTGTTTTATTTTCACTCAAGCATGTCTTATTTTCTTGCAATTTTTTTCCCATTTTTGTACACTATATACAAGGTGCAACATGTACATTATGAGTTTTTCCTCTTGAGCCAGTGGACTATTCCTCTTTTGAAGCATTATTGCAACCCACAACATCCTGTCCTTAGATGTCAACACCACCAGACTAGGTTGAGATGCACTTCCCTCCCTAGAGAAGGATGGATGTTTCCACCCGTGTGCTACTCTAGGCTAAAGGATTCTACCTCCTCACCACCTTGTCATTGAAGAGCTGCGTGCATTGTGCTTGTCTAAGTTAGGTCACTGTCTATAAAAATCATGCATGTGCACGAGATAATCTACATAGACTAATCAAGATGACATGTGAACATAGACTTGCAAACTCAAAGAATTAAGTCACTTGACCTGAAAAATCTTAATTCCAGTTCCTATAATATTCCTCTGAAATTAGGTGGATTAAGGTTAAATCAAGTCCGCCTCGACATCCATTCACAACTTAGCTCAGAACTCACTAGCTTTTCACTTTGCATATACAAGATATGTAGATGAGATGTAGATGACATGCTATGTAGATGAATGAAATGCAAGACTCTCTTTATATTTATTTTTAAATGCAGAGATAAGATGCAAGAGTAAATAAGAAGAATTTGATTTTTATGAATTTTTTTCGCACAAGAGTATTACAAATATGCATGTATTTTACAAAAAAAAATCCATCTTTTACCCACCCCATAATTATTTTATAGTATTCGTGAAAGTAGGAGCTATGGGTAAAGTATATATGTAATATATACAAGGCCCTCTATACTTAACATGTGCTATGTCCTCAGAGCACGAAAAGAGGGGAAGAAGACATAGCTCATGCTAAGCACAGGAGAGCTAAAAGAACAAGAATGTATAGAAGTCATCCCGCCCCCCTAGTCTTAGGTTGTGGCAACGTAAGTGTAGAAGAAGATAAAAAAATGGGGCGGATGAGGTCAAGAGGGGAAATGGAGGAGAATATATACATGATGGGCATCGGTCCCCCCTATACTTAGCCTCAGGTCAACCTAAGTATAGGACATGAGTGCGTATGAGGATCGATGGGATCTGGAGGACGTACAACGAATAGTGAATGGACTCGAGACACTCTCCCCCCTATACTAAGGATCTAGTCATCCTAAGTATAATCATGAAAAGATATGGAGCCGGGGCAGATGATTGGAGTCGCGGGAGGGAGGGAAGAATATACAGGAAGGGTGAGTATATACAAGGATGATGGTTTGAATCTTTTAGATGCTGTTGATGGCTAGAGCTCATTGTTGCAAGGCCTCATGCGCGGCATTATGTGTATCAGCTGAGTTTGCCTCGCGCATGAATACAATCTCTTCGACATGGACTAATTGCTATTTGGGTTCGAAGACGTGGTTTAGCAGTTGTCCATTAACTAGTGATGTTCGTGCTTCATCTGTGAGATTTGATATCTCTACGCATCTACTATCATGCACAACACGGACTATGAATGGACCCATCCACATGGATTTCAGCTTGCTTAGAAAACCTTCGGCCTTGCATTGAACAACCATACCTTCAGTCCAGGAACAAAGATCTTTCATCTGATATATCTATCATGACAATGCTTTACTTTGTCCTTGTACACCAAACTGTTGTCGTATGCTCAATTTCTGACTTCCATAAGCTCGTTCAGATCCATCTCTCTTTGTTTCTACCGTAGGTGTGTATTGCAGTAGACCTTCTTGATTGCCCATTCAGATCTGTGCACTAATTCAACTGGCAAATGGCACAGCTTCCCAAATACCATTCTAAATGGGGAGGTTCCTAAAGGTGTCTTGTAAGCTGTCCTATAAGCCCAAAGAACTTGATCCAAAAAATGAGACCAGTCCTTCATGTCTGGGCGTACAAGTTTCTGCAATATAGTGTTCACCTCCCTATTCGACACCTCAGCCATGCCATTGGTTTGTGGATGGTAAGGACGAATGACACGGTGTTCGATGTCCTAATCCTTTAACAGTTTTTTCACATATTTGTTCATGAAATGGCTACCCCCATCAGATATTAACACTTTGAGGATCCCGAACATAGAGATGATGTTATCTCCAATGAATTTATAGACAGTCCTGCTGTCTGCGGCTCAGATTGGGATAGCCTCCACCCACCTTGACAGATAATCTACCGTAAGAAGGATGAATCCATGGCTAATCAGGAATGTGTCCATGAAGTCGATGCCCCAGGCATCAAAGACATTACAAATGATGACAGGCTGCATCGATATCTCATTCTTAAAACCAACGGTTCCTCCCATTCGCTGACATAATGGGCACGATTTCGCAAATGTGAGAGCATCGCGAAATAGAGTCGGCCAATATAAGCCACACTGAAGTACCTTCCATGTTGTCCTCTTCTCGGAGTGGTGTCCTCCTGCCTACAAACTATGGGAATAAAGTACGGGCACTCTCATAATCCTCCTGAGGGATACACCGTCTCCAGACACAATCCGACCCTTCAAATAAAAGTATCGGATCCTCCCAATGGTAATGTCTTGAATCCGACTTCAGTCGGTCTATGTGGATCTTGGGATAATCCTCGAGAACTTTCTTAAAGACGGGATAATTCACGATATTGGTTTACCATGGGAGTGATTCGATAATAAGAACCGACTCATCAAGGAATGAGTCTCGAATAGGCGTATCCTCAGAAGCATCAAGATCTTCGAGATGGGAGAGGTGATCAGCTACTATGTTATTCTTTCGATGATTGTCTCGAATGTCCAAATCGAATTCCTGGATAAGTAAAATCCACCAAAGAAGACGTGCCTTCGCATCCTTCTTTTCCATTAAATATCGTGGTGTTGTATGGTCTGTGAATACAATCACCTTGGATCTAATTAAATGAGATCTCAACTTATCCAAGGAGAACACTACCGCAAGCATCTCCTTTTCCGTAACTACATAGCTACGATGAGCGATATCAAGCACTTTGCTTATGTAGTGTATGGAAAATGGGACACCATCCCTCCTCTGTCCTAACGCAGCCCCAACATAAAAATATGAGGCATTCGTCATGATCTCAAAAGGAAAAGACCAATCTTGGGCTTGTAGGATCGGGGTATCCGTGATCAACCCTTGTAGTTGCTTAAAGGCCTCAAGACATTTATGATTAGCAAGAAACACCATGTCTTTGCCTAAAATCCTAGTCATAGGTCGGGAAATCTTTGAAAAATCCATGATAAATCTTCGATAAAATCCAACATGCCTGAGGAATGACCGCAATTGTTTCACGTTGATTGGTGGCTGGAGTCATCTAATCACGTCCACCTTGGCAGGATCAACCTCCATTCCTCTCTTGGAAATGACGTGCCCCAACAAGATGCCTCCGTCACCATGAAGTGACTTTTCTCCCAGGAGAGCACCAGATTAACCATGCAATAATGCTTGAGGACTCGGTCCAGATTTCCTAAGACAAGAATTGAAGGAATCGTCGTGCACCGAGAAGTCATTCATGAAGACTTCCAGGAATTCACCGACCATTTCGACGAATACAACAATCATGCGAGTTGGAAATGTATCTTGAGCATTGCATAACCTAAAGGGCATGTGCCTGAAAGCATAGGTACCAAAGGGGCAAGTGAATGTAGTTTTCTCCTGGTCCTCAGGAGCAATGGCTACTTGATTGTAGCATGAGAACCCATCTAGAAAGTAGAAGAATTCTTTTCTCTCTAATCTCTCCAAGATCTTATCAATGAATGGTAGGGGAAAATGATCCTTCTTCGTCGCGGCATTCAAGCATATGTAATCCACACAAACGTGCCACGACGTGTGTACTTATGTCACTATCTCCTCTCCATCCTCATTGGTGGTTGTCTGAATTCCTGATTTTTCGGGACAACATGGATAGGTGCCACCCACCTGGAATTGGAGATGGGATAAATGAACCCATGTCACACAACTTTTCTATCTCCTTCTTCACTACCTCTTGTATATTCGGATTCAACCTGCATTGGAATTCACGAGAGGGTTTAACTTCACTTTCTAAGTAGATGTGGTGTATACACAGAGAGGGATTTATCCCGTGGAGATCGGAGATGCACTAACCTATCACTTTGCAGTTTTTCTCCAAGATCTATAGAAAGAGAGATTCCTGCTCCTCGGTTAATTGCAAATTGATGATCACCAGATATTTCTTCTCTTCTCCCGCAAGGAAGGTGCACTTAAATGTTAAGTATAAAGGTTTGAGCTCATGTAAGTTGTGATTATCAAGGAAGTCTGTCTCAATCATTACTTCCTCTCTGCTGATAGTGGCGGGATCTATCTTTGACGTTATTACCACTATCTCATTCAACTCTGGAGTCGGATCGTCAAAGGTTTCCAAGCAATCGACAAAAGCCACGTCCAACTCATCATCCTCATCTTTTGATTGTCCTAAAGAGGGAAGGAATGATAGGCCCAGCTGGGCCTCTACATCATCGAAGATGTAGGGGATGCATATTCTGCATTGTACTCGTTCCTAAGGCTCTCACAGACTGTCTCATGCACAAGATCTTCTTCGGAGGAGAGGGGACTCATCGGTGCTAGATGGGTTCTGTCTCCATGGCCCAACGGTGTCTACATGAATGTACTCTGCTTCAGATGAAGAGTGCTCAGTGTTGGATTTTGAGCTTGGCCACTGCCACTTGGTTTGATTCATCCAAGTTCCTCATCTTTGCCTGGAGTTTGAAATTGAATCTTCCCGATCTTGTAATCAAATAAGGCCCTTGTTGTTCTGAGGAAGGGCCTTCCTAAAATGATCTAGGAATCTCTCCAATTTCGAAGGGTCTCCAAATCAAGGACTGTAAAGTCCACCATGTACTATTTACCCTTGACTTATGATAATTTCCTCAATTCTCCCTAGGACATCTTGTTTGACTTATTTGCAAACTGGAGTAGCCTGTTTGGTTGCTGGGTTGGACTGGGTTGGCCCAACCCTGGTTACTATTCACAAGGGTACTTCCTCCTCACAGATTACTATTCACCCACCCCAACCCAGCCCAACCCAACCCAGTCCAACCCAGCAACCAAACATGCCCTAAGGAAATTCATAAAGAGATCCTAGATTAAGCTACTCATAGAGGGTTGTTGGAATCAAGTTAATCGAGGATCCATTATCTTGGAGAGTGCGTGCAAACGCGGTGTCATCGACATGACTCACCACATAGAGGGCACCCATGTCCCTTCCTTTGCTTGGAAATGGATTCTTTATGGCGCAAGTAGTGGCTACTGACAGAACGTGCTTCTCAACATTACTTTTGGTCTTCCTGCTGACCCTAGTAGGTGTGCATCTCATCTTAAGGTACTTCTGAAATGTAGGTGTCATGTCCACATAGTTATCGAAGGGAATTGTGACCTTGATGTACTTATTGCAGAACTCTGCCATCTCAGGGTCATCTTTTTGCATTTTTTTAGTGTTCTTCTTTCCACCCTTAAGAGCTCCGGGGAAAGGGATATTGATGCTAACTCAAATTTCGAAACCAAAAGATATTGATTGAATTTGGGAAATTGAGTTCATGACATGACTCCGACTCTGGTACTGACACGAACATGGACTAAAAGAAAATTTCTGCTGTTGCGAAACCGGTGATGCATCTTCCGCGACTTCTGCAATGTCCTCCTCATATGGAGGTGCGGGGCTTCTCATTGGTTTCATCAGACTCACTTCTGGTGCTCTTCTACTTCTTCTTTGAGGACATGGAAGTGCTCTTCTTCTTTTGGTGGTGGTTGTGGTGCTACTCCTCTGCCCCCAAATTCTCCTCATATAGAGACTTGGTAGTGTCTTCCTCCTATGCCGTGCCCGATCAGTTACGATCATGGTCCTTCCGCTCCTGAGGGACAATATGATTAACATTATCGTACAAAAGGATCTCATGTTCAGATATAGAGTTATCCGAATAGTATACCTGATCTCATGGTCGGTTTTGACCCTAATTCAAGCTATTTGGGTTCGCTTGAACCTGGGTGGGAATTGGGGTCCTGGGCGCCATTTGCTGATCCTAGGTGCGTGAAACACGTTCATATCAGTTCGGATATCCAGGTAATCATTCTGTATCTGCTGGACCCTATTAGTCAAGATCTGGATTGCCAAGGTAAGGGATTCCAATTCAATAGGGGGCGAGGCTTGTTACTGCTAATTAGAGGACGAGTGTCTATATTGGCCCTGCCGGCCATTCCGATACTGTTGTTGCTAGGAAAGTGGTGGAGGTCCCTGCTAGCCTGAGTGGAATGTGCGCTGCTGCTGGTGCAGCTAAGGCTTGTACCATTGTCTGGGCCGGGACTATACGAAGCGTGGTGTGGGGACAGAGCTGGTTTCCTGGTAAGCTAGGAAAGCTTGGTGTGGCTCACCGTTCCCTTTCCCCGACTGTTTGTCGACGGGGTCATGGCTGTACCACAACCCGTTAATCTTGAACACCTATGAAGACTCCTCGTAGACTATATCCACCTATGGGGGTGCATGTTGTTCCTGTTAAGTGTCCTGCGATTGCTCTACCCATCTACCCTGAGGCCCCTATACCAGCTCCTGTACAATATGGACTCAATGTGCAGGCACAGTTGGTGCAGAAGGGGCAGGTAGTCGTATATTGGCTACCTTCTCAATCAATTCCTCCACTTGTTTCGGCAATTGTGAAAGCGCCTCAAGGTCAGTGACCCTCTTTTGGATCTGCTCTATCATTGTAAGCTTATCAGCTATTATCCCCATACTGGGGATGAGGTCATCCATCGGATCTACTATAGTGCTCCAAGTTGTCTCATTAGATAGGCCTGAGGGAGACAACTCATAGGCCCTGGTAGCCTGAGATCTGCTTATTTTTGTCATCTGCTCCAAAATCTTCCATACGACATTTTCATTCTTGTTGAGATAGCTTCCTCCATAGGTTTTACTCACTAATCCCTCCATCTCCAGGGACATGGCACAGAACAAGGTCTGGACTAAGATCGCTTTTGTAATGCCATGACAGGGTCATTTCTGAATTAAGTCATTGAATCTATCACAGGCTTCATGGAATGGTTCGTTGGGTCCCTAGGAAAAACTCACGATCATGGTTCTCATTTGGTTAGTGCTATTGAGTGGGTAGAACTTCTTCAAGAATAAATAATTGAACTGCATTCAGGTCGTACATCTTACCTTGGATTTTTCAGCCAATGAGGAGCCTTATCTCCAAAGGAAAATAGGGTAGCCTTCAGCCCAATGTAGTCTTTCCCAACCCTAGGCTGACTAATGTTGTTGCAAACCAGCTCGAAGTCTCTAAGGAAAACATATGGTTCCTTGATGACCTGAAAATCCCGCAGTCCAGGTTAAGATGTAAATAAGGGTCGTTGTGACCCGAACCGCGAGTCTAAGTCAATCAAGAAAATCAGGACCACCAAATAGAAATTATGCAAATAAAACAAATAGCGATCTCACTATTTTATGTTACCTGGTATAGCTACCAAGGTCGTACACAAGGAGCACGTATTGGAAATCCTACGAAGTAGTCGGAAATCATAAATGAATATTTTTTGGTGGATTTTTTACTTTTTGATTTTTTGAATTTTTTAATTATTAAGAAAATAAATAAAGGAAATCAAAAAGGCACAAACAATTATTTATTTGACACACCAAACCAAGTCAGAAAATTCAAGTAAAAAAAATTTGGATTTTAGATATATCAATATGTTTTTTATATTTTTCTTAGACTTTCTGATTTTTAGTTGATTTTATAAAAATGAAATAAGGCTAAGAAATCAAAGATGTTGTGCAGCCATAATCTAAAAGCTATTTAAATATAAATAGCCTATAAAATTCTAGAGACAATTTAATTGTAAGTAAAGAGAAAACACTAACTACAGAAACTGAAATTGCATTTTTTTTATTTTTTAAGATTTTTTAATTAGCTTTCTTAGTTTTTGAGGGTTTTTCAATTTTTAGGGTTTTTATAAGTCCAAATCAACCAAAACTTGGATAGAAGCAAAAACATGACAAAACAAACATACAATGATTTTTTTATTTTTTTTGAGGCTTTTTAATATTTTTAGTTGATTTTTCAAATTAGATAGAAGCAAAATCAGAGGTTTTTGAATTTTAAAAATAGAAAATAAAAATAAAAATGTCCCAAAAATTCACGGAAATTTTTACACAGTGGCATGACCCTGATATCCAAATTTCATGAAGTTTGGAGGTGATTTGATATTTATTTCAACTAAAAGATGAACAATGCACAAGGACTTAAGTGTAAAGAAAATAAGTTCCAGGGGCCCAAGCGTAGCACGCATGAAAAATATGGGGCCAAATATGCAAAATATCCCAAATCGCACGAGGGAGGCATGTGAATCACACAAATAGGGGCATAATTGTCATTCCTTTTTATAAAAATGTAAGCAATAACATCAATAAAGCTCAAGAAAAAATGTGTAAATGACCCACAAAACATGTGCCAGACCACGTGTACTACACTCAGAGGGACTAAATTGCAAATAAAATAAACACGAGGTCCTAAGCGCAAATTATCGAAGCTCAAAATAACTTCTAAAAATATTTATAGGACTAATTTGAATTGTAGAAAGTAAAGAGGGCCTAAGTGTAATTTACCCTTTATTACAGATCCAACGACCAAGGGGTCTTCACTTGAGATCGAACGGATGAGAGCAGGCGATACCCCTTCGACGATGAGTGGCTCTAATCTGATCATCAGATGGATCCAATGGATGAGGTCCTCGGATGATGTACAGCTGAGATTAGAACTCGCGATGAGCTCAATCCGACGGAGGAGAAGGTCCCTGGAAGAACACCGATGAATTCGCCTTCGACGATCTTCGATCGGCCAATACACGTGCCTGGAGGGTCCTCGGAGGCTGCTAAGATGGGTGAAATGAAGCTCAAGGCCGTCCAGAGCAACTGATGGGCTCCGATGAGGCCTGGAGAGACTGGAGTGCTCCAGTGGCGAGATGGACCTGGAGGTTCTGTGCCTGAGTGTCTGAACCTCCAGATGAGGTTCTTCTTCATTCAATCCTGCACAGATCAACAACTGGGTCGAGGGAAAATTGCCTCGACTCGATTATGGGCGAAAAGGGTGAACGGGCGAGGTGGAGCAGGGCTCTCCGGTGAGGCGACGACGGAGGAGAACCTAAACCATGTTCCTAGGGGGACCAAGGGGAATGACGGGGCAGAGAAGGTGGTGAGAAGTCTAGCGGAGATGATGGGGTGGTCGGAGCAACAACAGGAATGTCCAATCACAGTGAACGAGCCTAATCTACCAAACTTGACCAAATGCAAAAAAAATTCTAATCTACTGGGACTAAGATTAATCAAGGCCACTTGATGAAGGCTGGCGTCTGGGTTGAAGGTCTTGGACCTTCAGGGGTTGTCTCCTCGATGCATCGACGGTCCATAGGCTCGGGCTCGCCGGTGGCGGAGCACGGCGGAGTGTACGCCGGATCAGAGTCTTCCGACACTCAAAACCTTGTTGCAACTCTCTCTCTCTCTCGCGTCAGCAGTTACTCAAACGAATAGGAGGAGGTCAACCGAGAGGAGGGGAAGGTCCAAAGATGCAAAAGAAAATGCGGCTTCGGGTGGCTATATACTTGGCGAGGTCCGATAAGATGGGAGCGAAAGCGCGTGGATCGAGGAATGGATCCCTAAAGATGATATCGGGCGTGTGGATTGGATCATTCCATAACAATCGGAGCCACGTAGTGATGCAAATGGAGGTCAGATCACTTCGGGAAAATTTGGAGAGAATCGGGCGGAAAGCAGATCCGCTAGAGAAGTGGTCCGGGGGGTAGTTGACCGGGGTCGACTTTCCCCTGTGGACCAATCAGATTATTCCCAGTAAAAATTATTTAGAAATTATAAATAAAATAGCAAACGATTTTATTTAAAAATATTCACTGAATAAAAAATGTTTATTATTTTCAAACTATTTTTCAGTTATTTTTATTTATTTTTTTGAAAAATAAATTATCTTATATACACTATATTATATTATATACAGGTATAAAATACCTATGTATTTTATACTTTTATTTTTATTAGTTATTTTTGTACAAATACTCCACTTTTATATTTTATTTATTTACAACATAAAATTTGGTATAATTTTTTTTATTTAATTTTTGTGAAAATAAAATATGTACAACTAAGAAGGACTATATACAAGTTGAATGGCCTTATCTCCTTCTACTAGTTTTATTTTGCGGTAAGGCCACTGCTTGGCCCTCCCTTGGTTTCGGGTCACTCGATATTTATTCTAAATATCTCCTTCTTTTTCTTTATTCTTTATTCTTTTATTTTTGCACAAAAACATGCTAATTATTGATATTTACAAAAGCATGTCTATTTGGTAACTTATTGTATTTACAGCTATTTACATGTGGTTTTGCCAAGATAAGTAGCTAAAATAAAAGAATAAAGAGTGATGAATGGTGATTCATCACCCCTCAATACTTTACTTTTTCTTATCCCTTAGCAAACACTTATTTGAAAAAGAAGTGAAAAAGAGAAAGAAAAAGAAGGGAAATCAAGGTTGATTATTAAACCTCCCTTCATTAAATTGAAATATGGAGCTCAGTCAGACCTTTCGATTATTAATTTGTCGGAACCCTATTTGGACTTAAGCTTAAAACTCAACAACCTCTAAGTTCCACCAATCTATGGTCAAGACTCCTCAACAATCCAGATCAGAACAAGTCTACATACACAAACTCTAATGACCAGGAATCTTTCCTTGTACTGTCTAAGTGAGATGTAGCTCCCCACCTCAGAAATGACAAACCGAGAACCCCCCTTAGCAAGGTAACTCTAATGCCTCAGTCTAGCAACTCTTTCCTCGAGGAGCAGGGTATTCCCTTCTAAGTTCAAGTACAACCGGCTCATGAAGAGGGGGATGACGATAATGGACCATGACCAGCATAGCCATGTATCCCTGGGAGCCCAACCAGTGTAGATGAGTCTCCCGTTGCAAGCTTCATGAGATGGTCATGTGTAACATAAGATTTACTTTATTTGACTATATACACTTCGGTGGGTATTTTATTTTCAATCAGGCCCACCACTTTTTTGGAGTTTTTCTTTCTTTGCACATATTTTTGGCATAAATTCATATGTACAAGATATCTACATGGCGTAGCATATATACATAAGGAGTTTTTCCTCTTGAGCCAGTAGACTATCCCTCTTCTGAAGCTTTATTGCAACCCACAACTCCTGTCTTTAGACTTCCTCATCACCAGACCAAGTTGAGACGCACTTCCTTCACTATAAGAAGAAGAGAGGTTCCACCTAGAAGTACTTCCCTCATATGCTACCTCAAGCCAAAGGAAACGGCCTCCTCACCACCTCATCCGTGGAGAGCTATGTGTAAGGTGCTTGTGCAAATAAAACCAATGTTTCTGAGAGTCATGTGTGCATTGTTAAGTGTTCTACTTAGGCTCATCAAGATGACATGTGCTCATAGCCTAGTGGACTCAAACAATTAAGTCCCAAATGGACCTAAAAGTCTCAACCCTAAGCCATATAAGGTTCCTCATTGGGTTAGGCTGATAAAGGTCTTAACCAAGCTCCATTTTCCAATTTAATTCCAGGCCAGTTTAAATGTCAATCAAGATTCAGGAAAACTGTACATATATTTACAAATATGCAATTTTTACAAAATTTTTGAAAATGTGCAAAATTTTTGGAAATGCTTGAAAACATGGATGTACGCATAAATGCAGAAGTTTTGCAAAATATTTACACACATTTACACAAGGTTTTTGCAAACTTTTTATTTTTCAAAACAATTTACAAAAATTTTGTAATACATAAATAATTTTGGTATCAAAATATTTACAAACTATTTACACAAATCATTTTTCAAACATTTGTACAAAAATAATTTTATAAATAGTTATGTATGTGCAAGAAGAATTTTATGTACAAGGAAAAATTTTAAATTTTTGTGGTTTTTGGATAAAAGATTTTTTATCCATTTTATTTATTAACACACTCACGAAAAGTACGAGTTATGGCTAAAGTATATATGAAATATATACGGCACCCCCCTATTCTTAGCTCGAACGATGTCCTCAAAATGAATCAAGAGCGAAGAAGAAGACATAACTCATGTTGAGTATAGGGAAGCTAAAAGGAATAGTATACTACAACGACGAATCAAAGAATAGAATGAAGAGGACTCGGTGTTTCCCCCTATACTTAGGATGAAGTAATCCTAAGTATAGCAAGCTGTTCATGAAGGGAAATCCGAGTGGAAGAATGTACAGGGTCTACCCCCCTATACTTAGGGTAAAATATCCCTAAGTATAGGCAACAAAATAGAGGTAGAAAGACACAAAGAAGATAAAAATATACTAGATGGAAGGTTATCACTCCTCCTATACTTAAGGTGAAGGATCCTTAAGTATAGGCAACAACAGGGTAATGAAACAGAATGAAAGGAACAACTCAGTGTTTACACCCCCTATACTTAGGATGAGGTATATCCTAAGTATAACAAAGATAATCCTAAATGAGACTTGGGATGCAAAACAAAACGGAAGAGACAAGGATCAAATCATGACGAAACACGTATATACAAATTGGACAATGTTGAGGTGCCTCTCAACAAGCGCTCGATTTTACGCCACTAGCTGGGTGCAAAGGCTAGGACAAAGCAGTGTCATGGTTCTGGACGGCATCTGTAAGGCGAATGTCGTACTGTCGTCGTAGTCGTGGTAAAGAAACTACGATGAGGTCAAAAGTGTAAACAATGACACCCAAGTAGGCAATCAGGCAGGTGTCCGCTACCGAGCAAGGATATGAGAAGATATGACAGGGATCCAGTAGCGCAAAGGAAATCATCGATTCCATATCAGAATGGAGTAGAAGTGTAGAGCCGAAGAAATCAAACGTAGAGAATGAAGGATCAGTCATAGAATCCTCCACGTCAATCATCGTCTCAAGAAGGTGTGTAAAGTCATGATCAGGAGACTCAGTAGTAAGACTGATATCCGATGCAGAAGGTGAAGAAATGTCAGAAACATCATCGAATATCTCAAAGATCGGCTCATCGTCACGAGGGTCGTCGATGTGAGACAACTCATATCAGAAAGATCAGAAGACTCGGTTTCATGATCCGACAGATCGGATACACTCTCAGAACGTGAAATCGAGTGCACATCGTATGGGGCATCGTCCCGCAGATAACTATCGGGGAGGAATGCAAGATCATCGGTGAGAAATGGAGGATCAAAATCTGAATGGGAATTTGCGCTGTTGGAAAGCATGCACACCTCGCACCAAAATATCTCATCAGCTGTAGTCTGCCTCTTATCAATCTGGAAATAGGAGAAGGTACTGGTGAACAATGCGGAAGCCAGCGAAGTGTCTGAAACTGATCCTCCAGCTGCGGCAGTGCTGGTTGTCATCTGCTCCTCATGGAATGGATCTAGATCATCAATCTGGAGGAGAGAAGGATCAAATACGAGACTATCTATATCTGTCATCCCAAAGTGGTACTCGTATCGGGTTGTGGCTGCTGGGCTGAGTCTAGATATCAGTCCAAGTCGGAGAAGTATCTCTGCAAGGTAGAAGCTGAGTCGTCTGGGAATGGAAACTGAAATGTTTGGTCTGATGACTGTAGTAGCGTGGGCTCCTCCATTTCCTGGAATATCAAAAGATCTGATATCCAAGACTCATATAATGAATAGTATGGGACTATCTCAACCTCTAGCTGGAAGACCAACGGGAACTCGAGCAGTCTCTGGATCAGAACCTCCATTGTGTCAGTCATGCCATCCATCATCTGTATTGCATCAGAATCCATGTCCTCGATCTTGTGTGTAGAAGTTGTATCCTCATGAAGTGTGACACACCCCATTGGTACTGCATCAGCCTCGTGTGCTATCCCGACTGGTGTATCTCGTGAAGATGGACTTTGTGAAAGTGCTCTCGAGATGGCATCAAGTAACTCGATGTAGGAATTGTGGTGTGAACCACCACACGAGGTCACTACCTCTGCAATATGATCAGCGGTCATCCCCCGCATGGAGATCTTAATAAGGTCGGTCTGTGAAAGTCCGTGATCTGGAAATCTCCTCAAGAGGTCATGAAACCTCAGCCATGCATCATGCAATGGCTCCTGGGGGTCTACTGAAAAATTTGTGATAAAAAACCGCATCATATCTACTCTACGTTGGGTATAAAATCTCTGTAGAAACTCTGAGAGTAATCCTCCCCATGTATGAAACTTCTTTCCCAATCACGTATGCCATCTCATGGCTCTATCCAGGAGTGAAAATGGGAAGGTCTTCAACATCAACTCGTCCGAAGTGATATCTGAATATGTTTGGGTCTCGCAGAAGTCCTCAAACTCAGATAGATGATGATATGGTTCCTCGTGCATCTCCCCTGAAAATTTCGACAGTCTCTGAATGAAATCGATATCTAGAATGAAGGGACTAAATGTAGAAGCTGGCTGAGCATCCTGGTCTGTATGGATGACGAGTCGCTAAATACGATAAATAATTTGTGTTTGTTGTGGTACGTGTACTTAACGATTCTGTCAGAACCGAGAGAAGATCTCCGTGAAGAGTGTCTCGGCTTTAATTTATATCCCGGGCAAGTCCGGAGTCCAACACAGGGAGGCAAAGGAACAACTTCGGGTTAATTTGAAAATTTAGTTTTAGATTTCCAAGCGGTATTTTTTTAGATTTTCTAATGCAAAAACAAATGGTAATGCAAAATGCGGGTGAATTAAGACACTAAGAAAATACACAACAAGGCCAAATTAATTTTAATGTCAAATTAGTCCAATTCAGCCAAATTATATTTTTCCTAGAATTCTAAACCAGTGATGAATGCAAGACACATTTTTGTATTTTTAGGAGTTAAAATGTAACAACTAAAAATGCACACTTTTTATGGCTTTTTTCGCAATTTCTCGAACAAACAGTAAGTAAAAATTACGGAAATTTTACTGGAATTAAAACATGATGCAAGGAAGCTATAGTAATATTTTTGAATTTTTTTGACAAAGTATGAATTTTTTTTATTTTTTTAGTGAAATCATAGTGACAGTAAGTAAATAATTCCTAATAAATCCACAATGTCAAATTAATCAGAGTGCGAATTATCTCAGATAGGTGGTTTCATATGAAATCCAGGAGACTTGAAATTTCGCAAAAATGATACATGGATTTCATAAAAATCAAATACTAAAAACACTTCACAATTTATTTTAGGCACAAGACAACTCCTCTTTGGATGAAATTTGGATAATATCTCAATCACATATCAAGGCATCATATATACTTTTTGTAGAATTTTTGGAACAACCGTGAGTTAGATATAATTTTAAGAGCACTGATTGCGTAAAATATGAAGATTTTCAATCAACCAATTTTAGTTAATTCACAATAACTTACAAAAATACAAATCAATATGAAAAAGTTAGAGAATTAGTTGCTCAACATAAAACCATTTTTCATAGAATAAAAAGATGCATAAATAAGGTCCAAATTAAAGCATGAACACTGGGTTGTCCTTGCAAAACAGAAAGACAATATTTACAACAAAATATGTACAGGACTTATTTGTAATATTAAAAACATGAAATAATAAAAATGCAATTTTCACAAATATATTTTTTTACCTTCTTCTTCTTCCTTTGGCACGGCTAGGGCATGAAGATGAACCCAAGGTGCAGGCGGGGCGGCGGAGGCGCGCGCCGGCGGAGGGGTGGCGCGAGGTCGGAGCTGGGCGGCTGCGCCGCGCGCGAGGAAGGCGACGAGGGAGCTGATGTTGGCGGGCGGCTGCGCTGCAACTGTGTGTGGATGAGAGGTGCAGCGGCGGCGGTTGAGGGCGGAAGTGGCAGGCGCGGTGGAGGCGCGCGGGTGGCCGCGCGACGAAGGGGCGATGGTAGGCGCGCCTGACATCCTTGGCGGCTCCACCGCTGGGAGCGGAGGAGGAAGGAGGGCGGCGGCGGCGCCTGCCGCTGCTGCTCCTTTTTATATTTTTTTATTTTTTTTGTAAATTTTTTTCTTTTGTTTCAGTTTTTTTATATTTTTATATTTCTTTAAACATGAAATAGAATGTACACAAAAAGGAGGGAAAAAATTGGTGGTGTGAAGGTGAATATGGTGGAGTGATATAAAAATGATGACTACACAACAGAGGGCACAATATTAGATAAAATAAAGTAACAAGTGAAATGAGAAGGAATACTTATCTGATTCTTCGCCGGATTTGCGGAGCAGCTACGATGTACTCCTGTCGTCGCCTCGATCCGATTGGCGAAATAAAAATCGGAGAAGCTGAGCGAGCTCGATGGGGAACTCGTGACGCAGGGCGAAGCTCTGCGGATCTCACCTGAAGGAGGTCGTCGCTTGAGGAAGCCGCTTCGTCGCTGTCACCAACAAAACACTCCAAGCTCTCTCCTTATTCTATAAGAATGATGGATAGGGATAATATGAGGATGTGGAGATGATTATAAAGAGATGAATATGGGAGTTAGAGAGATGGTGGAAAGGTGGAGTTTGAATGGGAGGTTAAAAGAATGGTGGAGTGGAATGGAGGTTGAAAAGAATACTTGGAGGTTAATGGAAGGGAAGTTATTGTAGAGAATGGGAAGGAATAAATAAATAAATAAAGTAGGCTACTTTAAATACAATATAATAAAAAGAGAAGAAAAAGATTGGAGAATTTACAAAAGAAGATATACAACATGTACATATTTTTTTGTTTGCTTTTCTTTTTTTTATATTTTTTTGTTCTTTTTAGTAGTAGCTATGTACAACAAGAAAATACAATAAAATACTACAATCAAAATACAACACCACCATGATTTGTTTTTTATTTTTAACGATTAAGAAAGATAAAATAAAAAATGAAGAAAGGATGGGAACACATACATAATATACAATGTACATCTAGGTCCCAAAACCCAACTTTTGCAAATGAGCTCCGATTTTAATGAAACCACTTCCGTTGGATAGATAATTTTCTAACTTGAACTTTAAAAGTTTTGGGGAATTTGGAGTTCATACGGAGCGGGAATTTGGCTTGGAAGAATGGTCTTTACGGCTTTTTCCCTTTGGGATCTAGGAGCATTTATTTGAGGTAAAATTTGTTTTGTATTTTTGTATTTTTGTATACATTGATATGAACATGTTGGAGAAAGAATTAGCCAAAAAGGAGTTGATATGAAATTACTAAAAATATATGAAGTTTTGGGCTATTTACATGTATAGAACTCCTTTATTTTTGCAGCTTTTTGTGTGTAATTTATTTTGTACAATCTAATATACAATAATTAGTGTGTTTTATTTACAAGAGTCATTTTGTTAATTTATTGAATTTATGTACATTTTTCTGGGATTTTACTCGGGGATTTTGCTAAGATCAAGATATTGAGATGATGAATCGTGGATTCATCACCCCCCTATACTTAAACTTTGCTAGTCCTCGAGCAAATAAAGAATAAATAAGTTGGACTAACCCCTGACTGTGCATGTGAATTTAAGACTTGATCCGTTCAAGAACTCTCGGTTTTAGAAATCCTAAAATTCTAAGCTGAACCAAGCTCTAGTCAAAAGGTATCCAATTTCCCTAATCTTCAGACTCTCTTTGTATACATATATAGTAAGGATATGACTTTAAGTGTTGACCGCAGTTACAAGAGTAGAGTCACAACGTCACCCATGGTTCCAGTCCAAGAGACTCTCCTAAGGACTTGATCCTCAACACTAGGGAATAAACTATTTCTTGCATCCAATCCACCGTCTCTTTAGTTGTCAGACTTGAAAGTGTACATGAAAATCCAGTTGATGGAGGGCATAGGATTGTGTCATTTCTTCTCTTCCTCTCATTGGAACAAGGATCCTCTCGAGTGCCTTATTACTCAATGCATATTTTTGTTGTTGATCAGTGCGTCCGTCAAGAGAAGTTGGAGCCGTCTGCACTTGTTTTCCTGGGAGTACACCGGGGTGTGTCTTTTTTTAGTATCTATTATACCTTCTACACCCAGACTTGTAGCATTTACGATGCAGAGCCCTTTTTTGGTGCAATCCCGACTCCTGGTCTTAATAGCGGTGGTCCAAGTGGACACTTTGAAATGGTTGGGAGTGCTCACCTTTGGTGGAAGCTCTTTTGATAATTGGCTTTGTGGAATGAGAGCTTTTCTTTATTATTTCAATGCTTTGTAATATTTTGGCTAGCTCCACTGCTTTTACCAAGAGTTGGTGCACAATGATCAACATTTTTTATTTTATCTCACCCTGGAACTTAGGTAAATATCAAGAGATAGTACAAGAACCATGTTCTCGTACTGGCTAAAGATGTTGACACTCAGGTTTCATGAAGCCTTCATTGATTTTATCCCATCCTCGAGCATCATCAAATCAAGTCCAAACTCAAATCCCTCATCCCAGATCCTCAAGTGAAATTTCAACTCATCTCATCATAACCGCAGTCGTGTATGTGAGGCGCTGATCATATTCTTAAGGTAGAGACTAAGCATGCAATATAACACACGAATCTTTCAAACTAGGGAAATGTGAATAATTAAGTCCATGACCCTAATGACTAAGGCTGGTTAACTCAAAATCTCAAGAGCTCATAAACCAAGTGTTCTTGAACATCACTAGTCTTGTGTGAAAGTGAATTGTGTTAGGGAATAAACCAACTTATTAGTTAGTTTTTTTGTTTTTTTAAAGTTTTAGAAAAAAAATTTCGAAAAGTTTTTTTACAAACAAAAGCAAAGAAGATTTTTTTTCAAAAGTTTTGTTTTTTTCAAGAGTTTTTTTTTTTAAAAACAAAGGAAAAGAAGAAAGTTTTTTTTGAAAAAAAATTGCTCTCTTTTTTTTTAAAAGTTTTTTTTTAAAAAGATAAGTAAATAAGAAAGGACTTTTTTTGAAAAAGTTTTTTTAAGCAAATAAGGGATTTCTTAAGAGATTTTTGTTTTTTTATTTTTTTTACCCACCCCATAATTATTGTATAATATATACAAAAATACATAAAAGTACGAGCTATGGGTAAAGTATATATGTTATATATACACGCCCCCCTATACTTAGCATGTGCTATGCCCTTAGAGCACAAGAAACGAGAAAAAGACATAGTTCGTGCTAAGCGTAAGATAGCTAAAACAATAAATAGTAGAGAAGTCGATCCGCCTCCCTATACTTAGGCTCTAGTCAGCCTAAGTGTAGAAGAAGAGCAAAAATGGGGCGGACGAGGTCAAGAGGAGAAATGGATGAGTATGTACACATGGCGGGCATCGGCTCCCCCGATACTTAGGCTCTTGGTAAGCCTAAGTATAGGACAAGAGTAAGTGTAAGAACCGATGTGATCTGGAGAATATACAAAGAAGGGATAATGTACAAGAGGACTGAATCTGTACAGGGATCAAGAAGGTTTGTGACGGACCTTCTTGCCGGAGCGAGGGGGTGGGTAGTATACATATGTGTCGTTGTCAGAATCGTTCGTAGAGGAATAATAGTGAGGTGTGTGGAACGTCCAACGAGGGTCGACACACGACTGCTTGCTCAAATATGGCTTCAGAACAGCTAAACTGAGCTCACTCATATAGATCACCTCATCCGGACCTAATGAGGACTCCTAAGAAAGTTCCTTCCCTGGTAAGTAGAAGGCAACTTTCTTAGCTGGTTTTATAGAACCTGAAGCATCAAGAGGAAGAGGAGAGTGACAAGCCTTGAGGGGTTCGGGGGAACACCTCGAGGAATCAATACTCTTCTTCTTCTTACCAGATGACCGACTAGAGGATGGAGCAACCGATTTATCAAGATTGGTCAATTTGGTCCTAGTTGTCTCTTTCGGTGTAGGTCGTGGATGTAGTGAGGTGCTGACTAGAGGTTAATCATCAGATGAGTCACCATATGCATTGTAGTACTCCTGCAGGGTCAGCACACGTCTCTGGTAAGGCATAGTGTTCTCAGTTGGCATGGCATTGATTGGCTCATGAGTCGGATCATCTAAATAATCAAGGAAATCAGTAATGATCATGTCCGACTCATGGACAACTTCTGATCGTGAGTCCTTTCGAGAAGGTGTCACGGTGGTGGTAATGCAAGCAGTGGGTGGTGTGGAGGTGTAGGGAGTCTATGAACCAACGGTCGTCTGGACAATCGGTTTCTCAGGTGTAGCAGAGAGGTGGGACTCATCTTCCTCTCAAAGGTCACGACTGTCTATGACTTTATGGGTTACCTTGGAATATCGGGTGTCCTCAAATATCGGGTGAGGTCGAAGTGCTTCCAATGAAGAGAAATCGATCTCCCGAGTCTCACAATCTATGGTTGCCTTAGCCAAGGCTAAGAATAGCTTTCCAAGAATGATCGGAGACTGGGTGAACTCTCCTCGGTGCTTAATGTCAATGATCGTGAAGTCCAAATGTAATAGAGCACCTTGGAAAGTAACGATGACTGAAATGGTTCCTCTCGACCGTTTAACAGATCGATCCGCCAACTGAATGATCTCTCTTAACTTCTTGGCAGATCTGAGTTTGAGCATGCAAACACGGAGGTCGGGAGGATATTAATCGGTAAGTCATCATCGATTCTTGCATGGGTGAATGTGGTATCTTTGATTTCACAATCAAACCTAGGCAACCGCTTTACTCTGCGGCTCTTGGTTTTTCTCCCTATCATCAAAGATGTGGCCATAGACACTATATGGATCTCAGTCCTTGTTCTCTTATTACCCGACCTTTTAGGCATCAATTTTCTTCTCACAAATCTTTTAAGGTCGGGAAAGTGTTCAATGGCCATTATTAAGGGAAGCTCAAAAATAAACTTTCTATTCAATGCTTCCCTAACCGCAGGATCCAATTTTTTCAGATCTTTTCCTTTTACATTTTTTATGGTATTTTCTGAGTTTTCAATTTTTTTGGTCTTTTTGGTAGGTGAAGGAGGACTAGGAGAATGTACAGAATCTGGTTTGGAGGAAAAGTGGTTAGTAGAAGAGGGAGATAGATGGGACTCTAGTTGTACATGACGTGTGGTCAATACAGTGTCTTCCAGGTTTTCAAGATTCAATCCGCAAAATCCATGATCCACATTCCTACCTGGACTCTTAATCAGTCTACCAATGTCATCCTCCAATAAGTTCTCATGACACGTCAAGAGAGAAGTCTGCCCAGTTGGAGGATACCGCTGAGAACTTGGGAACTTATACTCAACACATCTTGACTCAGGCGTGTAATGCTGGGTTGAGTATGACCCATCAGTATAGCAGATGTTGGTCGGAGCCTCATAAGGGGGAGTCAGTAGACAGGGGGTCTGTAGATCGGTCACATGAGTCAAATCCCTTGTATATGTCGGCTCTCCGAATGGGTGATATGAAGGTTGGTCAATGTGGTCTCTATCACTCAGGTCAATCAAGTCAGGAAGATCATATGGTGTAGGCCTCTCCATTTGGTTAGTTTGATCGACCGTGTTGCACCCAAATGTCAACTTCGGATGTGTAAAGGTCAATGATTTCCTAGTCCTAACTCGTGGTGAGAATGAGGTATGTGGGGTCAACTGATTCTGCCAATCATTCATCTCAGCAGTGGCTTGCTCTTTGGTTTGTTCCTTAATTCCAGCAAGCGGACGAGAATAGGGGGAGTCAATCCAGGGTGGTTGTGGGTCAGGGGTGTAAGAATGTGAGGTAGGTGAGAAGGATGAAGAAGTGGAGAAATCAATCGGAGTTCTGACTTCGCGGTCGAGGTGTAGGTATGAAGAGGAATGAGAAGGTGGAGATGGTCGAAATATGGTCGAAGAAGAGTTACGTGGATATGATGACCAATATTCTGACATCTTGGAAGGGAGATGGGAGAATGAAGTGGATCGAGGAAGAAAACGTGCAAGTGCACCGAATAACACACAAAACAAACAAACACAAGAGCAAACCCTGAGTTCACCTACTCAACACAGTGATGGTCGGAAAAGTCCGACCGTTTATCTTTTCAGTTTTAATTAGGTGATAAATCAAGATATAAATCCAATTACGCAAGGCTCAAAAGTAGGTTTTGGGCACTATCCTAGGGATGCATCCTCACCTCTCAACAATCACAATTAGCCAAGCATACAATGAGGGTTTTGCTCTCCTAAAACAAGTATTAGTTTTAATCAATTTTTTTGGTCAACTTTGATTAACAGTCTCGATTTTTAAGTTTGGTTATCACTTGATTAGTCCACCAAACAAAGCATGCCTAACAATCAGTTCCGATTTCCTTTTAACCTATGTTTCAAAAACCAAGGGGAGGGAGTCGAGAAAAGCTGATGCAAATAATGAAATCAATGATGCATGCCCAGTTCAGAAGACTTACAGTGATCCTCGCGCTCTACATGCGGGATGCAAGGCAGAATTGAAATTTTATACTATATGGATGCAAACGAGAAAACCGTTCCTAGACAGGCAGTTCTATTAGCGAGTGATGAACAAGTTAAATTTGACTAATAACCATGCGGTCTAAGTGCGTCTCGTTAAATGTGATGTGTGGTCCTAAAATTTACGAGCACAAGCAATAAAATATTCTAATAAAATAAGCTCTAAGAGCCGCGAGTGCAAGTCCTATTCTACGCCAATTAACCACACGACCACGAGCGGGTCCAATGTTCAGTCTGGATACACGCGCGAGCTCTCAAACAAGAGCCGCTATAAAGAAGCAAGCTAAATAATTACAACAATTTACAAAAGCTCTCTCGAAAATAAATGAATTCTCCTAGCACTTCAGCGGTCGGCGCGCGTCGCGTCCGTCGACCTCCGATGTACTCCAAGTCCACCGGTGCCCTTGCAAGGAAAATGAGATTTATATTAGAGAGATAAACAATAAAATATATACAAGAATATGAAGAAAAATAATTGAAAGGAAAATGGAATAATTACAAGTGGCTCGGGGGTCAGACTACCCGAGTACGTGAAATCTAAATCCCAATTTTTAAATTAGTGCCTAAGCCGTTTGCCTCCCCGGCAATGGTGCCATCTGACGAGTCGCTAAATACGATAAATAATTTGTGTTCGTTGTGGTACGTGTACTTAACGATTCAGTCAGAACTGAGAGAAGATCTCCGTGAAGAGTGTCTCGGCTTTAATTTATATCCCGGGCAAGTCCGGAGTCGAACACAGGGAGGCAAAGGAACAACTTCGGGTTAATTTGAAAATTTAGTTTTAGATTTCCAAGCGGTATTTTTTTAGATTTTGTAATGCAAAAACAAATGGTAATGCAAAATGCGGGTGAATTAAGACACTAAGAAAATACACAATAAGGCCAAATTAATTTTAATGTCAAATTAGTCCAATTCAGCCAAATTATATTTTTCCTAGAATTCTAATCCAGTGATGAATGCAAGACACTTTTTTGTATTTTTAGGAATTAAAATGTAACAACTAAAAATGCACACTTTTTATAGGTTTTTTCGCAATTTCTCGAACAAACGGTAAGTAAAAATTATGAAAATTTTACTGGAATTAAAAAATGATGCAAGGAAGCTACAGTATATTTTTGAATTTTTTTGACAAAGTATGAAATTCTTATGGATTTTTTAGTGAAATCAGAGTGACAGTAAGTAAATAATTGCTAATAAATCCACTATGTCAAATTAATCAGAGTGCGAATTATCTCAGATAGGTGTTTTCATGTGAAATCCAAGAGACTTGAAATTTCGCAAAAATGATATACGTGGATTTAATTAAAAGTCAAATACTAAAAACACTTCACAATTTATTTTAGGCACAAGACAACTCCTCTTTGGATGAAATTTGTACAATATCTCAATCACATATCAAGGCATCATATCTAGTTTTTGTAGAATTTTTGAACAACCATGAGTTAGATATAATTTTAAGAGCACTGATTGGGTAAATATGAAGATTTTCAATCAACCAATTTTAGTTAATTCACAATAACTCACAAAAATACAAATAAATATGAAAAAGTTAGAGAATTAGTTGCTCAACATAAAACCATTTTTCATTGAATAAAAAGATGCATAAATAAGGACCAAATTAAAGCATGAACACAGGGTTGTCCTTGCAAAACAGAAAGACAATATTTACAACAAAATGTGTACAGGGACTTATCTGTAATATTAAAAACATGAAATAATAAAAATGCAATTTTCACAAATAAATTTTTTTACCTTCTTCTACTTCTTCCTTGGGCACGGCTAGGGCATGGAGATGAACCCAAGGTGCAAGCGGGGCGGCGAAGATGCGCGCCGGCGGAGGGGTGGCGCGAGGTCGGAGCTGGGCGGCTGCGCCGCGCGTGAAGAAGGCGACGAGGGAGCTGCTGTTGGCGGGCGGTTGCGCTGCAACTGTGCGCGGATGAGAGGGGCAGCGGCGGCGGTTGAGGGCGGAAGTGGCAGGCGCGGTGGAGGCGCGTGGGTGGCCACGCGACGGAGGGGCGATGGTAGGCGCGTCCGATGTCCTTGGCGGCTCCACCGCTGGGAGCGGAGGAGGAAGGAGGGCGGCGGTGGCGCCTGCCGCTGCTGCTCCTGTTTATATTTTTGATTTTTTTGTAAATTTTTTTCTTTTGTTTTAGTTTTTTATTTTTTTTAAATTTCTTTAAATAGGAAATAGAATGTACACAAAAAGGAGGGGGGAAAATTGGTGGTGTGAAGATGAAGATGGTGGAGTGATATAAAAATGATGATGACACAACAAAGGGCACAATATTAGATAAAATAAAGTAACAAGAGAAATGAGAAGGAATACTTACCTGATTCTTCGCCGGATTTGCGCAGCAGCTACGTTGTACTCCTGTCGTCACCTCGATCCGATTGACGAAATAAAAATCGGAGAAGCTGAGCGAGCTCGATGGGGAACTCGTGACGCGGGGCGAAGCTCCGCTGATCTCACCTGAAGGAGGTCGTCGCTTGAGGAAGACGCTTCGCCGATGTCATCAACAAAATACTCCAAGCTCTCTCCTTATTCTATAAGAATGGCGGATAGGGAAAAAATGAGGATGTGGATATGATTATAAAGAGATGAATATGGGAGTTAGAGAGATGGTGGAAAGGTGGAGTTTGAATGGGAAGTTAAAAGAATGGTGGAGTGGAATGGAGGTTGAAAAGAAGACTTGGAGGTTAATGGAAGGGAAGTTATTATAGAGAATGAGAATAAATAAATAAATAAATAAAGTAGGCTACTTTAAATACAATAAAATAAAAAGAGAAGAAAAATATTGGAGAATTTACAAAAGAAGATATACAACATGTACATATTTTTTTGTTTGCTTTTCTTTTTTTTATATTTTTTTGTTCTTTTTAATAGTAGCTATGTACAACAAGAAAATACAATAAAATACTACAATCAAAATACAACACCACCATGATTTTTTTAACAATTAAGAAAGATAAAATAAAAAATGAAGAAAGGATGGGAACACATACATAATATACAATGTACATCTAGATCCCAAAACCAAACTTTTGCAAATGAGCTCCGATTTTAATGAAACCACTTCTGTTGGATAGATAATTTTCTATCTTGAACTTTAAAAGTGAGTTTGGTGAATTTGGAGTTCATACGGAGCGGGAATTTGGCTTGGAAGTTGGTCTTTACGGCTTTTTCCCTTTGGGATCTAGGAGCATTTATTTGAGGTAAAATTTGTTTTGTATTGTTGTATTTTTGTATACATTGATATGAACATGTTGGAGAAAGAATTAGCCAAAAAGGAGTTGATATGAAATTATTAAAAATATTTGAAATTTTGGGCTATTTACATGTATAGAACTCCTTTATTTTTGCGGCTTTTTTTATGTGTAATTTATTTTGTACAATCTAATATACAATAATTAGTGTGTTTTATTTACAAGAGTCATTTTGTTAATTTAATGAATTTATGTACATTTTTCTGGGATTTTACTCAGGGATTTTGTTAAGATCAAGATATTGAGATGATGAATCGTGGATTCATCAATGTACATCCATCATCCTGGCATAGGAAGTATCTGAAACTCGCATCTGCTCTCTGTGATTGCCTGTGAAGTGCACTCTCATCCCAACAACGAAGTCGTCCGCATCTCGTGTCTACTCAATCTGATCTTCACAGACTTCTAGCACAACATGCCCAGAAGAATGGTGTGAAAAGGAGGGAGAGAATGGAAGGTCGGTCGGAGATCCAACCTCCCTTGAAGGTGGACTGTAATGATGAGTGTCAAATGAGAAAGACGCAAGAGTCGGTAAGAAGGGAGGGAGACCCATCATCTAGGGCTAGAGAAGAAGAGGAAATCTGAAGGGAGGGTGGGAGGGAAAAGGATAGATGACTGGAAAGATAGATAGAGGAGAAGAAGGCGGATGGGATCTGAAAAAAGCAAATAAGATTGGTCAAGCAAACCCCTGATTCACCTACACACGCAGAGCTGAAGACCGTAAAGGTTCGGTCAATTTTCTTGTCAATTTTTATTAGGTGATCAAACAGTCTTTCATAGCGATTAAGCGAGCTGATAGCAATCCAATACTCCCAACAGACTGTCCCGTATAAAAAACCGATAGTCTGCGCGGAAATCGGATGTGGCTCTATCCTAGTGTGCAGGTCACTCTCTCGCTCATCCAAACCAAGCATTGAGGGGATTGGTCTCCCAATACAAATATTTTTGGTGAAGTGATTTTTAAGTCAAGTTTGTCTAAACAATCCCAATTTTATGGTTTTGATTTTTTAGATATTTTTCAAAAGCAAACAACGCCTAACGAATTTTTCGGTTCTCCTGGTTATTTTAAGTCCAAAAACTGGGGGAGAAGAAGAAAAAGCCGATGTGCGATCAAACACAATGATGTATGCAGAGTAAGAAATGCGTACCTGACTCCAGCTCTCTACATGCACAGTGATCCGCGCATAAAAGTAAAGACTGAAATTAAACTACCTATATGATGCACGAGGAAAACGGCTTTAGACGAAGCAATTCTACACGAGAAGCACAGTAGTCGATCTTGGGAGCCACTCGGTGCCTACCAAAACTTTTTCTTTGTGATTTAATTAATTAGGTCCAATTATCAAACTATAGGCACATGCATATAATTAGAGTTGGGCCTTAATTAATTACATTACAATCAGAGAAAATCCTAAGGCTAAGGCTAAAACATCGAAAATCAGATAAGCAGTAAATAAACGGTAAAAATAAGACCGACGAAAACCGCAGTGAGGTCTCCCGAGCACACCAGTGCTCGGTGAAAAAAACCCCAATAAACACCAAGAGTCTTTGAGAGTCTGAGTCTGTCCCTGTATTATTACAACTCAAGTCTGCATGAAATAAAACTAATCTACAGCTATTCTACGACTATCTACGCTCCCAATCTCTTGTTCTCCTCTCTCGCGCTCTCCTACGGCTCTATGTAGAAAAGAAGCTGCCTCTGAATCCCGCAGTTGCGTCGGCTTCCCGAAGAAAGCTGCCTCGGTCCTCATGCCCTCGCAAGAAGATCAAACAGAAGTGTGTCAGACCACAAATTATTATAAAAATGCGATAAAAATGGACTAAAAATGATTGAAAGGAAATGCAAGTAAAGATAAAAAGTCGAAAAAGAAAACCGATTACTAAGCCGTGTTCCCCGACAATGGCGCCATTATCATGACCTAAAATTCCCACAGTCCGAATTAAGGTGTAAATCAGGGTCGTTGCGACCCGAACTGCGAGGCTATGTCAATCAAGAAAATCAAGACCACCAAATAGAAATCAAGCAAATAAACGAATATCGGTCTCGCTATTTTATTTTACCTCGTATAGCTACCAGAGTCGAACACAAGGAGCACGGATTGGAAATCCTACGAAGTAGTCGGAAATCAAAAATGATTATTTTTTTGGTGTATTTTTAAGTTTTTAATTTTTTTTGGATTTTTTAATTAGTGAGAAAATGAATAAAGGAAACCAAAAAGGCACAACAACTATTTATTTGACACACCAAAACAGGTCAGAAAATTCAAGTAAATATTTTTGGATTGTAGATATATTCAGATGATTTTGATATTTTTCTGATTTTTAGTTGATTTTATATAAATGAAATAATGCTGACAATAAAAGATGTTGTGCAGCAAGAATCTAACGGCTATTTAAAAATATATAAATAGCCTATAAAATTCCAGAGACTATTTTATTGTAAACTAAGGAGAATACACTAACTACAGAAGCTGAAATTGCATTTTTGTATTTTTTTTCAGAATTTTTAATGATTTTTCTAAGTTTTTGAGGGTTTTTTAATTTTTTGGGTTTTATAAGTCCAAATCAAACAAAGCTTGGACAGAAGCAAAAACATGACAAAATAAACACATAGTGATTTTTTTTATTTTTTAGAGGCTACTTTAATATTTTTAGTTGATTTTTCAAATAAGACAGAAGCAAAATCAGAGGTTTTTGAATTTTTAAAAATATAAAATGAAAACAAAAATGTCTAAAAAAATTCACAGAAATTTCTAAATAGTGGCAATAGCCACGTTTCCAAATGTCATAAAGTTTGGAGGTGAGTTGATATTTATTTTAACCAATCAAAAATGAACAACGCATAGGGACTTAAGTGTAAATAAAATAAGTTCCAGGGGCCCAAGCATAACACGCATGAAAAATATGGGTCCAAATATGTAAAATATCCCAGATTGCACGAGGGTGGCACGTGAATCACACAAATAGGGGCATAACTGTCATTCCCATTTATAAAAATGTAAGCAGTAACATCAATAAAGCTCAGAAAGAAATGTGTACATGACCCACAAAACATGTGCCAGACCACGTAAACTACACTCAGAGTGATTAAATTGCAAATAAAATAAACACGATGTCCTAAGTGCAAATTGTCCAAGCTCAAAATAACTTCTAAAAATATTTACAGGACAAATATGAAATGCAGAAAGTAAAGAGGGCCTAAGTGTAATATAGCCTTTATGATGGATCCAACGACCAAGGTTGAGGTCCTCGGATGATGTACGATTGAGATTAGAACTGGAGATGAGCTCAATTCGATGGTGGTGAAGGTCCCTGGAAGAACACCGATGAACTCACCTCCGGTGAGCTTCGATCGGCCAATACGCGCGACTGGAGGGTCCTCGAAGGCTGCTAAAATGGGCGAAATGAAGCTCGAGGTCGTCCGCAGCTACGTGACTAGAGGATCCTCGGAGGCTGCTAAGATGGGAGAAATGAAGCTCGAGGTCGTCCGCAGCTACTAATGGGATTCGATGAGGCCGAGAGCGACTGGAGTGCTCCGGCAACGAGATGGACCTGAAGCTCCTGTGCCCAAGTGTCTGAACCTCCAGATGAGGTTCTTCTTCATTCAATTCAGCACAGATCAACAGCTGGGTTGAGGGCAAATTGCCTCGAACCGATTATGGGCGAAAAGGGTGAACGGGCGTGGGGAGCGGGGCTCTCCGGTGGGGTGACGGCAAAGGAGAACCTCAACCCTTTTCCTAGGCAAACCAGGGGGAACGACGGGGTGGAGAAGTTGGAGAGAAGTCTCGCAGAGATGATGGGGTGGTCAGAGCAACACCGGGAAGGTCCGATCACAGTAAATGAGCCTAATCTACCAAACTTGACCAAATGAGAAAAAATTCTAATCTACTGCGACTAAGACTAAATTAGGGCTACCTGATGAAGGTCAGCGTCTGGGCTGAAGGTCTCGGAACTTTGGGGGTCGTCTCCTCTATGGATCGACGGTCCAGAGGCTTGGGCTCGTCGGTGGCGGAGCACGGTAGAGTGTACGTTGGATCAGAGTCTTCCAACACTCAAAACCTCACTACGACTCACTCTTGCGACAGCAGTCACTCAGACAAAGAGGAGGAGGTCATCGGAGAGAAGGGGAAGGTCCAAACATGTGAAAGAAAATGCGGCTCCAGGTGTCTATATACCTCGCGAGGTCCGAGAAGATGGGAGTGAAAGTACGCGGATCGAGGAATGGATCCCTAAGGATGATATCGGGTGAGTGGCTTGGATCATTCCTCAATAATCGGAGCTGCGGAGTAATGCAAATGTAGGTCAGATCACTTCGGGAAAATTTGGAGAGAATCGGGTGGATGGCAGATCCGCAAGAGAAGTGGTCCGGGGGGGGCAGTTGACCGTGGTTAACTTTCCCCCGTGGACTGATGAATCCGAAATTCGTTGTGTTAAGAAGATGTATTTAATCGTGCATAAAAATAATGAATTGTTGTTTGGTTGTTCATTGTAGGAGGTAATCAGAACCAGTCAAGAAAATAATCACACAAAATATTCGTCAATTTTAATGAATGTGGTTTTATGTTTATTTTACTTGGGCAAGTCCCAAGGTCGAACAGAAGGAGGCAAAGGAACAACATAGAATTATGTCTATCAAAATTTGTGCGCGGTTTTCGAGTCGATCTTTTTTTTTAAATTTTAAATGCAATAAAGGATGCAATATTGGCCTGTTTTAGGGACTAAAATATCAATTACGTCCAAACGATGTCCGAAAAATATGAAACTTGGGCAAGATGCAAAATATGATGAAATGAATGCACTATAATTTTTTTGGAATATTTATATGTAATATTATTTTTTATGAATTTTTAAATGTAAAGAGAATGAATTTAAATATTTAATTATAATAAATATTAAACCTAATTATTTCAAGGAACAAAATTATCTAAGATCTATCACTAGGTGATTCATCTCAAAAAAATGTAGACCTAGAAAATACTTGTTTCAATACCTATTAAAAATCAAACACTGAAATATGCAAAATGATTTTTACAGGGAAAACTATGGATGCAAATGCAAATCTTTTTGGGCACAATGTCAAACAAAATTACCTCTACAATAGGTGATTTTTCGGGAATTTGTAGAGAAATGGTTAATCAACTATAAATTTCAGAGTAAGAAATGGGCAAAATATGCAATTTTCCACAGAATAAATAATTATTAATTAATCATCAATCATAAAAATATCCACAATATGTCGGATTGTAGAGAATTAAATGACAAACATCATGATATTCTTTTGATAAATAAAATATGCAATGTAGAGGTCTAATCTCAATGGGGAACACATGGGTCTTTCTGTAAATTAAATAAAATAAAAAAATATAAAATACAGGGGGGGATTTATATGTAATTTTCGATAAGATGAGGACGCAACTGTAAAATAGCCACCAGTTCACATGCGCTGCACCTGACTTGGTCGGTGGAGGGCCCTTTGCATAATATGGTAAGATGGCGCGGGGGAGGGGGCTTCGTTAGTGACCTAGCGGGTCATGTGCGCAACACGTGACCCCTGGCTGACGTGATGCTGAAGTAGGTGGTCCCTCCCACACGTGCTCCTCACGTGGGAGGGTCTCGGGGTAGGCGTCCGGCCGTTGGCATTGTGTAGAGGCGGAGGACGGGGCTCCGGCCGTGCTCCTGCGGTTGAGGCAAGAGAGCGGCGAAGCTCCTGGCTGTGGAAGGCAGGGCTCCCAGGCGAGGCGAATCTCTGGTGATGCGTAGGGACTTGGTGTCAACAGCCTGTCTGTGAGCGAGTCGTTAACGATGGAGCGATCGAGGGTGGTATTGCTTTGTCGGAGAAGACGGCGGACAGAGTAGTTGGCGATGGAGCCGGATGCTGATGAAGGTGGTTGTCGTAGTGGTGAGCATCGTGGTCGAAGAAGAAGGTTGTCGGAAATGAGTCAATGACGTAGTCGAAGTCGGTAGTATTGGCTCAACGGTGAAGCGGAGCTTGGCAGGTCGACGAGGCGGCGGTGCGACGAGCTTTGGATTGCTCGGATCTCGTCGGGGAGGCGACGCGATGCTGTCACCGCCACGAAGGGGCTCTGGGGTGCAATCAGTGGATGGCTTTGAAGAAGGTCAGTAGTCGCTTTAAATAGGGCTTTTTGGATGGCCAGACATGGGAAGAGGTCTTCGAGGATTGGCGATGGAATCGGGGATGAGATGCTTCGAGTTCTGTGGGATTCGATTGGAGATTAGGATGGCGGCCGAAGATTGATTGAATCGGAGCTTGAAGGAGACCGACGGAATCAGCAGGTGGCATAGAAATCACAGAGATACGGCGGTGGTTAGATTGGGAAAGGGAGGCATGTTGAGGAAGATGACCAGCGGCCGTTGATCGTCCACGATCAGACGGCCACAAACATGCCACGTGGCGGCATTTGGGGGAGAGGGGCGGGCACGTGTGTGGCGTGTGCATGGGAGGCACGTGCGTGGCACGTGCCTGGGAGGCACATGCGACGCACGTGAGGAACTTTTAATTGTTTTTATAAAATGAGTTTCAAAAATACCAAAAATGGATGACACGTGGCGGCTCCAGGAGCCGCCACATGTCAACACCAGAAAAGTCGAAAAAGAAATAATTTGTAAAATAAAAACCAATAGCAAATGGCCTCAGATCGAATAAGTTTCTTTACAAAAATTACTCTTTTCGATGAGATCTACAACTTTCATGAAGACATCAAAACCAAAATCGATCAAAAGTACAAAGTGAAATTTTTGGGGTATCCCATATACATAGAATACCTTGATTTTTGGGTTTTATAAGTTTTATGTCATTTTAAAATAAGATAAAACTCCGAAAAAAATATGATCAAATCAAAGAAAAATAATTACAAATTAATCTATATTTTTGGATTTTTATTAATAAAGAAAAAGAAGAAAATTAATAAAATACGAAAAAAGACCGATTTTGTAAAGTTGGTTAGTGAAGACATGGACTAAATTCGTTTCTTAGAATTAAAGCTCATTTTGGATTTCGATTTTTGTATATTTTAATAAAATGTTAATCAAAGAATACAAATGAAAAAGAAATGAACTAAAATAGGTTAATTATGTACATAGAATACTAGGTCAAAAACCGCTAAAATACAAAATGTACGAAAGAGGCCCGCAACCCAACTTTCACATACGAGCCCCGATTCACTTGAACTTGGTCTTGTTTTGAAGGTCATTGAATGTACATTACTTCAAAAGTGAGTAGGATTAAAACGGACACTGGATGAGGAAGATATGAGGTTTTTAGTCCGGAAATCCTGAAACTAGGGTTTGGGTTTCTAGTCCACTTATTTGGGTTAGTTATTTTATTGTACTTTTCATTTATTCTTGTTAGTGATAAGTACATAGTGGAAATGGTTTTGGGTCATTCGAACTTAGCATGAATGAGTTAAAAATCGGGGAAGTTAGGCTATTACAGGTCAATTTTGGCTGGGATTTTTTGCTTCTTATTTTGTACAGAAATTCGTGGTAAAATGCAATTTTTACGAAAACATGCATGAATGCTAATCATGCAGAATAATGCAGAAATGATATTGATTTTGAGGGATTTGGGCTTAATAAATGAGATTTAGAGTGATGAATCCGAGATTCATCATCCCCCTATACTTAAACCATGCTCGTCCCTGAGCATCAAAAAGAAATGCCATGAGGTGAAATGAGATTGGGTTCCATACCAAGACCATGAGCTGAAGGTGAAAATGAACTAGACTCGACCTTTGGATTAATAGGCGGTACTTTTGTGAGACTTAGAATTTCAAAATCAACAGCCTTCAAGTTCTACATATCATTGCTACTATTTCGGCTCAGAAGTCATCTTAGATCAATCCTCTTCCCAAAGCATACCCTATGAACATTGAATAATCGACTTATGTGTGTGAAAGGTTGTTTTAGCTCTTCCCACCCAGAATGCCGAACAACCGCACAAACCTCCTCTCCAGTAACTCATCCTCTGGGAGTCAGGTATTTCCTTCTAAGGTCTGTCGCGTTGTGTTCACAATTGAATTGGGGGAGAAGTGAGAAGAAGGAGAAAAGAACTGGAGGGTAGCCAGTGTAGTCACCTCTCCTTGTGAAGATGGCCAGTGTAGCCGAGTCTCCACCAAGATCTACATGTTTGAAGCTTGGACCTTTTTGGTCAGATATTTATTTGGTAAAATGCTTTTTTATATTTGGAATTTTTGGTGGTTCTGCTTGGATCTTGTTGTGCCCCTACGGATATATAATCTTTTTGTTTCCGTACATTTTTTGGGGTCTTAGAAAAAATGTGCCCATCCGTCCATCCCTTTTTTGAAGCTTTATTTCAACCCGTACTCCGATCTTTAGATTTCCACGCTAACAGAAAAAAAACTCACACAGTCTTCCAACATCCCGTCTGATTTGAGCTAAGTGCATAGTGCAAGAGTAAAAATTAATTCCCTATTCCAGAGTTGTACCCAGACTGAAGAGACCAGGTTAGACACTAAGAGTCAAACGCTGCACATTGTCATGTGGAACTTATAGAATTAAGTCAAAGACCTGAAGTTTCTAAAATCCTATTTCTCGGTGAAGTTCCTTTGAAAATTAGGTGGATTAAGGTTAAGTCCAGACCATTCTCGATTTCAGCTCATAACTCGGTTCAGAACCCAAAGACTTTTCATAGATGCAATTGAATGTGATGCTGATGAAGTGCAGGTGTGTGAAATAAAGAAACATTTTTTTAATGCAAAACTAAATAAGAAACCATTTTTTTCAAAGATTTTGGGCATAGTTAGTGTTAGAAGCAAAACTCCTTTTCTTTTCTTTTGTTTTGTGATTTTTTTAAAGTTAGTTACCAGCCCGTAAATACATATAGACTTATGCAAAAGTACGAGATATGGGTAAAATACATATACAGTATATATACAGACCCCCCTATACTTAGCGAGTGTTGTGTCCTCAGAGCACAAGAAGGAAAAGAAGACATAGCTCGGCCTAAGCATAAGAGAGTGAAAAAACAATATATGATGGTTCGCCCCCCCTATACATAGACTGTCAACACTCTAAGTATAGAAGAAGAGAGGAAAAAATGAAGCGATCGGGATATGTGGATGAAGAGACTATATACAGGTGGGTGTCGGTTCCCCCTATACTTATGCTCTGGTCAGCAGAAAGGCGGAATGATCGGGAGATAAGAGAAGGATGGTATACACAGATGGCATCGATCACCCCTATACTTAGTCCTTGGCCTAAGCAGCGGAAGAAGCTGTACAAAGAGACCAATGTGGTTGGGAGGGAGGGTGGGTAGCCGATGATTTAAGGTGGTTTTCGACTAATCTTTTTGTAAGCCTGTGATGGGATATCGGTATAACGAGACGTAGATGAAGCATATTATTCCCAACTATTATCAGTGTCATCCTCAGAAAAATCATAATGGATAGTAGATGAAACATTTGAGTCAAAGGAAAGGTAGCCATCATCAGAGTTATCCTCAGAGGAATAGTATTTGAAAGTGGACACACTCCAGATATTCATGTATTTTTGTTTCTTCAATTGTTTCCTCAAAATTCGTTCCTTTTTGGAATCAACCGGCTTGTCCTCAGATGAATACTTAGAAGCACCGGTCTCAGTCAGCTCATAAGAAATAATTCCAGTGTACTTATAAAGGGCTGGAGCATCAGCTTTCGATGAATAGTAGTTAGGAACGGGAGTCGTCCAATGAGAATTGAATTTTGGATCCTTGCGAAGATAAGGCTTTAGAGCTGCCGAACATACTTCACTCATGTAGATTACCTTTTCCGGACCCGATGAGGGATCATGAGATGATTCCTCTTCCGAAAGGTCAAAGGTGACTTTCTTTTTCTTGTTTCATGAAGGTGTCGGTTCACTTAATGTTGGTGCACTCTTGATTTGGGATGATTTGGTCAAGATATTCAGAGTAGGTAGCCCCTGGGTGCGACCATGCATATGTCTCAGGATCATATGATTCATATACTTGATTCTCCATGGTGAGTGCAGCTGGGAAAGGGGCAGGGGGGAGTTTCTCTAACCCAATAGTCTCATCAACAACTGTTATCTCAGGTATAGCAGCGGGGTAGGGCTCTTCTACCGCTTCATGGTTGCGGTTGTCGGGGACTTCATGGGTTCCTCAGTAAATCGTGATTTCTCAAAGATTGTGTCAGATCGAAGTGCTTCCAATGCCGTAAAATTGATTTTCCGAGTCTCACAATCAATAATTGCCTTAGTCAATGCTAAGAATGGCTTTCCGAGAATATTTGGAGACTGAGTGAATTCTCCTTCATTCTCAATATCAATAATTGTGAATTCCGCTTTGAGCGGAGCACCTTGGAATATCATGATGACAGAAATGATTCCTCTTGGCCGCTTTATCGATCGGCCCTCCAATTGAACAATCTCTCGTATTTTCCTGACCGGTCCGAGTTTGAGTTCGTGAAACACAGAGGTCGGGAGGATATTGATTGGTGAATCGTCATCAATACGAGCATGGGTGAAAATTGTGTCTTGATTATGCAGTCAAATCTGGGCAACCGCTTCACTATACGGCTCTTGGTTTTTCTCCTCAACACCAAGGAGGAGGCCATTGATAAGATATGTCTTTCAGTCTTTGTTCTAATCCTTCCCTTCTTTTTGATCATTAATTTGTCCATTACAAATCCTTTAAGGTCGTGGAAGTGTTCAACGGCCTTTATAAAGGGAAGTTCAAACATCAGTCTTTTTTCCAACGCTTCCCGTAATGCAGGATCCAAATTCTTCAGATCTTCTTCAGTCTCAATTTTTATGAAATTTTCTGAATTTTCAATTTTACTGGTGTTTTTAATATTCCCATTGTTTTGGTAGTTTCTGTGTGGTGTGGGGATGTGGTGTGTTCCTCAAATGAGCAGGGGTTCTGATTTTCAGAGTAGGAGTCAGAGGCATAGTCATTTCCAGGGGAACAATATGCAGAAGTGTTGTTGTCAGAATCGTCCCCAGATTTCTGAATATCCTCAAAAATTTCAATCATAGATCTAATCATTTCCTCATTCATTTTTATATCTGAGCTCCCAGAGAGTGAGATCAGTCGGTCGGCAAATTTTTGAAATCTATCCTCTATTAATTCAAATCTTTTATTTATCCTCAAAATATCACTCTCAAAAGTCTGTTCATGATCAATCATGGGAGCAGTCCATGTGTGTTATTTGTGATCCAATAATTTCATCTTCCATTTTTCTGTATGTGTTGAGAGGAGAGTTTCTCGGAATATCTGACACATGCTCATTATTTTCTGAAAATTTCTCCTCAAAAATTATGGAAGGAGGCTGCTCAGTAGAAGGGTTTTACGGGAAGGTGTAGGTCTCATACTCAACATGCCGTGACTAGGGCATGTCATCCTGGTTTGGGTAGAGTCTACTTCCATGGTCATGATTGATCGTATCCTCGAATAATGGGGTCATACAGGGTGCATATGTGTCGATCTCATCCATGTGTTCCTCTGTATGTATAGGTTGATCAAATGAGTGATATTCAGGTTGGTGAATAGGGATTTGATCATTGCAATCAATCCAACATTGATGATCATTAAGTATGGGTCTATCCATATGGGTTTGGTTTCTCGGCCAGTCATGAGACTCAAAGGTATTTTGAAATGGTTCATCAACGAGAAACCGGGAATAAGATGGTTCAGTCCAAGATGGTAAGTAGTCATGTGTGGTTGGATGATTCGAGTAGGAATTCAATGAGGGGGGCTGAATTCATCCACGGTTGAACGTCTCCCGTAAATATTGGAGGATTATTGGAAGAAGAGGATATAGTTGATTTAGGCCTAATCGAGACAAATTCATTTTCATAGTATAGCTCTGATGGGTTTTCAGATAAATATTCGACCATTTTTGAAAGAGTTGAAAGAAATGATGTGTTGGATCTGCAATTTGGAAAAAGTTCCATGATGAAATTTAAATCAAGAGATGAGAGAGATGATTGCACATGATAGTCAAAAGAAATTTTATCAAATGTGTGGCTTTTGATCTTCGATATCGGTTCACGCATACCAATGCAAACACAAATCAAATCCTGGGTTCACCAACTCTTACAATGAAGCCGTAAGAGTTCGGCTATTATCTTTTCAATTTTAAGTTGGTGATAAATCAATCTTGGAAAGAATTTAGCGAGTTGTTAGGTGCATAAATTTTCTTAAAGATTGGCCTGAGTTTGTATGACTAGTTGCATCTACTTTCAGCCAGTATAGGTGGAAGTACGGACCGTAAAACAACTACCTCTGTTACTTAAGGACGGAGCCTTACACGGTGTCCTTTAAACCACCCACTCTGCTAAGGAAGTCGGGACCGATCACCAGCTACACGTATTCCTCACAAAGAAGTAGCTGTTCATTTTTAAAATCAGTAGTCTGAATGAAAATATCGGAGCTTGGTTCTAACCTTAAGTGTCATCCCTCGCTCACTCAGAAAAATAAAAACATCCATGGTCGGGGTTACTCTCCCGCAAAAAAAATCTTGATTTATAGGTTAATTTAAAATCATATGTATTTAGCAGTCCCAATTTTAATTAGGCGATCACTGAAGAATTAAATGATCACAAATATACGTCTACCGTCTAGTCCCGGTTTCCTTTTAGAATTATGTGACAAAATAAGAGAGAGAAATTCGGGAAAAGCCGATTTTGTGAAAAACGATGATGTATGCTTAGTTAGAAGACTTATAATGAATCCTCGTAATCTCCATGTGGGATGCTAGATAGAAATTGAACATTTATTCTAAATTAATGCGAGACGATGAAAACCGCACCTAAGCAGAAAGTTCTATTAGCGGGAAAGAATTGAGTTAAATTTTGGCTAAATTGAATGAGCTATGTGTGTCTCAGTTGAAGTGGAGTGCGAGTTAATTCCTACGAGCTCAATCAAGAAATTAAAAATGCTCTGAGAGTCGTATGTGCAGGTTTATCCTAATTGCAACTCAAGTCAGGTCCCACCCTCATCAGAGAGTGAAACAGGCCACGACACACCACAGAATAAAGTTCAGAGTCTTTTAACACATGTGAGAGTCCAAACAGACACTGCTATAAATGAGAAATTAATTACAGAAATTAACATTGTAGAAATTAAAATCCTAGACTCTACGCTCTCTCACGACTCGACTCGATCTTAATTTAATTGTGGCTTTCAGAAGTCGGTGAAGATGCATCGGTTTCTTGAAAAATCGCTTTACGTACGTCGGGTAGCTCGCAAGAAAAATAAGAGAGAATGCGTAAGAGAGTGACTTAAAAATAATAAAATGGACAAGAAAAATAAATGCAGCAAAATAAATGGAATTTGTGATGAGAAATTCAGGGGTCAGACTACTCAAATGGGAAAACCGAATAAAAATTATTAAAACACAAAACTAAGTCGTTTGCCTCCCCGGCAATGGCGCCATCTGACGAATCCGAAATTCGCTATGTTAAGAAGATGTATTTAATCGTGCGTAAAAATAATGAATTGTTGTTTCGTTGTTCGTTGTAGGCGGCAATCGGAATCGGTCAAGAAAATAACCATACAAAATATCCGTCAATTTTAATGAAAGCGGTTTTATGTTTATATTGCTTTAGCAAGTCCCAATGTCATACACAAGGAGGCAAAGGAACAACCTAGAATTATATCTATCGAAATTTGTGAGCGGTTTTCAAGGCGGTCTTTTTTTTAGAATTTTTAAAAGCAATAAAGGATGCAATATGCAATTTTAGCCTATTTTAGGGACTAAAATATCAAGTACGTCCAAATGATGTTCGAAAAATATGAAACTTGGCTAAGATGCAAAATATGACGAAAAGAATGCACTGTAATATTTTTGGAATTTTTTGATGTAATATGAATATTTTATGAATATATAAATATAAATAGATTGAATTTCAATATTTAATTATAATAAATATGAAACCTAATTATTTTCAAGGAACAAAATTATCTAAGTTTTATCACTAGTTGATTAATCTCAGAAAAATTTAGACCTCGAAAATACTAGTTTCAGTACCTATTAAAAATCAAACACTGAAATATGCAAAATGATTATTATAGGGCAAACTATGCATGTAAATTCAAATCTTTTTGGGCACAATGTCAAGCAAAATTAAATCTACAATAGGTGATTTTTTGGGAATCTTTAGAGCAACGGTTAATCGAATATAAATTTTAGAGAAAGAAATGTGCAAAATATGCCATTTTCCACAGAACAAATAATTATTAATTAACCATCAATCACAAAAATATCCACAATATGTCAGATTGTGGAAAATTAAATGACAAACATCATGTTATTTTTTTGGTGAATAAAATATGTAATTTAGAGGTCTAATCTCAATGGCGAACACATGGGTCTTTCTGCAAATTAAATAAAATAAAATATATAAAATGCATGGGGGACATATATGTAATTACCGATAAGATGAGGGGGCAACTGCAAAATAGCCACCAGTTCACGTGCGCTGCACGTGACCTGGTCGGTGGAGGCCCCTTTGCGTAATATGGTGAGATGGCAGGGGGGCCTTCGTAAATGACCCAGTGGGTCACGTACGTAGCACGTGACCCCTGGCTGACGTGATGTTGAAGCAGGTGGTCCCTCCCGCACGTGCTCCTAACGTGGGAGGGCCTCGGGGTAGGCGCCCGATTGCTGGCGGTGTGTTGAGGCGGAGGACGGGGCATGTCTTGAGTTGACGGAGAAGACGTCGGACGGAGTAGTTGGCGGTGGAGCCTGAAGCTGATGAATTTGGTTGTCGTAATGGTGAGTGTCATGAACGAAGAAGAAGGTTGTCAAAGATGAGTTAATGACGTAGTCGAAGTCAGTAGAATTGTCTCAACGGTGAAGTGGAGCTTGGCAGGTCGACGGGGCGGCGCTGCGACAAGCTTTGGATTGATCGGATCTCGCCGGGGAGGCGACGCGGTGCTGTCACCGCCATGAAGGGTCTCCGTGGTGCAATCGGCAGATGGCTTCAAAGAAGGTCGACAACCACTTTAAATAGGGTTTTTGGGTTGGCCGGACATGGAAAGAGGTCTTCGGGGATCAGCGATGGAATCGAGGATGAGATGCTTCGAGGTCTGTGGGATTCGATTAGAGATTAGGATGACGGTCGGAGATTGATTGAATCGGAGCTTGAAGGAGGCCAACGAAATCAGCGAGAGGCAGAGAAATCATGGGGATACGGCGGCGGTTAGATTGGGAAAGGGAGGCATGTTGAGGAAGATGACCAGCGGTCGTCCGATCGGACGGCCGCGAACGTGCCACGTGGCGATGTTTGGGGGAGAGGGGCGGGCATGTGCGTGGAGTGTTCCTGGGAGGCATGTGCGACGTACGTGAAGAGCTTTTATTTTTTATAAAACAAGTTTAAAGATGCCAAAAATGGCTGACACGTGGCGACTCCAGTAGCGGCCACGTGTTAGCACCAGAAAAATCGAAAATGAAAATTTTGAAAATCAAAAACAAATAGCAAATGGCCTTGGATCAAAAATGTTTCTTCACGAAAATTGCTTGTTTCGATGAGATCTACAACATTCATGAAAACATCAAAACCAAAATCGATCAAATGATATAATTTTTATGTCATTTCATGTCATTTTTAAATTAGAAAAAATATGATAAAATCAAAGATAAATAATTACAAATTAATCTATTTTTTTATTTTTATTAATTAAGAAAAAGAATAAAATAAATAAAATATGAAAAATACCGATTTTGTACAGTTGGTTAGTGAAGAACGGGACTAAATTTGTTTCTTTGATTTAAAGCTCAGGTTGGATTTGGATTTTTGTGCACTTTAATAAAACTTTCGTCAAAGAAGACAAATGAAAAAGAAATGAACTAAAATAGGTTAATTACGTGCATATATATTTAGGTCAAAAATCGCTAAAATACAAAATGTACAAAAGAGGCTCAAAACCCAACTTTCACATACGAGCTCCGATTCACTTGAACTAGGTTTTGTTTTGAAGGTCATTGAATGTACATTACTTCAAAAGTGAGTAGCATTAAAATGGACACTGGATGAGGAAGATATGAGGTTTTTAGTCCAGAAATCCTGAAACTAGGGTTTGGGTTTCTAGTCCACTTATTTGGGTTAGTTATTTTTTTGTATTTTTCTTTATTCTTGTTAGTGATATGTACAAAGTGGAAGTGGTTTTGGGTTGCTTCTTATTTTGTGCAGAAATTCATGCTAAAATGAAATTTTTATGAAAACATGCATGAATGATAATCATGCAGAATAGATGCAAAATTGCTATTGATTTTTAGGGATTTGAGCTTAATAAATGAGATTTATAGTGATGAATCCGAGATTCATAATGGACCAATCAGATTATTCTCAATCAAATTTATGTAGAAATTAAAAAAAATAGCAAAAGATTTTATT
This sequence comes from Ottelia alismoides, assembly GCA_037367405.1. NCBI lineage: Eukaryota > Viridiplantae > Streptophyta > Magnoliopsida > Alismatales > Hydrocharitaceae > Ottelia > Ottelia alismoides. The sequence goes on from JAZKJV010002976.1 coordinate 194,232, forward strand.
TAAAAATATTTACAGAATAAAATATGTTTATTTTTTCATACTATTTTTAGTGTTTTTTATTTATTTTTTTTAAAATAAATTATGTTATACATACTATATTATATTATATACATGTATAAAATACATGTGTATTTTTTATTTTTATTCTTATTATTATATTTTTGTAATATTCCAACTTTATATTTTATTTTTTTACAACATAAAATTTAGGATATAAAGTAATTTTTATTTTATTTTTATCGATTATTTATAAGGAGAAATAAATAGGTATAGGTACATATATACATGGCATGTCAAAGGGTGAGAGAGAGAATTTATTTTGTTTATATTTTAATTTTATTTTTATGATTTTTTTTATAAAAAAAAGTATACAAGATATTAGAAACTCATTTTTATTTAATTTTTGTGAAAATAAAATATGTACAACTAGGAAGTACTATATACAAGGTGAATGGCCCTATCTCTCTCTACTTGTTTTATTTTGTTGTCAGGCCACTGCTTGGCCCTCCCTTGGGTTCGGGTCACTCAATATTTTTTCTAAATATCTCCTTCTTTTTATTTTATTCTTTATTATTTTATTTTTGCACAAAAACATTCTAATTATTGATATTTACAAAATCATGCCAATTTGGTAACTTATTGTATTTATAGCTATATACCTGTGGTTTTGCCAAGATAAGTAGCTAAAATAAAAGAATAAAAAGTGATGAATGGAGATTCATCATTCCTCATTGGCATTCCCATTGAACTTTCGTAGCAGACTCAGAAAATGGGGCTTCAACTCGAACGCTTCAGGGGGAACCAGAAGTAGAAGCCAACTATGCATCTCATTTTCTTCTAGGTTGTAGGCATCTACCATGGGTGGGTCAATTCCACCTGTTGCTGTTACCTGTCCCATCCTCGCCTCCAGATCTGCATTCTATTGTTCGGTTGTGGCTAAGCAGGCAAGGATTTGATGTATTGGGTCATCTTTGTGTTCCTCATCCTCCTGGGGTCTCTTAGGAGGCATTTTGGTCTCTGGTCCGTCCTCTTCACTTGGGTAATGAAATTGGTCTCGGTTAGAGGATGTATTAATGAAGACATTCTTACTGAGGCAATGGTTTTCCATGGTGAGTTGAGAAGAGAGAAAAAGGATGGTTTGAGGGTAACCATCCTGTTGGTGATGTATCCCAAACTCAAGAGGGTCATGATCTCGAGTTGGCCCAAGTTGCGCTTAGGCCAATGAAGACAGAATTCGTGAGGGGCTAAAGGAAAAATTTGCAAAGTGTCAATACATATCCCCCCAGTCAGTCATCATGGATGGCGAGAAAAAGAATCAAGAGTGTGAGATAGGATTTTACTCCTACCTGAAGCAAGCAAGTGAATCCAAACCCTGATTTTCACACTGAACACAATGAAGGACCCGAAACATGGTGCAATTAGTCTGTTTGATTTTAAGTGTGATTTTTCAGACAAGTAGCAAAGGTTACGCAACCTAGAGGGAAGTCGGCTCAAAGTCTAATGCGTCTTCCCTATTTAACATGTCGCCTAATATACCGGTGCCCTTCCTTTCTTCGCTCCTATCCCAAGCTGATGAGCTCAAAGACCTACCCCTATCTACCTGCGAACAGGTGGAGGCTGACAAGGATGGAACTTCACCCTGAAGGGTTACTAGAAACTTGTCACAAAGCACCGCTGGTTCACCCCTATCTACCTGCGAACAGGAGGAGGTTACTTGGGTCTATTCAGTAAACCTGAAAGAATTAAACATGTGATATTTGCTAGGATCGAGGTACGTGATATGGAAGGTGGGGATTTTTGCTCTCCCTCAGGATGTGCACACACACTCTGTACCCTCACTCATCCTAACATCAAGGTCAGGGTTACTCTCCCACAAACAGATTTTCTGATTTTATTGATTTTTTTGGTCAATTTTTCTTAGTACTCCTAGTTTTAAGTTACGTGATCGCTGGATTAATCGAACCACAAAGCACTCCTATCATCCAGTCCCAATTTCCTTTAGACCTAAGTTTGAAAACCATGGGGGACGCAGTCGAGAAAAGCTGATGCACTTTAAAAACAATGATGAATGCTAAGTATAGAAGACTTACAATGATCCTTTCACTTTTTTTGCGGGATGCAAAACATAATTGAAATTTTAAAACTATATGAATGCAAGAGATGAAAAGCCGCTCCTAGATAGATAGTTCTATTAGCCAGTTGAGAACAGATTAATTTTGGCTAAGATCTATGGTCGAAGTGCGTCTTTTATGTATGAAGTGTGGTCCTAGAATTTTACGAGCACAAATAGGTCCTAAAATAGCTCTAAGAGCCGCAAGTACATGTCCTATTCTACGCAAAGCAATCCACAAAACACACGGGGACACGTTTTTCTTATACATACATGTGCGAGAACACAAACGGGATCCCCTCGAAAGATGTAAAATGAAATATAAGAAAAGTACAAGTCCTCCCACAATCACTTAAAAAATTTTAATGAAGGATACTCAGCTTGCTTGGTGAAGTGCCTTCGTCTCCTCGTATTCCTCGCACGAAAATAAATGGAGGTCAGATAAAGGACGACACAAAATAAGCAAATAAAGATGACTGGAAAATATACACAAGAAAAAGCTGGTAATCAAACTACCCTGGGGATGGAAAATCGACAGTCAGAATTCTCTAAAAATTAACCTAAGCCATGCCTGCCCGACAACGGCGCAATTTTGAGAACTTCCTGGACTACCTTTGTTAATTCAACCAGATTAATGATCGAATTAAGTTTTGTCATTCGTTGCAGTCGGGTAATCGAGAACTTGTCAAAAAAACCACTAGGATCAATGTTTAATTAATTTCATGCGGAAAATTTATTTTACCTGGGAAAGCCCAAGGTCGAACACAGAGAGGCAGCTATCTCCTTAGGTAAATTTTCAGTTAATTTCGATGTCAGATTTTCAGAAGAATATTTTTGTTCTTTTTGTGATTTTTTTGTGAAATGATGAAGACACAATGCAATTTCAAGCCAAATTTTAAGTTAAATCACAAATGATATTAAAAAGAAGTCCAAAATTAATGAAACCCGGTTAGAAGATGATATGCGATGAGACTAAGCTACTGCAATATTTTTGGAAATTTTAAGCTCCAATTATATTAAATATGAATTTAATATGGATGTAGTGCAGTTTTTGCGAGATTAATTTTAATTAATACCAATGCACATTATTTTTAGATATAAAAATTATCGTAGATGTATCTCTATGAGAGGAATCCATATAAATTAATAGACCTAAAGAATGATGTAGATTGGACCTATTAAAAAATAATTAAGCAAAATACTATTTGATTTATTCAGGCCACGTGATACGTGAAAATGTTTTGATTTTTGGGCACAGTGCAAAACAACTTAAATTATCACTAATGTGATTTTATGATGTTTTTTGGAGCAATAAACAATTTAGTAATTATTTTAAAGCACACAGTGGGCAAAATATGTCAAATTCTACAAAGATATTGATATTAAATTCCGTGAAGCTCACGAAAATATGACATGTGTCACAAAAAACAAGCACAAGTTAAAATACAACATGTAATTTTTGGAATTTAAAAATGATGAGAAATGGATGCCTAAATATGCGTGCAAACACATGGACCAAAATGCAAGACAAAAATTTAAATTGCTTATAATAGAACATGCATACAGGGACTGAAGTGCAAATACCTATAATGTAGAAGGTATGGATGCAAAATTTCCACGAGGACAAGTGCTCTTCATGTGACGTGCCTAGCAGGTGATTTGCAATTCTTGAAACTTGTAGGGGGCCTTTGTGAAATTTACCCAACTCATACGTGAGGGACACGGGAGGAGCTAGGCTCGGGAGGCTCTGCAGGCTAGGACGTCGGCTCAGAGGTGCTGGAGGTTCTTGTTTCGGTTGCTCCGAGCCTAGGTTCGGGGAAGAGGCTCAAAGTGCGATGTGGCATGATGTTGGACCGTTAGATCTAGAGAGATCCAACAATTGCGGGGGATGGAGACGTGGCGCGACGCTGGTAGTTAGAGCTTGGTGAATCCAACATAGGCTAGAGATGCAGGCGTGGGGAGACGTGGCTCGGATCAGAACCGTCTAATCAAGGGGATCAAACGGCAGCAACTTGTCTTGCTCCTCAGTCCACTACCTCCTACGGCAGACTTGGCGTGGCTCCGATGAATGGGGTCTGGCTCCGTCGCACTCCCCCGTAGCCGGTGAAGCTCGCTGGTGGGTCCTGATTAGCTAAGATCAATCGAAAAGGCGTTAGGAAGCCACCGAGATGTCTAAAGGAGGCAAAGGCGGTCCTAATCCCAGCAGCGATGAAACTTTAAGGAGATCCGGCGAGACGTCCGATCAGTGAAGATAACATGCCTGCAAGGTTAGATCGTGCTAGAAAAATAGGAGCTCATGCTCGTCGGAGTGTGTGCATGTACGAATGAGGCATGAGGATGGAGTGAAAGGTGACAGGTGGTCTTCCTCCGCTATGACGGCAAAGCTGTGGTCAGAGAGGGATTGAAGTGTCATGAGGGTAAATGGATTGTACCGTGAAGATGGAAGCTCCTCCACGGAGATCAACGGATGATGAATGAGAGGTGTAGATGATCGAAGAAGGCAGAAAAAAGTCTAGAAAAGCAAAGGGAAGAAAGAATAAGATCAGAGAGGAAATGGCTAAAGCTACCTGGGGTTGGAGGCACGCTGAAGCGGCTTCGATCATCTCTCGAGGGGAAGTAGCGGGTCCTATCTCAAGAAGCTCGTTGGAGGAGCTGTTACACGGTGAATAAATGTTGTGTATCTCACGGGAGGTGGGCCACTATCTTCGCTCTTTCTCGCACTCAATTGCTGTCACCAATGGGTAGATTAGAGCTCTAGGGTTCCTGTTGCTATGGCAGATCGGTTCGAAGGTGGCCCGAGGCTGGATATTTATAAGAAGAGGATGGAGGTTCAGGTGATGGAGGCATGGAGTTCGTGGGGTTTAAGGAGCGAAGAGGAAGGGGATCAGTGAGATTGTGGGCTCTAGCGAGTACGAGGGATGTCAGGGTGACATCGTGTGGAGCTCCATGGGCGCAGATGGTGGCTGATGGGCTGACGAAAATAGAAAGCGCAAGGATGGAGCGCGAGGTGGGCGACATGTGTGAAGAAGAAGAGCGGAGGTGGAAGACGATCTTTGGATCATTGGATCTCGTGATCCAACGGCCCAGATTCAGGCTCTAAGGAGTGTCTTGGATTAGATCCAGGGGTTCTGATCGAAAGGAGGGGGTTAAGCCACATGGAGGAATGGGATGAAGGCTACGGGCGGTGTAGATGAGATCATGGAAGATGATCCAAGTGTCCGTATTTAACAGGAATGAGCGGCACAGATGAAAGTGTGCTGGAGAAGATCTGTCGGTGAAGATGCATCCACGTGGCGCTCTAAGGTTAAGGCGCTGGTGAACAGCGTGGATGAAATCTTGGCCTAGATCAAACGATTGGGAGCTGATGCGGTGATGAATGGCTAGGATTTGGAAGGATATGAGGCCATCGGATAGTCAAGAAAGAGGGGCACGTGGTGCGTGATGTGTAGGTCACGTGGTGTAAGCAGAGGGCGCCATGTGGCCCAATCTGAAGGGCTTAAAAAGAATGTGAAATAAAAGGGAGAAAATTGCAAAATTTGGGAAAACTCAAAATATGAAAGTTGTAGATCTCAATGAGATCTACAAGTTTCATGTTGACAAAAAATGGAAACAAGGTCGAATAAAGTAATAGAATACAAGGGTACAAATATGCATACATATAGTATACAATGGGGGCCCAAAACCCAAGTTTTGCGTAAGAGCTCCAATTTAAATGGAACTGGCACTACAGGAAGTTCCAGCTTTGGAACCGTCGCTAATACTTAATATCAGGAGACGCTCTGCGAGCTGGCGTCCCCTTTTGTAATAGCTTAATAGGGACGGTCAGAAAGACCGTCCCTTCTGCCTAGGGGACCCATTCGGGACGGTCTTGACCGTCCCTAATATGCTTCTGTTGGTGTCGCCTCCTGTAGTGAATCTATGTGGATGTCCAGAGGGGACGGTGAGCAACGACTGTCCCATCTGACTTGCGAGGGACTTTGGGGACGGTCATGACCGTCCCATATACGCCTCTGTTGGCGTCGCCTCCGGTCTTTTATCCTAAGGGAGCGACCAGAGGGGACGATCAGTGGTGACCGTCCCCTCCGCTCTGGCAGCTCCTTTGGGGACGGTTCTGACCGTCCCCAATACGCTTCTGTTGGCGTCGCCTCCGGTTTTTTTCCTTAAAGGGAGACCAGAGGGGACGGTCACGAAAGACCGTCCCCTCTGCCCTAACAGGTCCTTTGGGGACGGTGCTGACCGTCCCCAATACGCCTCTGTTGGCGTCACATTAGGTCAGTGGCCTGACCAAAGGGGACGGTCGCCGAAGACCATCCCCTTTGCCCACCAAAGGGGACGGTTTCAAGTGAACCGTCGCCGATCGTCTCCAATGGAGACGGTTGTTACGACCGTCCCCATTGGTTAGATCGAAAAAACCCCTTCGCCCTTCGTTCTTCCTCACTTTGCCCTCTCCCAAAAACGCCGCCCAACATCGCCCCTCCCAGCCAACGTCGCCCCTCCGCCCTCTTCGTGGTTCCGGTCGTCCTCAATCTTATTTTCTGGTATATAGTAACACTCCTTTGTATTTATTCTTGTTTATTTTGCTTAATATTCTTGTTTGGAATGTTATTCCCCATGTGAATGGGTTTTTTGTTGTTAGGTTAGGGTTGCTAGATTTGTTTAATGTAATATGTTTTTCCTCATGTTATGATGAAATATCTTTTTGTTTATGATAAAACATAGAGATTTAGAGATACATGTTGTTTAATGTAATACCTTGTAGTTTAATGTAATAGCTTGTTGTATAATAATAGGATGAAATCTCTAATAATAGGAATACATTGTATAGAGAACCATGTTATAGGATGAAACTTGATTTAGATTAAACAACATGTTATAGGATGGAACTTGATTTAGATTAAACAACATGTTATAGGATAGAGGATAACATGTTATTGGATGGAACATGTTAAACAACATATTGTAGGATAGAGGATAACATGTTATAGGATGAAACATGATATAGGATTAACATGTTATAGGATGAAACATGTTATAAAACATTGCTTGTTTATATTAAATATAGTGTGCTTGTGTATATTAGATTTAGAAATTCTTATTGTGTATAAGAGAAACACTTGATTACAGTTTAGGGTAGAAAAACTTGTTATCTATAATAACATAATGGTGGTGGATTTTATTCTGATTGTGCAGTAAAATGGATAAGTCATGGATGGATAAGAGATACGATGATTTTCAACAATATAAGAGAGGAGTGATTGCGTTCTTGGATTGGGCATTTGAAATAGAAAGAGTTAATAAGAAATTTGGTGGTCTTAAGATTTATTGTCCATGTGTGAGATGTAAGAATATTAAATGGGATGTTAGAGAGACAGTGTATAACCATCTTATACTCAACGGATTTTGGTTACATTACTCCATTTGGACTGAACATGGAGAGGGTATAGATTTGCGAATGGATGAGGATATGGACGTAGATGCAGGCGTCAGTACACAAACCTTGAATAATGTTGGTCACGAGCTATTTGAACTAATGGACGATTTAAAAAGACCTGAGGCACATTACTTGGGACAGGTGTGCAGAGCTAGGGTCCCTCTCCACATTACACACTGGGGTTTAGTGGAGCGGTCAATAAAAGATGCCATTCTTCATGATTTGGAGGTATTTATAATATTAACAAACCAAATTTTTTCTTCAGTATATATATAAAAAAACTTATTTATGTTTGCTTTGATTTCTTTGCAGTCTAGTTTTTTCCTGAGACCGTGACCCAGCCACTGATGCTCTGATTTTAGGCCATGGGGGGAGATGTTGCGTAAATATCGAGGTCGTCTGAAGGCCCGAGTGAGTACCTTTCTTTATAGTTAAGTACAAATTTGTTTTTCATCATCTAAGTATATAATTAATTTTCTTAATATTTTAAAGTACTTCGACCCGAAGCTTCCATTGGAAGACAATTTGGCAAATTGTCCTCCGAATGTACCCGCAGAACAATGGAGCGCAATTCTCACTATTTGGATGGGAGAAGAACATACGGTATGTGACACATATATATATATATGCATTTTATACATATATCATTCGGAATTCTTTTATTAAAATTACTATCTTCGTATAGGGCATCTCAAGGAAAAATGCTGAAATTCGGAGGAAAGGTTTCAAGTCTACCCATAGAATGGGGAGAAGAAACACAAATCAACTGATGGATGACTTCGTAAGTAATCTACTTTATGATTAGTGTTAAAAATGTAACCATTATATATGTATTAAAATGTTATCGTAAGTTTACTAATCTTTTGCCATTAGGAAGTGGAGAACGAGCGAGTGCCCAGTCAAATGGAAGTCTTCGAGAGGTCTAAGAGCTGCGATGAAGTTCATTGGGTAGATCCTGCCTATGGTCCAATTCATGTGAGTTATTCGTAACATATTTGCATCTTTTTTACAAATTAAATGAATCTGAACTTACTTAAATAAATTTGTAGGAGGAGATGGTGAGGCTCACAACCACTGGCTCCGTAGACTACACCGGAACGAGTCATCCACCTCTTACTCCTGATGCGTCCTTCCTCCAGGCGACCGGTCCAGAGCATCAGGGACGCGTCCGTTGTGGTGGTCGTGGTGCCACCATACGGAATTGGTATGGAGTAGGGACCGGCTTGACCTCTTAGAAGACACAAAGGGAGAGGGATTTAGAGAGTCAGTTGTCTAGCATGAATATGGAGATTCAGGATTTGCGCCAACAAATGGAGATTTTCAATGCATTCATGCAGGCACATCAAGGTGGAGCGTCGACTAGCCACCCAACAGTTGATGATAATACCGCTGCGAGGCTAGGCGACGACGATGACGGTGAAGAAGAAGATGATGCTGATGACGACGAGGATGACGACGACGAGGATGAGGACGACGACTAGGATAGCTTAATTAGTTTGCAGGATACTTTAGTATATTGTATAACTATTTTGAACAATTATTGTAGGATACTGTAGTATTTTGAATGCATGTGTTGTTGGACGAGGACCTTATGAATGTGGATTGCATTTTTTTGTCTGGTGATCGTAATATTTATTATGAATACAGATTTTTTGTAACAGGGCAAAATGAGGATCAGATAGGAGGCAATGGAAATTTTTTTTGATAGCATATGAACAAAGGGGACGGTCATTGCGACCGTCCCCTTCGTTCCTAGAGACGGTTATGACCGTCTTCATTTTCTCTCTTTTGGGACGGTCATGATTGTCCCCAATAAGATCCTTTAAGGGACGGTCACGCCCGTCCCCTATGCCAGACTTTTAGGGACGGTCCTGACCGTCCCCTATGTGTGGGTATTGGGGACGGTTTGTAATACCGTCGCGTATACCAAATGCGACGCGACCTTTGGAGACGGTCTTATGACCGTCCCCATTGATCAATGGGGACGGTCATGTTATCTGTAGCGACGGATGTTGACCGTCGCCTGTTCTACTCTTTCTTGTAGTGTGGTCTCATTTTGAACGTCTCTGAATGTGTATTAATTTAATAATGAGTAGACTAGATCGGAGGTTGTTTGAGAGAGATATGTGCATTCTAATGTTCATGGTCTCCAACTAGGTTTGGGGTTTTATTTGTCAATTTTACAAGTTAACATTTTTTTGGTATATTTCTTTTATTGTTGTTAGTACTATGTACATTATATAGTGAATTTATAGAGTTTAGAGTTAGTGTATAATATAAACAAATCTGTGATTTTTACAGATGACTTTGGCTTCTTATTTAATGCGGATGCGAATGCTAAAATGCAAATTTTATCAATGCATGCATGAATGATAATTATGCAATATTGGTGGAAATATGCCTCTAATTACTTCGGAACAAGGCTCTATTTTCTACTTTAGTGATGAATTACAGATTAATCAAACCACCATAGTCTTGATTGGATTGGTGGTCGTACCCCACATTATCGAAGGAGTCTTGATTCCTTCCTATTATCTCCATGGATAATTTATTTAATTGAAATTAATTTATATTGAGTATTACTCAATATATATTTAATTTAATTTGATTAATTCTTGTTGTTTTTTAATAACAAAATAATGGCCCTTACAAGAAACACAAATCAATGTTAACCATTGGATGTGTGTTGTCTATGGATTTGGATCCATGGACTCCCAATATAGGAGGCAACCCTAGATCTTCTCAAAATAATGGAAAATATGCACTCTCCCTATCTCTACACACCAAGTCTCTCTCTATCATTGTGCTAGAGAAAGATCATCGTTGTCGTCACGATGTCATTGTGGCACCGCTTCAACTGCTTGTGGATCTCTGTTTCCTTTGATGCACCTTGCTCGTGAAGAAGATGTTAGATCTCGTGTAACAAGATCAAGAGATTTGCCTCGGGGATCATCAACATGGAGTGCAAGGAGAACGCGTTTCATCAACACGTTTGCAAGTGTCTCCTACATCGGATCCAACTTAAGACAGGAGGTGTCTTCCTTTAGATACTCGATCACAACCACGTTTCAAGAGTTAACCTTAATACTTATTGGTGGTTTAGATGAAACAATACCAGAAGTGTTCTCAGATCATGTGATTTCATCATTTTAAAATTTTTAAAATTTGATGCTCGAGCAACTAGTGCAACTTGTCGCTCCCGATCGCATACGATGTGATCCTCACGCTTCACTGATGCACTTAAGGATTTCCCATATCATTCAGTCTTGTGGACATAAAGAATTAAGTCTCATTGACATATAAAGTTTTAATTCTTGTTCCTATAAAGTCCATGTGAAATCAAGTGGATTGAGGTTTTAAACCAAGCTCCAATATTTAGATTCTATTTAGACTAGTTCAATAGTCAAAATCATTCTATAAAATGCTCTTACAATGCAAAGATATTTTTGTGAAGCAAATTTTTTAGTTTTGATATTTTTATGCAGTTTTTTTAAAAAATAGAATATTTTAGGAGTTTTTTTAGAAATCATTTTTAGCTATGTTTGAAAAATGGTTAGTGAATTAAATCTAATTTACAAGAATTATGTATATATTAACAAAGGGTTTTACACAAGTATACAAGATTTTATATAAGAGCTTTATTTGAATAATTATAGCAATATAATTATGTATAGAATGTTCAAATCATTTTAAAAAAATTTTGCAAACATTTTACAAACATTTTGAAAAAAATATTTTGCAAATAATTTTACAATTATAATTTTAAACATTTTTAAATCAATTTTTACAATATTTTTACAAATAAAGGTTTGAAAACATTTTACAAATATTTTTTCAATGTTTCTAAATATTTTTCAAATCATTTTGCAACCATTTTTCAAAAACATTTGCAAAATAGTCTCAAACTAAGTTCTACAATCATTTTAAAAAAATACACATATTTAAAGGAGTTTTAAATTGATTTATTGTATACCCTTACATAGTATATTAGCCATGTTTTTGAAAATACAGAAAGTATGAGTTATGGCTAACATTTATATATCATTTATACAACCTCTTATACTTAGCTAAAACTATGTCCTCATAGAGACCAAAGAGCAATAAAGGAAGACATAACTCATGCTAAGTACAAAAAAGTCTATACTACAATGACTCAAATAACAGAATAAGAAGTTGATCTCCCCCATACTTATGATCAACTATTCCTAAATATATCAAAATGTTCACAAAGCTGGGATGATCAAGGATTAGAATTCACGAAATCAATGACTCGGCTTGTCTCCCCCTATACTTAGGTTAAAGTATTCCTAAGTATAGAAAAGAATATCAATAAGTTAGAAGACATGTGAGGGAACGAAAAAGAATAACTCAATGCACTCACCGCCCATACTTAGGATCTAGTCATGCTAAGTAACACTGATGAAAGGGCTAAATGAATAAAACGGAAGAATGAAAGAATGAAAGAAAATGAAAAAGAATCAATCAGCGAAAATATGTTTGTTTTCTCATTGATTGAATATGCTATTGATTTTGGGAGTTCTTCTTCAGATACCACATTGATCGTATCGATAACAGACAAGAATGTATTGTGCCCTAAGTGTGGCTTCAATGATTGTCCACTGAATACAAATGGTTGTGTGTCAAATGACAACTCATATATAACAATTATATCAATGTCATGCATAGTCTTCACTACAAATGGTCCAGTCCATTTACTTTTCAAATATCATAAACTTCGTATCAAATAGCCAAACCTTCTTACCAGTATTGATAGTCTTTGTTCTGATATGTGTGTCGTGTTAGCCATGTGAGCCTGAGGAAAGCCATTCCTACAATAAATTTTATTGTTATATTTGATTTATCAATAAACGTTATTGATATTTTCACTCCATATCTGATATAAAGTGAATAAATGCGTAATAAGGCCCCTATGTACAACTAGTGTTATAGACGACAGTGATCATAATGATCATACAGTTGTTGATTCAATAATTGAATCATAGAGGCGTGTGCTTAGATGAATATCTAAGGAGTTAGATTGAGGACTAATCAAGCATTGTCAAATGATTGTTAAGAGATGATCTCAAGCCTGAGTAGGAGATGAAAATCCTTTCTAATTAGGCTAATGTCCGATTGTCCTCTTGATGCAGGTCCTCTGTATGGGAATAGCGATTCGAAGTTGTCATATTAGTTAGGTCAAGGAGCTGGCTTAATGATATCGAGATAACCAAAGTCCTGCATCGTATACTGTCATGATATAGGAAGACATCCTTTGATTGGACATACATGTGTTGTGATGTGTCTGCGTGTGTACATTTGGCAGACCAATTGGTTGATGACCTAACCAAGGTCTATTCACCGACGAGATGGTGTGCATATGAGGGCATATGAGCAATATGATCTCTCAAATGTATCATACAGGTTCACTTATGAACTGGAAGACATGAGCTCACACATGACGGGTTGGGACCTATAAATTCCATGCATGGTCATTGTGCTTTGGAAGCATGATAAAAATTTGTAGGTATGATATATGCTTTTCGAAAGCAAATGATCAATGCCAACTCCCAATGATCAAGATTGAGAAACTTGATGACGAAATCCAAAAGACGATAGTGTAAAATTGATCTATATCTTCGGGTTTATCACGGGTCTTCCAGTATGCAGGATATATAGGTATTAGGAATACGTGAGGGTGATGTGTGTTGGACATGTGAGCCCCAGGAGAACCATTCTTACATTAAATGTTATTGTAATATATATGTTTTATCAATAAAAGTTATTGATGTTTCACTCCCTTTCTGAAATTAAATGAATGAATGCACTATTAGGTCCCTCTGTACAATTAAGGTTATGTACCATGACCATCTTGATGATCATATAGTTGTTGATTCATTAAATGAATCATAAGGGCTAGTGTTTGGATGAATATCTAAGGAGTTAGATAGAGGACTCATCGAGAACCGTCAAATGATTATTAAGAGATGATCTCCAGCCTGAGTAGAAGATGGCAATCCTTTCTCACGCTGAGATCTGACTGACCTCTCTATGTAGGTCCTTTGCATGGGAATAGTGATTCGGAGGTGTTAGATTAGTTAGGTTAAAGGGTTGACTTTGCGAGATCGAGATAACCTAAGTCCTATGTTGAATACAGTCACAGAATAGGCGCACATCCTCTGACCAGAGACAGATGTGTTACTATATGTCTGAATGTGTACATTTCATAGACCAAAAGGTTGATGACCTAACCAAGGTCTATACACAGGCGAGCTGGTGTGCATGCAAGGGCATAAGAGTAATACGATCTCTCAAAGGGATCATGCAGATTCACTTATGAACCGGAAGACATGAGCTCACTCATGAGGTATTGGGACCGATCATATTCCATGCATGGTTATCATTCTTCGGAAGTTTGACAAGAATTTGAAGGTGTGATATATGCTTTGGGAAAGCATATGATCGATACAGATTTCCAATGACAAAGATTGAGAAACTTGGTGATCAAACCCTGAAGAAGACAGTATAAAATTGATCTACATCTTCAGGTTGATCAAAGGTCTTCCAGTATGCAGGATTATAGGTATTGGGAATACCTGAGGGTGATGTGATCATAAACAATTGTATAACCATGATGCTTCCATTCCGAGGAGTGATGTAACATGTTTGGATTTTAGTGGCTCCTCTCAGTAGAGAAGCAATCTGATCTTGGTCCAAGTGTTGGACATTAGTCTGAATGAGATCAAGATGCAATGACAAGATTAGATTTGCGGTCTCGATCTAATCAAGCATCTGTAGCGAGGTCTGTGAGATCTGGATTTGAGATGAGATCTCAACATCCAAGTCACTATACGTGGAATAATACAATCGACATGTCCTTATCTCCAAGTATCTGCGGAGAAAGCGCATGATTCCTGAAGGAGTTCAAGAATGATTCCTTTTATGAATTATGTATCCAAGAAACAAGATGTTGATAATTAAATAAGATTTAATTATCAAAGATAATATGACTAGGATTCATATTGTGAGAATTATTATCCAAGATAATTAAATGGGATTTAATTATCAAGGAAACAGATATTGTGGATAGTGTTATCCATAGTATCTGTATATATTATAAATGTGATTTATAATATATTAGAGAGAGCACTTTTGAAAATAACAGTTATTAATTGTTAATGTGAATTGGATTCACATTAATCAAATAATTGGAAATGTAATTTACATTTTTTGATGGGATTGTGAATGTGATTCCCATATTTTCAATGGCATGATTGAAATATTCACTAATTAATTTGGATTTAATTTAGTGGATAAATTTGCAATAAATGTGTTGTAAATAATTAAGAGATAATGAGATAAAAAAGGGGGAAAATTCACCACCAAAATGAGGTGGCGTCACCCATGAATTGATCATGGGTGACGCCCCATGATTTTAGGGTGGATTATTATCCTCTTTTAAGTATTATCCTATTATCTTGTGACAATTGATTTTACTGAATTAAATTATGTTGATGATCGTGCAACATATGTTTAATTTAATATAAATTAATATGTTTCTGTTTTTTGAATGACAACGATCATGGCCATTGATTAAAAACACATATCAATCTAACCATTCATTTTGTGTATGCCATGGATTGTGATCCATGGACTTCCAAACTAGTATATAAAGAGGGCAACCCTAGCCTCTTGGAGATATACAACATTGTGCACGTCTACTCTCTCTCTGATCTCTCATTCTCACCATCTTTCTCTCTCTAAAGATGGTCGTCCACCTTGTGATCTTGAGGGAAAAGCAGTCTCTTCTACGTCATGGTGTTGTCGATTCGATTGCGTGTGGATCTCCATCTTCTTTGGGGCTTCTTGCTCTAGAAGGAGACGTCAGATTTCATTGAACAAAATAAGGAGATTCAAGGATTGGATCTTTTTCGAGGATTGCGAGAAGCACGTGTCTCATCATCGCGCCCGCAAGTGCCATCTTCGTAGATCGGACTTAAGTCTGGAGGATCTCTTGCTTTAGAAATCTACTGATCGCAACCATTCTTCAAGAGGTATTTCTAATACTTTGTGGTTAGATGAAACGATCCAAGAAATGTTCTTGTGATCATGTGGTTTCATCTCATGATTTAAAATTTTAAATTATGTTGCACCAAGTGCTAGTGCGACTAGCCACTCCGATCGCATGAGATGTGATCCTCACTCTTCCGTGATGCGCTTGAGGATTCCCCATATCCCTTCAAGTGGTATCAGAGCCTTAGGTCACAAAGGTTTTGATACAACCCATAAACCTAGGACGACTTGGGTTTGAAAGGGTTGCGAAAATTTATTGCATTTTGATTTTTGTACCTCTGTTTAATTGGATTTTTTCGGTACTATTTAAATTGTTTAAAGACAAAATATTCAACTGTATTTTGTTCCCATTAAATAAAGAAACCATAGGATCTGAGTTTATGTAATTTGTATTCTATTTGCTCAAGATATGGTCCATTGAATAAACATGTATTCACTATTGCGGGAACTGCAAATCTAAACATGATTAATGAGTTAATTGCTGTTTTGATGCGCCTAGAAATGTTTGAAATATCACTTGGGTTCTGTCCTAAATCAAATTAGCAATCTTATGAAACTGATTTTGCGTAATTTGGATTTAAATCGATCAAGATATGTTGATTTCAGTGAGTAGGGGTCGCTGCTGGAAATTAACAAATTTGATCATAAAGCCTGTGATAGTCATTCAAGTAAATTGATGAAAATTAATAGTTATTTTCTGAAATGGTTATTGATAAATATTTAAAGAGATAATTATTTCATTGAATGACTCTTCACTAACCAAGATGATAAGATAGTTGATCTTGATCATAATTGGTTCATATGAAATCATCAACAAACATTGTTTTCATGCAAAACCCTAGTTTATCCTACAACAGTTGTAGGAAAACTTTTACATGCAAAACCCTCTTGCTTGAATAGGATTGGGGAATTGTTTAGCAAATCTCCTTATGATATTATCAAAGTGGTTTTGATGAATATTATATGGTATAATTTCGGTTGAAAAACCGATGAACATCTCAAAGTACACAATTATCTATTTGGCATTATCCTTTCCTGAGGTGGATATGGTGTCTAGTCAAGAGCGTTGGGGTAGCAGGTCGCACCGGTTGCAGTTTGTCCCACTCCCATTGGTACTGACCATGCCAGCGGGGGGACTCGACAATGCTGGATAAATCAAGGTGTATTTTTCTAATTATTAAAATTCGAATAATACGTACTTTTAGATTATACCTTCTATTCAAGAAATAACCAAGTTTGTTGATTGAAAATTGGATTTACAATTAATTTAATGTGATTAAATTGATTATTTCCAATTAAAAGCACTCTATTATGAATAGATGTGTATTTCCCTTGGAAGAATTAATTATATGAATATGATTCACGATAAATAATTAATTATAATTTGAATATAAGGTGGAGGATCACATAAGTGACATCCATGGTCTCCCATCAAGGCAAAGGATTCCATCACCAGATATTGTATATAAGAGACGCTTGTCCGAAGTGACAGATACTGTATACAATTTATTTGGATCGGGTTCTTTGCTTCTTGAATGAGTAAGGTCGTATACTTAGTAACCCCAATATCGAGTCCTCATATTATTGGGGTGATATTGGATTGTGTATAGTGAGTATTAAGCATGTTGACGATTGGTTCAATTAACAATGGGTCAACATCATCTTAGGGGTGGTGGGACCGGGTGTTAAAGACCGAATTGAGAAATACAAGTTGGACTTGCAAGGCGGAATGTGTTCCCACTTCTCTTTATTCGAGTCACAAGTTCTCATATTATTGGGAAGTGATAAAGATAGAGAGGAGATCCCAGATCTTGCTTGAGATATAATGGTGAGTACATCTCTTAGTTTGAAAGACAATAAGGGAATAATCTTTCAAAGTTGACATAGTAAGACAAATTTGATTTAAAATTCCTTAATCAAATGTTTTAAAAATGAATATATATATATATATATATAATTATATCTAATATAGTGCATTCATAATTTCAAAAAATGAAGTCCATGAACCCACAGAGTTGGCTCCTGGAGGTCAATCAGTTAATCGAACCAAATTATTCGGATTGGATCCGAAATTTGGATCTTTTCCTTTCTGTGGAGCGCATTTCATATGTGCTATCCAAGGGCAAGATTGTAGACCCAACGAGTGTATAAGATATTAAATTTAATGAAAAATATGATGAATATCATGATCTAGCATGATATTATATTCTGGGTTCATTGTCCAATGTGCTGCAAAAGCAACATGTGGAAATGACCTCTTGCTATGATATTATGACGAATCTGAGGGAAATGTTTGGTGACGTCAACCGCATATGGTGTTATAATATAATGAGAAAGCCTATTCGTTGCAAGATGCAGGAGGGTACCTCTGTCAGAGAGCATGTACTCAAAATGTTTGGGTACTTTTCTGAATTGGAATCCCTAGAAGCTGACATGGACGCAGACATGCAAGCTGACTTCATTCTGTTATCGCTCCATAAGTCTTTCAACAACTTTGTTGTCACGTTCCACATGAGCAAAGTTGATTTTATTAACGTCGGGCAATTAGCTGCATTAAAGTCTGCTGAAGACGTAATGAGGAAGGATGGCCCCTCTGCTAGTGCAGTGGTTGCACAAGTGAAAGGAAATACTGATCGGAAGCAAGGTTCTTCAAAGGGTGATGAGCCAAAACATTCCCTCCCTAAATCCGGGTAAGGTAGAAATCAATCTAGGGTCGTTGCGACCCGGATCGAGGAACTTGGACAATCAAGAAAAATAAGGAACCACCAAATATAAAAATCAATCAATGAACTCAACAGCGGTCCTCGCAAATTTATTAAGCTGGTATAGCGACCAGGGTCGGACTCAAGGAGCACGGGTTGGCCGAGATGGCCAACGAAGTAGTCAAGACGATAAAAAATGAAGAAAATGTTTTTGGTGGATTTTAAATATTTTTAAATTTTTTGTGTTTTTAATTGTATAAAAAATGTAAGAAATTGTATAAACAAGCAAGTTCAACAATTTATTTAAACCTTCAAAAATGCACAGAAAATTCAACTAAAATTGTTTTTGTGTTTTTTATGTTTTTAAGTGTTTTTGGTAATTTTCTGGGAATTTTTCAATTTTTAGTTGATTTTCTAAAAATCAAGAAAGGGGAAAACAATGGATCACTATGCATCCAAACTTGAAAGTTCAATTAAAAATATACAATTGGCCTATAAAAATCTGGAGACCATTTTTATGAAAAATATATACAAAAACTAAGCTACAGAAAAAGAGTTTGCATTTTTTGAACTTTATAGAATTTTTAATATTTTTTATAAGATTTTTATGTTTTTTCAATTTTTATGGTTTTTATAAATTCAAATAGCACAAAAATTTAACAGAGCTAGAAAACCACAAAACACACTATCCCTAATTTTCTTATAATTTTTAGAAAAGTTTTTTTATTTTTATTTGATTTTGTTTTCCAAATAGTAACAAAAATACGTGTTTTTGAATTTTAAAAATAATAAAAAGCCCTAAAAATGTCCCAAAAATTTAGTGAAATTTTTACACAGTGGCAAGAGCGACTTATCCAAATTTCACTAGATTTGGGTTTGATTTGATATTTTATTCAATAAAAACAAAGCACACATCAAACAAGGACCTAAGTGAAAAGAAACATATTTCCAGGGCCAAACAATAACAAATATAAAAATCCCAAATTCAATTCTTATTTAAAAAGATGCAATCAGTAACAAATAAAAATTTCAGGACTAAAAGTGCAAATTAACCACACCCTCACGTGTTGATGCACGTGTCTCACATAAACATGGACTATAATGCAAATAAAGCAAACCACAAGGTCCAAGTGGCAAATCTTCTAAAATAAAAACAACTTCCTAAAATATTTACATGACTAATCTCTAAATGCAGAAAGAGGAGGGGCCTAAGTAAAATTACCCCTTTATTAATGATCGACGGATGAGGGTGTGCCACGTGGAGATCTGACGGTGGAGAAGCGTGCACATCTCTTCGCTGGATCAACGCTCCCGATCTGATCCTCAGATGGATCTACGACTGGAGTCGCTCCGCAGGTGGATGGCTACGATCTAATCTGGCGGAGGAGGGCGATCGAACGGTATCTAGAGGTTATCCAAGAACAGACCGCCGGCGAAGTCTGCCGGCCCAATGCGCGCAGGAGGCGTCCTATGGAGCTGCTGAGATGAGAAGAAGAAAGTCTACGCTCGTCCGCAGCTAGTGGGTGGTTCCGATGAGGCCGGGAACCACCGGAGTGGTCTGGCGAGGAGGACCACCTGAAGCTCTTGCTCCTCGACGTTAGGACCTCCAGATGAGGCCCTTTTCGCTTCAAACCTGCACAGGAAGCTTTCTGGGTCGAGGGCAAACTGCCTCGACCCGTTAGCGGGCGAAGGGGTGGTCAGAATGAGGTGGAGCGGAGGTCTTCGGCGAAGCGACGGCGAAGGAGACCTGAGCCTTGGTTCCGGGGAGAACCAAGGTGATCAGAGGTGCGGAGAAGGTGTAAAGGAGTCTCGTGAAGGTGATGGTTGGGTCGGATGATCGGAATTGTGACTAGATTGTAGTGAATCGGTCGGCGAAGGCCGGCGGCGCAAATTGGGCGAATTGGAAATTAACCAAACCTAATGGGTATCAGGGGTACCTGGCGATCGAGATCGACTGTTCTGGAGTTGACGGAGCTCCTGGGGTCTTTGCCTCAATGGCTCGTCGGGGTCAGAGGCTTAGCTCGCTCTGTAGCGGAGCACGACGGCAAAGCTTGCTGGATCAGTGGAAGCAGACCTTCCCTCCTCGCTGCGACACTCTCCTCCGATAGCTATCACTCTAGGGAGAGGAATGGAGGTCCTGGGACTGGAAGATGATGGCCAAAGATGGAGTGAAAGCACTGCGAAAGAAGATGATATATACTCGTAGGGGTCCGGCAAGATGGAGGTCGGGCGAGTGATTCGGAGCTCGGATCCCTAGGAAGATCCCTGGACGTGGATCAGGGATGGATCAAGTGTAATCAGGACCCGGAGTTTGGATGATTAGTGATCGGATCATGCTTGGAGAAATAGGCGAAATCGGGTCGGGGGCAAGGATCTGTCACTAGGTGGTCCTGGGGGGAGAGTTGACTGGGGGTCAACAATCCCCCGTGGACCAATCAAATTATTCCATTTTTTAGTTATTTTTTAATTCGTTTAAAATTAGTAAATGGTTTTATTTCGAAAAAATTCAAAACGAAAAATGTTTATTTATTTTCAATGTATTTTTTAGTGATTTTTATTTATTATTTTTAAAAATAAATAATGTATTTACATTATATTATTATCATATATAGGTATATACACATATGTATTTTTTTAATTTTTAATTGTTTATTTTGCATAATTATTCCAATTTTATATTTTATTCATTTACAACATAAAATTTGGACTAAAAAGGTATTTTTATTTTATTTTTATGATTTATTTACATTAGTTAAATAAATAGGTCTATATACATATGTACATGGTATACATACAAGGTGGAAAATGATTTTTATTATTTTTATTTTGATTTTTCTGATTTTTATTTTATTTTTATAAATATGTACAAAATATGAGAAACACTTTTTATTTTTATTTTGAGGAAAATAAAATTATTTATATACATAGGATTATGTACACCATGATTGACCTTATCTCTCTCTACTTGGTTTCTTTTGCGGTAAGGCCCATGTTGAGCCCTCCCTTGCGATTAGGTCACTCAATATTTATTTTAAATATTTCCCTCTTTTTCTTTTATTTATTTATTCCTTTATTTTTACACAAAAATTCTAATTACGCACAATTACATGATGCATGTATTTTGATAATTTATGATATTTGCAGATATTTACATGCCATTTTGCTGAGGAATCTAGCTAAAATAAAGGAATAAAGAGTGATGAAAGGGGATTCATCACCCCCCTATACTTTACTTTTGGTAGTCCCGCAAACACTTATTTGAAAAAGAAGTGCAAAAGAGAAAGAAAAAGAAAAAGAGAGGAAATCAAGGTTGATTACTAAACTATCCTTCATTAAATTGAAATATGGAGCTCAGTCAGACCTTTGGATTATTAATTTGTCGGAACCTTATTTGGACTTAAGCTTAAAACTTAACAGCCTCTAAGTTCCACCAATTTATGGTCAAGACTTCTCAATAAACCAGATCAGAACAAGTCTACATACACAAACTCTAATGACCATGAATCTTTCCTTGTATTGTGTAAGTGATATGTAGCTCCCCACCTCAGAAGTAATAAAGAAACAACCTCCCTCAACCTGGTAACTCTAATGCCTCGATCTAGCAACTCTTTCCTCGAGAAGAGGCGTATTCCCTTCTAATTTCAAGTGCAACCGGCTCAAGGAGAGGGGGAAGAAGAGAATGGACCATGACCAGTGTAGCCATGTATCCTTGGGAGCTCTAACCAGTGTAGCTGAGTCTCCTGCTGCAAGCTTCATGAGATGGTCATGTATAACATAAGCTTTTGCTTTATTTGACTATATATACTCCGGTGGGATTATTAAATTTTCAATCCGACCGACCACTTTTTGGAGTTCTTTTCTTTTTGCACTTTTTTTTCATGTGCATATGTACAACATATCTATATGGTGCAGCATATATACATAAGGAGTTTTTCCTCTTGAGCCAGTAGACTATCCCTCGTTTGAAGCTTTATTGCAACCCACAACTTCTGTCTTTAGACTTCATAACCACCAGACCAAGTTGAGACGCACTTCCGTCACTATAAGAATAAGAAAGGTTCCGCCTAGAAGTACTACGCTCATATGCTACCCCAAGCCAAAGGAAACTGCCTCCTCACCACCTCATCCGTGGAGAGCTATGTGTAAAGTGATGGTGCAAGTAAAGACATTATCTCTGAGAGTCATGCGTGTGTTGTTAAGTGCTCTACTTAGGGTCATCAAGATGACATATGTTTATAGCCTAGTGGACTCAAAGAATTAAGTCCCAATGGACCTGAAAAGTCTCAATCCTAAGCCCTATAAGGTTCCTCTTATAATTAGGTGGATTAAGGTCTTAACTAATCTCAATTTGTCAATTTAATTCTAGGCCAGTTTAAATGTCAACTATGATTTGGAAAAAATGTGCAAGTATTTTACAAAGATGCAATTTTACAAATATTTACACATGTACAAAATTTTTGAAAAATGTTTGAAAACATGGATGTATGCATGAATGCGAAGTTTTGCAAAATATTTACAAAAATTTACACAAGGTTTTTGCAAACTTTTTGTTTTTCAATACATTCCACAAAAAAATTGTACTATATACATAATTTTGATATGAAAATATTTACACACTATTTACACAAAAAGATTTTACAATTATTTGTACAAAAATAATTTTTATAAATAGATTAGTATGTGCAAGGAGAATTTTATGTACAAGGGAAATTTTTAAATTTTTATGGGTTTTTAGCCATTTTATTTATTAACACACTCACACAAAGTACGAGTTATGGCTAAAGTATATATGAAATATATACGACACCCCCTATACTTAGCTCGAACGATGTCCTCGGAGTGATCAAGAGCGATGAAGAAGACATAACTCATGCTTAGTATAGGGAAGGAAAGATATGTACAAAGATGCATCAAATAATAGAATAAGGAAGACTCGGTGTTTCCCCCTATACTTAGGATCAAGTAATCCTAGGTATAGCAAGCTGTACATGAAGGGAAATCTGAGTGGAAGGATGTACAAGGTCTACCCCCCATGCTTAGAGTGAAATATCCCTAAGTATAGGCAACAAAACAGAGGTAGAAAGAATCAATAGAATACCCGAAAGTCCTACACCCCCCATACTTAGGGTAAAGTACACCCTAACTATAGCATAATCATAGGATGAGAAAAGGGGTGTGTGACTAAAGAATAGAGTGATATGGACAACTGGATCTATACAAGTCGAAAGAACAGTAATAATCAGGTGTGAGATGCAATAGAAGTGAGTCAAGAGACCACATCTCACGCAAAGTGAATCGGGGCAACATCAACGACCCGTGGCTCATGATCTAGATATGGCTTGAGCCGCTGGCCATTAACACGAAAGGTACCATCATAAGACAACTCAGATATGTCAATACTCCCATTGTCATGCACCTTTCTAACCAAATAAGGTCCCTTCCATTTGCTATGTAGCTTTCCTGGAAATAGACAAAGCCTAGCATCAAACAACCATACTCTATGTCCTGGCTCGTACTGCTTGTGGCTGATATGAGAATCATGCCACTCCTTCACTATCTCCTTATAATGTAGGCTGTTTGAAAAGGTTGTATCACGAAGCTCCTCCAGGGCTGCTAACTCTACCCTCCTCTGATCTCCTACATGCTCTGGATCAAAAAGTATATCTGTAACAACCCAAAGTGACCTATGTCTCAGCTCAACAAGTAAATGGAAGGGCTTGTCGTAAATGAGGCGAAAGGGAGATGTACCCAAAGGAGTCTTGAAAGACGTCCTATATGCCCACAAGATCGAGTCCAAACGCTGTGACGAGTCCTTTCGTTTAGGGCAAACTACTTTCTGCAATATAGTCTTGATCTCCCTGTTCGACACTTCAGCAAGACCATTCGTCTGAGGGTGGTATGGAGTGGCAACTCGATGGTCTATGATGAACTTGCTAGCAAGGGCCTTTACCTTGCCGTTGACGAAATGGGACCCCCCGTCAGATATCAACACTCGAGGTACCACGAACCGTAAAATGATATTCTTCCTCAAAAATCGGCAAACAGTCCTAGCATCTGCGGTTCGGGCAGGGATGGACTCAACCCAACGACTCACATAATCCACAGCCAACAGAATGTACTCGAATCCCTGATTCTAAGGGAATGGACCCATGACATCGATGTCCCATGCGTCAAAAACCTCACAGAAGTGTTTGGGCTGCATCGGCATCATATCACGTTGTCCACAAGTGCCCATCCTCTGATAGTCAGTACACCTTTTCACGAACTCATCAGAGTCCTTGAAGAGAGTAGGCCACCATAGGCCAGATTGGAGCACTTTCGGTGCCGTTCTCCTACCAGAGTGATGTCCTCATGCCTCAAGGTTGTGGCAGTAAGTAAGGATGTTGTTGTGCTCCTCTTGAGGAATGCACCGATGCCAGATACTATCCCCTCCCTCATGATAAAGGACGGGATCCTCTCAATGATAAAACTTGGCCTTCGCGAGGAAGGTCTCAAGTTTCTGCCAGGGCCAATCTTGTGGAATTTTCTTGGCGACAAGGTAGTTCACAATATCGGCATACCATGGGAGAGAGGCGATAACAAGGATCGCCTCATCTGGGAAGGTCTCACAAATAGGCTCAGTTTGCTCAGAATCCTCAAGATACTCGAATCGGGAGAGATGATCCGCCACCACATTCTTGACTCCAGGCTTATCCTTAATCTCTATATCAAACTCCTGGAGTAGAAGGATCCATCTGGTCAATCTGGATTAGGCATCCTTCTTTGCCATGAGTTACCGGATGGTGGTATGATCAATATAGATGGTCACTCTAGATCCAATGATGTAAGATCTGAACTTATCTAGGGCAAAAACTACGACTAGTGTCTCCTTCTCAGTGATTGTACAGTTCCGCTGCGCGGCATCCAATGTACGACTAGCGTAGTGAATAGCAAATGGGACTCCATCCCTCCTCTGTCCCAGCATGGCCCCCACAGCAAAATCGGAGGCATCCGTCATGATCTCGAATGGGAGAGACCAATCAGGTGGCTGGAGAACAGGAGCCTCTACAACTCGACTCTTGAGAGTCGCAAACGACGATAGATACTTATCATCAACAAGGAACTCGGTGTCTTTCGTCAGCAGTCAACGATCGGGCAATCCTACTAAAATCATGAATGAAGCGCCTGTAGAAACCGGCGTGCCCTAGAAAAGACCGTAACTGCTGCAAGTTGGACGGTGGATTGAGTTTTCTAATGACATCCACCTTGGCCGGATCAACCTCCATGCCCCTATTGGAGATGATATGGCCAAGCACCGTCCCCTGAGTCACCAGGAAGTGACTCTTCTTTCAAGATAATACAAGATGGACCTCAATGCATCGTAGAAGGACTCAGTCTAGGCAGTCAAGACAAGAATCAAATCCGTCGCCATAGATCGAGAAATCATCCATGAAGACCTCCAAGCACTCCCCCACCATGTCTGCAAAGATGAACAGCATGCATCTCTGGAATGTCGCCGGAGCATTGCACAATCCAAATGACATGCGTCTGAAAGCATATGTTCCGAAGGGACAGGTGAAGGTGATCTTATCTTGGTCCTCGGGTGCGATGGCCACTTGATTATATCCAGAGTACCCATCCAAGAAACAATAATGGCTCTTCCCTGCTAGCCTCTCAATAATCTGATCAATAAAGGGCAGGGGGAAATGATCCTTCTTGGTGGCCTGGTTCAATCGTCTGTAGTCCACACAGACTCACCAAGAAGTGGGTACCCGGATAGCGATCTCCTCTCCAGACTCACTGACAACTGTGGTGATGCCCATCTTCTTGGGCACCACATGCAATGGAGTGACCCACTTGGAGTCAGAGATGGGGTAGATAAAATCAGCGCTACACCATTTCGAAATCTCCTTCATGACAACCTCTCGAAGATTCGGGTTCAGTCGCCGTTGGAACTCACGCGATGACTTTGCCTCCTCCTTAAGATAGATTTGGTGGGAGCACAGGGCCGGACTTATCCCCTGGAGATCGGCTACACTCCATCCTATCGCCTTGTGGTTCTTTTCAAGAACCCCCATCAGACGGGATTCCTGCTCTCCAGTCAAATCAGCGGAGATAATGACTAGGTACATCTCATGCTCACCCGTAAGGAACCTATACTTCAGCGACAATGGTAGCGGATTCAGCTCTGGACAAGTAGGTGATGGCGGATCTGGCCTCTGAAAAGTCTGAGTGAATGCTGCCAAATCTGCATGGGAGAAAGAGAACTCTCTCTCACAATCTGGATCTGGAGAAGGCTGCTCTACTAGACTGTCTCTGCTCTGCACGGCATCTATCTCCTTTCTAACTGTAGGCTCAGTAGAAGTCAGATATGGTGCCAAATCATCGAACTCTGCCCAATCACTATCTGAATCTGAGGGATATGTATCTATCTCACAAAAATCTGTCTCGCGGTCGAGAACCGGATCTGCTGCCTGAAATGTATCCTAGACCAGGAATGCGCTCTCAACGCTCTCCTCTGTTGGCGTCTCTGCATCAGCGAACTCTGAAGGTGAGAGGATGGCCTGTACGACTGGATCTGCCCAAACTGCCTCGTCATCTGTAATCACAAAATCGCAGTCCTGGTGGATGTCTCGCCTTGTCTCTGTCATTTACTCTGAATCTATAGTTGGCTCTGAGCAAGCTCAATCTCTGTCTCTAGTCTCCTCGACCGTCTCTATTTGTATATTCTCGCCCTTGACGCGAAAGTATACCTTCCCTCTATCATGGTCAGACACTGCCTTGGATGTGGCCAAGAACGAGCGTCCTAAAATGATCGGGGTATCGGTCATGGACTCAGGGATCTCCATGTCCAACACAATGAAGTCCACGGGGAATTTCAGGCCATGAATCGTGACGACAACATCCTTCAGCAACCCCTTCGGCCTCTTGACAGATCGATCAGCAAACTGAAGGACCGTTCTGCTCTGTCGTAGAGTGCCCAACTCGAAGCTGTCGAGGAGGGCTGCCAAAAGTAGGTTGATCGAAGAACTGCTGTCTAATAGAGTGAGGTCGAACCTCTACTCCTGGATGTTGCATCTGACATACAAGGCTCCTACATCTGGTCTCTTGGCTGGTAGACGGTTCTGAATCGTGAAACAAGTGGTACGAGTAAGCACATGGATCTCAGACTGATGGTTCCTCCTCTTCCTCCTAATTGTGGTCCTGTCTCTAAGTGATCTATGGAGTAGAGGGATGTGCTCCAAGGCCTCATGTAGAGTAAGCTGTATGTGAAATCTATCTATCATCTGCTGGCTGAACTCTATCTAGTGATTCTTTTCCTGATTTTCTATTTTCTTCCCCTTTGCCATATGAAGTGCTCGTAGAAAGGGGATCACAGGGTCCTTCTCAGATGAAGGACTAGGAGAGGGTCTGGCATGCTCATGAACAACAGAATCCACACAAACGTCATCAAGCAACACATGTGGATCTGAAAATAACAAACCCTTTCCTTTATTTTCAGAAATGTCCCGAGATACATGTACTGAAGAGAAAACAACAGGATGAGTAGAACTGGAAATGGTGGCCTCAGTACCACCCTCGGCATGTCGACTCGCGGCATCAGTACCGCCCTCTGGCTCAGCAACTGTGGTGGCATCAATACCACCTCCTCCATCTGGTGAAGCGACGGCATCAGTACCGTCGGCTGGATCAACATCCATGGTGGCATCAGTACCACCGTCATCATCTCTCATGGCCTCAGTACCGTGCTCCTCCTCATCTGGCGCTCCTGGAGCGGCGTGGGGTCGTCGCTCAGACGAGAAGCTGCATGCTGGCATCCTACCGCTCCTAAGTGTAACAAAATCAGCATCAAACATGTATGCAGACATATCACCATGTGAAGCACTAGAAGTGGTAATCTCAGTGAACTCTACCTGCTCGGACTTCCTCTTGAGGTTGTTCGAGTTCGGCTCATTCTGGGCAGGGATGGCGGCCTTCCCTCTCGCAATCTCCCGCATCTCCTGGCGGAACTCATCCATCTCCCGTCGGAAAGTGGCCTGCTGCTCGATCATGAGGCGGGCCAGGTCATCCAAGGCGGGGTTCTCATAGGCTGGCCCATGAGAACTTGACGGGTGGCCTCGTTGGTAGTGAGGTTGCTGCTGCTGGTGCAGGTGAGGGGGATACTGTGGATGATACTGCTGAGGCTGCTGTTGCCTCCAAGGTTGTCCCTACTGATAGGAACGAGGACCATACTGCTGTGGTGGCTGGGATGACTGCCGCTGGGGTACTGGGTGCTGTTGGTGCTACTCTCACTGATGGCTGTACTGGCCACCCTGAGCTGGAGGCTGCTGCTGAGAACTGGTGCCTCCGGCTGACCAGCGGAATCCGGGATAGTCTCGTCAGATACTGGGCTGGGGTCAGTCGTACCAAATCCCGTTGACATCCATCAATGGCTCCGGCTCGTAGGGGGTGGCGGGAGTACTGTAGGGGTTGATCCGGCTGGTAGACCACCATCTGAGTGTCTGGGGATGGTGGTGACTGGTAGTACGGTTGTGTCTACTGATACGGCTCCGCCTGTACAAGGTGAACCTGTCTAGGCTGACTGGAGTGCTGGGACGAGTTGCCACTGTTGCTCGGATCTCCTCATGACTGAAGACGGGGCTGAGAAGCCGTCTGTGCCTCCTGGAGACACGTGAGCTCTGTCTTAAGATCACTCAGCATCTGTGCCATCTGATCCATCTGTGTGATGCCCTGACACTGCTTCTTCTCTATTAGCTCGATCCGGTCCAGCTTCTCGTTGATAATGCCCATGTCTGCGGCTGTGGACTCGACATGTGCGGCTATCGTGGATGAAGTGGAAGGACCAGCATCGACCCATGCTATCCTCAGGTACTGCACGGACTGTGGCTGGGGGCGTACCTGAGTGTAGAGTCGGGTCTGGGACATCACTGTATAGTTCTTGACCATCTCCTTGTAGATGACCCGGACCTGATCCTCATCCTTGGCGAAGTAGGAACCACCACAAGAAGCGTTTACCAGGCCCTGTAGCTCTCGTGTCAACCCTCAGAAGAAGCTTTAAACTAGGTTCAGCTTTGTGATGTCGTGGTGCGGGCATCTGTCGGTCAGCTCTCTGAACCTCTCCCATGCCTTGTGAAACTGCTCGTTAGGGAGCATGGAGAAGTTGCTGATCAGGGCCCTTGCTGCATTGGTCTGCCCGAGTGGACAGTACTTGTTCAAGTACTCAGTGCGGAGCTGCTCCCAGGTGTATACGCATCTCCCTAAGTGCTTCAGCCAGTTGGCTGCTTTGTCAGCGAGGGAGAAGGGAAAAGCAATCATCCTGATGGTGTCCTCGTCCACTTGCCGATCGTGGACGGTGCTGCAGATCATCTCAAACACCTGGAGATGTAGATGGAGCTCCTCAGTAGCAAGCCCGTGGAAGCGGGGGAGAAGCTGAAGTGTGTTCGGGGGGAACTTGAAGTCCCCCACGATCGCTGGAAGAACCACCCACCGGTGTGTCAATGTCGATACGGGGTTGTGCAACTTCCGCGTCGGTCTCGGTGGCTCGGTCGGCTGGTCTGGCTCATCTAGCTGATCTGGGCCTCTCCGTCCCTCAGCTCGTGGCTACTTCCGTGCGGTCCTCAGCCGCTGCATCTCTCTCCTCATCTCCACCATGAAAGATCCCTGGTCCCTTATCTGTCTCTGCATGGTCTCGAGGGATGCTAACATGTGGTGTTGATCGCACCCTGGTCCAGAACGTAAGTGGTCGTCTCTGGCCTCTGACCCTCGGTGCGCTCCTCGTTGCTGGACATGGTCAATGCAAAGGCAAAAGACCCAAACTCAGGTGCCGATAAATCATTTATCTATTGTCTCGCATCTGGCACTGATATCTCAGGACTGGAAGAAGGGGGGTCAAGGGGGAACAGGGCAGAATCAAACTCGGATTCGGAGAGCGGGTCTTGGCTCTCACGAACCAACCTAGATGAACGAGCTGGAGTGCGATAAAGCGATGCAGCCAGAGGCTGCCTAAGGGACCTCTTGCCCATCATCTCGATCTGGTGAGTCTGGCGGAAAAGATCTGGAAACACAAAAGATGAGAAAACAAACCCCGGGTTCACGTACTCCATGCTAAGCTGAAGACTGTAAGAGCTCGGTCAATTATCTTGTCGATTTTATTTAGGTGATCATGTCAGGATATCAGAGCGATTACGCGAGCTGATAGGAATCCAATCCGCTAACCAGACTGTCCCCTTTAAAAGGCGGGTAGTTTGATCGAGGCTCGGATGTGGCACTAGCCTAGTGTACGGGTCGCTCTCTCGCTCAATCAAACCAGACAATGAGGGGGTTGCTCTCCCCAAGATAGATATTTAAGTGCGATGTTTTTTAGGGTCAAGTGTGTTTAGTAGTCACAATTTTATAGTTTTTGTTTTTAGGTATTTTTCAAATCAAACAACGCCTAACGAACTTTTCGGTTCTCCTGATTATTTTAAGTCTAAAAACCAAGGGGAGAAGACAAAAAAGCCGATGCGCGATGATGCATGCACGAGATAGAATGCGTACCTGACTCCAGCAGTCTACATGCAAAATGATCCACGTATAAAATAAAGATTGAAATAAAACTACCTGTATGATGCACGAAGAAATCGGCCTTAGGCGAAGCTATTCAACACGTGAAGAACAGTAGTAGGGTACTCAAGCCTAAGTCCGGAGTCCTATCTTGGGATCCACTCGGTGTCCGTCACAACGAATCCTGCACGCGTTGTAAGCGACTCCTCGAGGCACGTGGACTAGAGCCTAAATAATCCGACTTTTTCTTTGTGATCTAATTAATTAGGTCCAATTATCGAGCTATAGGTACATGTAGATAATTAGGTGTTTGAATCCTAATTAATTATGACACAATCATCAAAATCCTAAGCTAAGTCCAAAACCGCGTAATTCAGATAAGCAGTAAAAATAAATGCTAAAAACAAAACCGGTAAAAATCGCTTTGAGGTCCCCCGAGCACACCGGTGCCCAGTGAAACAGACCTCGATAATGTCACCACAGTCTGAGTCTATGTCCCTGTATTATTACAAATTAATAGTTCTGCAAAAAGTAAACTACGCTAATATAAGGCTATTCTACGTTTATTTTGTGGCTATTCCGCGGCTCTCGCACTTCGGGTCTCCTCCTTACGCTCTCTTGCGGCTCTGTAAAGAAGAGAGCCGCCTCTGAATCCCGTGGTTGCTTTGGCTTCCGAAAAAGCTGCCTCGGTCCTCGGTCCCTCGCAAGAAACAAAAACAAAAGTGTGTCAGTCCAGAAAAATATGTAAATAAATCAGATAAACAATATATCCACAAATATCTACAGAAAAGCCGCGAAAAAGAAAACCGCGAAAAGTCGAAAAAACTACTAAGCGTGCTCCCAGGCAACCGCGTCATTCTGATGAGCCGAAAAATTCCCTTCCTAAATCCGGGTAAGGTAGAAATCAATATAGGGTCGTTGCGACCCGGAGCGAGGAACTCGGTCAATCAAGAAAAATAAGGAACCACCAAATATAAAAATCAATCAAGGAACTCACCAACGGTCCTCGCTAATTTATTAACCTGGTATAGCGACCAGGGTCAGACTCAAGGAGAACGGGTTGGCCGGGACGGCCTACGAAATAGTCAAGATGATAAAAAATGAAGAAAATGTTTTTGGTGGATTTTAAATATTTTTATTTTTTTTGTGTTTTTAATTATATACGCAAATATAAGACAATGTATAAACAAGAAAGTTCAACAATTTATTTAAACATTCAAAAATGCACACAAAATTCAACTAAAATTGTTTTTGTGTTTTTTATGTTTTAAGTGTTTTTGGTTATTTTCTAGGAATTTTTCAATTTTTTGTTGATTTTCTAAATATCAACAAAGGGGAAAACATTGGATCACTGTGCAGCCATACTTGAAAGGCCAATTAAAAATATATAATTGGCTATAAAAATCTGGAGACCATTTTTATGAAAAATGTATACAAAACCTAAGCTACAGAAAAAGAGTTTGCATTTTTTTGAATTTTATAGAATTTTAAATGATTTTTAAAAGATATTTATGGTTTTTCAATTTTTATGGTTTTTATCAATCCAATAGCACAAAAAATTAAAAGAAGTTAGAAAACTACAAAACACACTATCCCTAATTTTTTAGAATTTATAGAAAAGTTTTTATATTTTTATTTAATTTTCTTTTCCAAACAGTAATAAAAATACGTGTTTTTGAATTTTTAAAAAAAATAAAAGCCACAAAAATGTCCCAAAAATTTAGTGAAATTTCTACACAGTGGCAGGAGCCACGTATCCAAATTTCACTAGATTTGGGTTTGATTTGATATTTTATTCAATACAAACAAAGCACACAGCAAACAAGGACCTAAGTGCAAAGAAATATATTTTCAGAGCTAAATAATAACAAATATAAAAAGCCAAGGGCCTGGAATGCAAATAGCCCACACCCTCACGCGCACAACACATGGTTCAGACATGGAAGGGCATAAATGTAATTCTTATTTAAAAAGATGCAATCAGTAACAAACAGAGAGTTCAGGACTAAAAGTGCAAATTAACCACACCCTCACGTGTCGATGCACGTGTCTCACATAAACAGGGACTATAATGCAAATAAAGCAAACCACAAGGTCCAAGGTGCAAATCTTCTAAAATAAAAACAACTTCCTAAAATATTTACTGGACTAATCTCTAAATGCAGAAAGATGAGGGGCCTAAGTGAAATTACCCCTTTATTAATGATCAACGGACGAGGGTGTGCCAAGTGGAGATCTGACGATGGAGAAGCGTGCACACATCTTCGCTGGATCAACGCTCCCGATCTGATCCTCAGATGGATCTACGACTGGAGTCGCTCCGTAGGTGGATGGCTTCGATATGATCTGGCGGAGGAGGGCGATCGGACGGTATCTGGAGGTTATCCAAGAACAGACCGCCGGCAAAGTTTGTCGGCCCAATGCGCACGATGGAGGCATCCTCTGGAGCTGTTGAGATGTGAAGAGGAAAGTCTACGTTGGTCAGCAGCTAGTGGGTGGTTCCGATGAGGCCGGGAAACACCGGAGTGGTCCGGCGAGGAGGACCACCTGAATCTCCTGCTCCTCGACGTTAGGACCTCCAGATGAGGCCCTTTTGGCTTCAAACCTGCACAGGAAGCTTTCTATG
This sequence comes from Ottelia alismoides, assembly GCA_037367405.1. Lineage (NCBI taxonomy): Eukaryota > Viridiplantae > Streptophyta > Magnoliopsida > Alismatales > Hydrocharitaceae > Ottelia > Ottelia alismoides. The sequence continues at coordinate 227,693 of JAZKJV010002976.1, forward strand.
TCAAGGGCAAACTGCCTCGACCCGTTAGCGGGCGAAGGGGTGGTCGGAATGAGGCGGAGCGGAGGTCTCCGGTGAAGCGATGGTGAAGGAGACCCAAGCCTTGGTTCCGGGGCGAACCAAGGTGATCGGAGGTGCGGAGAAGGTGTAGAGGAGTCTCGTGAAGGCGATGGTCGTGTTGGATGATCGGAAGGGTGATTGGATCGTAGTGAATCGGCCGGCGAAGGCTGGCAGCGCAAATTGGGCGAATTGGAAATTAACCTAACCTAATGGGTATCGAGGGTACCTGGCGATCGAGATCGACTGTGCTGGATCTGATGGAGCTCCTGGGGTCTTTGCCTCGATGGCTCGTCGGCGCTAGAGGCTTAGCTTGCTCAGTGGCGGAGCACGGCAGCAAAGCTCGCCGGATCAGTGGCTGCAGACCTTCCCTCCTCGCCGCGGCACTTTCCTCCGATAGATGTCACTCTAGGGAGAGGAATGGAGGTCCTGGGACTGGAAGAAGATGGACAAAGATGGTGTGAAAGCACGGCGGAAGAAGATGATATATACTCGTAGGGGTCCGGCAGATGGAGATCGGGCGAGTGATTCGGAGCGCGGATCCCTAGGCAGATCCCTGGGCGTGGATCAGGGATGGATCAAGTGTAATCAGGACCCAGGGTTTGGATGATTATTGATTGGATCATGCTTGGAGAAATAGGCGAAATCGGGTCGGGGGCAAGGATCCGTCAATGGGTGGTCCTGGGGGAGAGTTGACCGAGGGTCATCAATCGCCCGTGGACCAATCAAATTATTCCATTTTTTAAGTAATTGTAAATTCATTTAAAAATAGTAAATGATTTTATTTCAAAAAAATTTTCAAAATGAAAAATTTTTTTTATTTTCAAAGTATTTTTTAGTGATTTTTATTTATTATTATATATTGGTATATACACATATGTATTTTTTATTTTTATTCTTAATTGTTTATTCTTTCACAATTATTCCAATTTTTATTTTATTTATTTACAACATAAAATTTGGACTAAAAAAGTATTTTTATTTTATTTTTATTATTTATTTACATTAGTTAAATAAATAGGTCTATATACATATGTACATGGTATATATGCAAGGTGGAAAATGATTTTTATTATTTTTATTTTTATTTTGATTTTTCTGATTTTTATTTTATTTTTATAAATATGTACAAAATATGAGAAACACTTTTTTATTTTTATTTTGAGGAAAATAAAATTATTTATATCCATAGGGTTATGTACACCATGATTGATCTTATCTCTCTCTACTAGGTTTCGTTTGCGGTCAGGCCCATGCTGAGCCCTCCCTTGGGATTAGGTCACTCAATATTTATTCTAAATATTTCCCTCTTTTGCTTTTATTTCTTTATTCCTTTATTTTTACACAAAAACATGCTAATTATGCATAATTACATGATGCATGTATTTTGACAATTTATGATATTTACAAATATTTACATGGCATTTTGCTGAGGAATCTAGCTAAAATAAAGGAATAAAGAGTGATGAATGAGGATTCATCAAAGGGCCCGCCCCAGAGGAGAAAGAAGAAGAGTCAAGGAGTTGGCTCATCTTCCAATGCATCCACTTTGTTAGCGTCGAAGAAAACCGATGTTTGCCACCACTGCAAAAGGCCGGGGCAGTGGAGGCGTAATTTCCCAGAATACCTGAAGTCAAATGACAAAGATAAAGCCCCTGTAGGTATGAAATCTACTTTCATCATTGAAACTAGTTTTCTCATTGAACGATAAGAAAGTTGGGTTGTAGATTCTGGTGCTTCTATTCATGTATGCAATTCATTGCATTTGTTTCAGGAAACTAGGAATTTAGAGCAAGGGGAGATAGTCATGCAAATGGGATCTGATGCAAGAGTTGCAGTAGTCGCCATCGGGACCTGCCGACTATCATTATCTAGTGGTCGAGTCTTAGTACTTAAAGAGTGTCTTTATGTACCTGAATTAGAACGAATCTAATCTCTGTATCTATGCTTGTTAGAAATGAATATTCCTTATCCTTCAGTAATAAATTAATCATTAATTGTTATGATAAATATATTACGGACGGTAGTTTGACTTCTGGTGGACTCTATGAATTGTGCATTGATGAATGTGTCATGAATGTTACTACCATTAATAATAAAAACCCTAAAAGATCCAGGGAGGTTGGAAATCATTAGAATATGATTTGGCATCAAAGGCTTGGTCATTTATCTATTGATAGAATCAATAGATTGATAAAGGATGGACCTTTAGATTTTCTATAGGATCAATATTTACCTACCTGCAAACATTGCATTCAGGTAAAATGACTAGAACACCTTTCCGTAACAAGGTTACGAGATGCGAAGGTATTCTTGACCTCATACATACCGATGTATGTGGTCCCTTCAGTACCGCAACTCGAAATGGATATCGATATTATTTGACGTTTATTGATGACCATTCGTGATACGGGTTTATCGTCCTACTACATCATAAATCTGAAACCTTTGAAAAGTTCAAAGAGTTTAAGGGTTTGGTTGAAAACCAAACCGATAGGAAGACTAAACGGATTCGATCTGACCGAGGTGGTGAGTGCTCAGATGAGTTCAAGGAATATCTTGAAGAAAATGGAATTGTCTCCAGTCTCACTCCTCCTAGAAACCCCCAACTTAATGGTGTTCCTGAAAGACGCAACAGGACCATCATGGACATGGTCTGTTCAATGATGAGAAAAGCGCATTTACCTCTTAGTTTATGGGGATATGTAGTAGAGAGTGCAATATATATCCTGAACAAGATTCCTAGCAAATATGTACCCAAGACTCCTCACGAGCTCTGGTATGGTACCAACCTAGTGTTAAGCACTTGAGGGTTTGGGGTTGCTTGGTCCATGCGAAGAACGTGGATGCAAGTAAGCTAGAATCTCGCACTTGTGAGTATTACTTCATTGGGTATGTTAAAGATGGTATTGTATACGAGCTTTATGATCCTGAGACCCAAAAGGGTTTTGTCTCTAGAGATGTGAAATTTCTGGAGGATGATTTCCTTAAAGGTCAATATAGAAATCAAGTAGACAAATTCATTAAATCCCCTGAGTATTCTATGATTCTTGAACCAAAAACTGAAAAGATAAGTAAAGAAGAAACACCCATACCTCTTCGAAGGAGTTCGAGGGTGGTTGCACCACCTGAAAGGTATGGATTCAATGTGTCAGGTGAGAGTGACAATGATCCTTCATCATTTGATGAAGCACTCGCGGATCATGACATGAATAGATGGATGCTATCAATAAAGTCAGAAATTCACTCCATGCATAAGTATGGTGTATGGACGCTAGAGGATCCACCGAAAGGAGTAAAACCCATTGGGTGTAAATGGATCTTCAAGACAAAAAAGGGGACCCGATGAGAAATTAGAGACTTTCAAAGCACGGCTCGTGGACAAGGGCTACACACAGAGAGAAGGCATCGACTACGATGAGACGTTCTCTCCTGTGGCTATGCTTAAGTCCATCAGGACATTGCCAGCTATAGCCGCATCTCTTGACTACAACATCTGGCAGATGGACATCAAGATTGCTTTCCTCAATGGATACCTCGAGGAGGATATCTATATGGAGCAGCCCCAGGGCTTCATAATTGAGGTTGGAAAAGTTTGCAAGCTAAAAAATCCATCTATGGGCTCAAACAAGCTTCTCGTTGCTGGAACATCAGATTTGACGAAACCGTAAAGAGTTATGATTTTGTGCAGAATCCTAATGAACCTTGTGTATACAAGAAGCTTAGTGGGAGTGCCATTGTGTTCATTGTGCTTTACGTAGATGATATCCTTATCATTGGGAATGATACAGGAATGATGACCAGTGTGAAGATTTGGCTATCTCATACCTTCGATATGAAAGATCTTGGAGAAGCCTCTTACATCTTAGGTCTAAAGTTGTTCAGAAATCAAGAAAAGAGTACATTGGGATTATCACAAAATGGATACATTAAGAAGATTCTTGAATGATTTTATATGGATAGTTCCAAGAAAGGATTCCTCCCCTTAAGACATGACATCCATCTGTCTAAAGGAATGGCTCCTCAAAGTGTTGAGGAAAAGAAGGCCACGACTGGATGCCCATATGCATCGGTTGTAGGAAGCTTAATGTATGCCGTGATGTATACTAGGCCAGACATCTGCCATGCAGTAGGAGTGATAAGTCATTACCAATCACGCTACGGAGAACAACACTGGAATGCAGTAAAGAACATATCCAAATATCTAACACGGACGCAAGATTACATCTTGGTCTATGGAGCTGGTTATCTCAAGTCTTGGGATATACAGATTCAGACTTCTATTCGTATATTGATTATCGAAAATCGACATCAGGGTTTGTATTCCTGTTGAACGGTGGTGCTGTGAGTGGGAGAAGCAAGAAGCAGGACACAACGACGGATTCAACTACAGAAGTTGAATACATTGCCACATCAGATGCTGCAAAGGAGGCGGTGTGGTTGCGCAAGTTCATCTTGGATCTTGGCGTAGTTTCCTCTAATACTCCCATCCTGTTACTCTGCGATAACACGGGAGCCATTGCCCAGGAAAAGGAACCCAGATGGCATCAAAAGAGCAAGCACGTGGAAAGGAAATTCCACATCATTCGGGAGATTCAAAAGCGTGGTGATATCATCATCACCAAGGTGGCCTCTACCGAAAAAGTTTCTAATCCTCTTACCAAACCTCTAACACAGAAGATTTTTGACCAGCATGTAATGAGTACGGGTTTACGGATTGTACCTGAATTGTTCTGAGGGCTAGTGGGAGATTGTTGGACATGTGAGACCCGGGCGAACCATTCTTACAATAAATGTTGTTGTAATATATATGTTTTATCAATAAAAGTTATTGATGTTTCACTCCCTTTCTGAAATTAAATGAATGAATGCACTATAAGGTCCCTCTGTACAGTTAGGGTTATGTACCATGGCCATCTTGATGATCATATAGATGTTGATTCATTAAATGAATCGTAGAGTTTGTTGTTTGGATGAATATCTAAGGAATTAGATAGAGGATTGATCAAGCACCGGTAAATGATTATTAAGAGATGATCTCCAGCGTGAGTAGGAGATGGCAATCCTTTCTCACAAAGGCTAAAATCTGACGGACCTCTTGATGCAGGTCCTCTACATGGGAATAGTGATTCGGAGGTGTCAAATTAGTTAGGTCAAAGGGTTGACTTAGCGTGATCGAGATAACCTAACTCCTATGTTGAATATTGTCACAGCATAGGCACACATCCTCTGACCAGAGACAGATGTGTTACTATATGTCTGAATGTGTACATTTCGCAGTCCAATAGGTTGATGACCTAACCAAGGTCTATACACCGGCGAGCTAGTGTGCATGTAAGGGCATATGAGTAATACGATCTCTCAAAGGGATCATACAGGTTCACGTATGAAACGGAAGACATGAGCTCACTCATGAGGTATTGGGACCGATCAAATTCCATGCATGGTCGTCGTTCTTCGGAAGCATGACAAGAATTTGAACGCGTGGTATATGCTTTGGTAAAGCATATGATCGATATCGATTCCCCATGACCATGATTGAGAAACTTGGTGATCAAAACCTCAAGAAGACAGTGTAAAATTGATCTACATCTTCAGGTTGATCATAGGTCTTCTAATATGCAGGATGTACAGGTATTGGGAATACCTGAAGGTGATATCATCATAAACGATTGTATAACCATGACGCTTCCATTCCAAGGGAGTGATGAAACAAGTTTGGATTTTAGTGGCTCCTCTCAGTAGAGAAGCAATATGATCTTAGTCCAAGCATTGGACATTGGTCTGAATAAGATTCAGATGCAATGAGAAGATTAGATTTGCAGTCTTGATTTAATCGAGAATCTGTAGAGAGGTCCGTGAGATATGGATTTGAGATGAGATCTCAACATCCAAGTCACTGTACGTGGAACAATATAATCGCCCTGTCTTTATCTCCAAGTATCTGCGGAGAAAGCACATTATTCCCGAAGCCGTTCAAGAATAATTCCTTTGATGAATTCTGTATCCAAGCAACAACATGTTGATAATTAAATGAGATTTAATTATCAAGAATAATATGAATAGGATTCATATTGTGAGAATGATTATCCAATATAATTAAATGGGATTTAATTATCAAGTAAACTAATATTGTGGATAGTGTTATCCATAGTATATGTGTATATTATAAATGTGATTTATAATATATTAGACAAAGAGAGCACTTTTGTTAATAATATTTATTAATTGTTAATGTGGATTGGATTCACATTAAGCAATTAATTGGAAATGTAATTTACATTTTTTTGGGTTATGATTGTGATTCACATATTTTCAATGGCATGATTGAAATATTCACTAATTAATTTGGAAATAATTGAGTGGATAAATTTGTAATAAATATTGTAGCAAATAATTAAGAGATAATGAGATAAAATAAAAAGGGATAATTCACCACCAAAATGAGGTGGCGTCACCCATGAGTTGGTCATGGGTGACGCCCCATGATTTTAGGGTGGATTATTATCCTCTTTTAATTATTATCCTATTATCTTGTGATAATTGATTTTATTGAAATAAATTATATTAATTATAATGCATCATATATTTAATTTAATATAAATTAATATGTTGTTTTTTTTGAACAACAATGATCCTTGCCATTGATTGAAAACACATATAAATCTAACCATTAGTTTTCTGTATGCCATGGGATTGTGATCCATGGCCTTCCAAACTACTATATAAAGAGGGAAACCCTATCCTCTTGGAGATATACAACATTGTGCATGTCTACTCTCTCTCATCTATCATTCTCGCCATCTCTCTCTCTAAAGGTGGCCATCCACCTTGTGATCTTGAGGGAAAAGCAGTCTCTTCTATGCGGATGTGTTGTCGATTCGATTGCTCGTGGATCTCCATCTTCTTTGTGGCTTCTTGCTCTAGAAGGAGACGTCGGATTTCGTTGGATGAAATCAGGAGATTCAAGGCTTGGATCTTCGTCGAGGATTACGGGAAGCACGCGTCTCATCATCGCACCCGCAAGTGCCATCTTCGTATATCGGACTTGAGTCAGGAGGATCTCTTGCTTTAGAGATCTAGTGATCGCAACCACGCTTCAAGAGGTATTTCTAATACTTTGTGGTTAGATGAAACGATCCAAGAAATGTTCTTGTGATCATATGGTTTCATCTCATGATTTAAAATTTTAAATTCCGCTGCACCAAGCGACTAGTGCGACTAGCCACTCCGATCGCATAAGATGTCATCCTCACGCTTCCATGGTGCGCTTGATGATTCCCAATATCCCTTCAATGTGATCATAAAGTATTGTAAAATCATGACGCTTCCATTCCGAGGGAGTGATGAAACAGGTCTGGATTTTAGTGACTCCTCTCAGTAGAGAAGTCATCTGATTTTGGTCCAATTTTTGGAAATTGATCTGAATGAGATTCTGATGCAATGAGAATATTAGATTTGTGATCTTGATTAAATGAAGCATCTATGAGATGTCCATGAGATCTATCTTTGAGATTTTATCTCAATATCCAGGTCACTATACGTTGAACGTACAATCTTTATGTCCTTATCTCCTAGTATCTGTAGAGAAAGCGCATTATTCTTGAAAGAGTTCAAGAATAATTACATTGTTGAATTATATCTAAGCATATAGAAATGGATAATTAAATATTACTTAATTATCACGAATAATGTGAATTTGATTCATGTTATTTGAAAGCATGAGAATGATGATCCAATATATATATATATATAAGTGATTTAATTGTTGTGGAAATGAATAATGTGGATAGTACTATCCAATTATTGATATATATTATAATTGTTATTTATAGTATATTAGAGAGATACTATTGTTATTTATAATAGTGATTAATTATTGATGTGAAGTGGATTCACATTGGTATAATTTACATTTTATTTTAGGTTGTGAATGAGATTCACAAATTTCAAATGGCATGATTGCAATTTTCACTAGATAGTTATAAATTATTATTGTGAGATAATCATGGAGATTTCATGAGAGAATCTAATCTCATGATTGAGAAGGAGATTGCCTCCTCCCAAAAAAAGGTCGTGGATGACCACCATGTCCAAAAGGGATAAGGTGCCCCTCCCCCTTTTTAAGGATGAGGGCAATCTCCTCCACACAATATCCATGATTTATTTATTAGATTTGGAATTAATAAATATTGATTTATCAATATATATTAATCTAAATTAAATTAATTATTGTTTTGTTTTTACAACAAAATCATGGCCTCCGAAATTAACACAAATCAATCTCATTCATTGATTGTGTGTTGTCCATGAATTGAGATCCATGACTTCAAAAACCCTATATAAGAAGAGGCTACCCTTGCTCTTCAACTGACAACATCAACAACGCATCTCCTTTCTCTCTTATTTTCAACCCAACCCTTCTCTCTCCTTGAGTAATCATCCACTCCATCCATAGAGGGATGATCACCTCCGTTGTCGCAACAGTGTTTTGTTGCCACGTAGATGACTCTTGGATGTATCATGCTCGTGAAGAAGGCTTTCTCTCATGAGAAAAGATTTGAGATCCATTGCTTGGATCAATGACTTGGATTGCAAGGAGCATACGACTCATCCTCACACTCGAATGTATCTCCTCCAATGGATCGAACTTCAGACAAGAGGTCTCTTCTTCTTAGAGTCTTGATTGCAACCACAATACAAGAGGTACTACTTTATCCATTATGTAGTTCGATGAAACGATTCAAGAAGTTATTGGATCGTGTGGTTTCATCGATTAGATTTTTTAATTATGTTGCATTGAGAAACTAGTGCGACTAGTAGCTCTCAGTCGTATATGATAGGATCCTCACACTTCCATAATGCGCATAAGAATTATTTATATCCTTAAAGTGGTATCAGAGCCTTAGGTCAGAGGTTTTTTGGATACGATCCATAAATTTAGGATGACTTGGGTTCATTACAGTTTATGAATGTTTGTCGCATTTGGTTCTCGCATCCCTATTTTGTGAATATTTTAAGCAATGTTTACATTGTTTAAATTATGTTCCCCATTAAATAAGGAAACTGTGCGATTCGAGTTTACGTGATTTGGAATGTGATTGCTCAAGTTATGATCATTCTAATGAATATGTATCCACTGTTTCGGGGTTGTCGAATCTTGACGTAATTAAAGAGTTAGTTATTCTTTTGAAATGCCTGGAAATGTGTGCAAATCACTTGGGTTCTGTTATAAATCAAATGAACAATATTTAGAAACTTATTTTGCAAGATTTGGATTTAAATTGATTATGCTAATTTTAGTAAGTCAGGGTCACTGCTGGAAATTACATTCCTAATCAAGAATCTTCTGATTGTCATTTTAATAATTAAGTGAAATTAATGGTTAATTTTCTGGAATAATTATGGATAATTGATTGATAATTAGTTCCACTAATGGCATTACCTTAACCAATAATTGATTAGATATGATCTAGATCACAGTTGGTTAAATGGTCTTTTTTCCAACAAACAAACTTGCTTGAATATGATTGGGAGTTTGTTTATCAAATTTCCTTACAATATAAATCAAAATGGTTATTATTATTATATGGTATAAATTTAGTTGAAAAAAAGATTATCATCACAAGTAAAAAGTGATCAATTGGCATTATCCCAAACTGAGGTGGATATAGTGTCTAGTTGGGGAGCGTTGGAGTAGCAGGTTGCTCCGCGAATGTGTCCCACTCCCATCGGTACTGTCCATGACATGGGGTAGGGAAGGGATAATGTTTATGGGATCATGATGTATTTTTCTAATTAGTAAAATTTGAATAATATGTATTTTTGAGATAGTATCATCCTTTCAAGTAACAATCAAGTTTGTTGGTTGACTGTATAATTAATTAAATATGATTGAATTAATTATATCCAATTAAAACACTCTATTAAGAATTAATTATATGAATGTGATTCATTATAATTAATTAGAATTTGAATATGAGGTGGAGGATCACATAAGTGACATCCATGGTCTCTCGTCAAGGTGAAGGGTTCCATCGCCAAGGATTGTATGGAGGAGATGCATGTCCAAAGTGACAGCTCCTGCATACAAGCGCATCTGGATCATGTTTTTTGCTTGTCGAAGGAGTAAGGTCGTATGTGTAGTGACTCCAATATCAGGTCCTCATATTATTGGGGTGACATTAGATTGTGCATAGTGAGTTCTAATCCTGTTGACGGTTGATTCAATTAATGATGGGTCAACATCACCTTAGAGGTTGTGGGCCCAAGTGTTAAATACCAAATTGGGAAATGCAAGTTGGACTTGCAAGGCGGAATGTGTTCCTGCTTCTTTTTATCCTTGTTACAGGTTCACATATTATTGGGACATGATAACGGTAAAGAGGAGATCCTAGTTCTTGCTAGATACGGCAGTAAGTATATCTCTTAATTTGAAAGTGATTAAGGGAATGAACTTTCAAAGTTGAAGAGGAAAGACTAATTTGATTAAAAATTATTTAATCAAAGAAATACAATTGAATATATTATTATATATTCTAATATAACTCATTCTTAATTTAAGAAAATGAAGTCCATGATCCCAATTAGCAAGCTCCTTGAGGTCAATCAGTTCACCGGACCAAGTTATTCAGATTGGATCCGAAAATTGGATCTGGTCCTATCCGATGAGCACATCTCTTATGTGTTATCAAAAGAAAAGTACACAAACTCGAAGACTCCGAAAGAAATTAATATTACTTATAAATATCATAAAGATCATAATCTGGCAAGATGTTACATTTCAGATTCATTGTCCAATGTGCTTCAGAAGCAGCATGTAGAGCTGAACACTTTCCAAGAAATGGGATATTTACACCCACAACCCTGAGTAGTTTCATAATTATCCCAAGAACCTTGCGTAATAACGAATTACACCCAGAACCCCGAATAATGTTTAACCCTTACATTACATAACCCTGTGTCAACTTCCATCTGTTTATGCCGTTAACTGTGACAGGTTCCATTCATTTTAGACAATTTTACCCCTCAAACAAAATCACATTCTCAAAAAATACCCCATCTTCCTTCCTCCTCCAACCAGCTAACTTCTGCCGACCTCCTCCTCCTTCTCCTCTCGTTCCTCCCCTTGCCGACACCACCTCCGCCTGCAATCCCTTGACGAATCGTTGCCCCCACCACGCCGTGCCCACCATCGTCTGCAATCCCGGGCCCCCTACCTCCGTCGCTCTGCCTCCATCCCTTGCAACCCCCCTGCCTCCATCGCCCGGACCCCGTGCCTCCATCGCCAGCAAACCTCCCTCCCCAACCTCCAATCACCTGCAACCCCCAGCCCCACCCCAGACCCCCTGCCTCCATGGCTTGTAAACCCTCTCCCCCACCCCGCCTCGACCCGACCCCCCGCCTCCAATCGCCTGCAACCCCCCTCCCTCCCCCGCCTCCAATCACCTGCAACCCCCCTCCCCCACCCCGCTCCGATCCCCTGCCTCCAATCGCCTGCAACCCCTTCCCTCCCCCCTACATCGCCTGCAACCGCCCTCTCCCACCCCGCCCTGACCCCCCGCCTCCAATCACCTACAACCCCATGCCTCCCCATCACAACCACCTACCCCCCCACCTCCAATCGCCTACAACCCCCCCCCCCTCCCTCCCCCCTCCATCGGCTGCAACCAACACCCCCCTACATCCACCAGAGACCCGCACGCCATCAGGTAGAGGTTTGTCAACGCCGCGAGGAGCGATCGGGTGCGGACAGAGGCAAAGAGTCGCTCGTGGTCATGGAAGTCTAGGGATGGGGAGGCGGCGGAAGAGAGGAATATGTGGAGGGAGGAGGAGGAGGAGAGATGGTAGGGAAGAGAGAGACAGCGGAGGACAGGTCGGAGGCATAACTGCAACCCCCCTCCACCCACCCACCCCCCCCCCCCCCCGCAATCCCTTGCATCCATCGCCCGGACCCCCTGCCTCCATCGCCTGCAAACCCCCCACCCTGACCCCCCGCATCCAATCACTTACAACCCCCTACCCTGTTCAAACCGAGACGAAAGCCCTCAATCCGTGAAACCCACACCCTTCTCCTGGTTGCAATCCCTGAAGACCCCCACCTGCAATCCCCCGATGAAGCACCCCCTGCTTCAAGCTTCTGACAAAGCTCCCTTCCATCTCCAGCTTCCTGATGAAGCCCTTCATCACGTTGCCATCCTCCAGAACCTACGAGTAGTCTTTTTTGGGGGGGTTTAATTTTAGCCATTGGATCGATGTTAGGTTAGATTAACTCGACGGTATGCTTGCGTTAATGGTTGAAACTAACGGAAGGTTATGTATGTGAGACGGAAAAATTATTCGCGGTTCTGGGTGTAATTCGTGATTACGTAGGGTTCATGGGGTAATTACGGAATTACTCAGGGTTATGGGTAAATAATCCCCAAGAAATCATGCTCTGAGGGAAATGTTTGGTGATGTAAACCGCATATAGAGTTATAATATAATGAAAGAACTTATTCTCTACAATATGTAGGAGGGGACCTCTGTCAGAGAATATGTACTCAAAATGTTTGGGTACCTTTCTGAGCTGGAAACCTTAGGAGCTGACATGGATGTAGATATGCAGGCTCACTTCATTTTGTTGTCGCTCCCTAAGTCTTTCAACAACTTTGTGGTTACATATCACATGAGAAAAGTTGATTATACTAATGTTGGGGTATTGGCTACATTAAAGTCTGCAGAAGATGTACTGAAGAAGGATAACCCCTCTATTGTGCAATGGTTGCACAAGTCAGAGGAAAGAACAATCGGAAGCAAGGTTCTCGAAAGGACCTAGCCCAGAAGAGAAAGAAGAAGAGTCAATGCATTAGCTCATCTTCCAATGCATCCACTTTTATAGCATCGAAGAAAACAAACTTCAATCGTCAGTGCAAAAAGCCGAGGCATTGGAGGAGTAATTGCTCATATTACCTGAAGTCTGCTGACAAAGGTAAAGCACCAACAGGTATGCAATCTTCTTTCATCAATGAAACTAATTTTCGTATTGGATGAAAAGGAAGTTGGGTTGTAGATTACGGTGCTTCTGTTCATGTATGCAATTTTTTCATCTATTTAGGAAACTAAGAATCTCGATGAAGGGGAGATAGTAATCCAGATGGGATATGATGAAAGTGTTGTAGCATTCGCTGTAGGGACCTGCCGACTATCGTTATCTATTGGAAGAGTCCTAGTACTTAAGTATTGTCTTTATGTACCTAAAGTTAGAAGGAATTTAACATATGTATCTATGCTTGTTAGAAATGGATATTTATCCATGTTCCATAACAAACTAGTCATAACTAATTATGACAAGCATATTGCGGATGTTGTTTTGAGTTATGATGGTCTCTATGATTTATGCATTAATAAATATGCCGTGAATGTTACTACAACTAATTTAAACCCTAAAATATCTAGGGTAGATGGAAATCATTTGAATATGATTTGTCATCGAAGGCTTGGTGATTTATCTATTGATAGGATTAATATATTGATAAAGTATGGACCCTAAGATTTTCTACAGGTTCAATCTGTGCCTACCAATGAACATTAAATTTGAGGTAAAATGACTAGATGCCTTTCCGTAACAAGTTTACAAGATGCGAGGGTATTCTTGATCTAATACATACTAATGTATGTGGTCCCTTCAATACTGCGAACCAGAATGGATATCGATATTTTTTTATGTTTATTGATGGCCATTCGCGATACAGGTTTATATTCCTACTACATCATAAATCTAAAACCTTTGAAAAGTTCAAAGAGTTGAAGGCTTTGGTTGAGAACTAAACTGATATGAAGACTAAACATATTCAATTTGATCGTGGTGGTGAGTTCCTCTCAGATGAATTAAAGGAATACTTTAAAGAGAATGGAATTGTCTCCAATCTCACTCCTCTTGGAACCCCCAACATAATGGTGTTGCTGAAAGACGCAACAAGACCATCATGGATATGGTCCATTCAATGATGAGCAAATCACAATTACCACTTACTTTCTGGGGATATGCAATAGAGAGTAGAGACTACAAATATATTCTAAACAAGATTCCTAACAAGTCTATACCTAAGACTCCTCGTGATCTCTGGTATGGAACCACGCCTAATGTTAAACACTTGGGGTTTGGGGTTGCTTGGTCCATGCAAAAAACGTGTATGCAAGTAAGCTAGAATCTCTCACTCAAGAGTGCTACTTCATTGGGTATGTTAAGGATGGTATTGGTTACCAACTTTATGACCCCAAGACTCAGAAGGTTTTCATTTTTAGAGATGTGAGATTTCAAGAGAATAACTTCCTTAAATAACAAGGTAAAAATGAAGTAGGGGAATTCATTGAGTTCTATGAAGATTTTGAGCTTCCTGAACCAGAAAGTAAAGATATGAATAAAGATGAAACACCCATACCTATTCGAAGGAGTTTGAGGGTGGTTGCACCACCTGAAAGGTATGGATTCCACATGTCTGAGAAACTGATAATGATCCTACTTCATTTGATGAAGCACTTACGGATCATGAGATGGATTGATGGATGCTAGCAATGAAGTAAGAGATTGACAAAATGCATAAGAATGGTGTATGGATCCTAGAGGATCCACCTGAAGGGGTAAAACCAATTGGGTGTAAATGAATCTTCAAGAGAAAGAGGGGACCTGTGGGAAAGTAGAGACTTTCAAGGCATGACTCGTAGCAAAATACTACACATAGAGAGAAGGCATCGACTATGATGAGACGTTCTCTCATGTGGATATGCTTAAGTCCATCAAGACACTGCTATCTATAGCTGCATCTCTTGACTGCGACATCTGTCAAATGGATGTCAAGATGACTTTCCTCAATGTATACCTTGAGGAGGATATCTATATGGAGCGGCCCCAAGGATTCATAACTGACGAAGGTAAAGTATGCAAGCTGAAGAAGTTCATCTATGGGCTTAAACAAGCTTCTCTTAGCAGGAAGATCAGATTTGATAAACCATAAAGAGTTATGATTTTGTGCAGAATCCTGATGAACCTTGTGTGTCAAGAAGCTTAGTTGGAGGGCCACTGCGTTCAATATACTTTACGTAGATGACATCCTTCTCATTGGGAATGTTACATGGGTGATGACCAATATTAAAATATGGATATATCATACCTTCAAGATGAAAGATCTTAGTGAAGCCTCTCACATCTTGGGTCTGAAGCTGTTCAGAAACTGAGAAAATAGGATATTAGGATTATCACAACATGGGTACATTAAGAATATTCTTGAACGATTCTATATGGATAGTTCCAAGAAAGGTTTCCTCCCCTTAAGACATGGTATCCACCTATATAAAGGGATGGCTCCTTAATGTGTTGAGGAAAAGAAAGCCATGGCTGGATGCCCTATGCATCAGTTGTAGGAAGCTTAATGTACGCCATGATGTGTACTAGGATAGATATCTTTCATGCAATGGGAGTGGTAAGTTATTACCAATCCCGCTATGGAGAAAAACACTGGAATGTAGTGAAGATCATTTTCTAGTATCTAATACGGACGCAAGATTACATCTTGGTCTATGGAGATGGTGATCTCCAAGTCTTAAGATATAGAGATTCATACTTCCAGCCAGATATTGATGATCAAAAGCCGACATCAGGTTTTATGTTCCTATTAAATGGTGGTGTTGTGAGATGGAGAAGCAAGAAGCAGGACACTACATCATATTCAACAACAGAAGCTTGACGAGTCGCTATATACGATGATTAATTTGTGTTCGTTGTGGTACGTGTACTTAGCGATTCAATCAGAACCGAGAGAAAGAATCTCCGTGAAGAGTGTCTCGGCTTAATTTATATCCCAGGCAAGTCCGGGGTCGAACTCAGGGAGGCAAAGGAACAACTTTGGGGTTAATTCGAAAATTAAGTTTTAGATTTCAGTGCGGTATTTTTTTATATTTTTTATGCAACAAGAATGCAAATGCAAGTGAATCAAGACACTAAGAAATCATACAATAGGCCAAATTAATTTTAATGTCAAAATAGTCCAGTTTAGCCAAAATATATTTTTCCTAGAATCCTAATCCAGAGATGAATGCAAGGTATTTTTTTTAATTTTGTGGGTTAAAATGCAACAATGAAAAATACACACTTTTTATGGGTTTTTTCGCAATTTATGACACAAACAGTAAGCAAAAATTACGAAAACTTTACTGGAACTAAAACATGATGCAAGGAAGCTACAGTAATTTTTTTGGAATTTTTTGACAAGTTATGAATTTTTTATGGATTTTTTTAGTGAAAATAGAGTGACAGTGAGTAAATAATTTCTAATAAATCCACATTGTCAAATTAATCAGAGTGCTAATTATCCCTAAAAGATATTTTCATGTAGAATCCAGGAGAATTGAAATTTCGTAAAAAGGATATACGTGGATTTAATTAAAAATCGAATACGAAAATCACTCTACATGTTATTTCGGGCACATGACATATCCATTTTAGATGAAATTTGGATAGTAAGTTTATCACATTTCAAGGCATCATTCCTAATTTTTGTGGATTTTTTGGAGCAACCGTGTGTGAGATATAATTTTAAGAGTCCAGAATGGGTAAACTATGCAAAATTTCAGTTGAACAATTTTAGTTAATTACCCATATCTCACAAAAATACAAATAAATAGTCAAATGTAGACAATTAGTTGCTCAACACAATGCTATTTTTTTTTAAAATAAAAGGATGCCAAAACAAGGTCCAAATTCGAGTACAAACACAGGGATGTCTCTGCAAATTCAGAAAGCAAAATAAACAAACATTTATATACAGGGACCTATCTGTAATTACAAAAACTATGAAAGAAACTTATGCAAATTTCACGAAATAAAATAATTGAAAAATCAAATGGACCTTCTTCTTCCTGAAGCACGAAGGAGGAACCCAAAAGGGGAGGAGTCGGCGGTGGTCGGCGGCGCGCAGAGGAGGCGGGGCCTCCCACGCGTGCGCGGTCGCGGCGGAGTGGCGGTGCCGCGGAGGCGCGGCGGGAGCGGTTGGAGTCGAGGGTGGCGCGCGATGGCGGTTGGTGAAGCCGGCGGAGGCCGCGGGTGGTGTTGGGATGACGGCGGCCACCCGCGGCTGCAAGATGCGATGGAGGGGCATCCTGAGGGCGGCGGCGGTGGGAACTCTCCCCCACCGCTGCGGCGTTACTATTTTTTTGTTTTTTAATTAATTTTTTGAACCTTTTTTTACTGCTGTAATAAAAAGGTTTTTTTGTTTTAATTTTTTTTATATTTTTTTAAATTTTGTTAAACAGGGAATGAACATGATAAATTAAAAAAAAATATGATGATGGTGAGGATGATAAACTAAACAAATGGGGGGGAAATGGTGTGATGGTGGTGGTGGAAGGGATGATATGTTTGTGCTAAAAAATTTGCAAAAAGACAAGATAAACTAAAATTACCTACAATGAACGTGGATGCCTATGGAGTGCTCACGAGAGCACGGTCTTCGCTCAAATCGCCGGCGTGCGATGAGCTCGAGCAGCACGCGGTTGCCGCTGCGATGTTGGCCAAAAAGCCAACGGATCACATCGGAGAGAGGGCCGTCGTCGCTCGACTGCAGTTGCGTCGCTGTCACCGATTCAACTCAGGGAACTAGGCTCTCCTCACATAAAGATGGATCAAAGGCAAAAATGAGGAGAATGAGAGGTATATAAAGAGAATGGAATGAGAGGTTATTAAAGTGGTGGAGTTGAATGGGAGCTTGATTTATTAATGGAGTTGAATGGGAAGTTGGGAAAAATGATGGAATAATGGAGTTGAATTAGTGGTTATTGTAGAGAACGGAAATTAAATAATAAATAAATAAATAAAGTTGGCTACTTTAAATACAATAAAATAAAAAAATAAGAGAAATAGTGGAGTATTTACAAGGGAAGAGAAACAACATGTACACACATTTTTTTTACTTTTCTAATATGTAATTTTTTTATCTTTTTAATAAGAGATATTTACAACGGAAAAATACAATAAAATACTACAATTAAAATACAACACAAGTATGATTTTTTTGTATGTCTAATAATTAAGAAAGATACAATAAAAAATGAAGAAAGTATGAATATATACATAATGTACAATGTACATCTAGGTCCCAAAACCCAACTTTTGCAAATGAGCTCCGATTTTAATGAAACCACTTCCGTTGGATAGATAATTTTCTAACTTGAACTTTAAAAGTAAGTTTGGTGAATTTGGAGTTCATGCGGCGCGGGAATTTAGCTTGAAAGTTGGTCTTTACGGCTTTTTCCCATTGGGATCTAGGAGCATTTATTTGACATTTAATTTGTATTGTATTTTTGTATTTTTATTTACATTGATATGAACATGTTGAAGAAAGAATTAGCCAAAAAGGAGTTGATATGAAATTATTAAAAACACATGAAGTTTTGGGCTATTTACATGTATAAGACTCCTTTATTTTTGCGGCTTTTTATGTGTAATTTATTTTAATCTAATATACAATAATTAGTGTGTTTTATTTACAAGAGACATTTTGTTAATTTAATGAATTTATGTACATTTTTATGAGCTTTTACTCGGGGATTTTGCTAAGATCAAGATATTGAGATGATGAATCGTGGATTCATCAAAGCTAAATAATTACTGCATCGGATGC
The DNA here is from genome assembly GCA_037367405.1 of Ottelia alismoides. NCBI lineage: Eukaryota > Viridiplantae > Streptophyta > Magnoliopsida > Alismatales > Hydrocharitaceae > Ottelia > Ottelia alismoides. Next base: position 246,403 of record JAZKJV010002976.1, read on the forward strand.
TACAAAGAAGGCGGTGTGGTTGTGCAAGTTCATCCTAGAACTTAGCATAGTTTCATCTGATAATCCCATCCCGTTAATTTACGATAACACGGGAGTCATTACCCATGCAAAGGAACCCAGATGGCATCAAAAGGGCAAGCACGTGGAAAGGAAATACCACATTACTCAAGAGATTCAAAAGCGTAGTGACATCATCTTCACCGGCGTGGCCTCTACCGACAAAGTTGTTGATCCTCTTAGCAAACCTTTGACATAGATAGTTTTCGACTAGCATGTAATGGATATGGGTTTAAGGATTGTACCTGAATGGTTTTAAGGTCTAGTGGGAGATTGTTAGCCATGTGAGCCCAAGGCTAACCATTCCTACAATAAATATTATTGTAATATTTGATTTATCTATAAAAGACATTGATCTTTTCACTCCCTATTTGAGATTAAATGAATGAATGCACTATGAAGTCCCTTGGGAAGAGGATTGATCTAAGATGACTTCTGAGCCGAAACTATGATAATGATGTGTAGAACTTGAAGGCTGCTGATTTTAAATTCTAAGTCTCATAGAAGTTCCACCAAACTAATAATACAAAGGTCGAGTCTAGTTTCACTTTCACCTTCAGTTCATGGTCTTATTATGGAACCCAATCTCATTTCACCTCATGGCATTTCTTTTTAATGCTCAGGGACGAGCATGGTTTAAGTATAGGGGGATGATGAATCTTAGATTCATCACTCTAAATCTTATTAATTAAGCTCAAATCCCTCAAAATCATTGGCATTTCTCCATTTATTCTGCATAATTAGCATTCATGCATGTTTTGATAAGAATTACATTTTATCCATTATTTCTGCATAAAATAAGAAGTCAAAAATCCCAGACAAAATTGGCCTGTAAATAGCCTAACTTCCACGATTTTTAACTAATTCATGCTAACTCCGAATGACCCAAAACCATCTTTACTGTGTACATATCACTAACGAGAATAAACTAAAAATATAAAAAAAATTACTAACCCAAATAAGTGGACCAAAAACCCAAACCCTAATTTCAGGATTTTCGGACTAAAAACCTCATATCTTCCCCATCTTGTGTCCGTTTTAATCATACTCACTTTTGAGGTAATGTACATTCAATTACTTTCAAAACAACACAAGTTCAAGTGAATAAGAGCTCGTATATGAAAGTTGGGTTTTGGACCTCTTTTGTACATTTTGTATTTTAGTTGATTTTGACCTAATATTTTATGTACATACTTAACCTATTTTAGTTCATTTCTTTTTCATTTGTCTTCTTTGATGAAAGTTTTATTAAAATACGCAAAAATCCTAATCCAAACTGAGCTTGAAATCAAAGAAACAAATTGAGTCCGAGTCTTCACTAACTGACTGTACAAAATTGGTCTTTTCACGATGTATTTTATTCCTTCTTTTTCTTCATCAATAAAAATCCAAAAAAAATAGATTGATGTATAATTATTTATTTTTTATTTTACCATATTTTTTCCGGATTTTTATCTAGTTTAAAAATGGCAAAAAATTATAAAACTAAAAAATCAAGATATTCTATGTACATGGGATACCCAAAAATATCAATTTATGCAATTGATCGATTTTGGTTTTGATGTCTTCATAAAATTTGTACATCTCATTGAGACGAGAAATTTTTGTGAAGAAACTTTTTCGATCCGAGGTCATTTACTATTTCTTTCCTATTTTTCTTTCTATTTATTCTCTCAATTTTGTGGTGCTGACACATGGCAGCTCCTGGAGCCACCACGTGTTAGCCGTTTTTAGGGATTTTATTAATTAGTTTTTATAAAAAACAAAATAAAATAAAATAAAAGACCTCGCACGTGCGTCGCCTGTGCCCCAAGCACGCACCACGCACGTGCTACCTCCTCCGTCGTTCACTGCCACGTGGCAACCGCTTGGTCGTCCGATTTCGGCCGATCGGACAGCCCTTGGCGGTCGTCTCCCTCTCCATTTCCTTGCCAGATCAGGCAGAGCCGCCTCCCTTAAATTTTGCGTCGCCACTTGCAATCCCCCGAAATCTTCGTTGTATCCCCTGATCCCCTCCGATCCAAGATCTCGCTCCACCGCCATTCCCCATCCAACCTGGCGAATCTCGTCAAATCCCCAATCAAAATCGCTCCAGCAACCTTCCTTCCCCGGAGAGATATTCGGGCTATAAAGCCCTCACTGTCGCGACCCTCGTTCTTTATCCGCCGATACTTTCAACGTCGAGGAAGGACGGCGGTGACAGTGCCCCCCCCCTTCATCTTCAACCCGACGAGGTCCGGTGTCTTCCCCGACGCCGCTGCAATCCAGGAGTTCTATCGCAGACTTGCTCTGCTCCGGGTTTTCCCGTCGAGCCAACGACGCCAATGCTTCTTCGACAACCACTGGAGCAACGCCCACCTTTGCCTCCGACTATGACGCATCATCACCTACTTCAACTTCAGCTGTACATCTCCGATTTCGTCAACTCCGACCAACGCTACGGTCTTCACGGTCACCTTCTCCGATCACACTAGAGCCCTGGCTCCGCCTTCTCTCTCCACACGTAGAGGCCCGTAGGCTTCGCCTCCAACACCACCGCAAGCGGCGGTGCACCGCCTTTGCCACTGACTCACCGGAGGACCACCGTACAGAAGCCCCTACGACCTCCTCTGCCTTGGTCGTGCGGCAGGAGCACCGCGAAGACATCGCCAGTGCTGGGGCTCAGGACCCGAGACCCCTTCCCCATGTGCGCGACACGTGGCAGGGGAACGTCAACTGTCTGCCCTGGGGTCACGTGCTCCGCACGTGACTCGTGGTTAAATTACCCAAAAGCCCCTTGGAGAATCCTCTTTTTACACATAGGCCCCCACCGACCAAGGGTCACGTGCTTAGCACGTGACCTCTTGGAATTTTGCAGAAGTCTCCCCCAGATTATAGGTAATTACAGAAAAGTCCCCCTACTGCATTTCTATAGTTATTCTATTTATAATTTATTGCAGAGAGACCCATTTCTTCCCTTTCTTATTTTGAGCCGATACATTACTTATTTTATTTATCAAAATAGGCACTTTGTTCTACATTTAATTTTCTACATCTTGACATATTGTGGACATTTTTGTGATCATTGGTTATTTAATAATTAATTATTTTGTGGAAAATTACATATTTTGCCCATCTTATGCTTTGAAAATTGTCATTAATTAACCATTGCTCTAAAAATACCCAAAAAATCAGAGATTGTTAATTGTGTTTAACATTGTGTGCAAAAAGAAATTGCATTTACAAGCATAATTTTCCATATAATAATCATTTTTCATATTTCAGTGTTTGATTTTTAGTAAGTATTGAATCTTGTATTTTCGAGTTTTAGGAGTTTTCTGAGATCCATCACCTAGTGATAGATCTTGAAAAATTTTGTTCCTTGAAAATAATTAGGTTTAATATTTATTATAATTAGTAATTGAAATACATTTTTTTTGCATTTAAAAATTCATAAAAAATTCATCTTACATCCTAAAAAACCAAAAAAATTACAGTGCATACATTTTATCCTATTTTGCATCCTAGCCAAGTTTCATATTTTTTGGACATCGTTTGAATGTAATTTACATTTTAGTCCCTAAAATAGGACAAAATTGCATTTTGCATCTATTACATTAAAAATTACGAAAAAACACCTAGAAAACCACATACGAATTTTGATAGACATAATTTTAGGTTGTTCCTTTGCCTCCACGTGTTCAACCTTGGGACTTACTCAAGTAAAATAAACATAAAACCACACGATTAAAAATTGAATAAATATTTGTGGTTATTCTCTTGACCGATTCCGATTGCTGCCTACAACGAAACGACAAATCATTTTTAAGCGAATGCATGATCACAAACACATTGATATCTTTAACAAGCACGATTTCGGACTCGTCAGCTATCGACCGCCATCCCGATCACTGACCTCTGCAGAGAGGAGCAGCTCCTTCAAGCGAGGCCCAACAACTCCCCCGAAGGAGAATCCAAATCCCACCATCAACATATTCATCTCGAAGAGGAGAACATGTCGTATCGCCACCTTCCAAGGCAACAACCAATCTCCACGCAGCTCCACCGACCGCATGGACCTTTGCGGATCCCCACCGTCGACCATCACTATGGATCGATGCCATCGTGAGTTGCCAGCCACCTGGACTTCCTCCTCCACTCGTCGCCGCCCATCGCGAGTATCCTCGCACCTCTGTCACCACCGCAGTAGCCAATCACACCCCTCCTCCACTTGAAGCCGAACACCCGACGTCGTTCATCTTTCACATCTTTAACCATCACGACCCATTTTACTTGGAGAAGAAAAGAGAGGGATGGAGCCCCCCCCACTTTTGGGCGTGGAACGAAGAACATGAAACCCCAATTGAAAACCCTATTTTTGGGTAATTTGTAACAATGCCCTGGATTTCTGAACATTACAATAAAGTCCTCTTCCAACGCCAATCATGTGTACTGCACGCCCTATCCTTGGGTAATTTGCAATTCTACTTCGCAGTTTTATTGTTATTTTCTGATTCAAAAACATTGAAAAAGTACATTTCAGTCCCTATCTTCTAGACATTTAAATAGCATGCTTTTATTATTGAAATAAATTTTATTTGTGTTCAATAAATTCTCCAAAATTAAATTTAGAACCTTGTTGTGTGTATGTTCATTGTGTAATTTTCTCATTGCATTTTATTTATACCCTTATTGGGTAATCACATTTTTCATTGTTTGAAATTGAAAATTTCATAAAAAATGAATATTATGTCAAAATTCAAAAAAAAATAGAATACTTTTATTTCTTTTATTTTTTTCTTGAAAGTTCACACATTAATTCTTTTTAAAACATAAAAAAACTAAAATACTCAAAACCATATAAAAATCATAGCAAATTGTAAAAATTCTGAAAATTGTAATCTCACCTCCTCTTTGTAGATAAATTTTCATCGTTTTTAGGAAAAATAAATCCTGTAATTTTTTAATTATTTATAATTTTAAATTGCAAAATATGCCTCTCTATTGAGGGTTTGATTTTTTTTCTCCTATTTTTATTGATTTTAAAAATCTTATAAATTCGAGAAATCTCCTAAAATCACTAAAAATAGTAAAGATATATTAAAGCACAAAAATGATTTCTTATTTTTTTTATCATTTCTAATCCTATTTGAAAATCCAAAAAATGCTTTTCTTTTGTGTATAATTTTACTTTGAAATTAATTATTTTGAAATTAAAATTTTGAAAACTAAAAACTAATCAAAATTAAAAATCATAAAATAATAAATATAATATAAAAAATAAAAAAAAAATAAAATCGAGCATAGTGTACATTGAGATTCCTTATTCTTTTTATTGATTTGTCAATTATTAGAATAACCCTAAGTTCAATCATATTGCTATACAGGTTAACTAAATAGAAAGATTCTCTTGTTATATTTTTGTAATTATTTCGACTTGAGGATAAATATTTTTTTTGTTGAGGGATTATTTGGGTTGCAACGACATCGCACATTTATTCAATGAATCTAAAACTTAGAGATCCATAGCACAACAACGGGCCAAAGCAGGTGAGTGGATAAGGCGGTCGGTGTGAGACTATGGTGGGTTGTGGTAGCACTAACTAGTGGAGAGGCAGGCAACGACGCAGTGGAGGCGAGTGGCATAACCAAAGACGGTGCGGTTGACTCGTGAAGGGTGGAGGTACGAGAAATGATGGTGGGCAGTGAGCTGCATTGCGAGCGGGAGAAGGAGCTCATGTCTCTTTAAGGTGTTGAAGGATAGATGGAAAGGCAGGGAAAAAAGTTTAAGGTGAAGTGGAATCAGGCGGTGGTGCGATGAAGGTTAAGAAATTGGAGGCCAAGAACGAATGTGACGTGAAGGGAAATGGGTGGAGGCGATGTGGGTAGAGTCGGTGGTCGGTGAGGTGGTGCTAGGGGATGGCAAAGGAGAAAGGAGCGGAGATAGTAGTAGTGGTTGGTCAGGAGACTAGAGATGTAATGGAGGGGAAGACGAAAATCAAGGAAGAAGAAAGAAGGAGATGAGGAAAGAAGAAGAAGAAGAAGAATGAATGAATGAGATGGAAGAAAGAGTACCTAAAGTGGTTGGAGTCGCCCGGGGTTAAAGCTCAATGAAGCTTCATAATTATCGCCTCGAACATGACGTTGTAAGACAGTAAAGACTTTGCAAGCTTCGTGTAGAGTGTGTGGCAGCAGAGGGTGAATCCTCGCCAGATCTCGTCGAGGGAGAAGGTACATAGGTTGTCACCCTTCCGCACCTTCTCTCTCTCTTATATTCTAACTCTACATGAGAATACGACGATGGTTGATGGGGGTGTATGGGGGTGATAAGTCAGCTTTAATGGTCGTTAGGGGGCAAAGAGGTTAGTAGAGATTGTGGAGGATAGGGCGAGGTTGACAAGGTTGGTTGACGTTGAGGAGCAAGAGGAGATGGAGGAGGTGGTCGATCACGGGTAGTTGGTGATTCAACCGTGAAAGGTGAAGCAGAAGCTGTTGGGTTGTCGAGGAAGGGTGGACGAAGCAGATGCACGGGTGGTTTAGTGGAGGCATTGAAGGCCAATCGGTGTTGGACGAGAAATGCAGGAGGAATACAACGAAGCCCCACCTATAGATTGGGGTAGATCAAAGGGCCCAAGAAAAGACATGTGGTATGTAAAATAAAAGAAAGAAAATAAAATAAAATAAAATAAAAAGGAAATAAACGGGGTGACATGTAGTGGCTCTGGGAGTTGCCACGTGTCACTCTCATAAAATTTAGAAAAGAAATGAGAAAGAAAATCTATAAAAAATAGCAAACAATGTAAAATCAAAAAGTGGCATTCATGAAAGTTGTCATCTCGACAATACTTCAACTTTCGTGGAGGAAACAACATTCAAAAGAGATCATTTTGTACAAAACACAATTCAGGTGGTACTCTATAGATATGAAATGTTGTATTTTTATATGTTATAATTTTTTGTCATTTTTTAAATAAGTTAAACAAATAAAAATAAAATTAGATAAAATAGAAACTAAATATTTACAACTTAATCTATTTTTTAGATTTTTAATAATTAAGAAAATAAAGAAATAAAATAAAAGGGACTTATATACAAACTCTTTTATAAATACAGATTAATTTATTTTCTTTTTTACTTCAATTTTTATTTGGATTTTTACATGTTTTATGAAAACATAATCAAAGAAAATAAGTGTAAAAGGAATAATAAAAAAGAGTTATTTTTTACATAAAATAATAAGGTCAAAATAGTCAATATGTACAATATACAGGGAGGACCCAAAACCTAATTTTCACATATAAACTCAGATTTTTTTGAATTTGATCTTATTTTGTACATAATTGAATTTATATTAATTTAAAAGTGAGCAAGGGTCCATAAGAGACTACATGAGGGAGATATTCACATTTATACCTTTTTGTCTCCAACTAGGGTTAGGCTTTATTGGGAAAAGTACAAGTTAGTATTTTTTATATTTTTCCTTGATTAAGGTTAGTTATGTATACAAGAAAGTTAATTTTATTTTATTTGGAGTTGGTGAGAAATAATTAAAAATAGTAGAAGTTATGGTAATATAATATGATAATGTATAAGATTTTTTGACTTCTTATTAATGCAATTATGAATGATAAAGCATGAATCTTATTTACATATACATGAATGATAATAATACAATGTAAATGAATAAATTCAATTAATTACTTGGGAACATAGCTCTTTTTTTACTTTTAGAGTGATCTGTAGCCTGAGAAAGATATGGTAATCCCTCTCTAAAGGTTGATATATGACCGACCTCTTGATGCAGGTCCTCTGAATAGGAATAGAGATTCGGAAGTGTCTGATAAGTTAGGTCAAAGAGTTGACGTAAGGAGATCGAGATAACCAAGGTCTATGTTGTATGTTGTGATGATATAAGCACACATCCTCTGACCGGAGACATGTGTATTACTATATGTCTAAGTATGTAGATTGGGAAGATAAGTTGATGACCTAATCAAGGTCTATACACCGGCAATCTGGTGTGCATATTAGGGCAAATGAGTAATACGATCTCTCAAAGGAATCATGCAGGTTCATGACTAAACTGGAAGACATGAGTTCACTCATGAGATATTGGGATCAAATTCTGTGCACGATCATTTCGTTTGGAAGCTTGACTAAATTTATAGGTATGATATATGCTTTTTGAAAGTATATGATCGATGCCAACTCCCAATGATCAAATGAGAAACTTGATGATAAAACCCTGAAGAAGACATTCCAAATATGATCTAAAACTTTGGATTTATTCTAGATCTTCCAATATGCAAGATGTACATGTATTAGGAATACTCGAGGGTGATGTGTGACATATGCTTTTCGAAAGTATATGATCGATGCCAACTCCCAATGATTATATGAGAAACTTAATGATAAAACCCTGAAGAAGACCTTCCAAATATGATCTAACATTTCAGATTTATTCTCGATCTTACAATATGCACGATGTACATGTATTAGGAATACTCGAGGGTGATGTGATCGTAAATGATTATATAACCATGACACTTCCATTTTCGAGAGAGTGATGAAACATGTTTGGATTTTAGTGAGTCCTCTCAGTAGATTAATAATTCCAATCTTAATCTAAACGTTTGATATTAATCTGAATGCGATTCATATGCAATGAGAAGATTATATTCATAGTTTGATTTAATCAAACATCTTTGTAAGGCCCCTGAGATTTGGATTTCAGATATGATCTCAATCCAAGTCACTATACATGAAATGTACAATCGCACTATCATTATCTCTATGTATCCACGAAGAAAGCGCAATATTCTTGAAAGAGTTCAATAATAACTCCATTGTTGATAATATATCTAAGCATTGGGAATTTGATGTTAAAATGTGACTTAATTATCAAGAATAATATAAATATGATTCATATTATTTGGACATATGAGAATAGTCATCCAAGATAATTAAATATGATTTAATTATCAAGGATATGATGAATGAGGATATCATTATCCATAATAATCATAAATATTATAAAATGTGATTTATAATATGATGGATAGATTTAATCGTAAATATATTTACGAATTAAAAGTTAATGTGAACTGGTGTCACAATGAATAATTAATTGTAAATGTAATTTACATTTTTTATTAGATGTATAATATGATTCACAATTGTCAATAACATGATTGAAATTATCACAAAATAATCTGGAATTATTTTGGTGAATAATTTTGCGACAAAAGTTATTATACATGTGGAATATTTGGAGAGATACCATATCTCTAAATTAAGGAAGAAGAGAGCCGACATTCCCCTTTAAGAGTGTGGATGGCCAAGGAGTCCTACTCCTTGTGTGACCATACACTCTATTAAGGGAAGAAGGATTGTCCTCTTTCCTTCATTTCCACATGAAATTGATTTGAATTTAATTACTTATGTTGAAGATTATTTGCAACATATTTAATTTATTTTAAACTGATTATTTGTTACTACAAATTTATACAACAAAATCATGCCCATTTATTGAAAGCATAAAATAATCTACACATGATTATTGTGTACACAAGGATTGAGATGCATGGACATCCAATTTATTATAAAAGAAATGCAAATAGTTGCTTTTTCTTTATAACAATTGCAAGGGAAATAACTCTCTCTATTCTTATACATGTGTCCTTTTCTCTCTCAATATTGTGGTCGTCCACCATATTGACCTAAAGAGCCTTACAGTCGCAACGTCGTTGTGTTGTCGGATCGACTACTCGTGGATCTCTATCTTCTTCGGTGCTTCTTGCTTGCGAGGAAGGTCATCGATTTCATGTGAAAATATCCAGAGACTCCTCTCTCAGATCTTCAACTTAGATTGCGAGAAGTACACGTCTCATCCACGTCCTCGCAAGTGCATCCTTCGTCAGATCGAACTTGAGATAGGAGGCCTCTTGCTTAGAGACATACGCGATCGCAAACACACTTCAAGAGATAATCCTATTACTTGTTTTGTGATCTTGATGAAACAATATGAGAAGTATTCTCATATCATGTAGTTTCATCATTTTAAAAAAAGATTTTTCCGTTGCTTCAAACACTAGTATGACTAGCACTACAAGAAAACTGACTATTTACCACCACACATTTACTACTACATGTGGTCTTACTGTAGGCGCATTGATAAATGCGACTACAATGAGACCACATGTGGTTGTAATGTGGTCGTCAAATGGATGGGAGGACATTCTGAATACAATGTGACTACAAAATTAGTCGCATTTGTTGGACTAAAATTTCAAGAGTGCGCTATCCTCCCGCTTCCACCACCAAATCCCTAAATTTCCCGCCCAAACCTTCCGCCTCCTTCAACGTCACCCACCCTAACCCTCCTCCACTCCACACCCATTCGTACCAGGTCTCCAATGTTTCACACGATAAACTCCTCCTGATTGTCATCCTCGACCTCTACTATGCTATGTTCGTCGTCGAGCCCCCCTCTCCCATCTCCCGCGATCTCACCCCGAAGATGATGAAGCTTGCCGCCAACCATGACCATCTAGAAACGTCGTACGAGCCTTTTTCCCCATCGCTAGAGGAGTCAAGGCAACGACACCCAGGCAATCCATCTTCCCCATTGCCCATAGGTAAATATTTCTCTCTCTCTCTACTTTTTTGTTGTTCTCTTTTTTGCTGCTTGTTTTCTTTCATCTTTATTGCTGTGGTGTTAGCTCTTATCTACTGAATCCACACTGCAAAACGATCACCTCATCATTACCTATACGCTTCTCCCTTCTTCCCTCCCCTCACCATTTAAACACCTCAGATCTCTGATCAGAGTCCGGTTCTTTATCATGCCTCACTTGGATTCCTCCCGTATGCACACTTCTATTTTCTACAACTGATTGACCCACTTTGAGCTCACCAATCTCTTTCAGAGATTATTCACACACACCATCGAGCAGAGGCACGGCAAGAGCCGCGTCCGCGTCGCTAGGGTCTGGCGCAATGCCTCCGGTCGCCACCTCTTCATCGAGTGGAAGGTCGACATCAGCCTCCTCTCCGACTGCCTCCCTTCCTACACCGCCGCCAACAACTCCTCCATCATCGCCACCGATACCATGAAGAACAACGTAAGACCCGTCCTCTTTTTCCTCTTCTTCCTGCGGCAAAAGGTGTGATCTTTGCCTCTTCGCAGGTCTATGTCAAGGCCAAGGAGTGCACCGAGGTGGTTTCCGTCGAGGAGTTCGCAATTCTGCTCAGGAGGCACTTCACCACGTTCTATCCACAGGTACCTTCCCGTTTGTTGTGTTTACCTCTTATGGATCTCGATAAGGGTTCGATCTTTATCTTCTCTCTGTCATTTCCAGGTCACTGCGGCAGTGGTGAACATAGTGGAGAAGCTGTGGGACCGTGTTGTTGTGGACGGGGAGCCTCACGATCATGGTAAGCTTTTGATTCTGCCTTAGGGATCTCTTTTTATAAGGAAAACGAAGATCCCGTCTGATGTTGAGCTAAATTGGGTTACTTCATTCGATGTGATGCGTTGAAGGGTTTAAGCTTGGATTAGAGAGGCGCACGACAGAAGTCGTTGTCGACAAGGGCGGCGCTCTGAAGATAAGTTCAGGGATTGTAGGGTTGGCGTTGCTCAAGACCACACAGGTAGGCATTCTCTGACTGTAGTGTCTTATGTGTTTTTCGAGTTGAGTCCCCTTTCCAATTTGTCATCTTAACTGTGTTCCCTTCCAATTATTTCACTGGCTGTTTGTTTGTTTGTTTGACCTGAACTTTGATGCTGGTTTTATTTCTATAATGTGAAGAAACTGCTTTGTAAAATTCAGAAACGTTAAGGAATGAGTTGTACGGAATGTTCTATTGAATTCAAGGCCCTAAACTAGTTAACGCACAAAATATTATTTCTAGTGGACCATGTTTTCATTGTTTGAATTATGATGGGGTCTGAGCTTAATGAAAGCTAGTTTCAAGGTCATCATAATGGCGTTTGTATTATGAATGGACGATCATCCCAGAAGAAAGTTGCACATATGAAGGCGACTTCAGAATACTTTTATTCTGTGATTTTGACTCATCAATATGATGTTGCAGTGCACAGTTAATTAATTTAACTGGGTTGTATCATTTTTTGCAGAGGGAGTAAGCAATTAGCTTTATTTAGATACTTTGATGCATTTCTTTGTATAAAGGGCACTAGTATTATGAATAAGAATTTTGTTGCATTATAAACTCTGTCGAAAAACACAAATAATCACACTGTTCTTCTGGTCGTTGATGAAAGGCAATCATGCATTCAGATATTCATACCATCTGCTAGTAACCTATGTGTAAATCTAATTGTGTCGAAAGTTGGTTGTATTGTTATTCTGTGTAGTCAGGATTTGAAGGTTTTGTGAGGGATCAGTACACAATACTACCGGAAACGAGGGAAAGGATGTTGGCGACAGAGCTTACTGCATCATGGAGGTCTTTGTTCTCAGTGATATTTTAGTTATTATTAAAGTGCATTTTATTTTCATATTTCTATAATTCATTGATAACTTCTAAACAAGTATGGTTAAAAAATAACAAGAAATTTCAGACATTTTCATGGACCACATTTGTCTTTTTCCCTATAATGGATCTCAACAGTACTAGTTTACTGAGCTGAGAGACATGCTTCACATGTCCCAAGATCTAATTGTCTATCTACTGTTAATATGCACATAAGAAAAAGTGATGAAAAACTGTAACCGTATATTAAAGTTAATCTAGTAGCAGGCTTTATATGCTATTTAGACGAACCATCCTTCATCTAAAAGAACCTTCCATGGGCATTCTTTGGATGCCATTTTCACAAGATCAAAAAAAGTGGCTTTACCAGTTAACTTCAAACAGATTATAGTTGTCCATTATAATCTATGCAAACTAGATCTCTGTAGTTTTCAGAAAGTTATTGAACCACCTTGATCTATGCACCCAAGTTTTTTTGGACAACCTGGTGCTCTAGTGCGCAGCCTAATGGACACTGTTCACGACTTAAGACCATCGTGCATTTGAGTTTGAACACACACGACCAAAAGCCCACTACCTAAACTAATCTTTTCTACAATAGCTAATCTGTTACAATGACATGTAAACTATCTCAACACAAAACAAAATTAATGTGCTCAGACTGAAGATTAACAAAAGCACAGTTCAAAATACTTGTTCAATTTCCAGCTTGAGAGGCACGTATTCCAAAAAAATGGAAAGTTTCGGTAGTAGGAAGGTTGCAAATTTATCATGCTGAAACATTAGAATGTGGAAGTGTATCAGAGAAAATAAATAATCAATGTGAACAATGGGATTTAACGTAGAACCCTACTCCTTAAGAAGCGATGAAACTATAGGAGAACGCCTCAAAGGACTGATAGTTCTATTGACTTTCTCATCGGGTACAGGGGATTCAGAGCTTCTTATATAGCCCTCACCGGGTCTTCACATCTCACAATTGGCAGATGTGGGACTAAACAAATGGATGTGATAAATAAATCCTAGAGTGATAAATAGATCCTAAAGTGATCCATCTTACAATAACTTATGATTTTGAAAATTTTGCTAACATTCACACATTAGTTTACTTACATTAGTTAATTACATCGGTTTGAAAGATTGATCAATAATCATTAACTTTTCATTTCTTTGATATCTTAGCTTAAAAGATAAGATATAATTAGTAGTAATGATATATAGTTCATAGTATTTGTGAGAAAATTATGGGTTTTAGAAAATTTAGTATCTATTTTTCACACTTAGAAGCTCAAAGGGTATACAGAAATACAAGAAAATTGAGAATGGATAGGGAAAGATTGTAAGAGGTGTGTCTGACATTTCCATTTTTCACATTTTTTTCCTATTTTTGTTTATTCTTATCTTTTTAATAAAATCAACCTCATTTTTTGATTGCCAACCTTTATGTTTCCTTATGGAGATATTAAACGTTAGTGTACAACTTATGATGTCAATGACTTTTATATTAAATGTGGCAATTTGCATCACCAACAATTTCTGAATGACATAAAAAGATACCACTACATGATTTTTTTCAGGAATATGATCTTGGAACGTGATCTTGGAATGTGGGACATCCAAAGGAAAACAAGAAAAACTGACAAGGACAAAGGGGGAAAAAGGACAAGGGCAAGGCAAAGGTTAAGGACAATGCTTTTACTAGTTGGTGAAAACGAAAATTTTAATGTAAACATTATATTGTTAAGAACTTTTTACTCTAGCTTTCATTATACTCTCTAGTGATAGTTTATGCTCTAAACCTTTGTATTGTAGATAACTTTAGAGACTCGATATAAGGTTAGGTTTCTATTGTCATGAAATTTTAGGTTTTATAACATTTGTACTTTTGTAATCTTGGTTTATATATTGAAATTCATGTTAAACTTTGTCTGCATATGAAGATTTACGAATGAAGTTGTGTTTTCATTACTCCAATTTAGATTGTACTATACAATATTCATACAGGTTGAAAGATCTTAAGAGATGCTTCTTTAGGTGTAGAGTAACGCTCTCAGGTTGCTTCAATTTTTTTTAACATGAAAGTAGATTTTGCGACTACATAACCACCTCCTTGCTACCACGGTTGTAACAAAGTAGTGGCAAGATAGCGGTAACATAGACACAATACTCAACAGTCAATGCAACATGGTCATTGTGGCATGGTGCCGATGTAGTCCCAACATAGTGGCAATGTTGTCGCAAAGAGATAAAGGTCTAGAGACTATATTACGACTAAAATATGACTAATCGCGACTACATTTGCGACTACTTTAACGACTACAATATAGTCGCAACAATTTTGCGACCATATTGGCGCGACTACTGTTGTTGCTACCACATGTGGTAGTAAATCCTTGTTGCGACTACGTTGCGATTAGTTTGCTACTACTTTACTACTACATTTGTAGTAGCAAAATCTGTATTTTCTTGTACTACATGTGATGCGATCTTCACGCTTCCGCGATGTGCTAAGGCCCAAACCCTATCCGTTAATAGTAACGTGGCTATCTTTGGTCAGAGGATGCATATCACAATGTACAATATAGTTTCTAGTTATCTCAATCTCTTTAAGACAACTCTTTAACTTAGGTCATTCGATATATCCGAATAGCTATAAAAGAGGACCTGCATTAAGAGATTGGTCAAATGTCATTCTTTGGAGTAAGGATTGCCATTTCGTTCTTATAATGGAGATACATTCTTGATAATCACTTGGAAATGCTTTTGAGTTCTAAATATAGCTATTTAGATATTCAACCCTTCACCGGGCTCTATGATCCAATCTTTTGGATCAATAGCTGTGTGATATCAAGAAGGTAATGGTACATAACCCTAATTATACTAAGATACCTATTATGCAGATTAGTTATTCTTCATTTCAAATTAAGAAATTATCTATAATAACTTATTACATAATGGCTTGTCATGGGCTTAGATGTCTAACACCGAGTTCATGCCTTATTTCATGAATTTGGCGACAATGCATGGAATTTTATTTGATCCAGATATCTCATGAGTGGGCTTTATCTCCCGGTAGATCAAGTATGAACTTGTATGATCATTTTGAGAGATAGTACATTTCATATATCCTTGTATGCACACAACGAGTCGACGTATGGACCTTGGCTAGGTCTCCAACCTAATGATTTGTCTAATGCACATGTTTGTATATATAGATGTATATCTGTCTCTAGTTATAGGACACATGCATGATTGTGATAGTACAATTTAGGTCTTAATTGATCTTGACCCCTTAAATCAACACTTTGACATAACTGTTTTGATATCCACGACTCTCTATTATAATTGAAAGGACATGCATTATGATGTCAGCTGGGAATCAGTATTTAGAGAAGAATTGCAATCTCTTTCTAAGACTGGATATCAATTCTGAATATCACATGATGCTACCCATTGTATCGTCATTCTAACTCTTTAGATTCATAACTTTATGGTATTTGAAATGGCCAAGGCATATAATCCTAATTGTAAATAGGGGCCTTTAATTAAGTTCAAACACAAACATTTTAATTCAGATGAAAAAATAATAACTTTATTGCATTAATGGGTTGCTAATGCTTACAAGTCCAACACCGTCTTCAAAGATTTATGCATGGATATTCCCACGATGTTCTTTGTTTGGCCCTTCAGGGAGATGTAGTAGTCTGCAATGAAGGAGACAATTGCAGGCCAAAATTCTCCGATAAAGAGGCATTTCCATTTCAATGATTCTACGCAGTACAGATCAAGCATTCTCTGACGGGGAGACTTATTCCAGATTCCATGACTATGAGAGATGCAGTAAGAACATACACTATCTGATGAGGAGATTCGAATCACACTCTAGCCCTTCAATTCTTCGTCACCACCACGACATGAGATACAACATCCTCAACAGGAAGCCAACGAGTATGCTCTGAGTTGATATTGTCCACCGTGTATGGTATTGTGTGACTGAATGATTTCTTTCTATTTATCCAAGTTGAGGATCACATGCTCCAACTTGAGGGATAATGAATGAATATACATCTACATATAGGTAATTGTATCTCTAGGATCAAACTACTACATCCACATGTTTAATTCCATATCGTTTTTTGAGTACACCACATGCAACAATTGAGAGAAATGAATAATAGAATATCCGTCTCTTAGCGACCTTCTCCCGTGGTTTCATCCCACTCTTTATGGAGTAGGATTTTATGTAAAATTTGGGTGTTCTTATCGTTCTTTATTCTTTATTTCTGATTACATTTCGCGTTCTCGTTCTCTACGCTTTGTTCTACTTCGATTGATTTGAAATATAAAGATGAGATAAATATTGTAAGCAATGATGTTGTGGATGATGTAATCACATGATGCTATTCCGCTTCCAAACATGACCACGTATCATGGAATAGTTTATCGTAGTTAAATGAACCAGATCCAAAACATGTAAGTGATATCATGTAACAAAATGTATTATTTTAGAATGCAATAAGGGGAGAGAGAAAAAGGAGGGGATACCATTCAAATGAGTGTTATCTCTTGTTCTTGTTCCATGGACATGAAAGATAAAGATGGATAAATATTGCAAACAAAGGCAATAATAAATGATGTAATCAAATGTCACCATGTATGGCAGGGTACGTGGATGCTATCTCGTGGTTAGTGATCGCATAAACAAAAAATATTTTTTTGAGTTAAATAAAAAATCACGCTGAGGAGGGAAAAAATCAGAGCAGAAATGTCCGATCAAAATTTAAAATTGAAACAGTTTTCTTGTACATCACTCTAGGCACGTGAGAGAGATCCAGACACCTCCCTGCTCATCTCCTCCGGACCTCCACCATCCCCCACCACTCCCCCACCCATTCAAAACTCTGCCCCACCACCAACCCCCCCACCTCCAGCAAAACCCGGCAACGGCCTCGCCACCTCCCTCCCTCATGCTTTCCTCCTTGCATGCGCACCTGACTCTCTGATGACCACCAGCAACCACAACGTTCTCACTTTTCGTCCTCATCCCATCTAGAACATCCCTTACATCGACCCGTCCATTTCCATCTCAACATTTCTAGGGTTCCTGCTCACATTGCCCTGCATGTCAACCTCCAAAGCGGAACTGCAGTTATGAGATGGGCGCGCGTGCAATGGATCATCATCTTCACGACGACCACCACCAGCAGCAGCAGGTGCTGCCTCGGCAAGGATCTGTCTACAACCTCACCCTTAACGAGGTTCAGGACCACCTCGGCGAGCCCCTCCTCAGCATGAACCTCGACGACCTCCTCCGCAACGTACTCCCCCCAGACGAGATCGACCAAGATCACCCCCTCGAAGAATTGGACCTCCAGAAGGACCCCGCCGCTGCTCCCGCATCCGGAATTCAGCATCAGGGGAGCATGACCATCACCAGTGCACTCGGCAGGAAGACGGTGGACGAGCTGTGGAGAGACATCCAGAGAGGGCGGGACAACGTGGTGTCAGGCCCCACCGTAGGAAGTGAGAGGCAAGCAACGTTCGGGGAGATGACACTTGAGGATTTCCTCTTAAAGGCCGGTGTCGTCGTAGAAGGGTGGGGCGCGGGTCGTGGAGATGATGGTGTCAGGCAGCAGGACGGCGCAGCGCACTGGCTGCAGCAGCAGTACCCCCGGCGGGCGGTTGGGGCATATGGAGCGGCCCACCCGCCGATGCCGTTGCCGCTGCAGGCGGTTCTGGGAGGGGGTGCAGTTGTGGACGTTGGGTGTGTGGATCGCATTGGCGTTGCGTCACCAATAAGGGGCACACATTCGGATTCGCCTGCCGCTTCGAGGAAGAGGGCATCTCATGGAGATTCAGTGGAGAAGACCGTGGACAGGAGGCAGAAGAGGATGATCAAGAACCGTGAATCAGCTGCACGTTCCCGGGCAAGGAAGCAGGTGAGCAGATTGTTTCCTATTCTGGATAATAGAATCTTTTAGGCATCTTGATGCGGCGACTGTGTGTATAGGCTTATACGAACGAGCTGGAGAACAAGGTCTCCAGGTTGGAAGAAGAGAATGAGTTGCTTAAGAATTAACAGGTACTTGTTTGAGGCTTATGATATGCTTGCTTATTCTACAGATTATATATGCATTGCATGCTCCTATAGAATGGCAGAAGCTAGAAATCATCTTTTTTAGAGATTCTTCAATCTAAGTTTTTGTAATGATCACGAGCTGAAAACCATGGAATGTGTTAAACTACATGGTGTTTCAGATTGCAGCGTTTCACCAATTTTAATGCATCCAAATGGTAGAAAAAACAAAAGTTATGTCTGCCAAATGACACCATGGTCAGTGCCCTGTTGTGTTCTTGTTCACAAAGACCCGAACCAGAACCAAAATGTAGTCTACTCTAAATTGTCAGTACATGGAGTCCTTGCCTTATTCCAAGGCTCTAAATGTAGGTTTCTGTCACCATTTCGGTGACCGACTGAGATGGAATTTTGGTTGAATTTCGACCGAAATTTCGGTCATTTCGGTCATTTTTTGTACTAGGGCCCCCATATTTCGGTTATTTCGATCATTTCGGCCGAATTTTGATTTCGACTAGATATCGATATTCAACCGAAATTCACTGAAATTCGAGTGAATTTCGCTGAAATTTATGGCCATGTCTTATCCAGAGATTTGCATATTATATTTGAACTTAACCCTGACCATAACAAGGCAACTTCTTTTACTCCTTAATCTTCTGTGAAGAAATTCTTTAATAGTACTAGTAGTTTTGGTAGATGTCACCCCGTGGTCTGTTCAATCTCAGATGCCTTTTTATAAGATACGATTTTCACTATCTTACAAGATCTTCCAATTTAGTCTCCAAAATTCCTTAAGAGATTTTTGTGAAGATAAATGTATAAGCAATCTATGGAAGAGAATGCTTGTTATGTTTATTCACAGAGCGCAAGGGTTCTCTTATATAGAAGAAATAAACTCTAGTGGATAAATTATGTATTACGAACAAAAGAAATAAATAACATTAAAATAATGACATAACATAGAACTATTCAACACTCCCCCTCAAGTTGGAGCATAGATGTTGTTCAGGCTTACCTTGGAATAACATCTCTGAAAGGGTCCTTTGGTTAGAGCCTTGGTGAGCACTTATGTTGTTTGTTCACTAGAACTGACATGAGATGTAGAAATGAGGCCCTTTTGGATCATATCTCGAGTATAGTGGCAGAGTACCTCGATATGTTTGGTTCGCTCATGGAAGACTGGATTGTTGACTATGAACAATGCAACCTGGTTGTCGCATTGGAGGTGCATTGGAAGAGGCACCTCAATGGCCAGGTCAGTCAGAACTGATATCTAACCCACATCATCTATGTGTTTTTTTGTGCCATAGCTTTGTACTCTGATTCAACACTTGATTGTTCGACAATTGTATGTTTTTTGCTCTTCCATGATACTAATGAATTCCCTACAAATACTACAAATCCAGAAGATGACTTCCTGTCCTAGGGACATACTACACATTGTTTTTAAAAACGCGCCTCGAGGTGTTGAGGTGTCACGCCTCGAGGCATTTTCAAAAAAACGCTTCGAGGCTATAACCTCATGCACTCAGTGAGGCGTGCGCCTCGAGGCTTATGAGGCGCTACCTCATGTATGAGCTAATTTTTTTACTTTTTTCTACAATATTTGTTTTTTGATTGTGAGCTTTTCATCTTTCGTAGACAAGTATTTTCAAGTCCTTAAACTTACGATTCACTAAAATGATATTTTTCAGTTTATTAACATATTAATCTTATTTTTACTTTGTTATGCATGTTCGTTATAAATCAACATGAACAAAAAATTGAGTCTTGAATCTTTAAATCTAATGTCTTTACTCTTTAGCAAGAATCAAGCATAAATGCTTTCTTTATTAAAATGTTTGGATGCAAATCCCCTGCTTTGACGTAATTTAGAATAGTATATTTTGTAAACATGTCTCATCTTTTACTATTCAATTGGGACTAAATTAATACACATCAAAGCATGCATGAATAAAGATGGTCATAACATGCAATATTCAAGTATTTTATCCCCCAATCCTTATGGTAAAGTAAAAAGTGATCACTGATTCCCTGCTTACTCTTTTATCCTTCTCAATTGAATGACATACATATCTCACCTACTTTTGAAAATGGTGTGTTACATCTAGTCCCTTTACTTTAAATTTTGTAGAGATTTACCTATTATTGTGCTTGCATATCCGTATTTACTTGATTCCTTACAGATTTAGAGTCCAAAAAAGAGAGAGTTATATAACAACTTAGATGTTTAAACCATGATGTTAGCCTTGAAATGCCATGGAGTTATGTATTTAATCTTAAGGGATTTTATCACTTGTGCCCCTCCGAGATATCGCAATATCAGTTATACCCCTATCTTTTTGGTAATATCAGTTGTGCCCCTCAAAACTTGATAATTTATCACTTGTGCCCCTCGGGTTAGTGACCGTCCATCCACAGTGCAAACGGCCGTTAACTTTGAGGACATAGGCGGAATTACTTTTAAAAAAAGGTTAGGAGGTCATTTTACACCCTCCTCATCATCTTCTTCTTCTTCCTCCTCCCCATCCTCTTCTTCCTCTCCTACACCTCCTCCTCCTCCCTCTCTGCCCCCGCCCCCGCCCCTGCCCGCGCCGCCCAACCCCCGCACCCCCCTCCGCCCCGAGCTCCCTCCCAGCGCCGACCTCCCGCATCCCCCTCCCCAGCCCCGCCCGTGCAGCCCAGACCTCCCACCGCCCCGTGCAGCCCCGACCTCCCACCGCCCCTGCACCGTCGCCCTGCCTCCCCCACCCCTGCGCCCCTCCCGACCTCCCACCGCCCCCGCCTCCCACCGCCCCCGCCCCTGCGCCCCTCCCGACCTCCCATCGCCCCCGCCCTCCCACCGCCCCCGACCTCCCACCGCCCCCGCCCCTGCGCCCCTCCCGACCTCCCACCGCCCCCGCCCTCCCACCGCCCCCGACCTCCCACCGCCCCCGCCCCTGCGCCCTCGCCCCGACCTCCCCTCCGCCCGCGACCCCTGCGCCCCTCCCTCCTCCCCTGCGCCCCTCCCGCACCGCCGCGACCCGCTCCCCTGCGACGCCTGCGGCCCCCTCCCTCCCCCTGCGCCCCTCCCGCACCGCCGCGACTCGCTCCCCCGCGACGCCTGTGCCCCCTCCCTTCTCCCCCGTCCCTGCGCCCCGCGTCGCCGCGACCTACCTCGTGTCTCCTCCAGTAACTCATGTTCTTCCCAGTCACCCCCAAGATTCATAAAAAGTTGAGTTTTTTTTTGTTAAATTTTGATAAATTTTTGACTAATTGATTCATAAAAAGTCATCCAAAAATTCAATAAAATTCATCGTTTGATCCGTAACGAGTGATATGTCCGTGGAAATGTAAAAATTTTAGAGATTCGATGGATGCATGAAGGTTTTAGTAAGAGAGAGAAATTATGAATAGAAGGAAG
Source organism: Ottelia alismoides (assembly GCA_037367405.1). Taxonomy (NCBI): domain Eukaryota; kingdom Viridiplantae; phylum Streptophyta; class Magnoliopsida; order Alismatales; family Hydrocharitaceae; genus Ottelia; species Ottelia alismoides. The sequence goes on from JAZKJV010002976.1 coordinate 268,419, forward strand.
AAGAGAAAATGGAGGTGGAAGAAGATGAAGAAGGGTATGGACCATAATACCCTTCTTAACCACACCATGGTTTGAATAAACCATGGTTATTTTAATTTTTTGACGGTCAATCTGATGGAAGGGCACAACTGGTGATCCGCGTGGACCAAGGGCTAAGACTCATCGTTTACGGCATGGACTACCAGGGTATCTAATCCTGTTCGCTCCCCATGCTTTCGCACCTCACGTTTTTTAAAACCTTGATAAACGTAGTCTGCATCTGTACAAGCTGTAACAACAAGGGATGTGCCTCTGCTAAACAAAAGACCAGTACCATGTGAGGTCTTTAGATACCTCAAAATCATATGGACTACATCCATATGGGTTTGTCTTGGTTGCTTCATGAATTGACTCACTTTGCTTACTACAAAGGATATGTCTAGCTTAGTGATGATCACATATAACAACTTCCCAACTAGCTCCTTGTATCTCCTCTTGTCGACCTCATCAGTATCATCATCATAGAACTTCATGCTCGGGTTCATGGGAGTAGTGGTTGGCTTGCAATCTGTCATACTTGTCTTTGATAGGAGATCTGTAACATACTTCCTATGGGTCATCACTAGACCTCGCTGGTTCCTGACGAGCTCCAATGCAAGGAAGTGGCATAAAACTACCAAGGTAAATAAACTGCTGGCCCACGAAAGCCTTAGTTGCTTGAATTCCACGTGCATTGTCCCATGTAATGATGATGTCATCGACATATACCAGTATAGCAACGGTGCCCTTATGGGACCTTTGAATAAACAAGGAGCAATTTGCAGTTGATCTCACAAAGCCTTTCTGTTTTATCACATCTGAGAGCTTTCGAAATCATGCTTTAGGACTTTGCTTAAGGTCATAGATCACCTTATGAACATGGTATTGTTAGGCGCGCCTCCTGGCGGTCGAGGCGGGCCTTTTTAGCCTCAAGGCGTGCGCCTCGGCCTTGTCCAGTGAGGCGTGCACCTCGAGTGGCTGAGGCGTAGCCTCGAGGCATTCCGCCTCGAGGCGGTCGAGGCGTTTTCCGAGGCGTTTTTATTTTTTTGAAGTTTTTTTTAATGATTTTAATAGTTTACATGGTGGTTTGAGAAGCTTATAAATATATACTTGTTTAGGATAATGATTATACAAGTTAAATGCCTAAATATGATGTTTCTCTCGTACCCATAACTCCATATTTACTATTAATTATGTGTAACTATTTCTGCAAACTGCTTCATATTTACTATTATTTATGTCTAACTATTAATTTATGCAAGATGAATGCTTAAATTTGATCTCTTTCATATTCATATGCTTAAATTTGACCTCTTTCATATTCATATTTACCATTAACATGCCAAATTATTTTAGTGAACTCTTACTATTACATCCTTAAACATATAAAAATGTGTATACGAATTCGAATACTCATGGCGCTGCCCCCTGCACCCCCGTAGGGGGGGGGGGCAACCTGGCCCCTCCTAGCCCCCCAGGTGCGAGTGTGCAAGCACATACGGAGGTGCGCGCGCGAGGGGGCACTGAGCATGCAAAAGCGTGCGAGGGTGCGCGAGAGAGGCGAGCGCACATGGAGAATCTACTTGCGACGGCGGCACGCAACTGGCCTTGGCGGCGCGCGAAGGTTTTGGTGGGGACGGATTCTAGGGCACAGGCTCTGGTCTAGGACCGTCGCTTTGATACCATGTGAAAGGGAAAAATAAAGTTATATTTCAGGAAGCCCTAGAGCTCTCTTATATAGGAGAAAAACTCTATGGGAAAATTACATAAATGAAAGATAAACAAATATAAATAAAGACCAAGAGATATAAGAATCCCAACAAGAAAGGTTATTAGTTGTCTCTTATTTCTTTATTGTATATTCCCACATTGCTTATGTAGTACTTTGATCAGTCTCTATCCTCTTGTATAAGGAGGGGGTTGGTCCTGCATAATAAAAGAAATTATTTGATTTCCTCAAGACTTGTCTCCTTAGATACTTATGGTGCATGTGACCACGTAGTTTGGTGTATTTGGAAGGTGGCCTGTCTGATCACTCCGTTCCCGCCTTTGAGCAATGCACTCATTTTCTTCTACCGTGGATTCCTTTTCTTTAGAGGTGGGTGCATAATGATCATGTGGACAATCGAGGCAAGAAGCATCAATATGAAGATCCACCTTGCTCTCTCACAGTTCTCCATTTTCGAGGTGTAAGATCCATTTAATTTATTGTCTTTAGTCGTGTGGATGTGGACATGGCTTCGTTGTGACCCACTCGTGTATATCCTTCACAGTAAGTCGGGTCAACTTATTAATGAATTGCCCAAGGAAGGTGGATGTTGATGTTGTCATGCACGTCTTAAGATAAGGGCTCGTCTTTGCATATTGTTGAGTACTCCAATGTAAATTATGTTAGCCATAGATATGACAGGAAATCTAATGGAGGATTCTATACCTTTGTTGGAGGAAATCTTGTTCCATGATGTAGAAAGAAACAAAAGGTAGTTGCTTGTTTAGAGCACAGATTTCAAGTACATAGTTGTTGTCTAGATTGCAGTCGAGATGCTATGAGTTACATAATACTATAGGACTTGAGTATTGAGATGATCTAACTCATGAAGTGCAGTGACAATTGGATGGCTGTCATCTTTATAACAAATAATCATGAGAGTCCATATGTGCACCTACTGAACAACATTTTTCACCGAGACACTAGTATACAATCTATTTAATCGATGTATGTTCAAGCTGAACAAGCATGCTATTTATGCTCCAGTTTGAAGCGAGCTTTGAGAAAGCTTATTCGTTGTCTCTTATTTCTTTATTGTATATTCCCACATTGCTTATGCAGTACTTTGATCAGTCTCTATCCTCTTATATAAGGAGGGGGTTGGTTCTGCATAATAAAAGAAATTATCTGATTTCCTCAAGACTTGTCTCCTTCGATACTGATAGTGCATGTGAGACCACGTAGTCTGGTGTATTTGGAAGGTGGCTTGATCACTACGTTCCCGCCTTTGAGCAATGCACTCATTTTCTTCTATCGTGGATTCCTTTTCTTTAGAGATGGGTGCATAATGATCATGTGGACAATCAAGGCAAGGGGCATCAACATGAAGATCCACCTTGCTCGCTCACAATTCCACATTTCGGGTTGCAAGATCTATTCAATTTATTGTCTTTAGTCGTGTGGGTGTGGACATGGCTTCGGAGATAGAAATGAAGAGGGAAAAGTCATTCTGGATTTTGTAATGGCTTGTGATAATTTCATAGTTAACACTCTCTTCAAGAAAGGAGCATTTAATTACTTTTAAGAGGGACCCGAATAGAAGATAAATATATTACTTTGCGTTGAGGAGAAGAGATCGGTTGTGTTGTAAAGACTGCAAAGTAATTCCAAGAGAGAGTTTGACCACCCAACATTGCTTGTTAGTCATGGATGCACAAATAAAAAGGGCTGGTAAAAAAAGGGTTTCCAATATCACTAGAACTAGATGGTGAAATCTTCAATTGAAGTAATCAAGCTTCAGGGAGAAGGTTTTAGAAGGCTTATCTAGGAATTGTAAGGGAAGTGCAAATGAGATGTGGGAGGCAGTAGCATCTTGTATCCGAAGGGTGTGGAAGGAGATGCTAGGCGAGTCAAAGGGAGGATCTCCAGGCCAAAAGGAGGCTTGGTGGTGGAGTGAAGGGGTACAAGAGAAGCTCACATTTAAAAGAACATGCTTCAAAGCTATCTCTAAAGATAAAACAGATGAAACTATCACAGACTACAAAATAACGAAGAAGGAAGCAAATAAAGTTGCAAGAGAAGCTAAGTCAAAAGCTTATGAAGTTTTGTATAAAAATCTCTACTTTAAGGAGCATTAGAAGGATATATTCAGGTTGGCTTAAGTAAGAAAAAGAAAACCAAAGACCTTTCTTAAGTGAGATGCATTAAGGATGAGCAAGGGCACATGTTTGTTACTTAGAAGGATATAGAGACTCGATGGAAACAATACTTCCATAAGCTTTTCATTGGGGAAGGAAATAAAGAGATCACTTTGGGAGATCTAGCTAGTAGTGAAAGTTTCTTGAATCGTGCAAATTATAGGCGAACACAAAGGAAGGAATTAGAGGAGGCTTTGAAGGTTATGAGACATGAGAAAGGTGTAGGAAGTTTGGAGAATTTTAGGTGAGCGTGGTTTGACTTGCCTTACAAATTTATTCAATGTTATTTGGCGAAGGCTATTTATAGTCAGAGAAGACTTTGCTATTTTTTATTTGGCGAAGCAAGAAAATGCCTAAAGATTGGAGGAGAAGCATCGTGGTGCCTCTTTATAAGAACAAAGGAGACATTTAAAATTACTCAAATTATAAAAGTATCAAGTTGATGAGTCATACTATGAAAATTTTGGAACGTGTGATTGAAAGAAGGTTGAGGCAAGTTTCCAAAGTAAAAGAAAACCAATTCGGATTCATACCAGGTCGCTCAACTATTGAAGCCATCCATTTGTTGAGGAGAAGAATGGATATTTGTATAGCTATAGCTAAAATGAAAAACCTCCATATGATTTTTATTGATTTGAAGAAGGCTTATGATTCTGTCCCAAAGGAGATATTGTGGAAAGTTTTGGAGAAGAAACAAGTACATATCCTATACATTAACCTCATAAAAGATATGTATGATAGGGTTTCATCTTGTGTAAGGATACAATCAGGGAAGACTGACTACTTTAACATCAATATTGGTATTCATCAAGGTCAAGTCCATTCCTTTTTACTTCGATTATGGACGAGTTGACAAGTCACATTGAAGATGATATACCCTGATGTATGTTATTTGCTGATGATATTTTGTTGATTGACGAGACTAGAGATGGAGGAAATGAGAAGCTTGAGGTCTGGAGACATACATTAGATACTAAAGGATTTCCTATAAGTAGGGCTAAGACTGAATATATGGAGTGCACTTTTGATGGAAGCAATGGTGAAGGAATCGAGGTGAAGATCGGTAATGATAACATTTGGAAGAGAGATTCATTTAGATACTTGGGATCTATTTTGCAACATGATGGGGAAATCGATGAAGACATTACTAATAAAATAAATACGGGTTGGCTAAAGCGTAAGAAAATTCCTTTGAAAAGCAAAAAGTTTTACAAAGCAGTCGTGAGATTTGCTATGCTTTATGGATCTGAATGTTGGCCTGTGAACCATAGACATGTTCAGATAATGGCAATAGGAGAAATGGAAATGCTAAGATGGGCGTATGGGTACATGTAAAGATCGGATTTAGAATGATGCAATCAGAAGGAAAGTTGGTGTAGCTCCGATCGAGGATGAGATGCGAGAAAATTGCTTAAGATACTTTGACTATTTGCGAAGGAGGTTAGCTAATACATCGGTGAGAAGATGCAAGTTTTTGGATGTTAAGCCGGCTAAGACTAAGAGAGTGCGAGGAAGGCCCCAGAAGTGTTAAAATGAGACTATATTAATGGATCTTAGTTTTTTGAATCTAAGCTCGAGAAGGACCCAAAGTAAATTTAAATAGAGGCAAAGAATCCATGTAGCCGACCAACTCTACTTAATATGGGAAAAAGTTTTGCTGTTGTCGTCGTCGTGTGGGTGGATGTGCAGTGCAATTCCATTATATTTCGAGGCATAATCAACATTTCTCTTGTTTTCCAACTTTTTTTTCTGCATTAGATCTTATATGAACCATATTTTGCTGATTCACGGGTGTAATACAAAATAATTGATTTTTGATAAAAGATATTTTTTTGGCATTGAATACCTGTTGGCGTCCGGAAGCTCTTTTTGAAGTTAAGTCACCATGGGCGTTTTTCTTTAGCTCCAAAGCATACCCAAGAGATTTTGCTTATTCCCTGATGGAGACATAGTGAGTTTGTCAAGGGAAAGGGGCATCTGAAAGGGTAGGGATGCATTTAAACTCTGACTTTTCCTCGTCATAAGAAAATGTGAAGCGACATTTGCCACATGGATCCTGCATCAGCTGTTGTGGTCAATGGGGAGGGAATAGATGGCATGATCTGGTTGCTGCTATATACCCATTTTCTCTATTCCATTTTGTGTAGGGGCTTCTCTGCCCTTCTGTATATTTATTTTGAAATGAATTTGAATGCAGGCAAGGTCAATTGATTGATATGCATTCTCGCCATAAAGAAATTCGAGGTTATAATGGAAATGAGAAATTGTGAGACCTGCATCAGGCGCTTAGATGGTAGGAAAGCTCGTGAGCTCTGCTCGATAAGCTTGAATTGAGCCAGCTTTTCAGAGCTCAAATGAGAACGAGCTCAATCCCAGAAACCGTTATTGAGCTTGAGCTCGAGCTAAGGTCAGCGGGAATCGAGAGGATTGCTGGACACCCCAAAGGTCATTGGTTCTTTGTAGTGAACCCTATTTGGGAATTGGTTCTTTGTAGTGACCCCTCAAATGACACATTGGACTGACGGGACTGGTTAGAAAGATGTTATGCACGACAAGAAAGGTGCTTTTGTTTGATTTATGAAATATAAAATAAATCCTTTTCAACTTACGTGAGATTAAAGAAAAATGTGCTATATTATCGAAAAAGTGGTTTCATCTTTTTAGCTCGATGTTAACTTATCCTTACAAAGTCATAATTTCGAAAATTTTATTTATATTACCGTGACATAGGAAACGGACTTGTAAGAAGCTAATGTCAATATTGTATCATTCTTCATTTTTAACAGGTGGTTCCCTGACTCTAATGAAAACAGTGATATATCATATTTGTTTTTTCTTAGCAATTTAATCTTTTCATTACGTGATTTACAAATGGAAATGTACTATGGACGGAGTTATGTAGTAACTACTTTGGCTTTGAGGACTGAAAAAGAACAAATAAAGGGTGTAATTAGCGGATTTGATTTTGAGGATTGAAGGTGCTTCCAAAGGGGAGGGAGATCGTAGAAGGGAGCCATGACTGGAGTTGTAGATGAAGCATTAAAGCTATTGTCAGAACTGATGATTTCAATATCACACCTATACACCTGACTATTGAAATTCAAGCTGACTATTGAAATTGAAGGTTAGAAAGATGACATAATCAACTAAATTTCAATAATGAAGGATCACATTGAGACAAATCTTAAAGTTAAGGTATCACATTGTTACCTTTTGAAGTTCGGGTACGACATTAATATAGTTCAGGATTTTTTTTGTAATTTACTCTAATATTAGGCATACCCAACAATCAGTCTCACAATAGCTTTAATGTATTTTCCAATTTGAAGTCGTGCTGAAGCAGCATACCTAATTTAACCATATGCCACTTTCTTTCGCAGGAATTAGACAGGATCTTATACTCCACTCCAGTTCCAGAACCGAAGTTCCGGCTCAGAAGAACGAGTTCATCTCCTCTCTGAACTTGATACTGCAAACCGATAAAGCTCTCTTTCCATGCTTGTGTCATAAGTAGTAATAGCTCGCAATGTTCCAGTTGAATGGAAGCTTTTGGGTTATGTTGTCAAGAGCTTGCAATATTTGAGTTAGAGCTGTTATTGTTTATTATATTGTGTTATGAGTGTTGTATGTACATTAAATAGATATGTAGTACTTTGAATGCCATGGACATCTTTCTCTTGTACCTACAACAAAACACAACTACTATTTTAGCAATTTTGTTTGGAGAACATGCTAATAGTCGCTATATATGCTCTATAAATAAATCAAAATTCTAAGACAAGCTAAATATGTCGATCACATAAACTTCAGCTTCATCTCTAGCACGATGCACGGATCAATTGCAATCCTTGGTTGGCTTGATCAGCTTCAAACGCGATCTGCAAGTAGTAACTGTGTAAAATGAAAGGACTTGAAAGTGTTAGCTAACTGCTTACATTCTGTTATCATTTGGAGCTTCATTGTCAATACAAGGCCTTAATTGTCTCTGTAAATTTGGACAAGCGCAGCATCTTTGTAAGCGAAAAATCCGAACATTGCCAGTACTATCTGCAGATTAGATCATTTTACTTCAAGATGAAGGATAAACACTTCCTATTTCAATCCAGTTTGAGAGGTTTAGTTACGGAGACACTATAAAATTGCGGGAGCTTCCAAATGACCTCTCACAATCTAAGTGATGGCCACTACAATTCTTCAGTAATTTGCTATTTTTATTAAAACCAGAGTGGAATAATCTGAATGTCTCTGAAGCTATTAACAGTATAAAGAGCACGATTTCATACCAGAAAATCAAACAAATCATTGGCGAACTGGTGATGTAAAGCCCACATTCCATACAGTGCCCCGGGGATTTACCAGCCTTGGAGAGGAGAGGGAGATTGAGGTACCCCTCACCGATCTCTCAATTAGATTATTCAGGTCCTCACTTCTAATCCCAATTCTGACTTGGTCAAACATGCCAATACATGAGAAGATTGTTAGTGTGTATCTAACGCCATAAGTAGGGATGGAAACATATCGAGAATATGGCTATTTCCATATTCACATTCTCTTCGTCTATATCAAATAAGAATACGGATATAAGTTGGATATGGGTTTAGAAAATTATATCCTTAAATATTTAAATATAAATTTTGATCCAATACGAACTTGGGTTGAATAGAGAGTAAATAAGATTAATGGACATAAGATCAGATACCATTATAGAACTGTTTAGCCAATCAAAATTATGATCGCAAAGGAGTTGTTGCTCTGTATATATGGAACTGAAAGGTTACAACTTACATGAGACCTGCATTGTTATGATCTCTATGAAGTTGTCAAAGAAAAGAAGTATAGTGGTCATCGCAGGTCGATAAGATGCATGAATTTGGGCAAAGAGAAAATAAGTATAAGTTGATAACTGTTAATCAAACGTAATAAATCAACAACAAAGCATTTTCCCACATTAAATAGGGCCAGCTACATGAATTCTTTACCTCCATCCAGATCTGAGCATAACAGGTCTCACAGATGTTTTGTAGAACTTTTCTTTGATTTTCAAAGAATTTTTTTTATCACAGAGAATAGTAGAGTGTCAACTCCACTTTAGCCAACCTACATTTGTTCTATTAGTAACACCTTTAATTTTCCTATCATGTTGTAAAATAGATCCCAAGTATCCAAAAGAATCACTCTTCTGATTGTTATCATCACCAATCTTCACCTCGATTCCTTCACCATTGTTTCAATCAAAAGTACACTCCATTTATTCAGTCTTGACCCTACTTATACGAAAACCTTTAGTCTCCAATGCTTGTCTCCAAACCTCAAGCTTCTCATTTACCCCATCTCTGGTCTCATAAGTCACCACAATATTAATAACGAATAATATACATCGAGGTATGTAATCTTGAACGTGATTTATCAACTCATCCATAATCAAAGTAAAAAAGAATGGACTCAAAGTTGAATCTTGATGTATACCAATGTTGATGTCAAAATAGTCAGTCTTCCCAGACTATATCCTTACATAAGATGAGGCCCTATGATACATATCCTTTATGAGGTTAATTTATAGGACATATACTTGTCTCTTCTCCAAAACTCTCTATAATATTTTCCTTTGGACGAAATCATAAGCCTTCTCCAAATCAATAAAAGTCATATGGAGATTCTTCCTTTCAGCTCTATAAATCTCAATTGTTCCGCTCAACAAGCAGAAGACTTCAATAGTTGAGCGACCATGCATGAATCTGAATTGGTTTTCTTTTACTTTGGAAACTTAAATCAACCTTCTTTCGATCACACGTTCCCAAAATTTCATAGTATGACTCATCAGTTTGATACCTCTGTAATTTGAACGATTTTGAATGTCTCCTTTGTTCTTATAAAGAGACACAATGATACTTCTCCTCCAATCTTCAGGCATTTTCTTGCTTCGTCAAATAACATTGAATAAATTTGTAAGCCAAGTCAAACCACGCTCACCTAAAACTCCCCAAACTTCTATAGGAACATCATCATGTCCTACACCAGATGTAATAAATATAATTAATATATTATAATAATAGTATTTATTATTCAGATATTCAAGAATCCATATCTTTTGATGTTACTACATCCATATCTATATTCTTAAAATTTTTATGACTGATATCCATGTAGGATTCATATTCGATTAATATTTGAATATGGTATCCATATCCATAAATTTTTTGAAACAGTAAGCTGGATATATCCGTATCCATTTTCATCCCTGTCCATAAGCTCAAAAGTAATGGTGTCAATGCTTGGTGAAAAGACTTACTTATTCATTGATTTTCGCAGAAAGATCGAGGGGTCTGCTTCCTTGGATAAGTTGTCAAAGTGATAGCATAGAAGCTGAAGATACAAACAACTATTTGAAATGTGAGCTCCTTTGCCTTAAGAACGGTCAACATTTACTAGACAATTAGTAGGAATAAGTATCCAAAAATGTTGTTAACAACAGTTTTAGCTATAATACATGGTGGTGAGAGGAATCAGTATCACTATTGACCTGAAAAAAACTCCTACTGCATAACTAGCAGCAGCCTGTTTAATCCAAAATATTGTCAGGAAAGAGACGGGAATCAAATATGATATCTGTGCATAAATATTAGAAAGCCGGCAAATCATACCATAATCCTAGCTGCAGTGTTCATTTAACATACAAAATCTGGATTTTGTCACCTAGGACGGTGCCTAAAATGAATCACCTGCTTGCAGTCATACTAATGATAGTATTACCACCTCTACAAGCATGCCATTTCTTTCAATTATGGTGTCCAAGGATCACATAATCTTCAAGTACAATTATTCTACGAAATATCTATAACATAATTCAGGTACTTTCTTTATAATTCTAAAGGTGATGGTTCCTGAACTACAGAGGCCTATGTTCTAAGTATTGCCGGTCTCTTGGGACCTTTACAATGACTTTTTGCAGGTGTCACGACCACAACCAATCACCTTGCCCATAAGGATGTCCTGAAAAATAAGAGAAGATGATGGCGAGGGCCTAGGCGGCAATGGGACGGTAATAGTGCACGTAGGTGCGTGCTAGAGCAAGCGAGCACACATGAGAGGATCTAAGGACCGTGGACAGTCATGCGTGGCGCCAGGGACATGTTGTGCACTGTATGCATGGGTATGCGAGGAACCGAGAGGCCACACATGCGAGGCCAGGAGCATGCGCAACCGTGTGCGCGTGCGGCTGGGAGGTGGCGGTGCTCGACTGCTCGCGTGTGCATGCGGGGGCTGGACATATGCATGGCTGGGAGGTGGCAACGCTGAGGTTTTGTGTTGGGGCTAGGGTTAGGACACGAGAGCTCCAGTCTAGGATCACTGCTCTAATACCATGTTGGCAAAAATAGAACGAGATGTTTATTCCATGAACCCTACGTTCTCTTATATAGGAGAGTAGCCAATGGGTAAATTATATAAGATAATCACAAGTACAGGAAATTACAAAACAATATGAAACATGGAAATAAATAACATAAACAGTTATATCTCTACACATTCCACATAGGATCATCATATAAACCTTCATTAATGAAATTATTATTCGTTTTCAAAGGTTTATGTTGGATTGTTGTTCACTAGGAATCTCCAATAAAACATGATCCAAACATTGTCGCAAAGGCATAGTGTTGCTTACCTAAAATTTATTTGGCTCGGAATCATGTTGAGCAGAGGTTGGAAGAATCGGTATCCTGATTATTCATCGATTTTTCTCATTAATATTCTTAATTTGGTATGGTTCTCCTCCAATAATTTATTTTGTACTAGGTTATTATTTTTGTCATAAAAAATCTCCTCATATTGTCCTTGAAAGTTTTCCTCATACTCAAGTCGAAATAAGATTGTGTTTTCTAATTCATCCCAAGCTAAGTCAAGTTCGTGAATTCCCTAAAATATGCCTACTCTCAACAATTGTATCTAAAAACTTGAGTGGGTTGGCAAATAGATGTTCATGGATTTCAATGAATTTATGACTATTCTCCTCATGGAGTCTTTTAATATTCATCTCAAAGTTTTTCATTGAATTCAAGAGGGTATTAAAGCCCTCAAAGATCATCTCCTCAAATATTATCTCCTCAACATGGTTGTCAAGAGGTTAAGAAGGAGAAGGGGTGCAAAAAAAATTGATGGTGTAGACCCATACCAAGATTTGGATGGGTCGTACATCCTCGATTTGTATGATTCAACACTTGGATAGGAGAATTGTTGGAATTATGGAGGGTCTTGAATTTGTCGGTACTTGAATGGGTTGGGTTGACTTCCCCATGTGGGGTTGGATTGTATCCCGAAATTTAGTTGTGAACCGGCATAGTTCGGGTATATTCCCTCATAAGATGATTGATACAGTGAAGAGTAGCCTGGATATTTGACATACCCTTTGTGTAGGCATAGATTTGTCAACTATGAGTCATTTTCGGAGGAAAAATTTAGTGCAAAAATAAAGCACAAAACAAACACAAAACAAGATCGATTTACCAACACACGAGTTACCAAAGAAACGTTTATCTTCTCAAATTTTCATTTTTTTATTGCAAGACAAATCAAGCACACCGATAGTCTAGTTGAACCTAAATATGGAGTAATGATTGATCTGAATTTTTACGGCTAGTTGCATCTACTTCCAGTCGGTATAGGTGTAAGTAAGAACCTTAAAATGGTTACCCATGTTACTTGATGATTGTGCCTTATGCGTTGTCCTTGAACCACCCAATTTATTAAGGGAGGCTATATTTCCCTCACTGAGAAGTAGCTAGACTTTTTAAATTCCGATAGTAAAAAATTTCACAAGGATTTGGGCTCTGACCTAGGATTTAATTTGTGATTTGAGATAATGTTCAATACGCAATAAAGAAACACTTGAGACCGCTTTCATCTGATTCACGCGTTGACATTTCAGAACTCATCTGATTAGGCAACCAACTTAATTGTGATATTGTTTAATTGGTGAGTAGAGGGAGAGATACCACATAGATGAATGAAATAGAACTTGATTTTATGTTTTCAAGAACTTTTTAAGCACGCAAAATGCAAAAACCTACAAATGCCTATGAGTTTATACATATCTCACTGATCCTGTTTGGTAATTGATGATTCCATAATTCGTGCTTGATGGATATTTGACCGAATAAAAGTGAATGAGAGAGACTGAAAGAGATCCACTATTTTTTTATTGTATTTTTTATACCAAAAAATAATAACTTTTTATAAAAACAAAATTTAAAAATCAAAATGCCAAAATAAGTTATGTAAAGTTATCGAGTCCATGACAATGGTGCCAGAATGAAACTTAGATTTTACGTGCACAAAGAATCATTATTACACACACACAATTCAAGATTTTAGATAAAATTTCTACAACTACAAGCCAAGAGATATCAAATGATGTATGCGACAAGTAGAGGATTGATCCACATGGGCTCAGATAGGCTATGCAAATTTTTATTATATTTTGCAAAGGCATTTTTTCTTTATTGACTCAAATAAATCCTTATTTTTCCTTGTATATATGGACTTCGAAATGTAGTAAAGTCTCTATGACTAGATTCTATACATCAAAAGGTTATACCACATTTTTCTGGGAATTTTTGGATTTTTTGCTATTTTTGGGGATTGTTGGAAGTACCAAGGCATTTATGTAATTGCCTGAAAGCTAGGGGCATTTGTGCAATATTATCGAAAGTTCATGAGCTAGAATGTAATAAAACTTAATTTAAGGGAATTATTGCAATTAAATAAAAGAGTTTGGACAAAAGTGAAAATTTTCTAATAATTATTTAATGGTCAAATAGTAGAGAAAGTACTTCAGTTTACAAAATTACAAAAAAGTTCATACGAGGACTAAAATGCAAATAAAAAAATAGAAAATAAAAAGTGCAAATATTCTAGAATATAAAATTTAAAATTAGAAAAATTATAGAGAATAATGAATTTTTTTCTAAAATTGCATTTAGATCCAAAAGAAATAAAAAATATTGGAAATAAAAATGTTAGCAAATTCAATCCTTGGTCTCTTAGACCAAGGATTGAAGACAACAACTCTGCTCGACCTCTTGCGGTGGAGAAAAACGGTGTAGTGGTGGCTGATTAATCGAGGGAACCTGTTAGCTAACCTACATGCTAGGTCGGCAATCTCTGCAGCAACTGACCCTCAATCAACCAACAATAAGAGAAATATGTGAATGCGATTCAAAATTTATCATAACTCTTTTATAGAAATATATGTGTAAGCAGTAAGAGTGTTGAACATATGGAAGCAAAACGAGTGTGGAAAACTACTATAAGCTATTGCTAATTAATAATATTTTTGGATATTATATTTTCTTGTTTTATGTGGGTTTTTAATTATAGTCATTTTTTAAGTTTTTTAATGTTTTTCTTTTAATATGTTTTAATTTTTTGATTTATATTTTATTTTTAATTTTGTAACCTTTTAATTTCTTTTTGTTTTCAAAATAAGTAATAATATTATATAGATAATATAGATAATATATGTAATATATAGATAATATTTATTTTTGGATTTTTTAAATAGACAAATAAAGTCAAAATGAAAGAAATAAGTATTTTTGCGTTTTTAATTTCTTCTTTGTTTTGGTTGTTTTTAGGATATTTTTTAACTTCTATGGATTCAGAAAGTGATAAAAAGCTCAAAACAATGAAGATGTTTATTTCGTAAACTTGTTTCGGGTTTTAACAATATTTATAAGTTAAAAATTATCCCTAAATTATTTTTAATGTATACTTTATATAATAATGAAAATTTGAAAATAAAAGGATGTATTTTTTATTTTTTTTATATAATTTTAGTTAATTTTTATAAGATTTTTAGGTTTTAAGTTTTTATGTATTATATTTTGTATTTTTTAGTGATTTTCGATATGTGATAAAGTATGTCAAAATCTAATTTTTGGATATGTATTTTAAAATAATAAAATAAGTTTAAAAGCCAAATAAAAGTTACAAGTGCAAGATCATTGTTCTAGGCATCTACCCTTAACTTTCCCATACTTTCAAGCATAAAATAAATAATTAATAAAAATAAAATACACAAAATAAAATTACAAAATAGAACACGGACCTATTTGCAATTTTTAGAAACTAAACATTCATTTCAGAATAGGTCCATAAAGTTTAATATACAATCCATAAAATTCCCAAAGTAGCCTCACATGGAGAACCACGTGAGGTGACCTGACAAAGGACATATATGCAAATATCAGAAAGCTCAAGGTACAAATCGCAAAATAATTTAAAATATTACACATTATATTTTATTTCCATGAGAAAATTTAAAATACAAAATACAAGAGGGGCTCAATGCAAATATACCAGCGGGCACACACATATTACATGGTGGTGCTGATTGATCTGGCAACTCTAGAGCGCTCACATAATTATGTGGGCAGCTCTGATGGTGCAATGCTTAAATCAATGGTCCATATTAGATCTGGGCTAAGCTTCTCATCCAACAACAACTGGGGGGTCGGAAAGAACATTTAAGAACAAGTTCTTTCATGAGATTTGATCGGATGTTTCTCTGATCCTCGGCTGGTAGCCATGTAAGCCCAGGGTGAACCATTTCTATAATAAATGTTATCATAATATTTGATGTATCAATAGAGGTTATTAATTTATTTCCACTCCTTATCTTAGATTAAATGAATGAATACACTTATAAGGTCTCTTAGTACAATTTGGATTATGTACCATGGTCATCTTAATAATCATACAACTATTTCAATGGTTGAATCATAGTGGCTGATGCTTGGACGATATCTAAAGAGTTAGATTGAGGACACATCAAGCACTGTCAAATGATAGTTAAGACAAAATCTCCTTCCTAAGAAGGTGGTGAAAATCCCTCTCTAAAGGCTGATATCTGATCGATCTCTTGATGCAGGTCCTCTCCATAGGAATAGAGATTGGAAGGTGTTGACGAGATTTTTCGCGGTTTAAGATGATGATTTTATCATGTCGTTGTTGTTCCACGAAGAATCCAGATCAAACAAATAAAATGCAACTACGAGCACAATGAAGACATACAAAATGCATATGGCAAGTAGAGGTTTGAATCCACAAGGACCAAGTAAATTTGCAATTTTAATTCGACATTTTAACACATAGAATGATACGTGAAACAGATGAAATACAACTTGGAAAGGAGATGCTTCAAACAAATGCAATCTAATCAATATGAAAAGTAAAGGATAAGCATGATATACTTAGAGTAAGAGATGGTTCAAGAGTTTAGATGCAAATGACATATAAATAAACAAGAGAGAAAGAAAGAGTGTTTCTCATTCACGCATGAAGCCATTGCACTTTGCTGTTCCCAGCGACAAGGACGATGGCTGCTAGACGCGGAGTGAGATGGAGCGACAAACGCTCCAAGTACGGGCTGGAGGTAATCGCTGGAGTGTCGGGGAAGAAGGGACCACGGTTCGTGGCTGCTATGCGCACGAGAAGAACACCGGTGCATGGTGGCGGAGTTGCACTGGAGAGGACAGCTGTTGTGCGCAGTTGGACTCCAATGAAGGAGGTTGCACAAGGTATGAAGGCTGTTGGGCGTATGGCCTAGTTGTCCGCAGTTGTACCCGCAGATGCGCGCAAGGAAGAGAATAACCAGAGATACTCGCAGAGGTGATGCACGCTTGGAAAGCCACTGGGGGCTGGAGCGTCGCTGAAGGTCGCGCACAGCAGGTGGGCTACGCAGGAAAGAGCTCGTATATCGCAACTGAGAAGGTGCCATTGGCTGAATGGAGGAGGATGGTGGCTGGGCGTGCAGTGGCTGCACTACTCCTGTACCTTCAAGAGAAAATGAGAGGGAGAGGGGTCGAGTATATGGAACGAGAGGGAGAGGGGTGTGTCGGGTCTATATGCATGCATGAAAAGAAACGAGAGAGAGAGAGAGCGTCCAGGCCAAGTATGTGAGGGAGAAGGACCCCTTTTTATACTTGCTTTGTGCGGCCATTTATGATGAATCCCCATGCAAGTAAAGACAAAAAAATTAAATGAATGTGCATGGGGAAGGGATGGGCATGGGGAAGTGTTAGTACATGGGTCTCTATTCTTCATGGAAAAATGTTTGGTCAATTAATATTAATCCCCCTCCTCTTTTCTTTCCAATAAAAAGGTGAAGTGAAATGTGTTGGATGTTTAATGTTATAAGCATACCCAATAATTCTTCATTCTCTCTGATAACAACAAAGCTGAATCTTATAAATGATACTTGATCTCAATTTAGAATATGATCTTTAAATGTACATAGAGATTTGTGAGAATATTTGCTTCAACTGATTTGTTGATTTTATGATGATTTCTTCTGCTATGTGTGTAGGATGCAAATTGTGTGAATTTGGAGTTTACACATCAAAGATTAATATTATATTCACATAATTTAAGCATGTTATACCCATATATAATGTAATCATCACACCTCCATACTTAAGTTTTGCTAGTCCCGAGCAAAAACAAGATAAGTAATAATGAAGGACAAGGAGAATAGCCAAGATATATCTGGTGAGGGTTTGCAGCAGACATACCCACAAAGTCTCGAATTTTCAGATCCTAACAACACAAATTCACAAATTTCAGTAGAGTCTACCCATGGATTAATGATTTGTTCGAATTGTCGACTCGATTCGAGTTTTGTAGTTTCAACAGCCTCTCAATTCCAACAAAATCAGACATGGTTTCAGAAGGTTGATCAGATCTGTTCATCCCTAAGAAACAAGTATTCTCTTTGACTTTGAATGGATATAAACAATGTTAGTGATAGTTTAGATTTCGTGAGTCAAGAGAATGAGCTAACAACACTATCTATCGAGGTACCGAATGATTCTCTACTCATATAGCCTCAGTCCTCACTTGAATTCAACCATATTCTATTTTCACCCAAGTATGTCAACATAAAAAAGGTCATAATTCTTTGGAAAATGGGACTTTACTTTCGAGGTTTTCCGTAGACCGCTTTGGTCCGTTGCTCTCATTTCTTTCCTTTTGCAGAGCATAACCATGGGCCTCTTTTAAGAATTTAGGTAGCATCATTGGGCTGCTACCATGGTTTTTGGTGGAGAAGGGTTATTTGGTGGTCTTCTTTCATTGCTTTTGCTTCGCACATCTTTGCATGATTGGTGGTTTTTGGCATTTGCATTGTGATATGACTTTTTGTGGTGTTTTTGTTTTGGGTTTGGTATCGAAAGGTAGTATCGGCTTAATAGACTTTGGAGGCACGATACTGCCTTATCTGTTGACATACTTATACTAGAGAGATCATGTTTCTCCCGAGTCAAGTTCCTTCATTACCTATAGATAAGGTTCAGGCATTGGCACAACCAAGAGGACAACTCCTCACCTCAATTAGATTGTAATTATATCTCATAAAATAAAATCAATCAAGCTAAGTGCAATGTGCAATTGCTTAATATCCACTGAAGAGTTTAAGAGTGCTACTAGTTTCTCAGGTGATCTAGTTAGATACAGAAGTTCATTCACCAATAGAATTAGTGGAACTGAGAGAATAAAGTTCATATAGACCTGAAGAAAGCTTAAAACTCATGCATAGTGAAATTCTGATGAAGTTAAGTGGATTAGGGTCAACTCAACCTCAGTCTATGATTTATACAGTGAAGATCTGATAGGATAAAACTATGAAGAATGTATTTTTTGGTGATTTTCTTGCTTTTGAAAATATTTTTAGGGGGATTTTTGCAAAAGAGTTTTTTTTTGAAAGAGTATGCAATTTTGAAAAACTATGCAAACACCCCCCCATACTTAACAGAAACCATGTCCTCGTGGTGAAGACAAGGTGTAACAGGATGGTCAGAAGGGATGTAAAAAGTATTTTTTTGGTTTTTTTCATCTCTTTTTTACTCATTTGTTTTGAGAGGGTTTCCCATTTATAAAGATTCTCTTTGCTAGATCTCTCATGGTCAATGATATTGACTGTCCTCGTGTTTCCACTGTATTATTCAATTGAGGAACTATTCACCGAAATGTCAGCCATATTTTCGAATAAAGCCCAAACAAAATGCTCATTACAACTGATGTAATTTCCATCGCATGAGCCATAAATCATTCTCTTAAATGAAGTATCTATGCCCTCATAAAATATCTGAACTAACTTCCATTTGGGGATGGCATAATGAGGGTATTTCCTTTGAAGTTCCTTAAACTGTTCCCAGGCTTCATGAATGGGCTCTCTGTTTTTCTGAGTGAATGACGATATGGCTTGTCTCAGGGCATTTGTCTTTCCTATTGGGAAGTATTTCTTGATGAATGCCTCTCTTAAGGCGTCCCAGGAGGTGAGTGGAGTTCCATAATTTCGAAGCCATTTGAGTGCTTTGTCTTTGAGTGAGTGGGTGAAGGCTTTCATGTAGATGTATTCTTTTTCTACCCCAGGGATACTCATTGTGTCACAAGCAGTTCAGAAATCTTGGATGTGGAGGAAGGGATCTTCAGAGTCATTACCATAGTATTTTGGGATTAAGGAGAGTGATGCGGGCGTTATTTCAAAGTCTCCTACTTCAGGAGGGATTTGGACCTAATGAACTAAGTCTTCTGCAGCCAGGTTGTAATGCGTGCTTATGGGTAGTGGTCGGATGAGAGGTGCTATGGTATGGCGGATCGTTGCATTTTCCTCTCTCAATAGTTGCAGTTGATGTAGGATGAGGTCCATATGGTTTGGTCATTCTTCTCCCATGTCTCCTAGGTCAGATGAATTCTCAGGTTCCTCAATTAAAGGAGATGGGTTGGGTTTTTTTTATAGATCAGGTCGTACTCTAATTGTTGTTTCAATGGATTTTTCAGGGACCTACGACCTAGCATACATAGCACAATACAACAGATAATTTGTTGATTCACCAATTCACACAAAAATTGCCACAGAAGCGGTTATCTTTTAGATTTTAGTTTAGTGATTCAATAAAAGTTTTCAGAGAAATTAGAGTCCTTAAAGATGAGATGGGTGTGGAAGATTGTGAGAAATCGATGTCCTAATCTGGCTGGGGGATCCAGGGTGTGGTACTCAGATCGTGAGATCTGCTCTTCCAACAAGAACCTGTGTCCAATGCGTCGAGGAGTTACGATTTCTCTCTGCAATCCCACGTAGCACCAAGGATTTTTGTCTCTATCCAAGGGTTCTACGTGCTCGTGTTTTTTGTGTCATACACGTGCATCAAACAAGCATTCAGAAATTTTTCCCGCTTTCTGCTCGGGCCACTGCGGTGGCCTTTCAAGCTTATCTTTTTAGCGTGATAAAGCACATTTTGGTGATCTTTTTAGGTGAGCAGAGGTAAAAGAACACGGAGATGATGCAAAGAAGAAGTATTTTTTAAATTTTTTCGGTTTAAGTTCGAAGCACAAATAAATGAAGGAAATTTTAAAAGCCTAAGATGCCTAAAAGAAAGAGGCACTCACAGTGTCTGCACTTCTGGTGCTAATCCGTAATGTTTTGTCCTGCTGATGGTGAGCTTTTCCGAGAAGGGGGGAGGGAAAAATATTACAAATTAAAGTTTGTGAAAAATGCATAAAAGACAAATGATTTTTTTCTTTTAGAAGCCTAAGTACCTGCAAAACAAAAAAATGCACGGATTAGATACTTGAAATTAAGTTAATGAAGAAGAAAAATTGCAAATGTTGCCTAGTCCACGGCAACGGTGCCAAAATGTTGATGAGATTTTTCGTGGTTTAACATAATGATTTTATCATGTCGTTGTTGTTCCACGAAGAATCCAGATCAAACAAATAAAATGCAACTACGAGCACAATGAAGACATACAAAATGCATATGGTAAGTAGAGGTTCGAATCCACAAGGACCAAGTAAATTTGCAATTTTAATTCGACATTTTAACACATAGAATGATAAGTGAAACAGATGAAATACAACTTGGAAAAGAGATACTTCAAACAAATGCAATCTAATCAATATGGAAAGTAAAGGATAAGCATGAAATACTTAGAATCAAAGATGGTTCAAGAGTTTAGATGCAAATGACATATAAATAAACAAGAGAGAAAGAAAGAGTGTTTCTCATTCACGCATGAAGCCGTTACACTTTGCTATTCCCCGTGACAGGGACGATGGCTGCTAGACGCAGAGTGGGATGGAGCGACAAACGCTCCAAGTACGGGCTGGAGGTAATCGCTGGAATGTCGGGGAAGAAGGGGCCGCAGTCCATGGCTGCTATGTGCACGAGAAGAGCACCGGTGCGCAGTGGCAGAGTTGCACTGGAGAGGACAGCTGCTGTGCGCAGTTGGACTGCAAAGAAGGAGGTTGCGCGAGGTATGGAGCCTGCTGGGCGTGCGGCCTAGTTGTCTGCGGCTGTACCTGCAGATGTGCGCAAGGACGAGAATAGCCAGAGATGCTCGCAGAGGTGCAGCACGCTTGGAAAGCCGCTGGGGGCTGGAGCGTCGCTGAAGGTCATGCACAGCAGGTGGGCTGCGCATGAAAGAGCTTGTATACCGCAGCTGAGAAGGCGTCGGTGGCTGAACGGAGGAGGATGGTGGCTTGGCGTGCAGTGGCTGCACTACTCCTGTGCCTGCAAGAGAAAACGAGAGGGAGAGGGGTCGAGTATATGGAACGAGAGGGAGAGGGGTGTGTCGGGTCTATATGCGTGCATGAAAAGGAATGAGAGAGAGAGCGTCCAGGCCAAGTGCGTGAGGGAGAAGGACCCCTTTTTATACATGCTTTGTGCGACCATTTATAATGAATCTCCATGCAAGTAAAGACAAAAAAATTAAATGAATGTGCATGGGGAAGGGATGGGCATGGGGAAGTGTTAGTACGTGGGTCTCTATTCTTCATGGGAAAATGTTTGGTCAATTTTTATTAATCCCCCTCCTCTTTTCTTTCCAATAAAAAGGTGAAGTGAAATGTGTTGGATGTTTAATGTTATAAGTATACCCAATAATTCTTCATTCCCTCTGATAACAACAAATATGAATCTTATAAATGATACTTGATCTCAATTTAGAATATGATCTTTAAATGTACATAGAGATTTGTGAGAATATTTGCTTCAGCTAATTTGTTGATTTTATGATGAATTGTTCTGCTATGTGTGTAGGATGCAAATTGTGTGAATTTGGAGTTTACACATCAAAGATTAATATTGTATTTCACATAATTTAAGCATGTTATACCCATATATAATGTAATCATCAGAAGGTGTCAAATAAGTCAAGTCAAAGAATTGGCTTTACGAAATCGAGATAACCAAGACCTATGTCGTATACTGTCATGATATATCACACATCCTCTGACCGGAGACAAATGTATTAGTATATGTATAAGTATGTACATTAGACATACCACTAGGTTGATGACCTAATCAAGGTCTATACACTGATGAGTTGGTTTGCATACAAGGGCATATGAGCAAATACGATTTCTTAAAGGGATCGTACATGTTCACTACTGAACCAGAAGACTTGTTGGGACCGATCAAGTTCCATGCATGGTAGTCTTGCTTTGGAAGCATGACAAGAATTTATAGGTATGATATATGCTTTTGGAAAGCATATTATCGATATTAACTCCCTATATTTGAATGAGAAACTTAATGATAAAACTCTGAAGAAGACAATTTAAATATGATATAAAACTTTGAGTTTATTCTAGGTCTTCCACTATGCAATATGTACGGGTATTAGTAATACTCTAGCGTGATGTTATCGTAAATGATTTTATAACTATGACACTCTCATTCCGAGGAAGTGATGAAACAGATTTGAATTTTAGTGACAACTCTCAGTAGATAGTAATATGATCTTAGTCAAAATGTTAGACATTGATATGAATGTGATTTGAATGTAATGAGAAGATTAGATTTGCAGTTCGATTTAATGAAACATCTCTGATTGGTCCCGAGTTCTAGATTTGAGATATGATCTCAATATCCAAGTCACTATACATGAAATGTACAATCGCTATGTCCTTATCTCCAAGTATCCACGGAAAAGACACATTTTCTTAAAAAAGTTCAAGAATAATTCTATTCTTGATAAAGTATATGAGTATTTGTAAATTTGATAACTTAATAAGATTTAATTATCATGAATAATATGAATGTGATATATTATTTGGACACATGAGAATAGTTATCTGAGATAATTAAATATGAACTAATTATCAAAGATATGATTAATGTGGATAAACATATAAATAATAATCATATATATTATAAATGTGATTTATAATATGTTGGAGAGATTTAATTGTAAATAGTAATTATGAGTTAAATGTTGATGTGAATTGGATTCACATTGTATAATTAATTGTAAATGCAATTTACATTTTATATTGGGTGATTGAATATGATTCATAATTGTCAATGGAATGATTGAAATTATCACAAAATACTTTGAAACTATTTTGGTGAATAATTATGAAACAAAAGTTGTTGCACATGTGGAATATTTGTTGAGATATGAGATCTCACAAAGTAGGAATGAGAGAGCCACCTTCCCATGGTAGACGACCACTATTGAGTCCTAATTCAGTGTCGCCATCCACTCTATATTAAGAGGGAGGATTGATCTTTCTTCATTCATTACACAGGTTGATTTATTTAATTCAAATTAAATCATATTATATATTCTTCAATATATTTAATTTTTTAAACTAATTATTTTTTGTTGCAAATTTATGCAATAAAATCATGACCATTGATTTGAATTAGGAGCGCATCTCCACCATCCGATTTGTTATAAAAGAAAGGTTAGACCTAGCTATTTCGCTCGCAATAAAAAGAAAGCAATAAATCTCTCGCTATTCTTATACACATCTAAGAGATTCTCTCTCATACCATAAGTGGCTGTCCATTTTATGGTTATTGAGAGCATTGTCATTGTCGCATCATCGTTGTGCTACCGAATCGGCTACTTGTGGATCTCCACCTTCTTCGATGCTTCATGCTCATGAGGAAGGCCATAACTTGTGTGAGATGAAATCAAGGGGTTCTATTCTCAGATCTTCAACTCAGATTGCAGGAAGCACATATTTCATCTACACGCCCGCAAGTGTATCCTTCGTCAGATCTGTTGAAACATGAGGTCTCTTCGTTTAGAGACTCGCGATCACAATCATACTTCAGGAGGTAATCCTTTGACTCATTTATGATCTTGATGGAATAATATGAGAATGGTTCTCATATCATGCGGTTTCATCTAATTAAAACCTTTTAATTTCCGCTACCTCCAGCAGCTAGTGTGACTAATCGCTCTTGGTCGCGTGTGATGAGATCTTTACGCTTCCATGATGTGCTAAGGCCTAAACCCTAGAATTCAAGTGGTATCAAAGTCTTGTTTAAAGGTCTTGTATCTAATTCAAACCTAGGAATGAGGTTTTGTATATAAGATGCATAGGGACTCGTAGGTTATGCATAAGATGCATGTCTCGAATCGTTTTTCACTAAAATAAAAAGCTACTGTTTATGCACTATTTGGACAAATTTTTTGGTTAATAAAATGTAATTTGAATGTATAAATATGTCCCCAAATAATTTGCTAAACTTTGGTACCAAAGAGGCATTAATTATGTTTCGAAAAGTTCCCATAATGATTTTTTTGCATGTATTCACGTATCTGTAATAAATTATTTTTTAGTTATTGTTTACAGTCATGAATCATGTTGGTAGTGCAATAATATAGGTATAGAATTAAACCATCAAACCATTCGAATTTATTTCATGCGATCCCAACTCCATTGACCTAGATATTCCATATTTAGTGGAGACGAGTCGAACGATGATTGGATCATTAGAATTACTTTATTAATGTGTTTATCATTAAATGATAATGATGCAAATTATGATTTACCACGATTAAATTTATATTTAATAATGGAAATATTTGATTAAATATCAATCACTATTTAATGATTGTTTAATGCGTTAATCCTTGTTTAACATACAATAGTTGTAGGTCAACTTCTACATGCAAAAGCAAACATGTTTGCTTGATATAAATAGAAATTTAAAATCTTTAAAAATGTTTTAATATTCCTAGAATTTATGAATGAATACTATATATGTATCATGTCGGTCATCAAGAGCATATGCCCAATAAAACTTCTTAGTGCAATTTGCACTAGTTGTATTGTCTTCAATTAATTCGGTGATGGTGTCTAGGCCATGGATATGCTAATGGGTTACTTAATTGACAAACTACATCACATAAAACACTCCCTATTAACATTATCTATTTGACCTCGTTTGATCTATTTCAAGGATGGGTAACATTAGGAGTCTCTACGTATTTAAACAACTAATTGGAATATTACAATTGTACAATGTGAGGGTGTGTACTATATAGTAATATCAAGAAAGCCCTTCTTGTTTCTTGGTTGACTTATATTTCTAATTAATTTATTACGATAAAATTAATTATATCCAATCTAATTAAACAGTCTATTATAAATATAGCTGAAATTCCCTTGGAAGAATTAATCGTAATGAATATTATTCATAATGACTAATTAAAATTGAATGAGATATCAAGGATTATATAAATAACATTCATGGTCTCCCATCAAGGCAAAGTGTTATGTTGCCATGGATTGTACTATGGAGACATATATGCGAAGTTATAGCTTCAATGTACAAGCGCACATGGATCAAGCTCTTTCCTTCTCGAAAGAGTAAGGTTGTATGCGTAGCGACCCCAAAACTATTCTTCATATAATTGAGGCGGTATTGGATTGCACATATTGAGTTTTGTTCCTGTTATTAGTTGATTCAATTAATAACGGGTCAACATCACCTTAGGGATGGTGAGCCCGGGTGTTAAAGATCGAATTGGGAAACGTAAATTGGACTTGAAAGGATGAATGAGTTCACACTTCTTTTTACCCAAGTTCCAATTTCTCATATAATCGGAATGTAACAAAGGTAAAAAAGAGATCCAATATCTTGATAGAGATATAACAATAAGTATATCTCTTTCTTTGGAAGTTTAATAAGGGAATGAACTTTCAGAGTTTAAAAGGCAAGACTAATTTGATGAAAATTCTTAATCAAAATGCTTCTGGAGGTCAACCAATTGATCGAACCAAATTATTCGGATTGGCTTCGTAATTTGGAGCATATTCTCTCTATAGA
This sequence comes from Ottelia alismoides, assembly GCA_037367405.1. Lineage (NCBI taxonomy): Eukaryota > Viridiplantae > Streptophyta > Magnoliopsida > Alismatales > Hydrocharitaceae > Ottelia > Ottelia alismoides. The sequence goes on from JAZKJV010002976.1 coordinate 294,469, forward strand.
TCACATCGGCTATGTGCTCACTGAGAACAATCATACAATCATACAAACCCTATGTCAATGGATGAATTAAAATTAAATGAAAAATTTAACAACGACCAGTTTTTCGTTCGATGTTATATTCTAGGGTTGCTATCTAACGTGCTTGAGAAACAATTATAAACATAGAGAACGCTCGTGATATAATAATGTATCTAAAATAGATGTTCGGTGATGTGATTGTATAAAGCATAGTTGGAAGCATGGGTTTCGGAAGAGTCTGTCCCAATAGGTGAAGAAGAAAAGTCAAAGTGTTGGCTCATCCCCTCAAGATTCCACACATCTAACATATGTATGTCATCACTACAAAAGTCCAGGACACTGAAAATTAGAATGCCCAAATTATCTGAAAACCTTAGAGAATGATAAAGATAATGCCCTGACATGTATAAATTCTACTTTCGTCATTGAAATTAATTTTCTCATAGGATAAGAAGGTAGTTGGGGCGTAGGTTCTGGTGCTTCTATTCATGTATGCAATATGTTGTATCTATTTCAGGAGACCAGAAATCTTGATCAAGAGGAGATAGTCATCTAAATGGGATCTGATTCAACTGTTCCAACAATCATCATCGGGATGTGCAGACTATCGTTATCTAGTGGGAGAGTCCTATTACTTGGATAATGTCTCAATGTTCTCAATGTTAGAAGGAGCTTATTATCTGTATGTAAGTTAGTTAGAAATGGATATTCATTCTTGTTCTGTAAAAAGCTTATCATAAGCTATTATGATAAACATATTGTAGATGGTATTGTAACTTGTGGTGGACTCTATGAATTGTGCATTGGTGAATCTGTCATGGATGTAAAACTCACTAATAAAAATCCTAAAAGAGCTAGAGAGGAGGGAAATCATTCGAACATGATTTGGCATCAAAGACTTGGTCATTTATCTATTTATAGGATCAATAGATTAATAAAGGATGGACCCTTACATTTTCTACCAAACTTTACCTACTTGTGAACATTGCATTCGAGGTAAAATGACTAGAGCACCATTTCGTAACAAGGTTACATGGTGTAAGGGTATTCTTGACCTAATACATACTGATGTATATGGTCCCTTCGGTATTGTGACTATAAATGGATATCAATAGTATTTAATATTTTTTGACGACTATTTGTGATACAGGTTTATCTTCCTATTATGTCATATGTCTGAAACTTTTGAAAAGTTTAAAGAATTCATGACTTTGGTTGAGAACCAAATAAACAGGAAGATTAAACAGATTTGATCCGACCGAGGTGGTGAGAACCTCTCATATGAATTTAAGGAATACCTCAAATAGAGATGAATTGTATCTGATCTCTCTCTACTGAAACTCCTAAACTAAGCTGAAAGATGCAATAGGACCATCATGAAATGGTTCGTTCAACGACAAGTAAAGCACATCTACCTCTTAGTTTATAGGGATATGCACTAGAAACTGCAATATATATACTAAACAATATTCTTAGCAAATATTTACCCAAACTTCTCATGAGCTTTAGTTTGGAACCAAGCCTAATGTTAAACACTTAAAAATTTAGGGTTGCTTGGTCCATGCAAAGAACGTGGATGCAAGTAAGCTAGAATCTCACACTCGAGAGTGCTACTTCATTGGGTATGTTAAGGATGGTATTAGATACCAACTTTATGAGCCTAAGACTCAAAATGTTTTCATCTCTAAAGATGTAAAATTTGTAGAGGATGACTTCCTTAAGAGGCAAGAACAAACTGAAGTATAGGAACTCATTGAATCCCCCAAGGATATTAAGCTTCCTGAACAAGAAACTAAAGATGTAAATAAATATGAAACACTCATACATATTCAAAGGAGTTTGAGGGTGGCATACCACCTGAAATATACATATTCCATGTGTCAGGTGAAATCAACAATGATCCAACTTCATTTGATGAAGCATTCACAGATCATGACAATGATAGATGTATGCTATCAATGAAGTCTGAAATAGACTCCATGTACAAGAACGGTGTAGGGACCTTAGAGGATCCGCATAAATGGTTAGAACCCATTTGGGTATAAATGCATATTCAAGGGAAAGAGAGTACCTGATGGGAAGGTAGAGCCTTCAAGGCATGGCTCATAGCCAAGGGCTACACACAGAGAGAAGGCATCGACTATGATGAGACATTCTCTCATGTGGATATGCTTAAATCCATCAGGGAACTGCTAGCTATAGCTACATAACTAGAATATGACATCTACAAATGGACATCAAGACTGCATATGTGAAAGGATACCTCGATGAGGATATCTATATGGAGTAGCCCCATGGCTTCATAATCAAGGAAGGCAAAGTATGCAAGCTGAAGAAATCCATCTATGGGCTTAAACAAGCTTCTTGTAGTAGGAACACACTATTTGACAAAACCAGAAAGAGTTACGATTTTCTTTAGAATCGTGATGAATCACGTGCATATAACAAACTTAGTGGGAGTGTCATTGTGTTCATCACGCTCTACGTAGACGACATCCTCATCACTGCGAATGATACATGGATGATGACTAGTGTTAAGATTTGGCAATCCCATACCTTCGAGATGAAATATCTAGGAGAAGCTTCTTATATCTTGGGTTTGAAGCTATTCAAAAACATAGAAAATAGGATTTGGGATTGTCACAACATGAGTATGTTAAGAAGATCTTGGAATATTTCCACACGGAGAGTTCCTAGAAAGGCTTCCTTTCGTTAAGACATGGTATGCACCAATCTAAAGGGATGGTTCCTCGAACTGTTGAGGTTAAGAAAGCCATGGCCGGATATCTGTACGCATCAGCTTTGAGAAGCCTAATGTATGCCATGATATACACAAGTCCAGATATCTGTCATGCAATGAGAGTGGTAACTCATTACCAATCATGCTATGAAGAACAACACTGGAATGCAGTAAAGAACATCTTTAAGTATCTAAGATAGACACAAGATCACATCTTGGTATATGGAGGTGGTAATCTCTAAGTCTTATAATATATAGATTTTGACTTCCAATCTAATATAGATAACTGCAAGTCAACTTTGGGGTTTGTGTTCTTGTTGAACGTTGGTATTGTGAGCCAGAGAAGCAAGAAGCACGACACTATGACCGATTCAACAATAGAAGCTGATTATATTACTACATAGGATGCTACACAGGAGATGGTGTGGTTGCACAAGTTCATTCTAGAACTTTACGTATTTTCCTCTGATACTCCCATCCCACTACTCTACAATAACACAAGATCCATAGCTCAAGTGAAGGAACCCAGATAGCATCAGAAGAGCAAGCACATGGAAAGGAAATACCACATCATTCGAGAGATTCAAAAGCGTGGTGATATCATCATCTCCAAGGTGGCCTCTATCAATAATGTTGTCGATCCCCCTTACCAAACTTTTCACCCAAAAGGTTTTTGATTAGCATGTAATGAGCATGGGTTTAAAAATTGTACCTGAATAGTTTAGGTGACTAGTGGGAGATTGTTAGCCATGTGAGCCTAGTGCGAACCGATTCTATAATAAACGTTATTGTAATATTTGACATATCAATTAAAGTTATTAATTTATTTTCACTTCCAATATGAGATTAAATGAATGAATGCACTTATAAGGTACCTTAGTATAATTAGAGTTATGTACTATGGCCATCTTAATAATCATACAATCGTTGATTCAATGGTTGAAACATAGAGGCCGGTGCTTGGATGATATCTAAAGAATTAGATTGAGGACTCATCAAGCATCACCAAATGATTGTTACGAATGGATCTCTAGTATGAGAAGGAGATGACAATTCCTCTCTAAAGGTTGATATATGATTGACCTCTTGATGCAGGTCCTCTGCATAGTAACAAGAGATTTGGAGGCGTCAAAGAAGTCAGGTAAAAGAGTTGACCTAACGAGATCAATATAACCACAACTTATGTCGTATGTTGTCATGATATAGGAACACACCCTCCAACTGGAGACAAATGTATCAGTATATGTCTAAGTATGTACATTAGGCAAGCCATTTGATTGATGACCTGATCAAGGTCTATACACCAATGAGTTGGTGTTCATACAAGGGCATATGAATAATATGATCTCTTAAAAGGATCATACATGTTCACTACTCAATCAGAAGCACTCATGAGGTATTGAGACCGATTAAATTCCATGCATGGTTGTCTTGCTTTGGAAGCATGACAAAAATTTATATTTGTGATATATGCTTTTGGAAAGCATATGATCGATACCAACTCCCAATGATTGAGTGAGAAACATAATGACAAAACCCTGAAGAAGACAAACTTAAATACAATCTAAAACTTTGGGTTGGTTTATTCTAGATCTTCTGGTATGTAGGATGTACGGGTATTAGGAATACTCAAGGGTAATGTGATTGTAAACGATTGTATAACCATGGCATTTCCATTCCGAGGGAGTGACGAAACATGTTTAGATTTTAGTGACCCCGCTCAGTATATTAGTAATCTGATCTTAATCTAAATGTTGGACATTGATCTGAATGTGATTCAGATGTAATGAGAAGATTATATTTGAAATTTTATTTAATCTAACATCTTTCAGAGGTCCTAAAGATCTGGATTTGAGATATGATCTCATGGCCATCAGGATAAAGAACCCGGCTATTTTTTCTGACCTCAATCTCACCTTATTCAGGTAGGCTGATCACACATACTTCCCACTACACCTAAGTAGGTCAGGTCAGTAGCAATACGGACATGGAAGTCTGTTCTCATCCCTGCTCACTTAGCTCGCTCTAGACCTCTGAAAGCCTTTCTGGGACCTTTGCCTTCATGATTGGAAGAGAAAAATCACCCCTTGAAGATCATATAGATCTGAGGAAGGCTAGCTAATCATGAAATCTAAGTGAGGGTAGCTAATCATGAGTTCGGGTTGTTGGGGGCCCGAAAGCTAAATCAACAGCAAAGTCTTTTAAGCAAAGTTAGATACTTTCCCAGCTTTTTGTATAATTAGTTGTTGAGAGTTTTATCTAGTTTGAGCAATAGACTCTCGATCCCTGCGTATTTTAGTCTATTTAACCATCACCTAGCATTAGAGTTGACCTTGTGGGTGGGATATAAATTAATTTCGAATCGAAACCTGCTTCGCAACTTCTACTCTTTTACTTCTCATCATAGGCAAAAATTTTTAGAGGCCGATCTCCCACTTGATTTCAACCCCAAAGTAGTACAATCACCCGGTCCTTATCTCCTAGTATCGCTATTAACAAGTTTTGAAAAATAATTTGTAAAATGATTTGCAAAAATCTTTTGCAAAATTGTTTGAAAATTTGTTTTGTAAAATAGTTTGTAATTTTTTTTGTAAAATTGTTTGTAAACTGTTAGTAAAATGTTCGTAATTTTTTTTGTAGAATTGTTTTTGTACATATTTTTATCAAATCATTTTTTTTATAAAATGATATGTAAATTTTTTTGTATCAAAATTATGTATTGTACAAAATATTTGTAAAATATTCAAAGATAAAATGTTTGCAAAAATCTATTTGTATGCTTGTTTGTAAAATGATTTGTAAAATGTTTGTAAATAGTTTGAAAAGCATTTGTAAAACTTTGTAAAATCATTTGTAAAATATTTTGTAAATGTTTGCAAAATCTTCTTTAAAATGATACGAAAGGTTTGTAAAAAAATTTTGTAAAATTGTTTAGTCACATGATAAATTATGGGATGTATATGTTTGTTGTAAAATCCATGTGTGTATAAAAACCTTAATTACTTCTACTTATGTAAATAAAATTCTTTATTATATATAATTCTTGAATAAAATTTATATATAAAATTCGCAAATAAAATCCTTTTGTAAAATAAATATTGTATAACACAAGTATAATCTTTGTTTTTATACTTGTATAAAACCCTTGTAAATATGTATATAGCCTTTATTAATATTTGTAAATATATTCAATCCACTAATTTTTTCCTTTCTTGAAAAAAATCAATCAAATGTCCAAAATCCATACAAATCTGCACAATTCTTTGAAAAACCTTTAAAAAATTTGGTGTTTTCTTTTCTTTTAATTCAAAAAAGGAATTTTTATTGCATTTACATGTGCATTTTTTAGAATGGTCTTAACATTTAATTTTTTTTGGAATAAAACCAGAGTGAAGCTTGGTTAAGACCCTAATCCACTCAATTTCAGAGAGACCTTATAGAATTGGAGATAGGACTTTTCAAGTCAAGTGACTTAATTCTTTGAGTTCATATGACCATGTTCGCATGTCATATTGATTGGTCTAAGTAGAATATTTAACGACACACGCATGACCCTTTTAGACAATGACATAACTTGGACAAGCACTCTACATGTAGCTCAACACGGATGAGATGGTAAGGAAGCATAATCCTTTAGCCTGGGGAAACAATCTAGTAGAAATATTTAGTCACAACAAGTGGCCAATGTGTTTCAACATAGTGTAGTGATGCTAATGTCTAATGAGGGATGTTGTGGGGTGCAATAAAGCTTCAAAAAAGGGATAATCTTCTGGCTCAAGATGGAAAAATCGTTATGTACATGCTGCACCTCTGTATATATTAAAAAACAATAATCATAAGCAAGCATATGTTTCAAAGTCTTATATCAAGGAAGCCTGCAGTTGGAGACTGGGCCACACCGGTTAAGCTCCAAGGATATGTGACTACACTAGCCACAGTCCATTCTCTTCTCTACCCCCTCTTCTTAATCTGATTGTACTTGAACACAGAAGGGAATACCCCGCTCCTCTATAAAAGAGTATCTAGATCAAGGAATTAGGGTTACCTTATTAGAGGAGGTTGTTTCTTTACCATTTCAGAAGTGGGAAGATATATTTCACTTACACGGTACATGTAAAGATTTATAGTTGTAAGAATTTGCATATGTAGACTTGTTCTGACCTAACCATTGAGGTGACCTGAACATAGAATTTTGGAACTTGAGGATTATTGACTCTTAAATTCTATTTACAATAAGGTCCCATGAAATCCAAAGGTCTGAGCGAGTCCATACTTTGATTTTATGAAGAAAAGTTTAAAAAGCAATACTGTTCTAAGTTCTTTATTTTTCCTCTACTCCGATTCTTTTTCTTTTAATCACTTATTCTTCAAATAAGTGTTTACTAAGGTACTAGCGAAGGTAAAACATAGAGGGATGATGAATATGCATATCATCTTTATTCATTTATTTTAGCTTAAAATACCTTATAAAACACTTGTAGATATCAATAAATCTCTCATTTTACTAATTCTCACTTTTGTGTAAATATTGTATATTTATCATTATTTTAACCTAAAATAAATAAAAAAATAATAAATAAAATAAGACGATTGTATATATGCAATAAATACTGGCTGACTCTGACCCCGAGAGAAGTTCAAGACTTGACCTAATTGACAAGGAATAAAATGCGAGAAGATAAGGCCTAATCACCAAACTAATCAAGAAAATCAATCCTCACTTTTGTATATTCATCTCTTGTATATCAATATATATATATATATATATATTACATAATTTTTATGTTCTATTTTTTGTCACCGAATTCATCTCAAGAAAAATTTTTTTCTTCTTGGAACTTGTTCAAGATAATAAGTTGTATATATTGAAGATAAATGCAAGAAGAATCATTGTATAATTTGTATATAATAACACTTTCAAAAGGCCACAAAGCTCAACTTATCAGATCAATATCTTTTCCATAAAAATTCAAAATAAACCAAACTCACTTTCATTTCATCTCAAATTATATGATATTTAAAATGAAAGTGGTTTCATAAAAATTGGAGTTAAGATGTGAAATGTGTTTTTTGGGATGCTATTGTATATTATGCCTATGTATATTATTTATGTATGATTGTTTTCCTTATTTTTTGTATACATTGTATTTTTAATTATTTGTAAATATTGTCTTTGATAAATGTAAAATACAAATAAAATTAATTAAATCCAAAAGAAATAAAAATAAAATCATGAATATATTGTATATATATCACATACCTACATTGTAAATATCACTATTTAATAACCCAAGAAATCAACTCATAAAAATAAAAAAAACTTTTAAAATCCTTAAAATTATTGTAAAATAATAAATTTCTAAATTATATATATTTGTAAAAGTAGTGTATTAAAAATCAAAATTTTTTATATATAGGTATATCTACTATGAATAAAATGGTTTATTTATATTTAACTATGTATAGAATCTAATTAATCATAAAAAATCACCATAAATAAGTTCATTTAATTACTAACATTATCGATTTATATTATTTATTTATTTAAATTTATTTTCTATTTTATTTTAATTTATTTATCATTTTTATGCTATTTTATCGTTTAGCATCTTTGTCATGTAGCTAGCTACATTTTGGTTGGTTGAACCAGAGTCTGTTGACCTCGGTCAACACCCCAATCTTCGACCTTCCTCGTTTCTTTCGCTTGTTGGACCTATTTCATCGATTTTTCTCGCACACTATGTTCATCAATGCCCCTTTATTTCTTCTCCGATTTCTTAGTCTTAACAATAATCTCCATCACCATATTGCTAACTCTGTCATTCATGCATCGGCTTGCTCATTTTTCAAACATCAAAATCGTCGGACTCCCAAGCCTATTTATAGATCCAAACCCTCCCTTGATCTGGTTGATCCGTTTCACTTGAATCCCATGATTGGTTCGAGAGAGACGAGGTTGTGATTGAGCTTCATCCTCCGTTATTGGGAGAATAAGAGATCTACTAGGAAGCATGATCCGACACGACTGTCAGATATCGTCATAAGTTGTTAAGTCTCTTTGTATTTCACCAGAATCAAGGCAATAATCATCACACCTCCATCTTAGTTTAATTTTAGGTAGTTTCTTTTGATATTGTATTTCAATTTCACATTTCAACTCATGTTTTGGTTAAGTTCAATAGATCAAGATCCACCTCCGATCTTCGTGATCAGAGGTTCTCTATCCACTACTATTCATCTCCAACCTTCACATCTATCCACCTACGATCTTCACTTTCTCTCACATCTATCCACCACAAATCACATCATAATTTGGAAGTCAGTCTCCTTCTCTGACCACCCACCATCGGAGATACGATTTTGTTTGATGTTAATAATGTGGTCGGAGCTTCATCTCCGAGCATAGGACCTTTTGCAGGTGTTAGGAGCATGCTGGGACTTAAGAATAGAGATATGTAGCTCATCTGCATCAGATGAACACCTAGACCTCTAGATCCTCAATCAAGCATCATAGAGTCTTATCGCCATATCTAGAAGACATGGGACTATTGCAGGAGCATAAGGAGACCATCAGAAGGCAGGTAGAGTAGAGATCGTCCAAGATTTGGCCGATGCAACCTCGTCAGACTCTACTTTCTTTGACGTTCTTTCATCTCCTTTCAGTTCCATCAGATCAAGAATGTCTTGTGCCAATTTGCATCTGAACCATCCAAAAAGCCCTAATCTCGAGTCATTGATCGAGTGTTGCTAGATCCAGATACAACCATCATGCGATCCACTCGTGCATTGGTGAATTTTGTTCATTTAGCCCTTACTTTTAATTTATTTTGTAAATAATCCACAAGTGGGGCACGTGACGTCTTGTGGTAATTTGAACGTTTAAACGATGTACCCTTTTATTTAGGTTATTTACTTTTCATCTTATTTGAACAACAAAACATGCGCAACACATGATCTTTTGAAAAGTTGCAATAAATGCCTTCATCATTTGTGTTATTTATTAGACCCTAAAAATAATATATTCGCATAAAGGTCCTTGCCAACACTACTCGCGTGTGCTGGCATACGCTTTTATTGGGAATTTCGCAAGTTTTCACCATACATATTATCATTTGTTGTCCATTTAAATAACTTGCCTTCCACTGTTGTCCCTGTGAGTTGGACTTTTAATTAGTTTGTTAATTGCTTTAATTACTTAGTTAACCATCATTAAAAATACCATAAAAATTATCTTAAGCTTTTGTTAATCATCTCTTTGAGCAGTGATTTTTGTTTTGGAATTTAATTAGTTTAATTACTTTAATAGTTCATAACCACATAACATTCCTTATTTGCATCAGAAAAATAATAAAAAATGAAAAATCTTTTGAAAAATTCCATAAAAGCCTGCTTGTTTGTTTTTATTTTTTATCAACTTTCATCTTGAAATTCCTTGTAAAAAATGTAAAAAAGAAAAAACTAAGAATTAAAAAACATGAAAAAACATAGAAAACCCTAAAAAATAAAAAATACTTTTTACAAAATTTGAAAAAAAACATCTTTCTATTTGAACATATTCCCCTTATTTTTATTTTATTTTCCATTTTAAAAACCCAAAAAACATTAGTTACGTATTTTGTTTGCTTGATTTCTTGTTTTTAATTAATTTCAAAACTTTAAAATCCAAAAAAATCCTTAAAAATCAGAAAAATAATAAAAATATCCACAACATAAAAATAATTTTGAATTTTCTGGATGTTTTTGCTATATTTGAAAAATACAAATAGATCCTACTTTCTTATTGCTTTATCCTTCATTTTATTTGTTTTTCTAAAATTAAAAGAAAATATTTGAAAAATTAAAATCATAAAAATAAAAAATTAGAAAACTATTAAAAATATAAAAATCAAACAAAAAAGAACAAGAGTAGTGTGATAAAAAGAATCCTTCTTTCTATTTCATTGTTTCCTCTTTGATTTAAATAACCCTCGAGAATTATAGCCTCCCTAAGATCGATCATGTACGCTATACAAGTAAATAAATAACAAACCACATTCTCTTGCTTTCATTTCTTGACTTTTATTTTGACTTGAGAATTTTAAAAATAATAGATTATATTGACGGATAATTAGGGTTGCATCGACACTTGATTTTCTTAATTAAATTAAGCCCCTGAAGAATCCCTATTCAATAGTACCATGTCCATCTCAATGATCATACAATTATTAATTCAATTGTTGAATCATAGAGGTTGGTGCTTGGATGAATATCTAAAGAGTTAGATTGAGGACTCATAAAGCACTGCGAAATGATTATTAGGAGATGATCTCCAGCTTGAGAAGGAGTTGGCATTCTTTATCTAATGGATGATATCTGACTGACCTCTTGATGCAGGTCATCTACCTAGGAATAGAGATTCGAAGGTGTTAAATAAGTTAGGTCAAAGACTTGACTTAATGAGATCGAGATAATTAAGTCCTATGTCGTATACTATCACGATATATGCATGCATCCTCTAACTAGAGACAACTGTGTCACTATATGTCTAAGTATGTACATTTAGCAGACCGATAGGTTGACATCCTAATCAAGGTCTATACATCGATGAGCTGGTGTGCATACAAGGGCATATGAGTCATAAGATCTCCCAAAGGGAACATGCAAGTTCACTTATGGACTGGAAGACATGATCTCACTTATGAGGAATTGGGGCCAATCAAATTCCATTCATGGTCATCTTGCTTTGGAAGCATGACAAGATATTTTAGGTATGATATATGTTTTTGGAAAGCATATGATCGATACCAATTCCCTATGACTGAATGAGAAACTTAATGATAAAACCCTGAAGGAAATGTTATTAAATTGATCTAAAATTTTTTGTTTAGTGTAGGTCTTCAAGTCTGCAAGATGTACATGTATTAGGAATACATGAGGGTGATGTGATCATAATGATTGTATAACCATACCGCTTCCATTCCTAGGGAGTGATGAAACGTGTTTGGATTTTAGTGAACCCTCTCAGTAGAGAAGTAACCTAATCTTAGTCCAAATGTTGGACATTGATTTCAATGTGATTTACGTGCAATGTGAAGATTAGATTTACGGATTTGATTTAATCACGCATCTAGGAGAGGTACCCCATATCTGCATTTAAGATACGATCTCAATACCACTATACGTGGAACGTACAATCACCATGTCCTTATCTCCAAGTATCCGTAGAGAAAGCACATTATTATAGAAAGAGTTCAAGAATAATTCCATTGACAAAATATATATCCAAGTATTGAGAAAAACATAATTAAATAAGATTTAATTATCATGAATAACATGAATTTGATTCATATTATTTTAATGCATGAGAATGATGATCCGGTATAATTAAATGTTTTTTAGTTAGTCTGGATACAACTAGTGTGGATAATTCTATACATATTAGTCATATATATTATAAATGTGATTTATATTATGTAAGAGAGTATTTGTAAACAGTATTTACAATTTAAATGTTGTTGTGAATTGGATTCATGTTGTACAATTAATTGACAATATAATTTACAATTATTTTGGGTTGTGATGTGATTCACAATTTTCCAATTGCATGATTTAAATTATAATAAAATAATTTGAAATTATTTTTGTGAAATAATGTACAAAAATGTTATTGTAAATAATTGAAGGATAACGGAAAAATAGGCTCCCCTTCCATATAGGAGGGTGGACGAGCAACCTTGAGTCCTAATCAGTGCGGTCGTCCCCCCTTCATATTAGAAAGGAGCTTGCCTCCCTTCCTAATCCTTTAATATGCATTTATAATGTAATTAATTTGTATTGATAATTATTCAATATATTTAGTTTAATTTAATTTAGTTAATTTGTTGTTGTGTTTGAAAACAAAATCACGACCATTGAAAGAAACACAAATCAATCTCAACCATTGGATTTGTGTTGGCCATGGATTGAGATCCATGGACTCCCAAAATATTATAAAACAAGAGGAAACCCTAGCTTGTCTTTTTACTTGAATGGCATCTCTCTCTCATATTCTCCTACACAACCTCCTCTCGATCAAGAGTGGTCATCCTCCTCTTGTCCTAAAGAATATTTTCGTTGTCATTATGTTGTCCTGTTGCCGCTTCGACTGCTACACATCTTGGATTGTGAGAAGGATGCGTCTCATAAACACGCTCACAAGTGTCTCCTCCATCGGGTTGAACTTAAGACAACTAGCCTCGTCGTTTAGAGACTTCGATCGCAACTATGCTTCAAGAGGTATTCCTACATATTTGTTATGGTTTATATGAAATGATTCGAGAAGTGTTCTCAGATCATGTGGTTTCATTGTTTAAAAAATGATCTTGATGCCCCTAGAAAATAGTGCGACTAGTCTCTTTCGATCGCATATGATGCGATCTTCATGCTTCTGTAATGTGTTTAAGGTTCTTCCCATAATCTTCAAAGGAGTTATACTAGTTGAATCATTTGGAGAGGGATATTTCTACATGGGACGTTTTGGAAGTCTACTTTCCTGCGTAAATGATTTCCTTTGGGATGGACGAATGCGATGAGTATACAGATCTACAATTTTATACAGTTTTCACACGATTCATTATATGAGGCATGGGAATGATTCAAGGATTTGACTGAGAGATGCCCACATCATGAGTAACCATTGAAGGTGCTTGTTTAGAATTTTTTGGAGGACTCCAACCAGATGTTCAAGGCTTAGTGAGCATCGCATGTGGCGATAGCTATTTAAATAGGTATGCTGAATCTGTTTGGTCCATCTTTAAGGAGATGGCAGAGAATTCAAGAGTTGTTGATTCTACTCGGGCATTCCAGAGCGCCCTACAGTCACAACACAAGCGAAATCATCAGAAGGTGGCATATATTTTAGATCCTGAATCACGATATGATATGGGATTTATTAGTGAGAAACTCACGTTAGTCGATGTGATTCATAAGAAAGTTCAAGATTTGCAGTCGTTGCGAGAGTTGGAGAACTCTCATCACTTCCACAGTAGTTGAGTGAACTGACGATGAAGATGACCGATTTTCTACTTCAATACCAACAGTCACTTTCTTCTGCTTCTCCGCATGTACGAAGATCTTTACCTGCTCCTCTCACCCATCAAATGTAGTATGTTCAGAGCGAGCCACCATGTACCATTGAGCCTCAAGAGCTAGATTGGTATGAGGATTCGTCCAATGCCAATCAGAGTCATATCACGAGCCCTGTAGTTGATGATGTTGATCCTTCCTCCACTCTTTAGATCAATGGAATATGGTACACTCCTATTTAGTATCAGTCACCAATACACATTACAACTCAATTGAATATGTTACTCCTGAGATATAGATTACTTAAAGATCACATCTTTTTGTAGATTCCGCTCCCTGATGCCTTGGATCACTTTACTATGCTCAAGCAACAATTGAAGAATAGATGTACCATGCATAGGAAAAAGAGATCACGTTCAAAGAACATATCAACCAATGCGACATCATGTGCCATACAGAACAGATTAACCAATAAGAAGAGAGATTTAGGGGCATACTATGTTAGATATGAGATATCACATGCAATTTTTGATTGCACTCTATTAGATAGTGGTTCATTGATCAAATTATTACCATCTTGTTTACTCGACAAGATTTATAGGTCCTCTTTACTAATCCTATTGGATTCTTTAGTTTAGTGATAGATTAATAAAGAGACCTAGGGACACATTAAGGAACACTATCGTGATTGTGCAGGGACTGCAGTTCCCAGTGCACTTTGTTATCCTGGACATGGATTACCCTACGAAGTTACACCTTACCTGATCATTCTCTAGAGACTTTATTGGAGATTGTTAAGGCCCTTTTCGATTATGATATAGTAAAGGCATCTTTTATACACCAAGGGTTAAAAGGTACAAATAGAGATGGCGAGAGAATCACCCACTTCTAGTGTCGCGTTGACAACCAGTTAAGATGTCCTAAGTTCCTTAACCATATGCAATTACATGGATGAGGTTTATTTTGATAACCTTGAGAGGTATCAGGTAGAGACCTTTCATATTCTAGCAGAGGATGGGTCTGAGACTTCAGTTGGAATTTCTTCTGATGGTAGTATGTATTTTAGCATGGATGATGTATAAATGGAGCATACACTAGATGATTTTATTATAGATATTTTAGATCATGATATTTTTCATTATTCATCCACTTCAGATGATCTAGAGACTGATTCTTATTTAGATGAGTTATTTTCCTCTAGTCATTCTGAGGATGAGCACAGTAGAGACTCGGATGATATTTTAGACATCTTATGTAGTCCAAATCTAGAGCATATTGAGATGGTGGATAACCATATTGTAGATACATATACCACCATCATAGTTCCCAATACACAGATAGATGAAGATATAGTAGAGCCAGATTCCACCTTGCCAGAACTGAAGACCTTGCCACTGAACATGAAATATGCTTTCCTTGTAGGTCCACATCGATAATTTTCGATCATTATCAGCTCATTTTTTACAGAAGAGTGAGAATCTTGTCTGATGGAGATTCTTGAAAGAAACCACAAGGCTATTGGGCTAACTGTATCCGATCTTCGTAGGATAAACTTACTATGTACTCTCACCATATCTATCTCGATCATAACAACATACCTTCTAGAGAGTTTCAGTGCTGGTGATGAATCTGCATTTCATATCTTTTTTTCATTTATTTTTGCTTAAAATCCCTTATAAAACATCCATAAATATCAATAAATATATTCTTTTACAAACCTTAATTCTTGTGTAAATATTGTATATTTATCACTTTTTAACCTAAAATAAATTAATAAATAAAAGTAAAAATAAAGAAAAATAAAGATTGTATATTACATGCCGACTCCAATCCTGAGAGAAGGTTAATACTTGATCTTATCAATAAGGAATAAAGTAGGTAGAGATAAGGTCTAAATGCCAATATTTTCAGAAAATCAATTATTTCTTGTATATATTCATCACTTTTAAACTAATATTTATAATACACATTCTTTTCATTAATTTATTCATAACCAAATTAAACTCAAATACAATTTATTTCTTCTTAAAAATTGTGCATAAAAATATTTTGTAAATAACAAAAATAATTGCAATAAAAATTAGTGTATATGTGTAAATTACAACACTCAAAAAGATGCAAAGCTCAACTTGTAAGATCAATATCTTATCCACCAGAACTCAAAATTCATCGAACTCGTTTTCATTGTACTCTAAATTAAATAATCTTTAAAATTTAGGTGGTTTCATAAAAATCATAGTTAAGATGTGAAATGTGATAATTCGGGGTACTATTGTATATTATCCCTATGTATGATATGTGCATTACTCATTTATTTATTTTCTTGCACATATTTGTATGATTTAGAAAAGTGCTGATTTTCAAGAACGGGAATCTTATGATATATTGGGAATTTCTTATAATAATCATCCACGCCTTAAACGTATCTTGATGCCTGAAAGTTTGATAGGCTGGCCTTTACGTAAGGACTATATTACTCCCAATTTCTATGAAATACAAGATGCTTATTGAATGATAAGAAATTTATCTTTACTTATATGACACGACTCCAGATTTTAAGTTAAGATATATTTTTATCTTCTGTTCTAGTTGAAACAGAGTAACTGAACTTGAATTCCGATTATGGGTGGGCCAATAAAGGGCTTCATTACTATTTTCCAATTTGTAAAAAATATTATATATGTTTCGAATAAGTAGATACAATAAAGGGTTCTGTATCATGAACTTTGTTGTACCGCGCATATCAGTTAGATGAACCCTGTAAAGTAACATAAGTGGGAGAGGGAGTGAAGAAAAAGAAAATACAAAATTCCGCAAATAAAAGGGGGGTAGAATTTCATTTGTACTGTATCTGAGATACATTCTATCAACTCCTACCCTTCCACTCTTCTAGACTAGACTTTTATTGGGGTTTTTAACCTATTATATTTTCAGTTAATTGTAAATATTGTATTTGACTTATTAAAATACAAATAAAAATTATAAATAAAAAAATCAATACAAATAAATCTGAAAATATTGTATATGTACCACTATATATATATGTTGTAAATACCTCTATTTATTTAACTTGACTAATCACATTATAAAGCCAAATAAAATATCATTAAAACCCTTGTAAAATATTACAAATTAATAAATTAATTTATGTATTTAAATTCTGCACGAATCACCCTGCATGTAGAGTGCTAGTAACAAGGTACACATCTCTTATCCTCTGCATGTATCCTTGAGTTTTATCGTGCAATGGCATTTCCAAATTCCTTCTTTTTTTACTCACATAATATAAAAAGGAAATAAAAAAACTTGGTAGGTGATGCATTGAAAAAAACCCAAAATAGTGACAATTTTATAAAAGTCTGCTAAAGAAAACTAGACCCTAAAACTAAACGTAAGGACAAAATCAATATTTTGGGAGAGTAACCTCCTCATTGTTTGAATTTACTTTTAGAGTGAGTGAGAGACGTATACTAGGATACATCCAAGCTCCGGATTTTCATTTAGGCTACTGATTATAACAAAGTGATTAGCTACTTCTCAGCGAGGGAACATGTGTAGCCGATAAACGGTCCGTACTTCCCTTAGTAGAATGGATGGTTTAAAGGACATTATGGAAGGCACTGTCCTTAAGTAACATGGGGAGCCATTTTTACGATCCGTACTTACACCCATACTTGCTGTAAGTGGATGCAACTAATCATAAGAACACAGGCTAGCCTTTAGGAAAATATCGACACCTAACAACTTGCTAACTCTTATCTAAGATTGCATTTATCACAAATTAAAATTGAAAAGACAAAAGACCGAACTCTTACGGTCTCCACTTGTGTCAGTAGGTGAATTGGGGGTTTGTTTTGTGTTTGGTTGCTAGTGTTAGAGATGCTTCCGCACCCTTCGTGCCTTCTAGTCATTCTCTTCTTGTTTGACTTCTGTGTTCTTGCATTTCGCCTCTTCATATCGAAGATGTTAGATAAGAGCATTTATCTTTCAGATCTTATAGACTCATTTGAAACTCCAAACTGGTCGTCTTCTACTCGAGGAGACTCAATTATCAAGTATTCCACATTCTCCACTTCACCTTTCACCTCATCCATCAATCCATTGTTCAAGATTGGCAATAATCTTGAACATTCATTTGGGACTCCATCATTCTTGAAGATTAATCCAGTGAAGTTTATACTTGCAAAAATGGAGATAGTGCACTTGAGGCAACCTTAGGGAAAAAGTTGCATGGCTTCGCAAATTGATATCAACACTACCATGTTATCCTCTATTCAATCCATTCAGTATCAGTTAATAGAACATGCTGACTTTCCAATTGCATTGAGAGATATTATTCTTGAGCTGAGGCAATATAGACAAGATAGGAGAGAGGAGGATAGAAATCATGGAGGAGGTGTGAATAGGGAAGATGAACTTGTAGAGCTAGTGGCTAAGCTCTTACTTAGAGAATCCTATAATCCAGGAGCACGATAAACAAATACGTGGATATAACTTCCTGCAATTCATGGGAATTTCGAGCTTAAGCCCACTATCTTACCATTACTTCCCATATTCAATGGGAACATCAACGAAGAATCGTATGTACACCTCCAATAATTCAATCGCATATGCAGTACAATTTGTTATCCTAACATCTCGTGAGAGGTAGTGAAGATGATGTCATTTCCTTTCATCTTGATGTACAAGTCCTTATATTGGGTAAATCATTTAGGAAAAGTTTTCACTACATGGGAAGAGTTAAGGTCTACCTTTCTAAGAAAATATTACCCACATGGATGCCTCAACCAAATGCGATCGCTGATATATCAAACTTCTACCAAATGTCACATGAGCCTATACATAAGGCATGGTAAAGATTCAAAGATTTAACAGAGAAGTGCCCCCATCACGATATTCCAAGGACAAGTCTTGTGCGGGATTTCTTGGGGCTTTGAGTCATGAAAACTAAAAGCTAGTAGATGTCACTTGCGTGGAAGTCATTTCAACAAGGATGCAGATGTCCTATACCAGATTTTGAGGAGATGGTAGAGAGCTTGATGAGGCTAACAATCAGATTCGTGGCTTTTTGAAAGTAACATGGTCGATGTAGAAAAAGCCGCGAAAACACGATCTTCAGTCTTTCAAACAAATTCGGTTTTCAGAAGGAAAACCTACACTAAATTTTTATCCAGGTAAGTGTGCCTGGGTCGAACTCAAGGAGGTAGAATAGAAGACTTCGATTTTTTTGGAGATATTTTTGCGATTTTATCCTATTTCTTCTTTAAGTGATTAGAGCAAGAAAACACTTTTTATTTGGTTTTTATTCTTTTTATTTTTTATTTGATTTTAGTCTTTTCAAAATTTTATTTATTTTTCACAAAGGGATATTTTTCAAAAAGGTTTATTCATTGTATAATAGGTGGAAATATGTAGGTAATACAATATAGTAGGTGGAGGTGGTCTTTAGGGCTTTAAATAGATCAGATTTCGTGGGCTCCAAGTCTAAATCAAGGGCTGGCGATGGAGTAGGTAGTTAGGAGATTAAATCTAATGGTTTGTATCGGCTGAAGGAGTGAAGAGGTTCGTGGAATAAATGCTCGAAGTTGGCCGGTCAGTGCAGTCTCCAGTACCAGATTCTTGAGGAAGAAATGCCAGGTGCTGACATGTGTCAGCACCTGGTTGGCCCACATATGTTAAATACTTCTAAAATAGATATTAAATATCATTTACTATTATTTTAAATAGGTATAAATATAAGAAA
Source organism: Ottelia alismoides (assembly GCA_037367405.1). Taxonomy (NCBI): domain Eukaryota; kingdom Viridiplantae; phylum Streptophyta; class Magnoliopsida; order Alismatales; family Hydrocharitaceae; genus Ottelia; species Ottelia alismoides. Next base: position 314,013 of record JAZKJV010002976.1, read on the forward strand.
TGTAGATAAATTATTTATCTAATTTATGAAATAAATACTTTTTATTAATAATAAATATTATTTGAAATATAAATATTATATTAATATATATGTATTTATAAATAGGTTTTAGATTTTTAATTTAATAAATAAATAAATAAATATTAATTTTATATTTTCTTAATTATTAGAATAATAAATAAAGTTTGTGTGAATATTTATAGATTTTAATAAATTAATTTACATATTTTAATAAATAGAGGTATAAGTTATCTAGTTCATTTATACCTATAATTTAGTGTTTTTGATTTTATTAAAATAATAAATAAGGTCCAAAAATTATGAAATAATTTAGGGTTAAAATACAAGATCATGAAATAATTTAAAAATTATAAAATTAAGAAAACTATAAATAAGGTGTGTTATATAAAATAAATAGCCCAGAAACCCCGTTGTCTTTTGGTCCCAAAAATGTCTTTTTGCAAACGGACTCCGAATTCGATGAAACCACCTTTATTAATTAGAGAATATTATTTTATGAACTTTAAAGGTGAGTAGAGTGAAATTGGAGTTTGTTTGAGGAAGTTATGATGTTCGGAAGTTGAGATTTTGACAATTTATAGGGTGGGTTTCTTGGCATATGTACAGGGTAATACATTTAACTTATTTATATATTTTTATATACATTTTTAGAAATAATTAGGAAATGAATTTGGTGAAAAATATCTTCATATGAATTAATTAAAAATCTTTGAAGTTTTATATTTATTTTATAAATAGTGAACTGTACATGGTGCGTGACTTAATTTATTTTTATGGTTTTCTTTCCTTATCTCCCCTTACTTTTGGTTTGTCGACCAATCCATGCTGACTTGGTCTCGGGGGTTAGGCTATAAATATACCTTACAGTTATATTTATATTTTAAGTCATATTGTACATATATACATATATCCAATCTGCCTTTTTGTTATTTTCTTGCTCTTTATTTATTTACATACTTTTGATGGTTAAAAGTGAATAATTATTCATGAGTGATGATTTGTTAAAAGATGAGAATTAATGAGTATTTACATGTATTTGTTAAGGGTTTTAAGACAAAATGCGACATAAAAGTTAATGAATCATGGATTCATCAGAGCTCTGCAGCTCTTTCTTCTTCACATGCTTTTCAAAAGCATCCCATCACTTCTCCTACAGTACCCCACAAGGCTGTCAACATGATGTCATCACATGATGTAGATAGAGTGGACATTGGAGATCTGACCATCATAGGAAATCGCTTATCCAAAGTAAAGAATATTGAGAATCAGTCCAAGGAGCTTGAGAAGCTCCAAGTGATCGAACAAAGGATAAGGAACCTGGATAAGCTGGATGAGATAACCAAGCATTTGGAGATTCTTGTGTGTACGATCATCACATTCCAGAGTGCGAGTGCGACAACCAACACTTCTGATCAGGAGAAGAATTCTTCCACTTCCACCCAACAGAGTACCAAAGGACAATCCACTATTCAATCGTTTACTATGTGCAAACTCCTGACAAAGTCCAACAACATTCACAACAGATAGTATCTTACCAGCAGGAGGGTCCATACATTCCTGAGAAGCAGTCTCCATCTCCCCTATCATTTAGGAGGTGAACGATATCTGGTTCGACTGAGAGCGCAACCAGAGTCGTCCATCAGGGCAAGGCCAGTTGGGTTCCCAATAGTGTTTGAGATCCGCCCACCAGTTTTAGGGATGTAGACCGCAACAGTACTAGCACCAGCAGTTTCCGCCTCACTTACAATCTTCACCTCAGGTCTAGTAATGGAGACATGGCTAGCATCAGATGCAACCTACATATTTTCCTCAATCTTACCATTAGAAGCATGGTGCATCGTATGGATAATTTTCACATTCTCCTACTCCTCATTACCAGCAGTATGGATACCAACAACCTCCTCACTACTAGTATAAGCGACAATCCATCATTGAGAACACAAAGGCACCTTTGGTGAATACAATACTTGATTAGTTAACATTGTTGATGAAGAACATGAATGATCTTACTCAAAGGCTTGATGACCTGACCACTACAAAGACACTGATCCCAACATAGGTCGAAGATAATACCAACAACTTCAGACGCAAGGAGTAGGAAGCCCATGATCCATACACACTCAAGATAGGTATGACCCTTGATTTTACATGTTTATTTGATGCCATTCATCTCAGGAGTGGTAGGAGATTGCAACTGCCTTCACAACTGTTGAGATTGGGAGATAGATCTAGTGAGAGAGCATCACCTTCCACATCATCTTCTTCAACATCATTGCCGAGACCTAGTGTACAACACCCGAGCATGGATTTTCTCCATCTTCTTCTTCACCACCACCACCACCTCCTTCACCTTCACTAGTCAGATGCAGTTCACCGTCAGCAGAGAGAGAAAACACACGAATCGTGAATTCTTCTTCTCACCACAACCAACAGTCTATCCTATTTTTGATTTTGTTTCTCCTTCTCTTCTTTTAGACAACATTGTATAAACTGATTCTGGTTGTCCTATTGTACATGAGGATCCTATTTTGAATGATCAAAATGAGCATTTGAATGTTTCTTCTGATTCTGTGCCATTTCCTTCTACATTGAATAAAACAAAGAAAATCCAAAATGAAAAACATCCCTATCTAATCCTACATTGGTTGATATCTTATAGAATATCTTTTTAGAGATGTCAGTCCTTAAGGCCACAGAGTACATGACTGTAGTGAAAAGGGAACAAAAGAGGCATGTACTCAAAAGCGTCAAAAAAACAGAACAAATGAAAGAAGACATGCAAACATATCTTGACCATGGACACAGTTCATGCCATCAACAAACCCCCTCCCAAAAAGAAAGATAAGGGAGTACCTCATATCTGTTGTCACATTTTTTATCAAGAATTTGATCACACTCTTATCGACAGTGGTTCCTCCATTAATCTCCTACCATCCTCTCCACTCACTGAGTTTGGGGTAGGACCTCTTAGATCGACCAGGATGATCATTCAATTTGCTGATAGATTGATCAAAATGTCGATGGGAATATTAGAGGATGTTATTGTAACGGTGCAGGGAATGAGATTTCCTGTTGATTTTATTATCATGAATATGGAGACACCTGCACCGTTACTCCATACCCTGATTATACTAGGTCACCCATTCCTCCGAACAACCGAAGCTGTAGTTAATTGCAGTACTAGAGAGATGATCTTTCACTCTCGGAGTGACAAGGTGGAAATTGAGATGATCCCTAATCATAAGCATTCACCTCCACCACCAACAACAATTGAGAGAGATTTGGTTACACCATATCCAGAGGATCGATTTTCTTGCCGATTTCAGAGAGACATATCTTTTCATTGATTTCAAGGACACCTAGGAGTTCCTTGCCCGAATGACCTCCTGGAAAGCATAGTCAACATGTATTCCCTTCTTGATCCTACTTATGTGCTTGATGATGGGCAGTTTGATCTGATTTTTGAGAATCGGTCTGAGAGACTGGAGGTAACTTCTGATATTCCTTTGACACATCATTTTGAGATTAGTGTTGATATACCTCCCGCTGCGATATCTAAGCCAATTGCCGAATTTTCTGAGATACACACTAATGAGAGACATCTGTATTAGATTATTGCTGAAATATTTGATCCTTTTGTTGATGAAGTAATAGAGATTTCTGAACATCTTCATGAGCCATTCCTTTCTGAGAAGAGATCATTCATTGCAGATCTTTCTGAGATTTTATTTGTTGAGCCGAAAATAGCCAAGATGGATAGTTCACAAAGTACAAGTCATATATCTTCTACCAGTACATCTATAGAGGTTTTCACAGAAGTGATTCAAACCCCACCTGCTCAAGGCTTTACCATCAGTGTTGAAGTATGCCTTCTTTGCGGGTCCTCCCCAAATGTTTTTGATCATACTCAGCTCGTATTTGACAGACGTACACGAATCTCGTATGCTAGAGGTTCTTAAGAGAAATTGCCAGGCCATTGGATGGAATATTTTTGATCTTTGTAGGATTAGTCCAGCTTCGTGCTCGCATCATATCTACTTAGAGGATGACTATTGATGTATCCACGATTCATCATCTTAATATATTGATCTTAACAAAAACCCTGAGTAAAATCTCAAATAAATGTCCATAAAATCAATAAATTAATAAAATGACTCTTGTAAATAAAATACACTAATTATTATATACTATATTGTACAAAATAAATTAATAATAAAGATATGCAAAATAAATGAGTTTTTCATTTATAAATAACCCAAACTTCACGTATTTTTTTAAAGTGACTTTCTATATAATGTACATATGTTTTTTTCATTTTTATTAACTTTTAATAATTTTCTAAAAATAGGAAAATATTCATTTTCTATTTATTTTATTTCTAGTATTTTAATTTATTTTTTATTTAAATATATTTTATTAAAACTAATAAAAATAAAATTAGAAAAGTAAAAAAACTTATACATATTGTTTATCCTATTTTATAAATACTCTACTCTATTTTCTCTTTATTTTATTTATTTTTTTTTATAGTTAGCTTTTAATTTCTTTTTATTTTTTATTTCTATTGCTCTACTCTAACTCCTCATTCTATCACCAACACCCATTCAACTCCATTTTCTTCATCTAACCTCCTTTCCAATATCTTTCTTCCACCACTTATTTATTTTCCATCTCCTTTATCTTTTTATTCTTCTCTTCATCCTCATTTTTCCTAATTCTCCATTCTTATAGAAAAATAAGAGAGCTCATCGAGATCGGTCGGTGACAACGTTCCACCACGATACGAAGCTACGACCTCCTTTTAGGCGAGGTCCGCGACGACCACCATCACTGCATTGTGAGTTTCTCGTCAAGCTTGCTCATCTTTGCGGTGCATTCGCCACGTCGCTCAAGGCCACGATAGGAGTCCAGTGTAGCAACTTGGCCTTCTGATAAAAAATCAGGTAAGTATTCCCTCTTATGTTCATTGTTATTTTATTTTATCTAACATTCTTATTCCTTGTTGTTTCACTGCACAATAATTTCCATATCACCTCCACATAATCACCTCCATCACACCATCACCATCACCACCATCATCTTCTCATCTTTGTTTCACTCCCTGTCTGAAAACAAAAAAAAATATAAAATCACAACAATAAAATAAAAAATAAAAAATAAAAAAACAAGCTGGTGAATGGCCCCCTGCTCCACCGCTGACCATCCCATCTACCGGTCCCGTCGTACTGCCACCACACCTTTAGAGTCCTCCAGGCTTCTGTGGCACCCCTTGTGGCTCCTCTACCCTCCGCCACCAAGGAGTCACCCCCATTTGGCTCCATGTCCGCGCTAACTACCCAAGAAGAAGGTCTTTTAATTCTTTTATTTTTATAAATATTGCATATTTTATCCTGCATGTTTCTATTATTGCAAAAACATCCCTATCCATAGCTTATTTGTTGGTTTTTTTGTTTTCTGGAATTGAACGGATAACCCTCTATTTGCATATTAATTGGACATCTATCTTGCACCATTTTATCTAGTGAAAAATAACACATTATTGAATGACTAATTATCTATCATTTGAATATTTATTTGGATTTTTGTGAGTTTTAGATAAATAAATTAAAATTATTTTACTGAAAAATTACATATTTTACCTGTTGTGAGGTCTAAAATTCACATTTAATTCACTATTGCTCCAAAATTTCTAAAAAACCAGAAATGCTACCTTTAAATGTGCTTTAATTACCAGAGGATGTTATTTTAACGGTGATGGGAATGAAATTTCCTATTGATTTTATTATCATGAATATGGAGACACCTGCACCGTTACTCCATACCCTGATTATACTAGGTCGACCATTCCTCCGAACAGCCGAAGCTAGAGTTAATTGCAGTACTAGAGAGATCATCTTTCACTCTCGGAGTGATAAGGTGAAAATTGAGATGATCCCTAATCATAAGCATTCACCTCCACCACCAACAACTATAGAGAGAGATTTGGTTACACCAGATCCAGAGGACCGATTTTCTTGCCAATTTCAGAGAGACATATCTTTTCATTGATTTCAAGGACACCTAGGAGTTCCTTGCCCAGAACAACCTCCTGGAAAGCATAGTCAACATGTATTCCCTTCTTGATCCTACTGATGTGCTTGATGATGGGCAGTTTGATCTGATTTTTTAGAATCTGTCTGAGAGACTGGAGGTAACTTCTGATATTCCTTTGACACATCATTTTGAGATTAGTGTTGATATACCTCCCGCTGCGATATCTAAGCCAATTGCCGAATTTTCTGAGATATACACTAATGAGAGACATCTTTATTAGATTATTGCTGAAATATTTGATCCTTTTGTTGATGAAGTAATAGAGTTTTCTGAACATCTTCATGAGCCATTCCTTTCTGAGAAGAGATCATTCATTGCAGATCTTTCTGAGATTCTATTTGCTGAGCCGAAAATAGCCAAGATGGATAGTTCACAAAGTACAAGTCATATATCTTCTACCATTACATCTATAGAGGTTGTCACAGAGGTGATTCAAACCCCACCTGCTCAAGGCTTTACCATCAGTGTTGAAGTATGCCTTCTTTGCGGGTCCTCCCCAAATGTTTTTGATCATACTCAGCTCGTATTTGACAGACGTACACGAATCTCGTATGCTAGAGGTTCTTAAGAGAAATTGCCAGGCCATTGGATGGAATATTTTTGATCTCTGTAGGATTAGTCCAGCTTCGTGCTCGCATCATATCTACTTAGAGGATGACTATTGATGTATCCACGATTCATCATCTTAATATATTGATCTTAACAAAAACCCTGAGTAAAATCTCAAATAAATGTCCATAAAATCAATAAATTAATAAAATGACTCTTGTAAATAAAATACACTAATTATTATATACTATATTGTACAAAATAAATTAATAATAAAGAGATGCAAAATAAATGAGTTGTTCACTTGTAAATATCCCAAACTTCATGTATTTTTATTAATTTCACTTCAAATCCTTTTCCACTAATTCTTTCTCTAACTTATTTATAAAAATGTATTTAAAATAAAAAAATATAAAATTAATTCATCGAAAATAAATACTCCTAAAATCCAAAGAGAAAAGTCGTACCCGACGAAATTCCCGCTCAGTATGAACTCCAAATTCACGAAACTCACTTTTAAAGATTAAGTTATAAAATTATCTATCCTATGAAAGTGATTTCATCAAAATCGAAGCTCATTTGCATAATTCGAGTTTTGGGACCTAGTTGTATATTGTACATAATGCAATAAACGTGACTTTGATTTTTTCTTGAACAAATATAACCTTTGTTTGATTTATTTATTTTACTATTAGTTTATTTGTTATATATTTTAATAAATAACATAATAAAAATCCCAAAAAAAATGTTTTGTTTTTTAAAATAAGGTAAAGTGACTTTCTATATAATGTACATATGTTTTTTTTCATTTTTATTAACTTTTAATAATTTTCTAAAAAAATAAAAATATTCATTTTCTGTTTATTTTATTTCGAGTATTTTAATTTATTTTTTATTTAAATATATTTTATTAAAACTAATAAAAATAAAATTAGAAAAGTAAAAAAACTTATACATATTGTTTATCCTATTTTATAAATACTCTACTCTATTTTCTCTTTATTTTATTTTATTTTATTTTTATAGTCAAATTTTAATTTCTTTTTATTTTTTATTTTTATTGCTCTACTCTAACTCCTCATTCTATCACCAACACCCATTCAACTCCATTTTCTTCATCTAACCTCCTTTCCAACATCTTTCTTCCACCACTTATTTAACCTCCATCTCCTTTATCTTTTTATTCTTCTCTTCGTCCTCATTTTTCCTAATTCTCCATTCTTATAGAAAAAGAAGAGAACTCATCAAGATCGATCAGTGACAGCGTTCCACCACGATACGAAGCTACGGCCTCCTTTTAGTCGAGGTCCGTGACGACCACCATCACTGCATTGTGAGTTTCTCGTCAAGCTTGCTCATCTTTGCGGTGCATTCGCCACGTTGCTCAAGGCCACGATAGTTTCCAATGTAGCAGCTTGACCTTCTGATAAAAAATAAGGTAAGTATTCCCTCTTATGTTCATTGTTATTTTATTTATCTAACATTCTTATTCCTTGTTGTTTCACTACACAATAATTTCCATATCACCTCCACATAATCACCTCCATCACACCATCACCATCACCACCATCATCTTCTCATCTTTGTTTCACTCCCTGTCTGAAAACAAAAAAATAAAAAATCACAATAATAAAATAAATAATAAAAAAACAAGCTGGTGAATGGCCCCCTGCTCCACCGCTGACCATCCCATCTACCGGTCCCGACGTACTGCCACCACACCTTCAGAGTCCTCCAAGCTTCTATGGCACCCCTTGTTGCTCCTCTACCCTCCGCCACCAAGGAGTCACCCCATTTTGGCTCCATGTCCACGCTAACTGCCCAAGAAGAAGGTCTTTTATTTCTTTTATTTTTGTAAATATTGCATATTTTATCCTGCATGTTTCTATTATTGCAAAAACATCCCCATCCATAGCTTGTTTGTTGGTTTTTTTGTTTTCTGGAATTGAATGGATAACCCTCTATTTGCATATTAATTGGACATCTATCTTGCACCATTTTATCTAGTGAAAAATAACACATTATTGAATGACTAATTATCTATCATTTGAATATTTATTTGGATTTTTGTGAGCTTTAGATAATTAAATTAAAATTGTTTTACTGAAAAATTACATATTTTACCCGTTGTGAGGTCTAAAATTCACATTTAATTCACTGTTGCTCCAAAATTCCTAAAAAACCAGAAATGATACCTTTAAATGTGCTTTAATTACTTTCCAAATTTCATCTAAACAAATTACATTGTGAATTTAGTAAATGAGTTTTACATAAATCCACACATTAATTTTGCAAAATTCCAACTCTCTAGGATTACATATATAAATGCCTTTTTGAGATAATTCACACATTGGATAAACTTATTATGTGGATTTATTACGAATTAAATACCGTCAGTCACTACGTTTTCATTAAAAAATCATAAAAAATTCATAAATTGACAAAAAATTACAAAAACATTATTGTTACCTCACTGCATCATTTTTGAGTTCCAGTATAATTTCATAATTTTGCATTATTCTTGTGTGAAAAATTGAGTAAAAACACATAAAAAGAATGAATTTTTCATTATCGCATTTTAACCCTTAAAATTACAAAAAATATGTTTTGCATTCATTAATGAATAAAGTTTCTAGGAAAAATATAATTTGAATATTGATTAATTTCACATTAAAATTAATTTGGCTAAGTTGTGTGTTTCTTATTAAATTAATAAACGTGCATTTTGCATTCGCATTCATTTCACATTAAATAATACAAAAATCCACATTGGAATCCTAGACCTAAGTGATTTGACTTACACCAATGTTGTTTCATTGCCTCCCTATGTTCAACCCGAACTTGCCGGGGATATAAATTTAAGTCGAGACACTCCTTGGGGAGATTTTTCTCAGTTCTAATTAATTATCTATGTATCGCGCTACAACAAGTACAGATTAATATACCCACTCAGGCACATTCGTTAGATGACGCTAATGCCGAGGATGAAAATGATATAGGTTTTAATTTACAAAGTTAGATTTAGGTTTTGTTGCACTCGAGTAGTCTGACCCACGAGCCATCTTATAATTAATCAATTTCCTTCTTTTCTCTCAATATTTTTCTTCTCATTTTTGTATATATTTTGTTGTTTATCTCTCTAATATAAATTTTTATTTTCCTTGCGAGGGCCAGTGGACCTGGAGTGCTTCGGAATCGACTGACGTGACATGGGCTGATTGTTGATATTCAAGGAATTTTTAATCGATTTTGGAGAGCATTTTCATTTTGTATAATTTTGTAATTATGTTGTTGTAATAATTTTGGTAATTCACTCTTGACAATGGCTCTTGTTTGAGAGCTCGCGTATTTATCAGGACTGTACATTTGACCCGTTCGTGGTCATATGGTTGATTGATGTAGAACAGGACTTGCTCTCGCGACTCTTAGAGATTTTTTACTAGAATTTTTTATTGCTTGTACTGTAATATTTAGAACCGCACATCACATTTAATGAGATGCTTTTAGACTGTGGAGCTATTTGTCGAAGATTAATTTTTCATCACTCATCGATGGAACTTTCTGTCTAGGAACATTTTTCTTGTTTGCATTTATATAGTATAAAATTTCAATTCCACATTGCATCTCGCATGTTGAGTGCAAGGATCATTATAAGTCTTCTAAATTGGGTATGCATAATTGATTTCACTATTTGCATCGGTTTTTCTCGACTCCCTTCCCCTTGATTTTGAAACATAGGTTAAAAGGAAATCGAGATTTATTGTTAGACGTGCCATGTTTGGTGGATCAATCAATGATAACAGAACTTAAAATTGGGACTACCTTGCCAACGAGACTCCTCCCGAATTGCCTCAAACCACGTGTAGAGCATGTGCGCTATGGGGAAATTGCTCAAGGATCCACCAGCTTCCATCCAATAACGAAAGAGTCCCTACCTCCACCAGCACTAGCAGTACACATGCTTTGTTGGAAAATTTGCAAGTAGCCCCCATAAGTTTTGAAAATTAAAAAATAGCCTCCGCCTCCAGAATTCATGCGTAGAGCATGTGCCCACCTGGGTACTTTGCAAAATATCCCATGCGACATGCATTTTTACAGATAAGCACCCCAGGGACCCATTTGAAGAAGAAAAATTTGTCTTTTATTACATTTTAATCCCTGAATCTTTATTTTTACATAACTTTCTTGTTTGGGCTCCGATTTTAGTGCACAATATGTTGTTTTGAATCTATTTTAATGTTCTATCATTTTGCATAGTTGTCGATAGATCCGAGATACTTTTTGGGATTTATTTTTTGAGGATCTATTTTGATCTTTGTCTAGGAATGGTTTTTCTTGTTTGCAGTTATATAGTATAAAATTTCACTTCCACATTGCATCTCGTATGTTGAGTGCGAGGATCATTGTAAGTTTTTAGATTAGGGCATGCATCATTGTTTTCACTATTTTCATCGATTTTTCTCGACTCCCTTCCCCTTGATTTTGAAACTTAAGCTAAAAGGAAATCGAAATTTATTGTTAGACGTGCCATGTTTGGTGGATTAATCAACGATAACTGAACCTCAAATCGGGTCTACCTTGCCAACGAGACTCCTCCTGAATCGACTCAGAGCACGTGCACTTTGGGGAAATTGCTCAAGGATCTGCCACCTTCTAGCCAATAACAAAAGAGTCCCATCCTCCAGTGTAGCACACATGCTTTGTTGGAAAATTTGCAAGGAGCCCCTCACAAGTTTTGAAAATTACAAAAGAGCCTTCGACCCACCTGGGTAATTTGCAGAATATCCCATGTAACTATGCATTTTTACAGATAAGCCCCCACAGACCCATTTGAAGAAGAAAACTTTGTCTTTTATTACATTTTAGTCCTTGAATCTTTATTTTTACATAACTTTCTCATTTGGGATCCAATTTTAGCACACAATATGTTGTTCTGAAGCTATTTTCATTTTCTTCCAATTTGCATAGTTGTCGATACATCCTAGATACTTAGATTTATTTTTGGAGGATCTATTCTGATCTTTGTAGGATAAGAATTGACCTATTTGTTTTACTTGAAATTGAGAAAATTAATGATTTGTTTTGCAGGGATTTTATTGAGGGATTTAATTGAATTAATATTCTTCTGACTATTGTGAATTATTATTTGTGGATTTAATTTTTGTAGAAGGTTCATTAATTGAATTAATCATAGAATTTCCGGGGTACATATTCGACCTCGAAATTATTAATTTAGCAAAGGTATGAGTTAATATATTGATCTTCTAGCATGCATCTTAAATTCATCTATTGAATCTCTTTCGATCTGTGATAGTTTTTTATGATTAATTGGTCAAATTATTTGAGGATTGAATTGTATAAATCACAGATCCTACGATCAATTATCCACTCTATTTATTTTTCTTCATATTGCATCTTCATCATTTCATTAGCTTTGAATTTACTGACATAAAGATTAATCTTGAAATTAATTAACTAATTAAATTTAAAAACCATGCAACTAGAAATCACTGTTCTCGATATTTGACCTTGGTACACTTACCAAGAAAAATTCCCTACAACATTCAAAGATTGTGGTTTTTGATTGACCAAAGATCATCTCCTATACTACAATCATCGACTATTACAGAGGTGATTTTCAAACTCATCAAATGGCGTCGTTGCTGTGACTTGATCGACCTTAGTGATCAAGCTCACATCGACCTGCCTTCATACCACCCATTCAGAGAGACAATATATATAGGGTATTTGATTCATGCAATTAATTTACAAACCCCATGTCTATTGTCCACCTTATGAGGCTCTGACCAATAGTTGCCATACAAATGGGCCATACTCAACCCAAACTTACACACCTGAGTCAAGGTGTGTTGAGCATAAGAGCCTGAGTTCTCAGTAGTATCCTCTAACTGAGCAGACTTCTCTCATGATGTGTCATGAGAACTTATTTAGGATGACATTTCTAGACCAATCAAGATTCCATGTATGAAAGTGGATAATGGATTTCAGAGATTGGTTTTTGAAAACTTGGAAGACATTGGATTGACCACACATCATGCGCAACTATAATCTCTTCAACCTCCCTCTTCTACTAACCACTTTCCCTCCAAAATAGAGTATGTACATTCTCCTACTCCTTCCCACCTATCAAAAAGACCAAAAAATTGAAAACCATAAAACATCATAAAAATTTAAAATGGAGAAGACCTAAAAAAATTGGATCAATAGTTAGAGAAGCGATTGATAGAGAGTTGATTTTTGAGCTTCCCTTAATAGTGGCCGCTGAACACTTTCCTGACCTCAAAAGATTTGTGATAAGTAAACTGATGCCTAAAAGATAAGGCAATAAGAGAATAAGGACTGAGAAATACATAGTGTCTATCACCACCTCTTTGGTGATAGGGAGAAAAACCAAGAGCTGCAGAGTGAAGCAAATGGCTAGGTTTGACTGTGCAATTAAAGACACTACCTTCACCCATGCAAGAATCAATGATGACTCACTGATAAATATCCTCTTGAACTCTGTGTTTGACAAACTCAGACTCAGATGAAGTAGGAAAATGAGAGAGATCGTTTAACTAGATGACAACCTATAAAATGCTCGAGGGGAATTATTTCAGTCATCATTACTTTCCAAGGTGCTCTACTCTAGGTAGACTTCACGGTCATTGACATTGAGCACCGAGGATAGTCCACCCAGTCTCCGATCATTCTCGGGAAGCCATTCTTAGCCTTTTTTAGGGCAACTATACATTACGAAAGTTGGACACTCCCTAACCCTCATTATTATTCCTTTAAGGATGATTCTGATAGTGACACATTTGTATACTACCTACACCCTTGCTCCCCCAAGAAGGTAAGTCACAAACCTTATTGATACTTGTATATTAATCTTGTATATGTTTTGCTTCCTTTATTTTCATCCCTCCCTTTTGATTCACATAACTTGCCCCAATTCTGCATCATTTTCATTTTGTGTATATACTTATGATGGTAAGTATATGGGGGTGAGTGACCCTAGTTGCTCCATCTCTTCTTTTTATTTTCTTTTTGTATATTATTTCGCACCCTCATCGATCCCTAAATCTTGTGTTATCTCCAATACTTAGGCTGAACATAGTCTAAGTATAGGGGGGTCGATGCCCGTTGTGTATTCTCCAACGCTCTTATATTCTTCTTCTCTTCTATTCTTTTCACCCACATATGCTTAGTATGAGCTATGGCCTTTTGTCACCTAGTTCCATGAGGGCATAACACATACTTAGTATAGGGGGATGTATATATATTACATATATACTTTATCCATTGCTCGCACTTTCACTTATTTTTGTATATATTATACAATGATTATGGGTGGGTAAAATTAGTAAAAAGTCTTTTAGAAAAAATTGCAAAAAATAATTTTCTCTTTTCCTTCCTTATCTGCTTTAAAAAACTAAAAATAACTTTTCAAAAAAAGTAATTTAAAAAAAGCAATAACTTTTTTTTAAAAAAAATCTTTCTTCTTTTCCTTTATTTTTTTAAAAAATCAATCAAAAATAAAGAAAATCAAAAATAAAAAAAATCAAAAATAAAAAATTAAAATCACAAAAAACCTATCTATTAAGTTAGTTTAGTCCCTGACACTTGCACATTCACACAACACTAGTGAAGTTCAAGAATACTTGGTTTATGAGGTCTTGAGATTTTAAGTTAACCAGCCTTAGCCATTAGGGTCTTTGATTTAATTATTCATATTTCCCTAGTTTGAAGTTTTGTGTGCTATATTGCACGCTTAGTCTCTACCTTAAGAATATGATCAACTCCTCACGTGCACGACTACAATTATGATGATGAGTTGAAATTTCACTTGAGGAGCTGGGATGAGGAATTTAATTTTGGACATGATTTTATGATGCTCGAGGATGGGATAAAATCGATGAAGGATTCATGAAACATGAACATCAGCACCTTTTGCCAGTATGAGAACATGGTTTTTATACTATTTCTTGACATTTACTTATGTTCCAGGGTGTGATGAAATCTAAAAGTTATTGATTAGTGTGCACCAACTTTTGGTAAAAGCAATGGAGCTAGCCAAAATTCAAAAACAAAGAAAGAAAGAAAGAAATGTTGAAAGAAAAGCTCTCTCCATACAGAGTCAAATATCAATGAGCTTCCACCAAAGGCGGGCACTCCCAACCATTTCAAAGTGTTCACTTAGATCATTGCTATTAGGAGTAGGAGTCAGGCTAGCCCCCAAAATGGATATGCATCGTAAATGCTACAATTCTGAGTGTAGAAAGTACATTAGATACTAAAAAAAGGCAAACTCGATGTACTCTTAGAAAAGCAAGTGTAGACGACTCCAACTTCTCTTGACAGACACATTGATCAACAACCAAAAAATACATGTGTAGAGTTAACAAGGCACTTAAGAGGATCCTTGTTCCAATGAGAGGGAGAGAAGAAATGACACAATCCTATGCCCTCCATCAACTAGCCTTCCATCTTCACTAAGTCTGACAATTAAAGAGATGGTGGATTGGATGTAAGAAATGGTTTATTCTCTAGTGTTGAGAATCAGGTTCTTAGGAGAGTCTCTTGGAGAGAACATTGGGTGAAGTTGCAACTCTACTCTTGTAACTGTAGTCCACACTTATAGTCATATCCCTATTATATATGTATACATAGATAGTCTAATGATTAGGGAAATTGGATACCTTTTGACTAGAGCTTGGTTCATCTTAGAATTTTAGGATCACTAAATTTGAGAGTTCTTCAACAGATCAAGTCTTGTATTCATATGCATAGTAAGGGGTTAATCCAACATATTAATTCTTTATTTTCTTTAGGACTAGCAAAGTTTAAGTATAGGGGGTGATGAATCCATGACTTATTATCTTAATATAATGATCTTAGAAAAATCCCTGAGTAAAATATGAAATAAATGTCCATAAAATTAAAAAAATTAAAAATTACTCTTGTAAATAAAATACACTAACTATTATATATTATACTGTACAAAATAAATTAATAATAAAAATCTGTAAAATAAAGGAGTTTCTAACCAGTAAATAGTCAAAAATTTCATGTATATTGTAATTTCATTTCAACCCCTTTCTTCTAATTCTTTCACTGACTTGCTCATAAAAATGTATATAAAAAATACAAAAATATAAAATAAATTTCACTATAAATAAATACTCCTAGATCCTAAAGAGAAAAGCCGTAAAGTCCAACTGCCCAAATTGATTCCTACTCTGTTATGAACTCCAAATTCATCAAACTTACTTTTAAAGTTTAACATAAAAAATTATATATCCAATGAAAGCGGTTTCATTAAAATCAGAGCTCATTTACAAAATTCGAGTTTTGGGACCAAGTTGTATATTGTACATAATTCAATAAATGTGACTTTGATTTTATTATTATAGAAATCTGAACTTTTTTGATTTGGTTTCTTTATCATATATTTCAATAAATAACATAATTAAAAAAACTCAAAAAAATTTTATGTTTTTTTAAAATATGGAAAAGTGACTTTGTATATATTTTATATATGTTTCTTTTCTCATTTTTTATTTACTTTTCTTAATTACTAAAAAATCCCAAAAAATCATTTGGTGTTTTATTATATTTCTAGTATTTTATTTTTTTATTATATAAATATATTTTATTAAAAATACAAAAAAGTAAATTAGAAAGGTAAAAAAGCATGTACATATTGTTTGTCTTACTTTATAAATACTCCATTCTCTTTTCTCTTTATTATTTTATTTTATTTTTTAGTAACCAACTATTATTATTATTATTTATTTATATTTCCTTTCTACTCTAATTTCTCATTCTACCACTGACTCCCATTCAACTCCATTTTCTCCATCTAACCTCCCATTCAACATCATTTTTCTACCACTTTTTAAAACCTCCATACCCTTTCTCTTTTTATTCTGCTCTTCATCCTCATTTTTCTAGATATGTCATTCTTATTGAAAAAGGAGAGATCCCATCGAGGTCAATCAATGACAGCATTCCTCCATGATACGAAGCGATGACATCCTTTGATGCGAGATCTGTGGCGACCACCGTCCTTGTGTTGCGAGTTTACCGTCAAGCTTTCTCAACTTCACGGTGCATTTGCCACACTGCTCGAGGCCATGACATGAGTCCTGTGTAGCTGCTTCGCCTTTTATAGAAAATTCAGGTAAGTATTCCCTCTCATTTCCCTTGTTATTTTATCTAACATTTTGATTCCTTATTGTTACTCCACACAATCATTTCCATATCACCACTACATCATCCTCCATCACACAATCGCCATCACCATCATATTCTCATATTTGTTTCATTCCATATTTGAAAGCAAAAAAATAAAAATCACAACAACAAAATACACAAAAAAATTAAAAAAAACAGATGGTCTCCCCCACTCCTCCATCGTTGACCACCACATGTACAAATCCCGTCGTACCGTCGCCACACCTCCACAATCCTCCAGGCTTCCGTAGCCTCCTCTATCCTCTCCTCTACCCTCTGTCGCTAAGGAGCCACCCCCCGTTTGGCCTCCACGTCCTCCCTATCCACCCAAGTAGAAGGTCTTTTACTTTTTTTATTTTTATTATATATTTTATCCTACATGTATTTATTATTGCAAAAATATCCTTATGCATAACTTGTTTGTATGTTTTTTAGTTTTCTGGAATTGAAAGGATAACCCTATGTTAGCATATTATGTTGGACATCTTTCTTGCATCACTTTATTTAATGAAAAATAACACATTGTTGAGGGACTAATTCTCTATTATTTGGATATCTATTTGGATTTTTGTGAGCTCTGGGTAATTAAGTAAAATTGTTTTAGTGAAAAGTTAAATATTTTACCCAATGTGAGGCCTTAAATTCATATTTAATTCAATGTTACAAAAATTCCTAAAATATCAAGTTGGGGCTTGGGGGTCCGTGGGACGGGGGGGGGGGGGGGAGGAGCGAAGCGGCCCAGAGATCCCAAGTGGGGTAGACGAATTGGTCGACTCATCGGGATCATGACCTGAAGAGAAATGATGCCTTGAATTGTGCTTTAATTATTGTTCAAATTTTATCTAAATTGGTTTTGTCATATGCCATAAATAATTTGTAGAGTGATTTTGGTAAATGATTTTTACCTAAAGATAATTCGTTCTCTTGATATACTTATAATGTGGATTTATTAAGAACTAAATACTTGTAGTCACTCTATTTTCATAAACATAATAAAAAAATTCATATATTGCTTAAAAAATTTCCAAAAATTTATTGTTGTCTCACTGTATCATGTTAAAGTTCAGAAAAATTCTCATAATTTTTGCATTGTTTTTGTGTGAAAAATTACTTAAAAAACTATAGAAAGTATGAATTTTTCATTATTGTATTTTAACCCTTGAAATTCCAAAAAATATGTTTTGCATTCATCATTGGCGTAGGTTTATTGGAAAAATATAATTTGGAAAAATGGAATTAATTTCACATTAAAATTAATTTGGCTATGTTGTGTGTTTTCTTATTAACTTAATTCAACTGCATTTTGCATTCGCATTCATTTTGAAATAAAAAATACAAAATATCCGTATTGGAAACCTAGACCCATGTGATCTGAATTAACCCAAAGTTCTTCCTTTGCCTCCCTATGTTCGACCCCGAACTTGCTCGAGATATAAATTTAAGTCAAGAAACTCCTCGCAGAGATCTTTTCTTGATTCTGATTAATTGGCTGAGTGTCGTGCTACAATGAATACATATTAATATACCCACTCAGGCACATTCGTCAGATGGTGCTATTGTCGGGGAGGCAAATGGCTTAGGGTTTAATTTGAAAAATTAGATTTAGGTTTTCTCCCACTAAGGTAGTCTGACCCCCGATCCATCTTTTAATTAATCCATTTCCCTTCTTTTCCTCTCAATTATTTTTCTGCTCACTTTTGTGTATATTTTGTTTTTTTATCTCTCTAATATAAATTTTATTTTCCTTGCAAGGGACCGGTGGACTTGGAGTGCATCAGAGGTCAACGGATGTGACACGTGCGAAATGCTGAATATTAAGGAATTTTTCATTTATTTTTGAGAGAACTTTCATTTTTATAAAATTTTATAATTATTGTATTGTAATAATTTAGGTAATTCACTCTTTATAGTGGTTCTTGTTTGAGAGCTCATGTGTATATCAGAATTGGACATTTGACCCATTCATGGTCGTGTGGTTGATTGACGTAGAATAGGACTCACATTCGTGGCTCTTATAGCATTTTTACTAGAATATTTTTTATGGCTTGTGCTCATAATATTTAGGACCAAACATCATATTTAACGAGACACACTTACACCTCCAAGCTATCATTTCAAATTAAAATGTTCATCGCTCACTAATAGAACTGCTTGTCTAGGCACGATTTTCTTGTTTGCATTCATATATTATAAAATTTCAATTCTGCATTGCATCCTGCATATAGAGGGTGAGGATCAGTTTAATTCTTCTGAACTGGGCATGCATCATTGATTTCACTATTTGCATTGTTTTTTCTCGAATCCCTTCCCCTTGGATTTGAAATATAGGTTCAAAGGAAATCATGAAAGATAGTTAAGTGTGCCATGTTTAATGGATAAATCATGTGATAACTGAACTTAAAATCGAGATTGCTAATCAGAGTTGACCAAAAAAATTGACTAAAATTAACACTTGATTTCGGGAAAGCAAAACCCTTATTGTACGCTTGTGCTATTGTGATTGTTGAGAGGTGAGGACACATCCCAAGGATAGTGCCCAAAACCTACTTTTCAGCTTTCTGTAATTGGATATATATCTTGATTTATCATCTAAGTAAAATTGAAAAGACAAATGGTCAGACTCTTGTGACCATCACAGTGCTGAGTAGGTGAACCCAAGGTTTGTTCTTGTGTTTTTCTATTTTGTGTGTTATTCGGTGCACTTGAATGCTTTCTTCCTCGATCCACTTCATTCTCCCATCTCTCTTCAAACATGTCAGAATACTGTCATCATATCCAGGTCACTATTCTTCAACCATATTCCGATCATCTCCACCCTCTTGTTCCTCCTCATACCCATACCCTGGCCACGTAGTCAGAACTCTAATTGACTTCCCCACTTCTTTGTACTTCTCACCTACCCCACATTCTTAGACCCCTGACCCACATCCACCTTGAATTGACTCACCATATTCTCATCCGCTTGTTGGAATAAAGGAACAAATTGAAGAGCAAGCCACTACTGAGATGAATGATTGGCAGAATCAGTTTCCCCCACAGACCTTGTTCTCATCTCGAGTTGGGACTAGAAAACAATTTTCCTATACACATCCCGACTAGACCATAGGGTGCAACATGGTTGACCAAACATATGGATTGGAGAGGCATGCACTACATGATCTTCTTGACATATCGACCTCAATGATCAAGCCCACATTGACCTGCCTTCATATCACCCATTTAGAGAGCCGATATATACAAGGGATTGGATTAAGTGACCAATTTACAGAATCCCCATTTAATGACTCCACCTTATTTTATTTAGTTATTTTATTTTATTATTTTCGATTTATTTGTTTTATTATTTTATTTATCATTATTATTTTACTTATTTATTTATATTTTTTTATTTACTATTTCTTTTATCTTATTTATTTTCTTCTTATTTTTATTACTTTAGTAATACTCATAACTTATTAGTTATTACTTACTTATTATTAATTTTATTATTTACCTATTTTATTTATTTATTACAACTATTTTATTTTATTATTATTTATTTTTATGTTAATTTATTTTTCTTTGCTATGTGGCCGCATCCTTCTCCCCTTCATTCCTCCGTAAGTACGCATTCCACCCTTCGCAGCGGGGCTTCAACCTCCCGCCCCACGTGCACCTCCCCTGTGCATCCTCTCCTTGAGTGCCAACTGTCCTACAGGACCCGCTCCATCTCCCCCGATCTCCACCATGCTTCTCCAGAAACTGCCACTAGCGCAATGGCTAGCCGACTCCTATGATCATGTCCACTGCACACCCCCTCCTCGTTCGACTTCATGTGTAGGACCCGTTCCCACGTGGTGTTACCTACATCCCGCATCACTCATACCCTCTTCTCCTGCTCGACCCGCATCTCTCGCCCTCCATCTCCATCTCTCCTATGCACAACCACCATCCCCACTCCTTCCACATTCACCAATAACCCACCTACAACCTCATAGAACCCAATGACCAATAAAAATTGACATATGCCTTCTTCGACGTTCATCTACCACTGTTTAGAAGAGACCTGAGCTCCACTCATCCCTTAGTGACAACGAGAGAAAGAGCTAGTAGTTGAGTGATGATCGATGTTTCAAAGCGAGATCCATGGAGTGACAAGTACTACTTGCTGCAGATATGATCCTCTCAAGATGTTGGAACCTCCCATGCGACCGCTCACTACGTGAGGCGACGATCGTCTAGATCTCGAAGCTCTAGCCATCTATGCGACTCTCCAGGTGATACTTTTTTTTCTTCCTTGTTCCGCTTTCTTGTTCTATTTTGTCTTCTTCTATATCTATCCCCTTTCTCCGGTCTTTTATATCTTCCTCCCTCACATTCTTCGATCACACCTACACCACATCACATTCTCTGTCACCGTCCACCTTGTTAACACCCTCAATTGCCATTCATACCGATTATCTCTGCACTCACCTCCCTCTGCTTCACCTCCATTCTTCATATCCTCCCCTTGATCGTAGCTTCTTTGTAACCCTCACACATCACCTGAATCTTCTGTCATCTCTAGACCACTCACCTTTCTCCTTGAAACTTCATGACCTAGCCAAGGACTTTCTCTTTGATCCCTACATCTTCTTGCAGGTACTTGAAGCCACAATAGGAGCAACTCCATCATCATCACGTTCCTTCTTCCTAGGCATGTGCTGCACATGAGCCTTTTTCATCTTTGAGCCACCACCTTTGACCTCTCCGTCAAGCATGTGTCACCCACCGTTGTGCGTCATTAACACCGCCCATCAGCCCCTCGCTCCTACAGGCTGCTGCATCGTCTTGACATCACCTCCGTAGATTCGACCCTCATCTTCACCATCCTATAGTCCACAACGTACCACATTTCCCTTCCGTGTGTCAACCCATGTTTCTTAGCCTCGGTAGCTCCGAAGCTTCTCCTCTATCCACGTGGAGCACCGATTACGAGGCATTGCCCGAGCTTAGGAGCGCATACGCGCATCACGTGCAGCGAGGGATTGTTGCACGCATGCCCCCACTCATTCATCAAATTGCCAATTCCACCCTCCCACAGTCACGGCACGTGCTAGGCACATTCCATTGGAGGAATATGTATCGATGCCCCCAGACTTGCAACCATTCACACACACGTCTCTGCTAGCTGAAATCACGTGCAGTGCAGTCGCTTTGTTGAAAAATTGTGCTCACGTTCTCCATCTTCAATAAATCAAAGAAGGACCCAACCTTTCAGGAGGCACGTGAGGCGCATGTGACCTCTTGGGAAATTTGCATAAGCACCTTCGAGAGTCTAAGTAATACGTCTCAATCATGCTTGTATTTTTTATTTTATTTCTTTTCTCTGTATTGCATATAGACCCTATAATTTCATATTTCTTTGAACATAATTTTTGCATCAATTTTTATTTAAAAATTGCATATTATAAAACACTTGATTCCCTATCTTTATGAATATTTGATTAAATTTTTAGGATCCATGGTTTTTTAAATGTAATTAATCAAGTGAAAAATTACATATTTTGCCTATTGTGTGCTCTTTAACTGATATAAATTTATCTGTTACTCCAAAAATTCTCAAAGAATAACGATAGACAGATTCTATTATGTTACACATTTTGCCCAAATTTTATGTCATTTGCATGCATATCGAGATTTTAATAAAATAATTAGTGATTTGACTAATAAAAATATATAATTGATTCCATATTTAGTATTTGAAAGCATTAAAATTGTTTTGGATATCTCTCACATAGACCTATCTAGGATAATTTAGTCTCTTAAAAATATTACTATTTGGTATTTATAAAAAATAATTTTCTCGACATCACCCTACATTCATATTTTATTCGTAAATAATTCATATTGAATCTGAAAATTCCAAAAAATACAAGAGCTTAATTTCATCATATTTCATCTTCTGGCTAGGCTTCATAATTATTGGACTTGATTTGATTGTAAATTGCATTTTTGTCTCCGAACTATGCCAAATTTTCATTTCATTCATTAAATTGCATTTAAAAATATAAAAAATATTCCCTGAAAATTTAATATCTACATTGTGTAACAACTGACATAAAAAGATAGTGGCCTCCCTGTGTTCGACCTTGGGCTTGCCCAAGTTAAATTTTTTTAACCGCTCACTTTAGTCGACAAATTAATTAAGTAATGGCCATTTTTGAATAAATCTGAATTTACCCAAATACTACAACAACACGACACAATGAACATATGGTAATTTAGGATTTTTCAAATGAAGCCATGGATGGGGCACCACATTTTTACTGAGGATAATGTGAGACCTTCCCGTGAGTTCCGGAGGAGACTTAACCCCAATCTATGGGAAGTAGTGAAGAATGAGATTGAGAAATGGTGCAAAGTAGAGTTTATATACCCTATTTCTGACTCTAAGTGAGTGGACCCGCTTCATGTTGTCCCGAAGAAGTCAGGAATCTAGATGGTCACCAAAGAAGAGGGGGTAGAGATCACGATACGAGTATCCATGTTGTGGCGCATCTGTGTCAACAACATGTACCTCAATGCCGCAACTAAGAAAGGCAACTTTCATTGACCATTCATCAATCAGATATTGGAGAAACTCGTAGGGAAAGCATTCCTCTGTTTTCTTAACGGGTACTCAGGCTAAAACCAGGTAGCTCTAGCCCTTGAGATCTAAGAAAAGACCACCTTCACATGTCCATTCGACACTTATGCATTTAGGCGCATGCCATTCGAGCTCTGCAATGCCCCATGCACTTTTCAATGGTGCATGAGCGATGTATTTGCAGAGATGGTGGGAGATTTCCTAGAAGTTTTCATGGATGACTTCTTGATGTATGGTGATTCCTTTGATATATGTCTAGCACACTTGTACCGAGTCCTCAGATGGTGTAGCGAGGTGAATTTGGTACTTTCTTGGGAAAATAGTAACTTTATGGTTACAGAGGGTATCGTGTTGGGCCATGTCATCTCCAAAAGGGGAATGGAGGTTGACCCTACCAAGATGGAGGTGATCAAGAATCTCGATCCACCTACCAACGTGAAGTCAGTGCAGTCGTTACAAGGGCATGTTGGATTTTATAGGAGATTTATTCAGGATTTTTCAAAGATTGCCTACCCACTGACTGGGATCTTAGGTAAAAACAGAGTTCGTCGTAGATCACAGGTGACTAGAGGCCTTTAAGATCTTGAAGATGAAGATTTGTGCCTCACCTATCCTACAAGCTCCTGACTAGTATCTCCCCTTTGAGATCATGACTTATGCTTCAAATTTCGCTATAAGAGATGTGCTAGGACAACGGAGAGCGGGGTTAATGTTTGCAATCAACTATGCGAGCAAATTATTAGACACTACATAGAAGAACTACATTGTGACTGAAAAGGAAATGCTCGTTGTAGTATGGTCCCTCGAGAAGTTTAGGTTGCATATTTTAGGCCCTAAGGCGACAATCTACACTGATCACACAAGCACTCGATATTTAATGGAAAAGAAGGACGTAAAGGCGTGTCTTCCTAGGTTGATCCTCCCTGAGTTTGATTTGGAGATGAAAAATAAATGTGGAATGAAGAAAGTTGTGAATGATCACCTCTCTTGGATTGAGCTTAAGGATTCTCCTAATTTTGAGCATATTAGAGAGACCTTCCCAGATGAGCTAATTTGTGCTATTGACTTACTCCTGTGGTATGCCAACATGGTGAACTTACTTGTCTTCAATCAAGTTCCCCAAGGTAGGACTATGAGCAGCATCGACTGACCTAAGTCAGATTCGATGAGATACCACTTGGATGATCCTTCCTTTTCTACAAAGGGTCGGATTACATTTCGAGAAAGTGTATTCCTAAAGAGGAATACTGATGAACGCAAAATTTGCCTCACTAAGAATGTATAATTGTTGTAGTATAGGAGGCAAAATCGATTACGCAAAAACCACAAGCTTTGAATGTTGTGGAGTATTTTTACTTGCAAGTGTACCAAGGTCGAACATAGGGAACAAAGATTTTCAGTTGCAGGCTTTTAAATTAAATCAAATAATTAATAAGTGCTCGATTATTTTTTGTGTTGATAAAATATACAATGCAATAACAAAAATGCTATGCAAGAAAAATAAACAGAATTTATGCTCAGGATCTATGATTTGAAACGTGTTAATTCCTTCAAAAAAAAGATCAATAGATTCACAAAAGTAATAACAAATCAACATGGAACTGACTTAATTCTTCAAGTTAATAAATTTATGCTCATAATAATTTGAAGCAAAATATCCGGTCTTCAAATGCCTCTAATTCAAGTCCTCGAATATTTGATAATAATCTTAGAGGAGCTGTTCTAAATTAATACCCAAAGAAATTTAATCTATTGAGAATAATCGACTAAGGATTAATCAGATTAAAATCCCCATCCGAATTCCTGCAATTTATATCACTAAATTCTCAAGCACCAATATGTCCAAATTGAGCCTGCATGTCAAATGAGATAATAATAATTATCAACAAACAACCTCATATCTGTTCATAAGTTATGTTAAATGGTAAAGCATGAAAGTAGCTTCAAAAAGACATATTATACGCTAAAAACGGAGTTTGTATGGTAAAGATATGATGAAATGAAATTTCAGGGGCTAAAGTGTAAATAAAACAAAGTTTTTCTTTCAAAATGGTCCTTGGGGCTTACCTGTAATTTCTGAAAGTCGGAGGGGCTCCTCTGCAATTTACCCAAAGTGGGGATATAAATGTAAATTCTGGAACTTTGGAGGGCGTTCGTACAATTTTCCCCGAGCGCACGTGTTCGGGTGAGGGGCGCTTGGTTCGGAGATCCCGAGCCTGTGGTTCGGAGATGAGGCGCAGGGTTGGGACCGAGGCTGAGGTTCGGCTTCAGAAGATGAGGCTCGGGAGGGTCCGAGGCTTAGGCTCGGATGCCGACCCTCGAGGTGTGGAAGCGTACGAGGACTCACCACGTGGCAACTCAATAGCCGTTGGATCAAGGGTTGGACCATGATCCAACGACACCAGTACGATTGGCAAGCGCGATGCGTGAGGCGACGCAAGGACGGTGGCGCTGCGCGTGCGGCGAGGCGGAGGCGCTCGGCCGACACACGGTCGAGCAGCGGCGGAGCGGTAGGGCTCGGAGGAGCTTGGCCATGGTCGTGCGGGGCACGACGACTGTGCACGGAGCACGAGGGGGCGTCACACGGTGAGGGGCGATGGGGAGGTGGAGGGAGTGAGCTGGGGAAGAGGCGGAGACGTTGGCTGCGAGGTGGTGAGGCGATGCGGCGGCAGTGAGCGCAACCTCGGCGTCGACCGACGGTAAAGGAAGGTCAAGGCGGAGGGGCATGAACGGGGCGGAGCCGGCATTGCGAAGGTGATGGCGATTTGGCGGAGGAGCGCTGAACCTGCAAGGATAGAAGCAGGAGAAAAACAAAAAGGGGGGAATGGGGATTCGTCTGGAGGGATGAGGGAGCAGTTCATCGGCCTGTGCAAGGCCGGAGGAAGGTGAGGTCGGTAGGAGGAGGGAAAAGCCGAAGGCTGGATACCTGGAGGAGGGGGCGGAGCTCGGCTCTGTTCCTCACGTCAAGCGGTGGGTAATGTCACCGCGAAGCCCGACGCACCTCGATGGAGGAGCAGCACAAAGGGTGGCAGACCCTCTGGATCATGCCGACAAGATGAGTCCTCAGGTCGTCTCTGTCACCGGCGACTCGACGAGGAGCTCAAGGTTTCTTGCAAGATGGAGGATGTTCGTGGGCGGGGGGGGGGTCGGCGAGGCTTTATAGAGGGCTGACGGCGTAACGGCCGAAGGCCGTAATGGTCGGGGCGAGCGGAGGGGCATTGAAGAGGGGAAGAGGAACGACTGGAGAAGGAGAATGGCGGGGAGAGGAAACACAGCTTGAATGGCTGGAGGAAGAAGAGGGTCACGTGCACAACACGTGACCCGGGGGAGGGGCGCGGAGAGAGACAATGTGGGGGTGCCACGTGGCACGCCCAGGGGCTGCCACGTGGCACCCCTAAAAAATTTCAAAAATTAAGGACAAAGAAAAATAGAAAAGAAATAGAAGGAGACCTCGGATCGAAAAATTTTCTTCTAGAAACTTGTTCGTCTCGTCGAGATCTACAACTTTCATGAAGGTTCCGGGAGCAAAAGAGGTCAATTGTGTTAAGTGGCATTTTTGGTGGTTTTCCATGTGTATAGTTTACCGAATTTTGGCAGTTTTGTAATTTTTTTGGTGGTTTTAGAGGAGATAAAAATTATAGAAAAATACGATAAAATACAAGAAAATTAATTACACACTAATCTCGTTTTTTGGATTTTTATTAAATAAGAAAATAGGAAAATAAAATAGAAGTCATAATCACACAACTTTTGTACAGACCGACAACGGACACTTGGACTCAGTCAGTTTCTTTGATTTCAGTTTGAATCTGGATTTGGATTTTTGTGTCATTTAATAAAACTTTCATCAAAGAACACAAATGAAGAAGAAATAAAATTAACAGGGTTAATTATGTACATAAAAACTTAGGTCAAAAATAGCAAAAAGTCAAACTACCCAAAAGAGGCCCAAAAACCCAACTTTCACATATGAGGTCCGAATTTTACAAAATTGGTCTTATTTTGAAGGTTTTTGAAAATGGAGTATTTTAAGAGTGAGTAGACCAAAATCGAACACTGTATGTAGGAGATATGCTCATTTTAGTCTGTCAGATGTGAAATTAAACTTTGAGATTATTTGACACTTATTTGAGTTAGTTATTTTTTTGTATTTTTTATTTAATGAAGTTAGTAATATCTACACAATGGAGGTGGTTTGGGTCAATCGGAGTTAGGATGAATTATTTACAAATGTGAGAAGTTAGCGGCTTTTTGGGCTAATTTACACTTATAATTTAACGCAATTATGCATGATGAAATGTAAATATTATTTACACATGTATGAATGCTAATAATGCTCTATTAATGATTAATTGCAAGTGAATGATGGGGAACAAAGCCTAAACGACCAATCTTAGCATGATGAATATGGGATTCATCATACCCCTATACTTAGACCATGCTCGTCCCCGAGCATGAATGAATGGATGACTTAGTTGAATACATCCCTGATTGTGCATGTGAATTTTCAAGGCTCAATTCATAGAGGACCCTTAATTTGAGTGATTTTAAAATTCTGGGCTCAACCAGGCTTTAATCAAAAGGAATCCAACTTCTCTAATTTTCAGACTCACTGTTTGTACATATAGTATAAGGATATAATTCTTAGTGTACTGCATTCATGAGAGTCAACTCGAGTCATCACCCAAAGTTCTAATCCAAGAGACTCTCCTCTAGATCTAATCCTCCACACTAGGGAATAAGTCTATTCTTGCTTCAGTCAAACGTCTCATTAGTTTTTCAGACTTGAAAGTGTAGATAGATGGCCAGATGATGGAAGGCATAGGATTGTGTCTAATTTTCTGTCTCTCACATTGGAACAAGGGGTCTCTCGAGTGCCTTTTTACTCAACACATGCAAATTTTTAGATTTATTGATCAATGTGTCCGTCAAGAGAATTTTGAGTCGTCTGCACTTGTTTTTCTGGGAGTACACCGGGGTGTGTCTCTTTTGAGTATCTAAGATACCTTCGACACCCAGACTTGTAGCATTTACGATGCAGAGCCCTTTTTTGGTGTCAGTCCGACTCCTTGGTCCTAATTAGCGTTTGGTCCAAGTGGATACTTTGAAAATATTTGGGAGCGCTCTCCATTGGTGGAAGCTCATTTATAATTTGACTTGGATAATAGAGCTTTTCTTTGACATTTAATTTTTTTGGATAGCTCCACTGCTTTTACCAAAAGTTGGCGCACACTGATCAACAACTTTCATTAAGTTTTAACACACCCTGGCACTTAGGTCAGTATTAAAATGATAGCATATGAACTTGTTCACATACTGGCTAGGATTTTGCTGACACTCAGGTTTTCTGTAGCCTTCATTAACTTTATCCCATCCTCGAATATCATCAGATCGGGTCTAAACTCAAATCTCTAGTCCCAGTTCCTCAAGTGATAACTCAACTCATCTCATCAATCATGCATTTGTGAAAGTGATTGTGCTGATCATATTCTTTTTGAAGGTAGAGATGAAGAGTGCAATATAGCGCTCAAATCATTCAAACTAGGGAAGTGTGGATTATTAAGTTCTAAAAACCCTAATGACTAAGGCATGCTAACTCAGAATCTCAAGATCTCAGAAATCAAGTGTCCACAAAAATCCTCAAGCCTTGAGTGATGGTGAATGTGTCAGGAATATATCAACCAAGGAATGAATGAAATGCTTGATGAAATGCAAGACCATGAGTGATGATTTTTTTTAATGCAAAAAGTTTTGTTTTGTTTTATTTTTTGTTTGGTTTTCTTTTTGTTTTTTTGTTTTTGTTTTTTTTGAAAAACATGTATTATACACACTACTTGTAGCCATCTCCGATGTTAGATAAAAACAATTAAAGTACGAGCTATGGATAAAGTAGGTAAAATATATACAAACACACCCCCTATACTTAGCTTGTGCTATGTCCTCATGGCACAAAGTGAAATGTAGACATAGCTCGTACTAAGTATAAATGATACACGAATACAAAGAGAGGAAGTGAAATATACACAATGAAGTTGGTCCCCTAAGTATCGAGGGACCGAGAGCGGGTAGATGGATATACAGAGGAGTGCATGTTCCTGAGAGGTGGTTTATTTGGGCAGATCAAATCTTTTTTCAAAATCTATGCGCTGAGTGAAGGATATCTGTTCAACTTGTACTAATTGCTCGTTGGATTCGACAAAATGTTTAAGTAGCTGACCATTAACTATACATGTTTACGTGGTATTTGCGGTCTCAGAGATCTCAACACTACCATTATTGTGTTCCTCTCTTACAATGAAGGGTCCCGTCCATTTTGATTTCAATTTTCCTTGGAAAAGTTTCAATTTTGCATTAAATAACCAAACTTTCTGCCCTGGGACAAAGATTTTTGTTCGAATGTTCTTGTCATGCCATCTTTTTACTTTGTCCTTGTAAATTGTACTGTTTTCATAAGCATGATTTTGGATTTCAGATAGTTCATTCAAATTCATTTCTCGGTTCTTCTTTCCTTGGTGACAATTCCAATTAATCTTTTTGATTGCCCATTCTGATTTATGTATGAGTTCTGCGGGCAAATGGCATGGTTTTCCGTATACCATTCTAAACGGAGAGGTGCCCGATGGGGTCTTATAAGCCGTCCGGTAGGCCCATAAAACCTGGTCCAGTAGTTGGGACAAGTTCTTCCTGTCAAGGCGGACGAGCTTCTGTAAAATTCCTTTAACCTCTCTGTTTGACACCTCGACCATGCCATTGGATTGTGGATGGTAAGGAGTAGTGACACGGTGCTCGATGTCGTATTCCTTAGTCAACTTCTTCACCTCCCGGTTGACAAAGTGGCTTCACTCGTCAGATATTAAAACTTTTGGGATTCCAAACCTCGAAATAATATGATCTTTCAAAAACTTGCAAACAGTTTTGCTATCTGCAGCTCGAATAGGGATAACCTCCACCCATCTGTATAAATAATCAACCGCGAGAAGAATATATTCAAATCCTTGACTATTAGGGAATGGGCCCATAAAGTCAATGCCCCATGCATCGAATACATCACAGATGATCACAGGTTGCATAGGCATGGCATCTTTGGGAACAATGGTTCCTCCCATCCTCTGACAAACGGGGCACGACCTGACAAAATTGTAAGCATCTTTAAACAAGGTCGGCCAGTAAAATCCACATTGCAATATCTTCTCTGCGGTCCTCTTCCCTGAGTGATGTTCTCCCGCCTCTAAGGTGTGGCATGGATTGAGGATACTTTGGTATTCCTCTTGAGGAATACATCTTCTCCATATGTAATCCGGTCCTTCGAAGAAAAGGAAAGGATCTTCCCAATGATAGTGTCTTGCTTCAGATATGAGTCGATCAATTTTGTTTCTGGGCCAACCTTGAGGAACTTCCTTGGTGACAAGATAATTCACCGTGTTTGCATACCATGGGAGTGAGTCAATAGCAGAAATTGACTCGTCTGGGAAGGTTTCACGGATGGATTCAGATTCTGGAATTTTTTTATGTTCGATCCGTGATAAATGATCAGCCATGACATTTTTAACACTATCTTTGTCTTTAATCTCCAAATCAAATTCTTGAAGCAGAAGAATCCATCTCAAAAGTCGTGCTTTTGCATCCTTTTTGGCCATTAAGTATCGAATGGCAAAGTGGTCTGTGTAAACTGTCACCTTAGATCCTAGAAGTATAGATCGAAAATTTTCCAAGGCAAAAACCACATCAAGCATTTCCTTTTCAGTCACAGTGTAATTTTTCTGAGCAGGGTCTAAAACATTTCTTGCGTAGTGAATAGCATACGAGATTCCATCTTTTCATTGTCATAATGCAACCCCTACAACAAAATCGGATGCGTTTGTCATGATCTCGAAGGGAAGAGACTAGTCAGGGGCTTGTAGGACGGGAGTCTCAATGATCCTTCTCTTGAGTAATTCGAAGGCTTCTAGACACTTATGATCTACCATGAATTCGGTGTCTTTCCCAAGAAGGTCAGTTAGTGGTCAGGCAACTTTTGAAAAATCTTTGATAAATCTCCTATAAAATCCGACATGCCCTAGAAACGACCGTACTTGTTTCACATTTGTAGGTGACTCAAGCTTTTTGATTACATCAACTTTGGCAGGGTCAACCTCCATTCCCTTCTTGGAGATGACATGCCCCAATACAATTCCCTCTTTCACCATGAAATGTCTTTTCTCCCAAGAGAGCATCGGATTCACTTCCCTACACTTTTGGAGGACTTGATCCAGGTGCGCTAGACAATCATCGAATGAATCACCATGGATCGAGAAGTCATCCATGAAGACCTCCAGGAAATCCCCAACCATGTCAGCAAAAATCGCAATCATGCATCGCTGAAAGGTGCCGGGGGCATTGCAAAGCCCAAAAGGCATTCGCTTGAATGCGTATGTGCCGAAAGGACATGTAAAAGTAGTCTTTTCCTGGTCCTCGGGGGCGATGGCCACCTGATTGTAGCCCGAGTACCCATTTAAGAAACAGAAGTATTCTCTCCCTGCCAATCTCTCCAGGATTTGATCAATAAAAGTCAGCGGAAAGTGATCCTTCTTCGTTGCGGCATTTAGGCACCTGTAATCCACACAGACACGCCACGACATGGGTACCCGTGTTGTGATCTCTTCTACCTCCTCATTGGTGATATTCTGAAGTCCCGACATTTTCGGGACTACATGCAAAGGTGACACCCATTTGGAGTCGGAGATGGGATATATCAACCCAGCTTTACACCATTTTTCGATCTCAGTCTTAACCACTTCCCATAAGTTTGGATTCAATCTACGTTGGCATTCATGGGAGGGTTTAGCATTATATTCCAAGTAAATATGGTGTGAGAACATGGCTAGGTTTATCCCTGGGAGATCAGACAATCTCCAGCCTATAGCGTTGCGATTTTTCTCCAAAACATTAAGCAGGCGGATCTCCTGCTCTTCGATCAGATGTGAGTTGATAATGATCGGAAATTATCCCTTTTCTCATGCAAGGAAGGCATACTTAAGTGTAGGCGGTAATGGTTTGAGTTCAGGAAGGTCAATTATGCTGCTCGAATCTGGTCCCCTCAGTGATGCTTCTTGTTGTGATGTGGACGCTTGCAGTGTATCCATATTGGCTACCATCGTGGTTGTTTCTGGGATCGGATCGCTAATGATGGAATGTGGTGTGGCAAGCGTTGCGTCTGATCTGTGTACCTTACTCAAGGATTGTCCATAAGAAGAATGGACTGACAGGTCCAGAGGGGCCTCTGAGTCTCCTAGAGTATAGGTAGATGCATGAATGAGCTGGCAGACCAAATCATCAACAATTTCCTCTCCAGATGAGGTTGATTCTATCATAGCGGTTGGGTTTTGTCTCCGGGGCCCAACTGTTGCTTCTGTAAATTCAGTCTCAGTTTTTGATTTTCAAGAATCGGTGCTCGACTCAGTGTCAGGTCTTTGAAACCTAGTTTTCTTCATTTTAAGTTCAACTTTTCCAAACTGGATTCTCCCGGATGTGTAATCAAATATAGCTATTGCGGTCCTAATGAAGGGTCTCCCTAGTATCGTCTGGGAATATTTCCAATTTCTAGGGACATCCATGTCAAGTATTGTAAAATCCACAGGGTAGTTTTGTCCCTCTATGTTGATGACAACATTTCGAACTCTCCCCTAGGTCTCTTTGTTGATGTATCTGCGAATTGAAGTACAGCTGTAGATTCCTTAAGAGGACCTAAATTTAGATGCTCAAATAGGGTTGTGGGCATGATATTGATAGATTATCCATTGTCTAATAATGTTCTTGCAAACTTGATTTCTTTGATGTGGCTAGTGACAAAGTGAGCACCCATGTCTCTTTTCTTCTTAGCAGCTCATTTTTTATAAGACGAGATGTGGCAACTGAGAGTATGTGTTTCTTTTTTCGGCTAGGAGTTTGTTTGCTGACCCTTGTTGGTGTGCATCTCACCTTAAGGTATTTTTGAAAAGCTGAGTCTCTTTCTATCATCTCGTCTAAGGATAGAGTGACCTTAATATTTTCTTTGCAGATGCGGGCCATCTCGTCTTCATTTTTTTAGTTTTTCATGTTTTTCTTCTTTCTTGCCATAAGAGCACGGGGGAAAGGGATGGATTTGTTGTGATCAATAGCATCACTTTTATTGAATGAAAAATTGTTTACATGACTCAGACTCGAACTAAAAACAGGGAAATTTGTGGGCAGATGTGGCTGGTCTCTTGGTGCTATTTCTCTATCTGATTCAGACTCAGACTCTCCATTATATCTGGGTGGTGTGGGTGGGACTTGTTCTTTCTCCTCTTGCCTTCCTTCGTCAATTCCCCCAGGGTTGTGTGAATTGGTGGACACTGGGGCTATGTCTTCGTGTTCCTTCGCTCGATCAGGCATGGTTACGGTCCTTCCACTCCTAAGAGAGATATGATAAGTTATTTGAAGAGGGCTCAAGTTTAAGTACGGAATAGTCAGAGATTAATACCTGATTGTGTCCAAGGCTATTTGGGTTAGCCTGGACTTGGGCTAGAATCACGGTCTGGGGTGTAGTCACCTTATCTCTCCAACGAGAGAGTCGATTTATGTTGACTCTCATATCATAATGCTCATCCAGCACTCGTTGGAGTTCTGGAGAGATAAAAGAAGAGGAGGACCCTTGGCCCTGCCTGGCCTGAGGTCGTTGATATTGGCCTTGTTGGCTTTGGCATTGGTTCTGCTGTGCCTGAGGTTGTGGGTTCTGATAACCCGTGCGATATTGCTGCCTCTGCTGCGGTTGAGGCTGGTAGGTGGGACGGGCTTGTGGTGGACGAGAGTTCGGAGTAGAGTTTTGGTCTGGGTGGTTGACCGGTTCCAGGTTGTACCAAACTTCGTTTATCTCCATGACTTGTGGAGGTTCCTCATAATCAGTTTGGGCAGAGGTTTCCTCAGTTTGATGGGGCAAGACTTGATCTCCACCCCAATGGCTATGTTGCCCTACCCCTTGACCTTGAATGTAGTGAATTTGGTTTATGGGTGCGGGGGATGCAGTCAGGGCTGGTATCTTTGATACCCTGTCAGCCAATTCAGCCATTTGTTAAGGCAATTGAGTCAATTTCTCCATATCACATGATTTATGGAGCTCATCCACCTTCTTATAAATCTGCTCAACCATAGTTAGCTTATCAGCTATTATTCCCATATCAGCATTTTGGTTGGTTGTCAGATTATCCACCATCTTTTTGGAGCCGGCTATGTAAGCCCGGCTAGTGGTTTGTGTACGGCTGGATTCAACAAGTCTCTCGAACACCTTGTAGATGGTGTCCTCGTGGCATCCCATGTAGCTTCCTCTGCAAGATGCACTAACCAACCCTTGAATCTCAGGGTTCAGCCTGCTCACAAGACTTTGGACCAGCACCATTTTACTTATCCCATGTCCTGGTCATTTCTGTACTAAGTTTGTAAATCTTTCCCATGTTTCATGAAATGGTTCGCTCGGGTGTTGGGTAAAACTTGTGAGCTTGATCCTCATCTGATTGATTCGACTTACTGGGTAGAATTTCTTTAAGATCAGAGTCTTGAATGTGGCCAATGTAGTGACTATTTCCCCTAGATTTTTCAGCCAATAGGCCGCCTTATCAGTCAAGGCGAAGGGGACAACTCTCAACCTTATGTAGTCCTGGCTAACCCTAGTGTGGCAGAGGTTAGCACAGACTAACTCAAAGTCGCAGAGGAAGATATATGGTTCTTCGTGATTATTTCCTCCGAATTTTGGCAACAGTGCAAGGAAATGCAGTTTGTGTTCGAACGCATCCTCAAGGGGGACAGGTCTCAACCAATTATAGTCTTCGTCTAATTCCGGGAGATACATGTCTTCCATAGCAGCCTCACCTTGTTGTAGTACTGCCAACTGCGTCCTAAGTAGTTCATTGTGTTGTTCGACAACGGTTATCCTAGCCAAGATGGCCTGCATCGGGTCATTGTCGTTCTCCTCGTCCCCAGGGTTCTTCTTTGGAGGCATTATGATTCACCTTCAGAAAGGAAGAGTTCAGAGATAAGCGTTGGATTTAAATGAGGTTTTTGCTAAGGATAACAGATTCCTTAGCAGAGGAGTGAAAAGATGAAACTTCTAAGACAAGAAGGATTAAGAGAGAGTCTTTATGACGAAGCAGACACAAGCAAACACAAAATAATTCTCAAATTCACCACTCAACACAGATGAAGGAACATCAGGGTTCGACCGCTTATCTTTTCAATTTTAATTTAATGACAAAACAATCTTGCAGATTAAGCGGAGCTGTTAGCTACTGAAATAATTCACAATGACTGTCCCGAGTTCGTAAAACTAGTTGCACCTACTATCAGCCAATATAGGTGTAAGTACGGATTGTTTAAACGGCTACCCATGTTACTTGAGGGTGGAGCCTTCTGCGGTGTCCTCTCAACCACCCACTCTGCTAAGAGAAGTCGGACTTTCAAAACGGCTACCCGAGACCCTCACTGAAAAGTAGCTAATTGTTTTTAAAAATAGTA
This sequence comes from Ottelia alismoides, assembly GCA_037367405.1. Taxonomy (NCBI): domain Eukaryota; kingdom Viridiplantae; phylum Streptophyta; class Magnoliopsida; order Alismatales; family Hydrocharitaceae; genus Ottelia; species Ottelia alismoides. The sequence continues at coordinate 350,026 of JAZKJV010002976.1, forward strand.
GTATCTGTGAAATTCCTCAGTTTTGGCTCTATCCAAGGTGTGCGTTCTAGTCCTTACAAACAATGAGTGGGTTTCTCTCCACCAGACACAGGTTAATTTCATGTCAGTTATTTATAGTCGCCTTGATTAGCAGTCCCGGTTTTAAGTTAAGGTTATCACTGTAGTTTATGTGAGCACAGAAATTCACGCCTAGCGAGCAGTCCCAATTCCGTTAAATCCTAAGTTGTAAAGCTTTGAGGAAGGAGGATCGAAAAAGCTGATGCAACGTAAATCAATGATGCATGCTAAAGAGAAGGACTTATAGTAAATCCTCGTGTTCTTCATGCGGGATGAAAGACAAGGAATTTAAATTTACACTAAATGGTATGCACAGATGGAAAACGCCATAAAAAGATAGTTCTATTAGCGGAAAGAATTGATTGTAATTTTTGGCTAATGTTGAACGATATACAGTGTGTTTAATTAGTGAAAAGTGTGGCCTAAAAATACGAGCACAATCAATGATAGAAAAATAAGCGTATATGTGCCTAAGTCCTACGCCACTCAAGTCGGGTCCCAACCACATAGAAGGCATTGAAAAAGACCCGACACACCACATAAATGTTCAGTCTGAATTATTACAAAGGTTCAAAGAGAGGGACCCTGAGAATAATGCAGGAAATTAAATCTATACTAACTCTCTCTCACAAAATTAAAACTTAATCTCCTTCCTTGCAGATCCATGAATTGAATTCCAAAATGTCGCTCCTAGTAGTTTCTGCAAAGAGAGAAATTGCGGTTAGTATCTGAAGTAAGAGAGAGTTGCAGAAAATGACACAAAAATTAATTTTACAAAAATTAATTACAAAAAATGATTTAAAACCCTAAAAATTCGTCGTTCCCCGGCAATGATGCCATTTGATGAACGCGAAATTCACCTCTTTAAGAATGAATAATTGTCGTAGTATAGGAGGTAAATTCGATTCAGCAAAAACCACAAGCTTTGAATGTTGTCGAGTATTTTTACTTGGCAAGTGTACCAATCTCGAACACAGGGAACGGAGATTTTCAGTTGCACGGTTTTAAATTAAATCAAATAATTAATAAGTGCTCGATTAATTTTTGTGTTGATAAAATATACAATGCAATAATGAAAATGCTATGCAAGAAAAATAAACAGAATTTAGTCACAAATCAACATGGAACTGACTTAATGCTTCAAGTTAATAAATTTATGCTCATAATAATTTGAAGCAAAATATCCGGTCTTCAAATGCCTCTGATTCAAGTCCTCGAATATTTGACAACAATCTTAGAGGAGTTGATCTAAATTAATCCCCACAGAAATTTAATCTATTGAGAATAATCAACTAAGGCTTAATCAGATTAAAATCCCCATCTGAATTCCTGCATTTTATATCACTAAATTCTCAAGCACCAATATGTCAAAATTGAGCCTACATGTCAAATGAGATCTTCAAATGATAATTATCAATAAACAACCTCATATCTGTTCAAGTTATGTTAAATGCAAAGCATGAAAAAAGCTTCAAAATGACATATTATACGCTAAAAACGGACTTCGTATGGTAAAGATATGATGAAATGAAATTTCAGGGACTAAAGTGTAAATAAAACAAAGTTTTTCTTTCAAAATGGTCCCTAGAGGGGCTTATCTGTAATTTCTGAAAGTCAGTGGACTCCTCTGCAATTTACCCCAGGCGAGGGTATAAATGTAAATTCTGGAACTTTAAAGGGCGTCCGTACAATTTTCCCCGTGCGCACATGCGCAGTATGTGCGCCAGGAGGCTCGGGTGAGGGGTGCTTGGTTCGGAGATCCCGAGCCTATGGTTCAGAGACGAGGCGCAGGCTTGGGACCGAGGCTGAGGTTCAGCTTCAGAAGAGGAGGCTTGGGAGGGTCCGAGTCTTAGGCTCGGATGCCGACCCTCGAGGTGTGGAGGCACACGAGGACTCGCCACGTGGCAACTCAATTGCCGTTGGATCAAGGGTTGGCCCCTGATCCAATGGCACCTATACGGTTGGCAAGTGCAATGCGTGAGGCGGCGCAAGGACGGTGGCACCGCGCGGGCGGCGAGGCGGAGGCGCTCGACCGACACACGACCGAGCAGCAGCGGAGCGGTAGGGCTCGGAGGAGCTTGGCCGTGGTCGTGCGACACGCGACGACTGTGCGCGGAGCACGAGGGGGCGTCGCTCGGTGAGTGGCGACGGTGAGGTGGAGGGTGCGAGCTGGGGTGGAGGCGGAGACATTGGCTGCGAGGCGGCAAGGCAATGCGACTGCGGTGAGCGCGACCTCGGCTTCGACCGACGACGAAGGAAGGTCGAGGCGGAGGGGCGTGAACGGGGCAGAGCCAGCGTCGCGAAAGTGATGGCGATCGGTGGAGGAGCGCTGGACCTGCAAGGTTAGAAGCAGGAGAAAAACAAAAATGTGGGAATGGGGCTTCGTCCGGAGGGAGGAGGGAGCAGTTCACTGGCCTGTGCAAGGCCGGAGGAAGGTGAGGTCGGTAGGAGGAGGGAAAAGTCGAAGGCTCGATACCTGGAGTAGGGGGCGGAGCTCGGCTCTGTTCCTCACGTCAAGCGGTGGCTAATGTCACCGCGAAGCTCGATGCACTTCGATGGAGGAGCAATATAAAGGGTGGCAGACCCTCTAGATCACACCGACGAGATGAGTCCTCCGGTCGTCTCTGTCACCGGCGACTCGACGAGGAGCTCAAGGTTTCTTGCAAGATGACGGATGTTCGTGGGTGGGGGGGAGGGGTCGGCGAGGCTTTATAGAGGGTCAATGGCGTAACGGTCGAAGGCCGTAATGGTCGGGGCGAGCGGAGCGAAGGGGCATTGAAGAGGGGAAGAGGAACGGACGGAGAAGGAGAACGGCGGGGAGAGGAAACGCGGCTTGAACGGCTGGAGGAAGAAGAGGGTCATGTGCGCAGCACGTGACCCGTGGGAGGGCTGCGGAGAGAGATAAAGTGGGGGTGCCACGTGGCATGCCCAGGGGCTGCCATGTGGCACCCCTAAAAAATTTCAAAATTTAAGGACAAAGAAAAATAGAAAAGAAATAGAAGGAGACTCGGATCGAAAAATTTTCTTCACGAAAGTTGTTCGTCTCGTCGAGATCTACAACTTTCATGAAGGTCCCGGGAGCATAAGAGGTCAATTGTGTTAAGTGGCATTTTTGGTGTTTTTCCATGTGTATAGAAAACCGAATTTTGGGAGTTTTGTAATTTTTTGTTGGTTTTAGAGAGGATAAAAATTATAGAAAAATACGATAAAATACAAGAAAATTAATTACGTACTAATCTATTTTTTTGGATTTTTATTAAATAAGAGAATAGGAAAATAAAATAGAAGTCAGAATCACACAACTTTTGTACAGACCGACAACAGACACTTGGACTCAATCGGTTTCTTTGATTTTAGTTTGAATTTGGATTTGGATTTTTGTCTCGTTTAATAAAACTTTCATCAAAGAACACAAATGAATAAGAAATAAAATTAACAGGGTTAATTATGTACATAAAAACTTAGGTCAAAAATAGCAAAAAGTCAAACTGCCCAAAAGAGACCCAAAAACCCAACTTTCACATATGAGCTCCGAATTTTACGAAATTGGTCTTGTTTTGAAGGTTTATGAAAATGGAGTACTTTAAAAGTAAATATACCAAAATCAGACAATGTATGTAGGAGATATGCTCATTTTAGTCTGTCAGATGTGAAATTAGTCTTTGAGATTATTTGACACTTATTTGAGTTAGTAATTTTTTTTTGTATTTTATATTTAATGAAGTTAGTAATATATACACAATGGAGGTGGTTTTGGGTCAATCGGAGTTAGGATGAATTATTTACAAATGTGAGGATTTAGCGGCTTTTTGGGCTAATTTACACTTGGAATTTTTAATGCAATTATGCATGATGAAATGCAAATATTATTTACACATGTATGAATGCTAATAATGCTCTATTAATGATTGATTGCAAGTAAATGATGGGGAACATAGCCTAAATGAACAATCTTAGTATGATGAATATGGGTTCATCAAATACCAGAGTCTCATCATGTATTTTAATTCTCTTGAAGCTGGATGACACCATTCGAGGAAGAGAACTGCTCACAAGGTACTCCAATGCGGACTGTATTTGCCGACTCTATTAAGAGATGCTATTGATTTTGTACGATTGTGCCTTACTTGTAGAGGATGGGAGGGACAACTACTTAGATAAATGAGATGCCCATGCATCCTATGATCATTTGAGATGTTTTTGATGCACGAGGCATAGATTTTATGGGTCCCTTTCCCAACAGCCAAGGACACAAGTACATCTTGTTAGCGGTTGACTATTTGTCTAGTTGGGTGGAGGCTATTCCAACCTGAACCTCAAAAAACAAAACTATCTGTATGTTTGTGGGAGACCATATTATTTCCATGTTTGGGGTACCACAAGTTTTGACTTCTGATGGGGTAGAAACTTTGTGAATCGAGATATGAGATCTTTAGAAAAGGACTATGGATTTGAGTACAGAGTTACTAGTCCATACCATCCACATTCCAATGGCATGGTAGAGGTTTAAAACAGAGAGGTGAAGAGTATTTTGCAGAAGTCCGTTCCTCCCGATAGGAAGAACTGGTCCCAACTTTGGACCAAACTCTGTTGGCCTATAGGACAACCTACAATACACCTTTGGGCACTTCACCATTTAGAATGATCTATGGAAAGACAAGTCATTTTCCCACTGAGCTAATTCACATATCCAAATGGGCAATTAAGTAGATTAATTAGAGTTGTCATGTAGGGAAGCTTTGTTGTAACTAGAACTTGAATGATCCTGTGAAAATGCAAAACAAGGGCATGTGATAATAGTTTGATTTATAAGGACAAGGTAATGAGATGTCATGATCAACACATTAGGTGTAAAGACTTTGTCCCTGGGCAAAAGTTATGGTTGTTTAATGCCAGGTTGAAGATGTTCCACATGAAGCTCAAATTTAAGTAGACGGGTCCCTTTGTTGTAAAGAAAGTGCATGGGAATGTAAGTGTAGAGATAGACGAACTCACAGATGGTGCACAAACCTATGTGGTGAATGTACAACTGTTAAAGCATTTTGTTGATTCTAAGGAACAATTAGTCCAAGTCGAGGTCATCAACTTCATGTAGAGTGAGCACATATCATATACATCATCTTACTCTCATAAGATGAAACATCTAGATTCAACAACTTAAAAGATTCACCCACTCTTGTACATATGATTTATTCATTTTTAGATCTTAGGTTCCTTCTTATAGAGATACTATCTCTATATTTAGGCTATTCAAAGCCTAAGTATAGGGGGAACCCCTGCTCTTGCCAGTATAGTCATTTTCTTCTAGTATATTCTCTTGATCTCATCGGTTCTCACACTTACTTATGTCCTATACTTAGGCTGGCCATAGCCTAAGTATAGGGGGGAATCGATGTCTTCCATATGTATATACTCATCCATTTCTCCTCTTGACCTCATCTACCCCATTTTTTCTCCTCTTCTACACTTAGGCTGACCAGAGCCTAAGTATAAGGGAGCGGATCTATTTCTATACTTTTTTTTTATTTTGACTCTCCTACACTTAGCATGGGCTATTTTCCCCGCTTCTCGTGCTCTGAAGACAAGGCACATACTAAGTACATGGGATGTGTATATATTACATATATACGTTACCCATAGCTCGTACTTTCACATAGTTTTTTTGTATATGTATTATACAATAATTGTGGGTTGGGTAAAATTGGTAAAAAAACTTTGTGCAAAGTACATGTATACTTGTATAATATGTATGTATAAGATGTACAATAAGAATAATACTATGTTTATACTTTTGTAAAATTCTTGTAAATAATACTTCTATGAAATTTGTTGTAAAATAACAGGTATAGTAGAAAAGAAAAAAACTTTTGAAAAAAATAAAATAGGAGGGTTCTTATTTACTCATGCATTCAAAATAAAAATATCATCATTTTGCATGCATTTCATAACATCTGCATTTCATTTGCATATCTAGGATATGCGAAGTGGAAAGTTAGTGGGTTATGAACCAAGTTATGAATAGATGCCGAAGATGGATTTGATTTGACCTTAATCTACCTAACTTTAGAGTAAACTTATAGGAATTGGAGTTAAAAATTTTCAGGTCGAGTAACTTAATTCTTTGATTTCACAAGTCTATGTTCACGTGTCATCTCAATTGTTCTAAGTAGAATATTTCATACATATGCACGACTCTTTTAGACAATGACTTGATTTGGACAAGCACCATGCACATGGATCTTCATTGATGAGGTGGTGAGGAGGCAGAATCCTTTGTCTTGGAGTAGCACACGGGTGGAAACATCCGTCCTCCTCTAGGGAGAGAAGTGCATCTCAACCTAGTCTAGTGACGTCGACGTCCAAGGACAAGATGTTGTGGGTTTAAATAAATCTTCAAAATAGGGATAATCCACTGGATCAAGAAAAAAACTCCTTATGTACACGTTGCACCTTGTATATAAATTTAAAAAAAAAGAGAGAAAAAGAAAGAACTCCAAAAAAGGGGACAATTCTGATTGAAAATAAAATGCCTACCAGATTATGTATATTTGTATAGCCAAATAAGTAAGCTTGTGCTTTAAAGTCTCATTCCAAGGAAGCCTGCATTCGGTGACTTGGCTACACTGGTCAAGCTCCACAGATGTGTGACTACAAAGGTCATGATCCATTCTCTTCACTACTCCCTCTTCTTGAGTAGGTTGTACTTGAACTTTGAAGGGAACGCCCCGCTACTAGAGGAAGGAGTTGCTAGACTAGGGAATTAGAGTTACCTTATTAGAGGAGGCAATTTCTTTGCCATTTTTGATGGAGAGCTATATTTCACTTACACAGTACAAGTAAGATTCATAGTCATCAGAATTTTGTATGAGGATTTGTTCTAACCTGACTGTTGAAGTGACATGATAGATACATGTAGAACTTAAGGTTGGTACCTCTTAAATTCAATTCCCGATAAGGTTCCTCCACATTATTAATCCAAAGGCCGAGTTGAGCTTTCAACTTTTTGTTCATGACCTTGGTAAGGAATCCAAAATCATTTCACTTTTGCATTTCATTTTTTGTCGCTCAGGGACGAGCACGATTTAAGTATAGGGGGATGATGAATCTATGATTGATCACTCTGAAAGTTGAAAATAGAGCTTTGTTCCCGAGTAATTACTTGTATTTCTCTTTTTATCTTGCATTATTCTCATTCATGCAATTAAAATTAATGTCTGCATTTTAGCATGCACATTTGCATTAAATGAGAAGCCAATTTCGCTCGAAAATATAACTTGTATATTCACCTTATTTTCTTTATTTTTTTTATCAATTTTCTTTAAACTCAAATTGAATAAAATCAACTCTATCGTGTATATAGTACTAACACCAATAAAAAATATCAAAAAATACGAACTCGTAAAAAACTCGAACCCTTGTTTGAGACTAAGATCCTTAAAATGTGAACATCTCTCATACAATCTCCTTTGGACACATACTCACTTTTGAATTAATACGCTCAATTATCTTAAAAAAAGACCAAATTCAAAAGAATCAGAGTTCATATGTGAAACTCGGGTTTTGTGCCCCTCATTCAAGAGGTGAATAATTTTGATTTGATTGAGAGGATAACCATCCCCTTCCGTCAGGGAATTCCAGTTGGGTTCCCAACAAGGTTAGAGACCCGCCTGCCAGTTTCAGGGAAGTAGACAATAACAGTACCAACAACAACAGTTCCAACCTCACTTTCAGTCTCCATCTCACTTCTGAAACTGGAGACTTATCCAGCAGTAGATGCATCCTGCACACACTTATTAGCTTTTCCATCAGTAACAGTCTGCATTATATGGACAATAATCACATACACCTCTTGATTACCAACAATAGTATGGATACCAAAAACCTCCTCACTAACACTATCAGCAACAACCTGTCATTAAGCATCTCCAGGCACCTTTGGTGAACCCCACATTCGATCTGTTAGCACTATTGATGAAGAATATGAATGATATTACTCAGAGTATCGACTAACTGACCACTACAAAGACACTGATTCCTGCACATGTCAAAGCCAATCCCAACAATTTCGGACACATGGAGCAGGCATACCATGATCCATTCACACCCAAGACAAGTATGGACCTTGATTTTACATGTTTATCTGATGCCATTCATCTCATGATAAGTAAGAGATTACAACTGCTCGTACACCAGTTAGCATTGGGAGATCAATCCACTGAGAGAGTCTCACTTTCCCCATAATCTTCTACACCGATGATACAGAGGTCCAATGAAGAAGCACCTTATACTGAATTTTCACCATCACCGTCTTCACTTCCACGACCATCTTAGATCCAAGGATGTGTGCCTATATCGTGACAACATACAACAAAGGTCTTTGGATTCATTAACTTAACTATTTGACCCAACTTATCTAACACCTCTGAATCTCTATTCCTTTTCCGGAGGACCTACATCAAGAGGTCAATTAGATATCCGCCATTAGAGATAGGATTGCCATCCCCTTTTCAGGCTGCATATCCTCTCTTTACAATCATTTGAAGGCACTTGGTGATTCCTTAATTTAACTCTTTATATATTCATCCAAGCACCAGCCTCTCTGACTCAACAGTTGAATCAACAACTGTATGATTATGAAGATGGCTATGGTACATAACTTTAATTATACCAAGGGACCTAGTATGAAATTAGTTATTCTTCATTTCAGATCAGGGAATGATATTTGCAATAACATTTATTGCATAATGGCTCGCCATGGGCTCACATGTCCAACAATCTCCCACCAGCCCAAAGATCCATTTATGGGCTTATCTTTAAATCCACACTCACGTGACAACAATAAGATATTTAATATAGCTATGTAAGATGATCAGTCACTATGTTCCTGAGACTACACCAAGTACTTTTACGACACTTGCATATCCTCGGTAACAGTGCTCACATCCAATGCAAATGTTGCATCTTATGCAACCAATACTCAATCTTGTTAATTGTAGTATCTTTGACATTATAATTCAATAATCGTTATAATATGTAATTTCTATTATCCTTATTAGAATGCCCTTATTCCCTAATATCTTTATCTCCTAAGACTAAGACCCAGTCTTATGTCTTATAGGGCATCTACAACAAAGACCTTCTAGATTGCTATTTATAAAATCTTAAGTTCTTGAATATAGACTTTGAGATCACTATCTATGAAATCTTATCCTCTCCAAAGATATAGTTATTACTGCAACTATATGTTTTCTCTCCATAGTATGATTAGTAACGGTTTACTACTCCTACTACATGGTATACATCTGGCTTTCGTACACATGTATCAGACACTCGGCTTCTCGTGACTGATGCACAAGGGCAAGCAGTTTTAGAATTCACTTGCCTAAATCCTTGAGTTGTTATCCGCTCAGACAGGTTAGTACTATATCTTACAAGATGGAAGCCTTCCTTAGGGGTTTCCAAGAATGGAACATGTCCAAGGTGTACCACTTAATGCGACGGTCCAAATACCCTATCTTTGCTTCTAAACACCTTCGGAATTAAGATCTAAGAGGTACCCTTGAAACACTTATTATCATCCCTATACCATTCCAAATGATTAGGATGTCATCTACATTTAGCATGATGAACACAATGGCACTCCCACTAAGATTCACATGATTCATCAAGATTCTATCTGACATAATAATAGTTATAATTTCATCAAATTTGATATTCCAACTACAAGAAGTTTATCTGAGTCCATGAATGGAGTTCTTTAGCTTGCATACCTTGTTTCCTAAACAATTAAGCTATGGGTTACTTCATATGAATATCCTTAGAGAGAGATTAATATTGTAATGCAATATTGACTTCCATGCTGTACATGTCAAAATCAAGCTGCGTAGCTATAGTTAGAAAATTTCAGATGGGTTTAAGCATGGTCACTAAAGAGCAAGTCTCTGATGAATCTGTGATTCATTAATCTAAAAGTCGAAAATAGAACATTGTTAGAAAGAAATTAGATGCATTTTTCCTTTTATTGTGCATTATTCGAATTCATGTATTTAGAAATAATATCTACATTTTAGCATGTATATTTGCATTAAATAAGAAGCCAAATTCACTTGCAAATATTCACTGTATATTAGCCAAATTCACCTATTTGTATCTATTTTATACTAACTACAAATCAATTAAAATTAATGAACTTTATAATGTATATACTACTAGCACTAATAAAGGAAAAATATCTAAAAAATACTAACTGATAAAATTGACCAATAACACCGAAGCCATAGTTTAGGACTAAGAACCTTAAAATATGCATGTCTCTCTGATACATTGTCCGACTTAGGTCTACTCACTTTTAAAATAAAATAAATTCAAAGACCTTCAAAACAATACTAATTTCATAAAAATTGGAGTTCGTATGCAAAACTGGGGTTTTGGGCCCCTATTGTATATTGTATATATTGCCCAAAATACCCTTTTTTATTATCTTTTTATTTTCATGATCACTAAAAATCCCAAAAAAGTAGATTAAGTTGTAAATATTCTTTTGATATTTTCTATATTTTTATTTTGATTTTTTTATCTAATTTAAAAATGACAAAAAAATCTGCAAAATATAAAAATGTACTATTTTATACTTATAAGGTACCCCAAAAAATACACCTTGTTTACATGGCTTCTTTTGATTTTTGGTCCTTTAAGAAAGTTGTAGATCTCGTCGAGATGTGAAACTTTTGTGTTGACCACTTTTTTTTTGACCTTTTTTATTACTTCATTCCTATTTTTCTTTACATTTAAGTTTTGAATTTTTTAGGAGAAACATGTAAATGTCAATCCCATTTTTATTTTTTATTTTATTTATTCAATTTTTAATGTAATTTAATTTTTTTTTAGTTTTTTATTTCTTATTTTCCCCACCACATGGCTGCCCATGTGCATGCCACGTGGAAACCAACTCTCCTCACCTCCTTTGCACCCATAGGCCCTATCCTGTGCCTACCGCCAGATCCTTGCGGTGGTGCGCAACTGCCACCTACAACTGATCCAACCTTCTCTCATGCACTCCACCTCTCTCGACGTTAACTGCATCCTATGTCTCTCGCCCTCCACTTCCCTCTCCATCCACAACAACACTTGCATCTCCTTGCTCTTCGCAACAACTCCACCTCCCACCCACGACCCCCCTGTCGATCTCGACTCTAGACAACCATGAATAAAACTCCAAGCCATCCCTTGATGACAGTTGTCTGCCAGTGTCAGTAGAGAGACTATATCTTCGGGCCTCCTTCTTGTGACAAACGCATGAGGGTCCTTAGAAGGCGGCGACGGCCGCAACTTCGTCACGGAGAGATCCAGAAGTGGAGTTGCTTCTTATGGTGCAACTGCTCCTTTGCAGTTGTCGAGCTTCGAGTCACCTCTTCTGCCACGGCTCTAGAGGCAAAGATCCGAGCTGCATCCCAGCGGCCCACTCCCAGGCAAAGAACCCCCACTTCTTCTTCTTCTTGCTTCTTTTTCTTTGTCTACTTCTTCTTCTTCAAAACAACCAAATCCAACCTGAAAATCACCTTCACCAGTCATACCCTCCAGTTCTCTTCTATTCTCTCACAACCCTCCATCAGCAAGTCGCTTTGGAGCTATAGGCTCCATCTATCACATACGCAGGAGCCTCCACCATTCGAATCCATCCCCCATAATTATCGTCGTTTACCTCCAGTGATTACTTCCCATCATCAATACCTCTCCACGCTCAATCTCTTGTCGCCCTCGATCTCTTGGTGCCTCAGCTCGTGCACGACACACGAGTTACCCCATCTTCCCACTCAGCTCGCACCTCACTATCAAACTCCACCAACAATTTCCATCATCACCAGTGCATAGGTTGAATCCTTTCCTAGGTCGAGATCTCTTCATAGATCCTTAGAAGATAGTAGCAGACAACATCTCAGCTTTCGCCTTTTGACCCTGATGATGGCCATCTCCTCTACTCCGTCGACCTCAATCACCTTCTGATTGAGCAGCCGCGCTGCCAGCCTCCCTTGGAATCCACAAAGAACAAAGAAGGAGTCTCCCCACCTCACGTGTAGATTCCCCTCCCCTGTGTGTATTTAAAAACAAACCCCACCTTAAGCTCACGTGCGACCATGTAAGGGGTCAAAAAACTATTAATCGCACCCTAGTGCTCCCACATATTCCATCTACACCCCTGCCAGCCTTGTCACGTTAGTGCATGTGTGATATACGTGCCCTCCTGAGAAATTTACATAAATACTCATGCGAGTATAAGTAATGCATATTGGTCCCAGTGCTTGTTTATTAATCAATTTCAGTTTTTGTATTAGCATATAGAACCATGTGTTTGCATGTTAGTTTAAACTCTCATTCATCATCATTTTATTATTATAAAAGTTGCATATTCTAGAACAACTCTTTCTCTATCATTGTGATGTTGAATTATTTAATCAAATTAATTTGGTGGAAACTGACATAGTATACCCATTTTATGCTTTGAATTTTATATTTTGTTATTCGCTATCTAAAAATCCCAAAAAAGTCACGATATGTAGATTTCAGTATGTTCTACTTTGTGCTCAAATTTCAACTCATTTGCATGCATATCGTTTTCAAAATAAAATGAAATGGTGATTTTAATAATTTATTTTTAATTAATTCCTTACATAGTATTCTTGGAATTAAAAATTGTTTTTGATTACTCTCACATTAAGCTATCTAATATAATTTAATTTCTGTTAAATATTAACATTTTGAATTTATTAAAATTAGTTAACTCAAAATCACTTAGTCTGCATATTTTATTCATAGTTAATTCATTTTGCATCAAAAAATTTACAAAAACAGTGGTCTAATTTCATCACATTTCATATTTTGGCCATGTTTGAGAATATTCAGACATTGTTTGAATGTAATTTACATTTTTGTCCCTTAACTTAGTCAAACTTGCATGACAATCATTTATTACATTAAACAATTAAAAAATGTTTCTTTTTAAAAAAATGCTTCTTTTAAAAACAAGCCTAAGGAGAAAGTGACCTCCCTTACTTCGACCTTGTGTTTGCCCAAGTAGAAAAAATTACATGCTTACTTTAATTGGAAAAATAATTGAATTTTTAGTTTTTGATTAATCTGCTTTTTCCCTACTGTAAGGAAGAAACATCTTTTAATTGTTAATTTGATAAAATTAAAAGGGCACTCTAGGATTCTTCTATCTAATCATAAGCAATGTCTTCTCTTAGTGTGAATATTGTGGATACGAGTCGTGCTTTGAAGGTCCCTACCTTCTAATCATGTTCCCTCTTTCTCTTAAAGATCCATTTACTTCTTTCGAGTCTTACCCTTTTAGTGGATCTTCCAGGGTCCATATACAACACTTGTATATGAAGTCTACTTTAGACTTTATTGCTAACATCCATCTTTCCATGTCATGATCTACAAAAACTTCATCACATGAAGCTCGATCAATGTTAGACTTAACTAACACATTGAATCCATCCTCAAATTCATTTGAAGAGGTATTATTGTTTCATCTTTAATTGTCCTTTCAAGTTTTCAATTTTAGGAGGCTAATTATCTTCTCAAGATTCAATGAGTTCCTTTACTTCATTTTCAACTTGATTCTCAAGAAAGTCATCCTTTAAGAATTCGCATTCTCAGATATGAAACGTTTTAAGAATCTCAAGGTCATAAAGTATGTATCTAATAACATCCTTTATTTTCCCGATGAAGCATCACTCTCTGGTGCTAGATTCTAGGTTACTTGCATCCATGATAAAGTTATGGACCAAGCAACCGTAAATCCGCAATTGTCTAATACTAGGCTAGGTTCCAAGCCATAGCTTACGAGGATGTTCATGTTTGGATTTGCATGGAATATTATTAAGGATATATATTGTAGTGTGTACTAAATATATACCTAGAAATTAAGAGGTAATTGTGCTAAGATTCATCATTGATCAAATCATGTCACACATGATCCAATTGCATCTCCCTACAATTTTTTTTAGTTTAGATGTATTAGGAGGAGTGAAATAGGAATGACATTCATATCTCCATAAGGTATTCCTTTAAATTATCTAATAGGTATGGACTACCTAGGTTAGATTAAATTCATTTCATCTTCCTTCAAACTTTGGTTCTAAACCAAAAAGTGAAATATTTGAACAATTCCAAGGTTTTTAAGGTGAAGGAAAGAAATCTGATATCATAAATAATCATCAATGGATATCACATATCATTAATTTTTACTGTGATTTGATGATCCACATACAACAATATGTATGAGATCTTGAATACCGTGGCATGTTATGTCATTTCAAGTGAACGGTGCATTGGACATTTTTACTTTGAGTACAATATTCACAAGTACGTAAGATTTGAAATTTCAGACATTCTAAAGCATCATCTCTTACTAGTCTATTGATCTCATCAATATACATATGTCTAAGGCTTGATGCTATATTATTGTCAAATTATCTCCATCCACCTATTGATCTTTTAATGTTTATTTTTCAGTAAAAAATGTTAATGAACTATTCATTAATTTTCTTATTTAGTAGAGTCCTTTAGATGTTAGATTGCATTCTGAAACATATCCATCACAACTCTATGTGACTGATCTATTCCAGGTTCATGTTAATTTCCAATATTTTAAAATAAAATATGAGTGTATTCTAATACATAGTTCACAGAAATTTTTTCTAAGACTAAGGGTCCTCCCACTGAAAATATAAAGTTTATCTATCCAATAGATTTTTAGCAACAATTGCATCAACATCCTTGTGGATGACTATTAAACCTTTGAGATCAAATCTTCTAAAAAACATATGCAACAATTGCAACTATTATTAAAAGAATGAGTTACAATTATTAGACTTTGATTTTATCTGATAAGCATGTAAATTTCGATGATGAAATATATATATATATATATATTATTCCAATGCACTATCTAGGTCCTTCTCTACGGATCCAAGATAGTCAATATAGTCATACTATCGATACATGGGCTTATTGCATCATTGGCATTCATCCAACTCTTTGGATGTCATACAGAAATCACAGAAGTACATTCAACTCATTGACTTTCCTTTTTACTTGGGTCAGACACATCCTTCGACTGAGTTCCCTTCGTTTATAAACAACCATTGCTTAAGACAAAGGATCTCTTATGTTGATGTCAAAGGATTTCAATATAAGAGTATTTTAACATTTATATGCTTCATTCAATTAATACAATACGAATATTATGAAGTTTCATGAATAACTTGAGTATAAATAGTAGAATGATGATACTCATCGTATCTACGTCCATCTAAACTCTGAAAGACTTTGGTTCAGGTAGGTACTCAAACATTTTGAATACATCTTCTCAGATTGAGCCACCATTCTTCATAATGCAGTGAACCATGTCATTCATAATTAAATGTTAAGAGCATATATGTTTGACAAAATATCTTCTTAAATTTTATAATAACTATTTGACAATTACGTTCATCATCTACATGATACTTCCAAAGCACACTCGATGAGTGATCAAGACTATAGAGACATACAAACCCTAGATTGTCATCTTATTGTCTATTCAATTATCATTCCTTATTATTATAAGAGATCTTGCACATTTCAACCAGATACATTATGTGTCCAACTACAAGTACAATATATTGATCACAGATCCAATCCATACTAATTACATTTATTATTGAGTATAATTTTGAGTGGGTTTAATGTAGGTTATCTAAAATTGGGTAATTTGCATATATATATATATATTACATTGACTTAGGAATTTTATACCAAAGTTGTCTTTCCCTATCCACAATGAAAGTTCATTCCCTTAATCACTTTCAATATAAAAGATATACATACCATTATATCTCAAGCAAGATCTGAGATCTCCTTTGTTATCTATGTTACATCCCAATAATACGAGAAACAGTAACACGAATGAAAAGAATATATTCTCTACACAAATTTAGAATAAATCAATCTCACTTTCATTTCATTTCAAATAAAGAAATCTTTAAAATGGATTTGGTTTCATAAAAATCAGAGTTAATATATGAAATGTGGTCTTTTGGGATGCTATTGTATATCATGCCTATGTATAATTATTTTCCTTGTATTTTCATATAAATTGTATTTTAACTATATGTAAATATTATATTTGATTAATGAAAAATACAAAACTTAAACTAAAAAAATCATGTATATATTGTATATGTATCATATACATGCATTGCAAATATCACTATTTATTTAAACCAATAAATTAAACCATAAAAATTAAACAAAATTACTTTTAAAATCCTTGAAAATGCTGTAAAATAACAAATCACAAAATTATATGTATATTTGTAAAAATAGTGTATTAAAAATCCTAATGTTTTATATATATATACCTATGAATAAAATGTTTTATTTATTTTTACCTAAGAAATTATTTGAATTACTAAAATCACCATAAATAAGTTCATTTCATAACTGACATTTTTTATTTATATTATTTATTTATATATTTTATTTAATCTATTTCTCATTTTGATGTTATTTTGTTGTTTGGCATCTTTGTCCTGTGGTTAGATGCGCCCTGAGTGGTTGAATCTGGACCTGATAACTTGGGTCAGCTCCCCAAACTTCGAACTTCCCCGCTTATTTTGCTCGCCAAACCTATTCACCATTTTTCTTAAACACTATGGTCATCAACGCCCCTGATTTCTTCTCCGATTTATTAGCCCTAACAATCATCTCCATCACCAGATCACAAACTCTACCATTCATGCCATGATTTGCACATTTTTCAAAATTCAAAATCGCTAGATGCCTAAGCCTATTTATTGATCCAGACCCCCTAGCTCTGACTGATCCATTTTTCACTTGAATTCTTGCCCTAGATTGGTTCTGGAGAGACAAGGTTGTGATAGAGCTTCATCCTCTTCGATTGGGAGTGCGAGAGATCAATGACCTTCTGATTGGGAGTGCAAGACAAGGTTGTCATAAATCCTTGGAAGATAGTAGCAGACAGCATCTCAGCTTTCGCCTTTCGACCCTGATGATGGCCAGCTCCTCTACTCCGTCGACCTCAATCACCTTCTAATTGAGCAGCCACGTCAAGTTATGTCATTCCAAGTGAACGGTGCATTGGACATTTTTTCTTTGAGTACAATATTCACAAGTACGTAAGATTTGAAATTTCAGACATTCTAAAGCTTCATCTCTTACTAGTCTATTGATCTCATCAATATACATATGTCTAAGGCTTGATGCTATATTATTGTCAAATGATCTCCATCCTCCTATTGATCTTTTAATGTTTATTTTTCAGTAAAAAATGTTAATGAACTATTCATTAATTTTCTTATTTAGTATAGTCCTTTAGATGTTAGATTGCTTTCTGAAACATATCCATCACAACTCTATGTGACTGATCTATTCCAGGTTCATGTTTATTTCCAATATTTTAAAATAAAATATGAGTGTATTCTAATATCTAGGTCACAGAAAATTTTTCTAAGACTAAGGGTCCTCCCACTGAAAATATAAAGTTTATCTATCCAATAGAGATTGTAGCAACAATTGCATCAACATCCTTGTGGATGACTATTAAACCTTTGAGATCAAATCTTCTAAAAAACATATGCAACCATTGCAACTATTATTAAAAGAATGAGTTACAATTATAAGACTTTGATTTTATCTGATAAGCATGTAAATTTCAATGATGATATATATATATATATATATATATATATATAGATAGATAGATAGATAGGTAGATTATTCCAATGCACTATCAAGGTCCTTCTCTAAGGATCCAAGATAGTCAATATAGTCATACTATCGATACATGGGCTTATTGCATCGTTGGCATTCATCCAACTCTTTGGATGTCATATGGAAATCACAGAAGTACATTCTGTTAGCAATGTGAGCCCCGGGCGAACCATTTCTACAATAAATGTTATTGTAATGAATAAATTATCAATAAAAGTTATTGTTTATTTTTCACTCCCCTTTCTGAGATTAATGAATGAATGCACTATAGGGTCCCTCTGTACAATAAGGGTTATGTACCATGGCCAACTTGATGATCATACAGCTGTTGATTCATTGGATGGATCATAGAGGCTGATGCTTGGATGAATATCTAAGGAGTTAGATAGAGGACTCATCAAACATCATCAAATGATCATTAAGTGATGATCTCCAGTTTTAGTGGGAGATGGCAATCCTATCTCATATGACTGATATCTGACTGACCTCTTGATGCAGGTCCTCTGCATGGGAATAATGATTTAGAGGTGTCAGGTTAGTTAAGTCAATAGGGTTGACTTGACGAGATTGAGATAACCAAAGACCTACGTTGAATACTGTCACGACTTAGGCATGCATCCTCTGACTAGAGACAGATGTATTACTATATGTCTGAGTATGTACATTTGGCAGACCAATAGGTTGATGACCTAATCAAGGTCTATATACCGGCGAGCTGGTTTGCATGTAAGGACATATGAGTAATACGATCTCTCAAAGGGATCATACAGGTTCACTTGTGAACCGGGAGACATGAGCTCACTCATGAGGTATTGGGACTGAACAAATTCCATGCATGGTCGTCGTGCTTTGGAAGCATGACATGAATTTGAAGGCAAGATATATGCTTTGTGAAAGCATATGATCTATACCAAATCCCGATGACCAAGATTGAGAAACTTAATGATCTAACCCTGAAGATGACAGTGTAAAAGTGATCTTTATCTTCAGGATGATCATGA
Source organism: Ottelia alismoides (assembly GCA_037367405.1). Taxonomy (NCBI): domain Eukaryota; kingdom Viridiplantae; phylum Streptophyta; class Magnoliopsida; order Alismatales; family Hydrocharitaceae; genus Ottelia; species Ottelia alismoides. The sequence continues at coordinate 368,865 of JAZKJV010002976.1, forward strand.
GTCTTCCAGTATGTAGGATGTGCAGGTATTAGGAATACCTGAAGGGTGATTTGATCATATACGATTGTATAACCATGACGCTTCCATTCCGAGGGAGTGATGAAACAGGATTGGATTTTAGTGACTCCTCTCATTAGAGAAGTGACCTAATCTTAGTCCATGAACTGGACATTGGTCTGAATAAGATTCAGATGCAATGAGAAGATTAAGTCTACGGTCTTGATTTGATCAAGCATCAGTGGGAGGTCCATAGGATCTGGAGTTGAGATATGATCTCAACATCCAAGTCACTATACGTGGAACAATACAATCGCCCTGTCCTTATCTCCAAGTATCTGAGGAGAAATAGCATTGTTCTTAAATGGTTTAAGAACAATTCCATAAGATCTAAGCAAAGAGAATTTGATAATTAAAAGTGTTTTAATTATCATGATGTATGAGAAATTATCCAATATGATTAAATGTGATTTAATTAGTTTGGATAAGAATAATGTGGATAGAGATATCCAATTATTCATGATATATTATAAATGTGATTTATAATGTATTAGAGAGAGTTACTTATAATTTATATGTGTTGATTAATTATGATGTGTATTGGATACACATTGTGTAATTAATTAACAATATGAATTACATGTTGTTTTGGGTTGTGAATATGATTCACAATTTTTCCATGGCAAGATTGCAATATTCTCAAAGATAATTGTAAATTATTTTTTTGAGAATTAAAACCCAAATTATTTTTGTTGCAAATAAATAAGAGAGAGATTACATGGAGATTACAATCTCCATGCATTCCATGGTGGACGGCACACCACTCCTAATTGGAGTGGGTGTGCGCCTACATGGAAGGCACATGGAGATGAAATCTCCATGTGTCTTCTCTCCTTATTTGTTGGGTTAATTTAGGAGCAAATTATATTTGATTTTATCAAATATATTTTGACCTAAATTTGTTGCTTTTGACAACAACAATCTCAGCCATTGGATGAACATAAATCAATCTCATCCATTGATTTTATGTGTCCCATGGATTGAGATCCATGGATCCCAAAACCCTATAAATAGAGAGGCATTCTTGGCTCTCTCTTTACACATGCTATTGTAGCACAAAAACTCTCTCTCTCTCTCTCTCTTTCTCATATACACGACAGCCCTCTCTCCCTCTCTTCTTGGTGGCCGTCCACCTTGGTGGAGAGAAACGTCGTCGCCCGCGCCATCGTGCTGCCGCTTCGACTCTCTGCGGTTCTTTGTCTTCTTGGAGTGCTTCACTCGCGAAGGAGACGTTTGATCTCGTGCGATGAGATCAGGAGCAACCGCGCTTGGATCAACTTGGATTGCGAGGACACCGCGACTCATCTCCGCGCTCGCAAGCCGTTACTCCGACGATCGGACTTGAGACAGGAGGTCTCTTTTCGTAGAGACTCGATCAACCACGCTTCAAGAGGTATTGCATTATACTTGATGTGGTTATAGATGAAACGATTTGAGAAAGGTTCTCGGATCATGTGGTTTCATCGGTTTAAAAATTTTAAAATTCCGCTGCTCCGAACAACTAGTACGACTAGTCGTTCTTCATCGTATTCGATACGACGATCACGCTTCCGTGATGCGCTTGAGGATTTCTCCATATCCTTCAAGTGGTATCAGAGCCTTAGGTCGACGGTTTCGAATATGATTCGAAAAACCGAGGACGACTTGGGGTCGTTTAGGTCGCGAAAGTTTTCATCGCATTTGATTTCGCAGATCTGTTTAATAAATAAATTCAGTACTGTTTAAATTGTTTAAACACGAATTTAATACTTGGCTTTTGTTCCCAATTAAATAAGGAAACCATAGGAACTGAGTTTGCGTAAATCGGATTTCGTATGCTCTAATTATGGTTGTTTTAATGAACATGTATGCACTGTTGCGGGAACAATAGATTTTAACATGATTAAAGAGTTAATTACTGTTATCATCTGCCTCAAAATGCGTGTAAATCCACTTAGGTTCTGTTGTAAATCAAGTTAGCAATCTATGAAAATTGAGTTTGCTTAATTTGGAATTAAATTGATTGAGATATGCCAATTTTAGTGAATAGGGGTCTATACTGAAATTGCATTCCTAATCTAGAACCAAGTGATTGTCAATTAGTGAAATTAATTGTTAATTTCGTGAAATAATCTTGAATAATATTTGTGAAATATTGAGACATGATTATTTGCCTAATTGACATGGCCCCAACCATTTAATTGATTAAGATGTGATCTAAATCATAAATTGGAAACAACAATCTTCAAACTTGATGCTTGAATAGGATTTGGGAATTTGTCTAGCAAATTTCCTTATAATCAAAAATGTTTTGATTATTACTATATGGTATAATTTCGGTTGAAAAACCGATGATCATCTCAAGTACAAATTAATCAATTTGGCATTATCCTTTCCCGAGGCGGATATGGTGCCTAGTCGGAGAGCATTGGGGTTGCGGGTTGCAACGTATGTGGTCCGTCCCACTCTCGTCGGTACTGGCCATGACAGCGGGTAGGGCCGGGATAATGTCCGAGGGATTAAGATGTATTTTTCTAATTATTAAAATTCGACTTAATACGTATTTTGAGATATTACCATATATGTATTCAAGTAAAATAATCAAGTTTGATTGTTTGAATTGGATTGATAATTAATTTAATATGATTAAATTGATTATGTCCAATTGAAATACTCTGATATGATTAGAGTTATTAATTTCCTTGGAAGAATTAATTATGTGAATGTGATTCACGATAATTAATTAAAATTTGAATATGAAGATGGAGGATCACATAAGTGACATCCATGGTCTCCCGTCAAGGCGAAGAGTTTCGTCGCCAGGGATTGCATATGGGAGACGCCTGTCCGAAGTGACAGCTCCCGTGTGCAAGCGCATCTGGATCGGGCTCTTTGCTTCTCGAAAGAGTAAGGCCGTATGCGTAGTGACCCCAATATCGGATCCTCATATTATTGGGGCGATATTGGATTGCGCATAGCGAGTACTATTCCTGTTGACGGTTGGTTCAATTAACAACGGGTCAACATCGCCTTAGGGGTGGTGGGCTCGGGTGTTAAAGACCGAATTGGGAAATTGCAAGTTGGACTTGTAAAATGGAATGAGTTCCTGCTTTTCTTTATTGGAGTCACAGATTCTCATATTATTGGGATGTGACAATGATAAAGAGGAGATCCCAATTCTTGCTAGAGATATAGCGGTAAGTATATCTCTTACTTTGAAAGTGATTAAGGGAATGAACTTTCAAAGTCGACAATGCAAGAATAATTTGATTTAAAATACCTTAATCAAACATCATAAATTTGAATATATATTTCTATATTCTAATATAGTGCATTCTTAATTTCAGAAAATGAAGTCTTTGAACCCACTTAATAGGCTTCTTGAGGTCAACCAATTGACCGGCCCGAATTACTCGGATTGGATCCGAAATTTGGAGCTTGTTCTCTCTGTTGAGTGCATTAGTTATGTGCTATCCTAGGACAAGCTTGAGAACCCTAAGTCCAAGGAAGAAAAAGCATTTAATGACAAGTATGATGAAGATCATGTCTTGGCTAGGTGCTATATCCTAGGTTCTCTCTCCAATGTGCTGCAGAAGCAACATGTGGAGATGAATACCTGTCAGGAAATAATGCAGAATCTTAAAGATATGTTTGGTGACATTAACCGCACTCAGCGGTACAATGTTATGAAAGACCTCATTCGTTGTAGAATGCAGGAAGGGACTTCGGTCCGTGAACATGTACTCAAAATGTTTGGGTACTTGTCGGAGCTGGAGACTCTTGGGGCAACGATGGATGCAGACATGCAAGCTGACTTCATTCTGCTGTCATTGCCCAAGTCTTTTAATAACTTTGTAGTGTCATTCCACATGAACAAGTTGGAATTGACAAATGCTGCTCTCCTTGCTTCATTAAAGTCCGCAGAGGACGTAATGAAGAAGGATGGTCCCAGTGGCAGTGCAATGGTTGCACAGGTCAAAGGGAAGCGCGGTCGGAAGCATGGTTCTCGGAAGGGCCTGGCCCAGAAGAGAAAGAAGAAGGGACAAAGTGTTGCCTCTTCTTCCAATGCATCCACTCTCATGGCGTCGAAGAAAACCGACGTCTGTCATCACTGCAAGAAGCCGGGGCACTGGAAGCGTAACTGCCCAGATTACCTGAAGTCCTCAGACAAAGGTAAAGCCCCAGCAGGTATGAAATCTACTTTCATCATTGAAACTAGCTTTCTCGTTGGACGAGAAGGAAGTTGGGTTGTAGATTCTGGTGCTTCTGTTCATGTATGCAATTTGTTGCATTTGTTTCAGGAAACTAGGAATCTTGAGGAAGGGGAGATAGTCATCCAGATGGGATCTGATGCAAGTGTTGCAGCAGTAGCCGTCGGGACTTGTAGACTATCATTATCTAGTGGAAGAGTCCTTATACTTAAAGAATGTCTTTATGTACCCGAAGTCAGAAGGAACTTGATATCTGTATCTAAGCTTGTTAGAAGCGGATATACTTTCCTTTTCTGTAATAAATTAGTCATAAGTCGTTATGATAAATATATTGCGGATGGTGTTTTGACTTCTGGAGGACTCTATGAATTGTGCATTGATAAATGTATTATGAATGTGACAACCACTAATAAAAACCCTAAAAGATCCAGAGAGGATAAAAATAACTCAAATGAGATATGGCATCAAAGGCTTGGTCATTTGTCTGTTGATAGGATCAATAGATTGATAAAGGATGGACCTCTAGATTTTCTAAAGGTTCAACCTCTGCCCACTTGCAAACATTGCATACAAGGCAAAATGACTAGGACGCCTTTCCGTAACAAGGTTATGAGATGCGAAGGTATTATTGACCTAATACATACCGATGTATGTGGTCCCTTCAGTACCGCGACTCGAAATGGATACCGATATTATTTGACGTTTATCGATGACCATTCGCGATACGGGTTTATCTTCCTACTACGTCATAAGTCTGAAACCTTTGAAAAGTTCAAAGAATTCAAGGTTTTGGTTGAGAACCAAACCGATAGGAAGATTAAACGGATTCGATCTGATCGAGGTGGCGAGTACCTATCAGATGAATTCAAGGAATACCTTAAGGAGAATGGAATTGTTTCCAATCTCACTCCTCCTGGAACTCCCCAACTAAATGGTGTTGCTGAAAGACGCAACAGGACCATCATGGACATGGTCCGATCAATGATGAATAAAGCAAATTTACCTCTTAGTTTCTGGGGATATGCAGTAGAGACTGCAATATATATCCTGAATAAGATTCCTAGCAAATCCGTGCCTAAGACTCCTCATGAGCTATGATATGGAACCAAACCTAGTGTTAATCACTTGAGGGTTTGGGGTTGCTTGGTCTATGCGAAGAACGTAGACGCAAGTAAGCTAGAATCTCGCTCTCGTGAGTGCTACTTCATTGGGTATGTTAAAGATGGTATTGGATACCAACTTTATGACCCTGAGACCCAAAAGGTTTTTGTTTCTAGAGATGTGAAGTTTCTGGAGAATGATTTCCATAAAGGTCAAGACAACAATGAAGTAGAGGAATTCTTTGAATCCCCTGAGGATTCTGAGCTTCCTAGACCAGAAACGGAAGAGATAAATAAAGATGAAACACCCATACCTCTTCGAAGGAGTTCGAGGGTGGTTGCACCACCTGAAAGGTATGGATTCCATGTGTCAGGTGAAACTGACATTGATCCTACTTCATTTGATGAAGCACTCGCGGATCAAGACATGGATAGATGGATGCTAGCAATGAAGTCAGAAATTGACTCCATGCATAAGAATGGTGTATGGACCCTAGAGGATCCACCTAAAGGGGTAAAACCCATTGGGTGTAAATGGATCTTCAAAAGAAAGAGGGGACCTGATGGGAAAGTAGAGACTTTCAAGGCACGGCTCGTAGCCAAGGGCTACACACAGAGAGAAGGCATCGACTACGATGAGACATTCTCCCCTGTGGCTATGCTTAAATCCATCCGGACATTGCTAGCTATAGCTGCATATCTTGACTACGACATCTGGCAGATGGACGTCAAGACGGCTTTCCTCAATGGATACCTCGAGGAGGATATCTACATGGAGCAGCCCCAGGGCTTCATGACTGAGGATGGTAAAGTATGCAAGCTGAAGAAATCCATCTATGGGCTCAAGCGAGCTTCTCGTAGTTGGAACATCAGATTTGACGAAACCATAAAGAGTTATGATTTTGTGCAAAATCCTGATGAACCTTGTGTATACAAGAAGCTTAGTGGGAGCGCCGTTGTGTTCATCGTGCTTTATGTAGATGACATCCTTATCATTGGGAATGATACAGGGATGATGACCAGTGTAAAGATTTGGCTGTCCCATACCTTTGAGATGAAAGATCTTGGAGAAGCCTCTTACATCTTAGGCCTGAAGCTGTTCAGAAACCGAGAAAAGAGGATTTTGGGATTGTCACAACATGGATACATTAAGAAGATTCTTGAACGATTCCATAAGGATAGTTCAAAGAAAGGATTCCTACCCTTAAGACATGGTATCCACCTGTCTAAAGGAATGGCTCCTCAAAGTGTTGAGGAAAAGAAGGCCATGGCTGGATGTCCTTATGCATCAGCCGTAGGAAGCTTAATGTATGCCATGATGTGCACTAGGCCAGATATCTGCCATGCAGTGGGAGTGGTAAGTCGTTACCAATCCTGCTATGGAGAACAACACTGGAATGCAGTAAAGAACATATTCAAATATCTAAGACGGACGCAAGATTACATCTTGGTCTATGGAGATGGTGATCTCCAAGTCTTGGGATATACAGTTTCTGACTTCCAATCGGATGTAGATGATCGAAAGTCGACATCGGGGTTCGTGTTCTTGTTGAATGGTGGTGCTGTGAGCTAGAGAAGTAAGAAGCAGGACACTAGTGCAGATTCAACAACGGAAGCCGAATACATTGCCGCATCGGATGCTGCGAAGGAGGCGGTGTGGTTGCGCAAGTTCGTGCTGGAGCTTGGCGTAGTTTCCTCTGATACTCCCATCCCGTTACTCTGCGATAACACGGGAGCCATTGCCCAGGCAAAGGAACCTAGATGGCATCAAAAGAGCAAGCACGTGGAAAGGAAATACCACATCATTCGGGAGATACAAAAGCGTGGTGACATCATCATCACCAAGGTGGCCTCTGCCGACAACGTTGCTGATCCTCTTACCAAACCTCTGACACAGAAGGTTTTTGACCAGCATGTAATGAGTATGGGTTTAAAGATTGTACCTGAATGGTTCTGAGGGCTAGTGGGAGATTGTTAGCAATGTGAGCCCCGGGCGAACCATTTCTACAATAAATGTTATTGTAATGAATAAATTATCAATAAAAGTTATTGTTTATTTTTCACTCCCCTTTCTGAGATTAATGAATGAATGCACTATAGGGTCCCTCTGTACAATAAGGGTTATGTACCATGGCCAACTTGATGATCATACAGCTGTTGATTCATTGGATGGATCATAGAGGCTGATGCTTGGATGAATATCTAAGGAGTTAGATAGAGGACTCATCAAGCATCATCAAATGATCATTAAGTGATGATCTCCAGTCTGAGTGGGAGATGGCAATCCTATCTCATATGACTGATATCTGACTGACCTCTTGATGCAGGTCCTCTGCATGGGAATAATGATTCAGAGGTGTCAGGTTAGTTAAGTCAATAGGGTTGACTTGACGAGATCGAGATAACCAAAGACCTACGTTGAATACTGTCATGACTTAGGCATGCATCCTCTGACTAGAGACAGATGTATTACTATATGTCTGAGTATGTACATTTGGCAGACTAATAGGTTGATGACCTAATCAAGGTCTATATACCGGCGAGCTGGTTTGCATGTAAGGACATATGAGTAATACGATCTCTCAAAGGGATCATACAGGTTCACTTGTGAACCGGGAGACATGAGCTCACTCATGAGGTATTGGGACTGAACAAATTCCATGCATGGTCGTCGTGCTTTGGAAGCATGACATGAATTTGAAGGTAAGATATATGCTTTGTGAAAGCATATGATCTATACCAAATCCCGATGACCAAGATTGAGAAACTTAATGATCTAACCCTGAAGATGACAGTGTAAAAGTGATCTTTATCTTCAGGATGATCATGAGTCTTCCAGTATGTAGGATGTGCAGGTATTAGGAATACCTGAAGGGTGATTTGATCATATACGATTGTATAACCATGACGCTTCCATTCCGAGGGAGTGATGAAACAGGATTGGATTTTAGTGACTCCTCTCATTAGAGAAGTGACCTAATCTTAGTCCATGAACTGGACATTGGTCTGAATAAGATTCAGATGCAATGAGAAGATTAAGTCTACGGTCTTGATTTGATCAAGCATCAGTGGGAGGTCCATAGGATCTGGAGTTGAGATATGATCTCAACATCCAAGTCACTATACGTGGAACAATACAATCGCCCTGTCCTTATCTCCAAGTATCTGAGGAGAAATAGCATTGTTCTTAAATGGTTTAAAAACAATTCCATAAGATCTAAGCAAAGAGAATTTGATAATTAAAAGTGTTTTAATTATCATGATGTATGAGAAATTATCCAATATGATTAAATGTGATTTAATTAATTTGGATAAGAATAATGTGGATAGAGATATCCAATTATTCATGATATATTATAAATGTGATTTATAATGTATTAGAGAGAGTTACTTATAATTTATATGTGTTGATTAATTATGATGTGTATTGGATACACATTGTGTAATTAATTAACAATATGAATTACATGTTGTTTTGGGTTGTGAATATGATTCACAATTTTTCCATGGCAAGATTGCAATATTCTCAAAGATAATTGTGAATTATTTTTTTGAGAAATAAAACCCAAATTATTTTTGTTGCAAATAAATAAGAGAGAGATTACATGGAGATTACAATCTCCATGCAATCCATGGTGGACGGCACACCACTCCTAATTGGAGTGGGTGTGCGCCTACATGGAAGGCACATGGAGATGAAATCTCCATGTGTCTTCTCTCCTTATTTGTTGGGTTAATTTAGGAGCAAATTATATTTGATTTTATCAAATATATTTTGACCTAAATTTGTTGCTTTTGACAACAACAATCTCAGCCATTGGATGAACATAAATCAATCTCATCCATTGATTTTATGTGTCCCATGGATTGAGATCCATGGATCCCAAAACCCTATAAATAGAGAGGCATTCTTGGCTCTCTCTTTACACATGCTATTGTAGCACAAAAACTCTCTCTCTCTCTCTCTTTCTCATATACACGACAGCCCTCTCTCCCTCTCTTCTTGGTGGCCGTCCACCTTGGTGGAGAGAAACGTCGTCGCCCGCGCCATCGTGCTGCCGCTTCGACTCTCTGCGGTTCTTTGTCTTCTTGGAGTGCTTCACTCGCGAAGGAGACGTTTGATCTCGTGCGACGAGATCAGGAGCAACCGCGCTTGGATCAACTTGGATTGCGAGGACACCGCGACTCATCTCTGCGCTCGCAAGCCGTTACTCCGACGATCGGACTTGAGACAGGAGGTCTCTTTTCGTAGAGACTCGATCAACCACGCTTCAAGAGGTATTGCATTATACTTGATGTGGTTATAGATGAAACGATTTGAGAAAGGTTCTCGGATCATGTGGTTTCATCGGTTTAAAAATTTTAAAATTCCGCTGCTCCGAACAACTAGTACGACTAGTCGTTCTTCATCGTATTCGATACGACGATCACGCTTCCGTGATGCGCTTGATGATTTCTCCATATCCTTCACATTCAACTCATTGACTTTCCTTTTTACTTGGGTCAGACACATCCTTCGACTGCGCTCCCTTCGTTTATAAACAACCATTGCTTAAGACAAAGGATCTCTTATGTTGAAGTCAAAGGATTTCAATATAAGAGTATTTTAACATTTACATGCTTCATTCAATTCATACAATACGAATATTATGAAGTTTCATGAATAACTTGAGTATAAATAGTAGAATGATGATACTCATCGTATCTACGTCCATCTAAACTCTGAAAGACTTTGGTTCAGGTAGGTACTCAAACACTTCGAATACATCTTCTCATATTGAGCCACCATTCTTTATAATGCAGTGAACCATGTCATTCATAATTAAATGTTAAGAGCATATATGTTTGACAAAATATCTTCTTAAATTTTATAATAATTATTTGACAATTACGTTCATCATCTACATGATACTTCCAAAGCACACTCGATGAGTGATCAAGACTATAGAGACATACAAACCCTAGATTGTCATCTTATCGTCTATTCAATTATCATTCCTTATTATTATAAGAGATCTTGCACATTTCAACCAGATACATTATGTATCCAACTACAAGTACAAGATATTGATCACAGATCCAATCCATACTAATTACATTTATTATTGAGTATAATTTTGAGTGGGTTTAATGTAGGTTATCTGAAATTGGATAATTTGCATATATATATATTACATTGACTTAGGAATTTTATACCAAAGTTGTCTTGCCCTATCCACAATGAAAGTTCATTCCCTTAATCACTTTCAATATAAAAGATAAACATACCATTATATCTCAAGCAAGATTTGAGATCTCCTTTGTTATCTATGTTACATCCCAATAATACGAGAAACAGTAACACGAATGAAAAGAATATATTCTCTACACAAATTTAGAATAAATCAATCTCACTTTCATTTCATTTCAAATAAAGAAATCTTTAAAATGGATTTGGTTTCATAAAAATCAGAGTTAATATATGAAATGTGGTCTTTTGGGATGCTATTGTATATTATGCCTATGTATAATTATTTTCCTTGTATTTTCATATAAATTGTATTTTAACTATATGTAAATATTATATTTGATTAATGGAAAATACAAAACTTAAACTAAAAAAATCATGTATATATTGTATATGTATCATATACATGCATTGCAAATATCACTATTTATTTAACCCAATAAATTAAACCATAAAAATTAAACAAAATTACTTTTAAAATCCTTGAAAATGCTGTAAAATAATAAATCACAAAATTATATGTATATTTGTAAAAATATTGTATTAAAAATCCTAATGTTTTATATATATATATATATACCTATGAATAAAATGTTTTCTTTATTCTTACCTAAGAAATTATTTGAATTACTAAAATCACCATAAATAAGTTCATTTAATAGCTGACATTTTTTATTTATATTATTTATTTATATATTTATTTAATCTATTTCTCATTTTGATGTTATTTTGTTGTTTGGCATCTTTATCCTGTGGTTAGATGCGCCCTGAGTGGTTGAATCTGGACCTGATAACTTGGGTCAGCTCCCCAAACTTCGAACTTTCCCACTTATTTTGCTCGCCAAACCTATTCACCATTTTTCTTAAACACTATGGTCATCAACGCCCCTGATTTCTTCTCCGATTTATTAGCCCTAACAATCATCTCCATCACCAGATCACAAACTCTACCATTCATGCCATGATTTGCACATTTTTCAAAATTCAAAATCGCTAGATGCCTAAGCCTATTTATTTATCCAGACCCCCTAGCTCTGACTGATCCATTTTTTACTTGAATTCTTGCCCTAGATTGGTTCTGGAGAGACAAGGTTGTGAAAGAGCTTCATCCTCTTCGATTGGGAGTGCGAGAGATCAATGACCTTCTGATTGGGAGTGCAAGACAAGGTTGTCATAAATCCTTGGAAGATAGTAGCAGACAGCTTCTCAGCTTTCGCCTTTCGACCCTGATGATGGCCAGCTCCTCTACTCCGTCGACCTCAATCACCTTCTGATTGAGCAGCCGCGTCAAGTTATGTCATTCCAAGTGAACGGTGCGTTGGACATTTTTACTTTGAGTACAATATTCACAAGTACGTAAGATTTGAAATTTCAAACATTCTAAAGCTTCATCTCTTACTAGTCTATTGATCTCATCAATATACATATGTCTAAGGCTTGATGCTATATTATTGTCAAATGATCTCCATCCTCCTATTGATCTTTTAATGTTTATTTTTCAGTAAAAAATGTTAATGAACTATTCATTAATTTTCTTATTTAGTTTAGTCCTTTAGATGTTAGATTGCTTTCTGAAACATATCCATCACAACTCTATGTGACTGATCTATTCCAGGTTCATGTTTATTTCCAATATTTTAAAATAAAATATGAGTGTATTCTAATATCTAGGTCACAGAAAATTTTTCTAAGACTAAGGGTCCTCCCACTGAAAATATAAAGTTTATCTATCCAATAGAGATTGTAGCAACAATTGCATCAACATCCTTGTGGATGACTATTAAACCTTTGAGAACAAATCTTCTAAAAAACATATGCAACCATTGCAACTATTATTAAAAGAAGGAGTTACAGTTATTAGACTTTGATTTTATCTGATAAGCATGTAAATTTCAATGATGATATATATATATATATATATATATATATATATATATATAGATAGGTAGATTATTCCAATGCACTATCTAGGTCCTTCTCTAAGGTTCCAAGATAGTCAATATAGTCATACTATCGATACATGGGCTTATTGCATCATTGGCATTCATCCAACTCTTTGGATGTCATATGGAAATCACAGAAGTACATTCAACTCATTGACTTTCCTTTTTACTTGGGTCAGACACATCCTTCGACTGCGCTCCCTTCGTTTATAAACAACCATTGCTTAAGACAAAGGATCTCTTATGTTGAAGTCAAAGGATTTCAATATAAGAGTATTTTAACATTTATATGCTTCATTCGATTCATACAATACGAATATTATGAAGTTTCATGAATAACTTGAGTATAAATAGTAGAATGATGATACTCATTGTATCTACGTCCATCTATACTCTGAAAGACTTTGGTTCAGGTAGGTACTCAAACACTTTGAATACATCTTCTTATATTGAGCCACCATTCTTTATAATGCAGTGAACCATGTCATTCATAATTAAATGTTAAGAGCATATATGTTTGACAAAATATCTTCTTAAATTTTATAATAATTATTTGACAATTACGTTCATCATCTACATGATACTTCCAAAGCACACTCGATGAGTGATCAAGACTATAGAGACATACAAACCCTAGATTGTCATCTTATCGTCTATTCAATTATCATTCCTTATTATTATAAGAGATCTTGCACATTTCAACCAGATACATTATGTATCCAACTACAAGTACAATATATTGATCACAGATCCAATCCATACTAATTACATTTATTATTGAGTATAATTTTGAGTGGGTTTAATGTAGGTTATCTGAAATTGGATAATTTGCATATATATATATATATTACATTGACTTAGGAATTTTATACCAAAGTTGTCTTGCCCTATCCACAATGAAAGTTCATTCCCTTAATCACTTTCAATATAAAAGATAAACATACCATTATATCTCAAGCAAGATCTGAGATCTCCTTTGTTATCTATGTTACATCCCAATAATACGAGAAACAGTAACACGAATGAAAAGAATATATTCTCTACACAAATTTAGAATAAATCAATCTCACTTTCATTTCATTTCAAATAAAGAAATCTTTAAAATGGATTTGGTTTCATAAAAATCAGAGTTAATATATGAAATGTGGTCTTTTGGGATGCTATTGTGTATTATGCCTATGTATAATTATTTTCCTTGTATTTTCATATAAATTGTATTTTAACTATATGTAAATATTATATTTGATTAATGGAAAATACAAAACTTAAACTAAAAAAATCATGTATATATTGTATATGTATCATATACATGCATTGCAAATATCACTATTTATTTAACCCAATAAATTAAACCATAAAAATTAAACAAAATTACTTTTAAAATCCTTGAAAATGATGTAAAATAATAAATCACAAAATTATATGTATATTTGTAAAAATAGTGTATTAAAAATCCTAATGTTTTATACATATATACCTATGAATAAAATGTTTTATTTATTTTTACCTAAGAAATTATTTGAATTACTAAAATCACCATAAATAAGTTCATTTAATAGCTGACATTTTTTTTATTTATATTATTTATTTATATATTTATTTAATCTATTTCTCATTTTGATGTTATTTTGTTGTTTGGCATCTTTGTCCTGTGGTTAGATTGTTGGAAATGCGAGCCCACGGCGAGCCATTATGCAATAAATGTTATTGCACATATCATTCCCTGATCTGAAATGAAGAATGAATTATTTGTATAATAGGTCCCTTAGTACAATTCGGGTTATGTACCATGGCCATCTTAATAATCATACAGCTGTTGATTCAACTATTGAATCATAGAGGCTGGTGCTTGGATGAATATATAAAGAGTTAGATTGAGGACTCATCAAGCACCGTCAAATGATTATTAAGAGATGATCTCCAGCCTGAGTAGGAGATGGCAATCCTATATCTGAAGGCTGATATCTGACCGACCTCTTGATGCAGGTCCTCTGCATAGGAATATAGATTCGGAGGTGTCAGATTAGTTAGGTCAAAGAGTTGACTTAACGAGATCGAGATAACCAAAGTCCTATATCATATGCTGTCATGATATAGGCACGCATCCTCTGACCGAAGACAGATGTGTTGCTATATGTCCAAGTATGTACATTTGGCAGACCAATAGGTTGATGACCTAATCAAGGTCTATACACTGGCGCGTTGGTGTGCATATAAGGGCATATGAGTAATACGATCTCTCAAAGGGATCATACAGGTTCAGTTACTGAACCGGAAGACATGAGCTCACTCATGAGATATTGGGAAGAATCAAATTCCATGCGCATGGTCGTCTCGCTTTGGAAGCTTGACTGAATTTGTAGGTTTGATATATACTTTTAGTATATGATCAAGACCTAGGTATGATATACACTTTTGGAAAGTGTATGATCGATACCAACTCCCAATGATCGAATGAGAAACTTACTGATAAAACCATGAAGTAGACAGTATAAAGTTGATCCGATACTTCGGGTTTAGTCTGAGTCTTCCAGTATGCAGGATGTACAGGTATTGGGAATACCTGAGGGTGATTTGATCATAAACGATTGTATAACCATGACGCTTACATTCCTAGGGAGTGATGAAACGGGTCTGGATTTTAGTGACTCCTCTCAGTAGAGAAGTGATCTAATCTTGGTCCAAGTGTTGGACATTGATCTGAATATGATTCAGATACAATGAGAAGATTAGATTTACGGTCTTGATTTAATCAAGCATCTATGAGAGGCCCGCGATCTGGATTTGAGATAGGATCTCAATATCCATGTCACTATACGTGGAACAATACAATCGCCCTGTCCTTATCTACAAGTATCTGCGGAGAGATTGCATTATTCTTGAAGGGCTCAAGAATAATTCCATAAGATCTAAGGTAATGAAGAAATAATGATTAAATGTGATTTAATCATCTTGATGTGTGAAGAAATTATCCAATTTAATTAAATGTGATTTAATTAATGTGGATAAGAATAATGTGGATAGAAATATCCAATTATTCATAATATATTATAAATGTGATTTATAATGTATTAGAGAGAGCTAATTATAATTTATATGTGTTGATTAATTATTATGTGTATTGGATACACATTGTGTAATTAATTAACAATATGAATTATATGTTGTTTTTGGGTTGTGAATATGATTCACAATTTTTTCCATGGCAAGAATGCAATATTCTCAAAGATAATTGTGAATTATTTTTGAAGAATAAAACCCAACAAAAATTTGTTGCAAATTAATAGGAGAGAAATCCAAGGAGATATGCAATCTCATGGAAATCCATGAGATTGCTCTCCATTGGGAAACAAGTGGGCGGCACCCAATTCCTATATGGAATGGGTGGCCGTCCCCTCTTGATTGCACATGGAGATTTGATCTCCATGTGTATTCTCTCCTTATTTGTTGGGATGATTTAGGAATAAATTATATTTGATTTTGTCAAATATATTTTGACCTAAATTTGTTGCTTTTGACAACAACAATCTTGGCCATTGGATTGACACAAATCAATCTCACCCATTGATTTTATGTGTCCCATGGATTGAGATCCATGGATCCCGAAACCCTATAAATAGAGAGGCATACTATGCTCTCTAATTACTTGCAATATTGGAGCTCTCTCTCCCTCATTTCTTCATACCCGTCAGCCCTCTCTCCCTCTCTTGTTGGTGGCCGTCCACCATACCCTAGAGAAGGGAATCGTCGTCGCCATCGCCACCGCGCTGCCGCTTCGACGTTCTTCGGTTTCTCCGTCTTCTTGGTGTGCTACGCCCACGAATGAGACGTTTGATCTCGTGCGACGAGATCAGGAGCAACCACGCTTGGATCATCTTCTTGGATTGCGAGGACAACGTGGTTCATCCCCGCGCTCGCAAGCGGTCTCGCCGACGATCGGACTTGAGAAAGGAGGTCTCTTTCTTTAGAGACTTGATCAACCACGCTTCAAGAGGTATTGCATTATACTTGTTGTGGTTATAGATGAAACGATCTGAGAATGGTTCTTGGATCATGTGGTTTCATCGAATAAAATTTTTTAAATTCCGCTGCACCGAACAACTAGTACGACTAGTCGTTCTTCGTCGTATTCGATACGACGATCACGCTTCCGTGATGCGCTTGAGGATATTTTCCATATCCTTCAAGTGGTATCAGAGACTTAGGTCGACGGTTTCGAATATGATTCGAAAAACCGAGGACGACTTGGGTTCGTTTAGGTCGCGAAAGTTTTCATCGCACTTGATTTCGCAGATCTGTTTAGTAAATAAATTCGGCACTGTTTAAATTGTTTAAACACGAATTTAATATTGGATTTTGTTCCCCATTAAATAAGGAAACCATAGGATTTGAGTTTACATAAATCGGATTTCGTATGCTCTAGATATGGTTGTTTTAATGAACATATATACACTGTTGCGGGAACTGTAGATCTGAACGTGATTAAAATGTTAATTACTGTTTATACTTGCCTCGAAATGCGTGTAACATCACTTGTATTCTGTTCTAAATCAAATTAGCAATCTATGAAAATTGATTTTGTCTAATTTGGATTTAATATGATTGAGATATGCTAATTTTAGTAAGTAGGGGTCACTGCTGAAATTACAGTCCTAATCTAGAACCAAGTGATTGTCAATTAGTGAAATTAATTGTTAATTTCGTGAAATAATCATGAAAAATATTTGTGAAATATTTGAAGATGATTATTTACATAATTGACTTGGCCTCAACCAATTAATTGATTAGATTTGATCTAAATCTTAATTGGAAACACATTCATCAAACTTAATGTTTGATTGGTGATTGTCATTTAATCATTTAGTGAAATTAAATTGTTTAATTTCCTAGAATAATTGTGCATAAATATTTGTGAAATATTTGATGATAATTATTCCGTTAAATGGCATTACCTTAACCAATAATTGATTAAGATGTGATCTAAATCATAATTGGAAACCACAATCTTTCAAACTTGATGCTTGAATAGGATTTGGGAATTTGTCTAGCAAATTTCCTTATAATAAAAATGTTTTGATTATTACTATATGGTACAATTTCGGTTGAAGAACCGATGATCATCTCAAGTACAAATTAATCAATTTGGCATTATCCTTTCCCGAGGTGGATATGGTGCCTAGTCGGAGAGCATTGGGGTTGCGGGTTGCAACGTATGTGGTCCGTCCACTCTCGTCGGTACTGGCCATGACAGCGGGTAGGGCCGGGATAATGTCCGAGGGATTAAGATGTATTTTTCTAATTATTAAAATTCGAATTAATACGTATTTTGAGATATTACCATATATGTATTCAAGTAAAATAATCAAGTTTGATTGATTGAATTGGATTGATAATTAATTTAATATGATTAAATTGATTATGTCCAATTGAAATACTCTAATATAATTAGAGCTAATAATTCCCTTGGAAGAATTAATTATGTGAATGTGATTCACGATAATTAATTAAAATTTGAATATGGTATGGAGGATCACATAAGTGACATCCATGGTCTCCCGTCAAGGCGGAGGGTTCCATCGCCAGGGATTGCATGTGGGAGACGCCTGTCCGAAGTGACAGCTCCTGTATGCAAGCACATCTGGATCGGGCTCGTCGCTTCTCGAAAGAGTAAGGACGTATGCGTAGTGACCCCAGTATCGGGTCCTCATATTATTGGGGCGATATTGGATTGTGCATAGCGAGTTGTATTCCTGTTGACGGTTGGTTCAATTAATGACGAGTCAACATTGCCTTAGGGGTGGTGGGCCCGGGTGTTAAAGACCAAATTGGGAGATGCAAGTTGGACTTGCAAGGCGGAATGTGTTCCCGCTTCTTTTTATCCGAGTTGTAGGTTCTCATATTATTGGGATGCAACAAAGATAAGGAAGGAGATCCCAGATCTTGCTTGAGATATAATGGTAAGTATATCTCTTACATTGAAAGTGATTAAGGGAATGAACTTTCAATGTTGACATGGCAAGACAACTTTGATATAAAAATTCCTAAATCAAAGTAAAATATGTATATATAAATACATACATGTATGCAAATTTCTTATTTCAGATAATCCTTCATTAAAACCCACTCAATGATATACTCAATAATAACCAGTGAAATATCTTGGATTGGACTCAATGATCCAGATATTGTATTTGCAATTGAACACATAATGTATGTGGTTGCAATGTGCAAGTTTCCTCATAATAATGAGGAATGACAATTAAATAGATAATAGGACTACAACCCTAGGGTTTGTATGTCTTTATAGTCTTGATCTCATCGAATGTACTTTGGAAGTATCATGTCGATGATGATCGCAATTGTCAAATAATCCTTATAAAAATCAATGAAGATATTATGGCATACATATGTGCTCTTGACATTTAATCATGGATGACATGGTTCTCTGCATCATGTAGAATGGTGGCTCTATAAAGAGATGATGTATTCAAATTGTTTGAGTACCTACCTGAACCTATGTTTTAAGAGTTTAGATGGATGTAGATGATGAGTGTCATTATTCTACTATCTATACTCTAGTCATTCATGAAGCTTCATAATATTCATATTATATGAATTTAATGAAGCATGTATAAATGTTGAAAAACTCTTACTTTGAAATTTTTTTTTTGAATTTAAAATAAGAGATCCTCTGTCTTGAGCAATGGTTGCTTATAGATAAAGGGAGCACAATGGAAGCATGGGTTGGACCCAAGAAAGAAGGAAAGTCAAAGAGTTGACTGGACTTCTGTGACTTCCATGTGACATCCAAAGAGTTGGATGAATGCCAATACTGCAATAAGTTGATGGTTTGATAGTATGACTATCAAGTCTATCTAGAATCCTTAGAAAAGGACTCGGATGGAGCATCAGAATAATCTACATAAATCATTGATATTGACTTACTTATTGAATAAGATAAAGTCAAATAATTGTATCTCAATCTTCTGATGACATTCGCAATGGGTTGCATATGTTTTAGAAGACTGGAAAATTTGGTCTTAAAGGTTTATAGTTGTCCACATGAATATTGATGCAATTGTTGCAACAATCTCTGTTGGATTAATAGACTTGTTAATTTCAGTGGGAGAGCCCTTAGTCGTAGAGAATGTCTCTATGACCTAGATATAAGAATACACTCATTGTTTGTTTCTAAATGTTGGAAATAAACATGAATTCTGAGATAGAACTATCATAAAGAGTTATTATGAAGATATTTCAGATAGTAATCTAAAATCTAGTGGACTCCACATAAATTAGAAAAATTAATGAATGGTTCATTAACATTTCTGAATACTGAAATTAAACCTTAAGATCAATAGGAGGATGAAGATCATTTGACAATGATCTAGCATCAAGCCTTGGACATTTGTCTATTGATTTGATCAATAGAATAGTAAGAGATGAAACTTTAGAATGTCTAAAATTTCAAAACATACATACTTATGAATATTGTATTCAAGGTAAAAATGTCCAATACACCCTTCTTCGGGAATGGTGTAAGATGCCAAGGTATTCAGGATCTCATACATATTGATGTATGCGGATCATCTATATCATAGTAAACATTGTGGATATGTGATATCTATTGATGATTATGTATGATATGAGATTTCTTCTCTTCATCTAAGAAACTTTTGAAATGTTCAAAGATTTCATTAATTTTGGTTTAGAACCAAAGTTTGAAGGAAGATAAAATGAATTTGATCTAATCTGGGTAGCAAGTACCTACTAGATAAATTCGAAGAATACCTTATAGAGATATGAATATCATTTCTATCTCAAACCTCCTAACACACCTTAACTCAAAAGAGTTATAGGTAGATACAATTGGATCATGTGTGACATGATCTTATCAATGTTGAATTTTGGCATAATTATCCCTTAGTTTCCAGGTATATATGTGTAGTAGAGACTACAATGTATATACTTAATAAGGTTCCATGTATCTTGGAATCTAGCACTTGAGAGTGCTGCTTCATTAGGAAAATAAAGGATGGTATTGGATACCTACTTTATGACCTTGAGATTCTTAAAATATCTCATCTCCGAGAATGTGATTCTTAGAGGTTGAGACTCTTGAGAATCAAGATGAAAATGAAGTGTAGGAACTCATTTATAATGAGACTCCTGAAATTGGAAACTAAAAGGACAATTAAAGATGAAACATTAATACCTCTTCAAATGAGTTTGAGGATGGATTCCATGTGTTAGAGAAATCTGACAATGATCGAACTTCATGTGATGAAGTTTCTGAAGATCATAGCATGGATAGATGGATAGCAATAAAAGTCTAATGTAGACTTCATATACAAGTGTTGTATATGGACCCTCGAGGATCCACCTATATGGGTAAGACCTGTAAAGGTGTAAATGGATCTTCAAGAGACAGGGAACCTGATGAGAAGGTAGAGATCTTCAAAGCACGGTTCGTAGCCATAAGCTACACATTGGAAGAGAAGACATTGCTTGCAATGAGACTTGCTCTTCGATGACCATGCTTAAAACCGTCAGAATATTGCTAACCTTAGCTACACAACTTGACTATTGCATCTTCAAGATGTAAGTCAATATTGCATTCCTCTATGAATACCTCTTTTAGGATATTCACATGAAGTAGCCCCAGGGCTTCATGGTTGAGGAAAGCAAGGTGTGCAAGCTAAGGAATCCATCTATGGACTCAGATAAGCTTCTTAAAGTTGGATCATAAGATTTGATGAAATTATAAATGTTATGATTTCAGATAGAATCTGGATGAGCCATGTGAAGCTTAGTGGGAGTTCCTTTGTGTTCATCGTGCTAAATGTAGATAATATCCTAATCATTTAGAATGATATAAGGATGATAATAAGTGTTTTATTATCTGGTTATTCCATAACTTCAGATATGATCTCAAGGATACCTCTTAAATCTTAGTTCCGAAGTTGTTCAGGAGCAAAGAGAAGAGGGTATTGGGACTGTCACATTTGTAGTACACCTTGGACATATTCTATTCATAGAAATTCCAAGAAAGGCTTCTAACCCTTAAGATATGGTACTGACCTATCTAAAGGGATAACACCTCAAAGAGTTGAGGAAGTGAATGCTGGAACTACTTGCCCTTGGGCATCAGTTCTGAGAAGCCAAGTGTGTGCTAGATGTGTACAAAAGCCAAATGGCTGCCATGCAGTGGGAGTAGTAAACTGTTACTAGTCCTACTATGGGAATAAAACACTTGGTTGCAGTAATAACAAAATCTTCATAGATGACAAATTTTTTTGAGATAGCGATCTCAAAGTCTTATCTTCAAAAGTTTAAGACTTTATAGATAGTGATCTAAAAGGTCTTAACTAAAGATACCTTAGGAGATAGAGATCTCCAGAAATAAGGATATTCTTATAAGGATTATGGAAATACTGGTTATGATAATTGTTAAGCTGTAGTGTCAAAGACACTGTAACTAACTAGATTGAGTATTGGTTGCACAAGATGCAACATTTACATTGGATGCGAGCACTGTTACTGGGGATATGCAAGTACCGTAAAAGGACTTGGCATAGTCTCGCGGGAACAGAGTGACTGATCAGCTTACCTAGCTATTTTCTAAATAGCCTATGATTGTCACATGAGTGCGGGTTTAAATGATTAGCCCATTAATGGCTCTTAGGGCTAGTGGGAGATTGTTGGAAATGCGAGCCCACGGCGAGCCATTATGCAATAAATGTTATTGCACATATCATTCCCTGATATGAAATTAAGAATGAATAATTTGTATAATAGGTCCCTTAGTACAATTAGGGTTATGTACCATGGCCATCTTAATAATCATACAGCTGTTGATTCAACTATTGAATCATAGAGGCTGGTGCTTGGATGAATATCTAAAGAGTTAGATTGAGGACTCATCAAGCACCGTCAAATGATTATTAAGAGATGATCTCCAGCCTGAGTAGGAGATGGCAATCCTATCTCTGAAGGCTGATATCTGACCGACCTCTTGATGCTGGTCCTCTGCATAGGAATAGAGATTCGGAGGTGTCAGATTAGTTAGGTCAAAGAGTTGACTTAACGAGATCGAGATAACCAAAGTCCTATATCATATGCTGTCATGATATAGGCACGCATCCTCTGACCGGAGACAGATGTGTTGCTATATGTCCAAGTATGTACATTTGGCAGACCAATAGGTTGATGACCTAATCAAGGTCTATACACCGGCGCGCTGGTGTGCATATAAGGGCATATGAGTAATACGATCTCTCAAAGGGATCATACAGGTTCAGTTACTGAACCGTAAGACATGAGCTCACTCATGAGATATTGGGAAGAATCAAATTCCATGCGCATGGTCGTCTCGCTTTGGAAGCTTGACTGAATTTGTAGGTTTGATATATACTTTTAGTATATGATCAAGACCTAGGTATGATATACACTTTTGGAAAGTGTATGATCGATACCAACTCCCAATGATCGAATGAGAAACTTACTGATAAAACCATGAAGTAGACAATATAAAGTTGATCCGATACTTCGGGTTTAGTCTGAGTCTTCCAGTATGCAGGATGTACAGGTATTGGGAATACCTGAGGGTGACTTGATCATAAACGGTTGTATAACCATGACGCTTCCATTCCTAGGGAGTGATGAAACGGGTCTGGATTTTAGTGACTCCTCTCAGTAGATAAGTGATCTAATCTTGGTCCAAGTGTTGGACATTGATCTGAATATGATTGAGATACAATGAGAAGATTAGATTTACGGTCTTGATTTAATCAAGCATCTATGAGAGGCCCGCGATCTGGATTTGAGATATGATCTCAATATCCATGTCACTATACGTGGAACAATACAATCACCCTGTCCTTATCTCCAAGTATCTGCGGAGAGATTGCATTATTCTTGAAGGGCTCAAGAATAATTCCATAAGATCTAAGGTAATGAAGAAATAATGATTAAATGTGATTTAATCATCTTGATGTGTGAAGAAATTATCCAATTTAATTAAATGTGATTTAATTAATGTGGATAAGAATAATGTGGATAGAAATATCCAATTATTCATAATATATTATAAATGTGATTTATAATGTATTAGAGAGAGCTAATTATAATTTATATGTGTTGATTAATTATTATGTGTATTGGATACACATTGTGTAATTAATTAACAATATGAATTATATGTTGTTTTTGGGTTGTGAATATGATTCACAATTTTTTCCATGGCAAGAATGCAATATTCTCAAAGATAATTGTGAATTATTTTTGAAGAATAAAACCCAACAAAAATTTGTTGCAAATTAATAGGAGAGAAATCCAAGGAGATATGCAATCTCATGGAAATCCATGAGATTGCTCTCCATTGGGAAACAAGTGGGCGGCACCCAATTCCTATATGGAATGGGTGGCCGTCCCCTCTTGATTGCACATGGAGATTTGATCTCCATGTGTATTCTCTCCTTATTTGTTGGGATGATTTAGGAATAAATTATATTTGATTTTGTCAAATATATTTTGACCTAAATTTGTTGCTTTTGACAACAACAATCTTGGCCATTGGATTGACACAAATCAATCTCACCCATTGATTTTATGTGTCCCATGGATTGAGATCCATGGATCCCAAAACCCTATAAATAGAGAGGCATACTATGCTCTCTAATTACTTGCAATATTGGAGCTCTCTCTCCCTCATTTCTTCATACCCGTCAGCCCTCTCTCCCTCTCTTGTTGGTGGCCGTCCACCATACCCTAGAGAAGGGAATCGTCGTCGCCATCGCCACCGCGCTGCCGCTTCGACGTTCTTTAGAGACTTGATCAACCACGCTTCAAGAGGTATTGCATTATACTTGTTGTGGTTATAGATGAAACGATCTGAGAATGGTTCTTGGATCATGTGGTTTCATCGAATAAATTTTTTTAAATTCCCCTGCACCGAACAACTAGTACGACTAGTCGTTCTTCGTCATATTCGATACGACGATCACGCTTCCGTGATGCGCTTGAGGATATTTTCCATATCCTTCATAGATGCGCCCTGAGTGGTTGAATCTGGACCTGATAACTTGGGTCAGCTCCCCAAACATCGAACTTCCCTGCTTATTTTGCTCGCCAAACCTATTCACCATTTTTCTTAAACACTATGGTCATCAACGCCCCTGATTTCTTCTTCGATTTATTAGCCCTAACAATCATCTCCATCACCAGATCACAAACTCTACCATTCATGCCATGATTTGCACATTTTTCAAAATTCAAAATCGCTAGATGCCTAAGCCTATTTATTTATCCAGACCCCCTAACTCTGACTGATCCATTTTTCACTTGAATTCTTGCCCTAGATTGGTTCTGGAGAGATAAGGTTGTGAAAGAGCTTCATCCTCTTCGATTGGGAGTGCGAGAGATCAATGACCTTCTGATTGGGAGTGCAAGACAAGGTTGTCATAAATCCTTGGAAGATAGTAGAAGACAGCATCTCAGCTTTCGCCTTTCGACCCTGATGATGGCCAGCTCCTCTACTCCGTCGAAATCACAGAAGTACATTCAACTCATTGACTTTCCTTTTTACTTGGGTCAGACACATCCTTCGACTGAGTTCCCTTCGTTTATAAACAACCATTGCTTAAGACAAAGGATCTCTTATGTTGATGTCAAAGGATTTCAATATAAGAGTATTTTAACATTTATATGCTTCATTCAATTAATACAATACGAATATTATGAAGTTTCATGAATAACTTGAGTATAAATAGTAGAATGATGATACTCATCGTATCTACGTCCATCTAAACTCTGAAAGACTTTGGTTCAGGTAGGTACTCAAACATTTTGAATACATCTTCTCAGATTGAGCCACCATTCTTCATAATGCAGTGAACCATGTCATTCATAATTAAATGTTAAGAGCATATATGTTTGACAAAATATCTTCTTAAATTTTATAATAACTATTTGACAATTACGTTCATCATCTACATGATACTTCCAAAGCACACTCGATGAGTGATCAAGACTATAGAGACATACAAACCCTAGATTGTCATCTTATTGTCTATTCAATTATCATTCCTTATTATTATAAGAGATCTTGCACATTTCAACCAGATACATTATGTGTCCAACTACAAGTACAATATATTGATCACAGATCCAATCCATACTAATTACATTTATTATTGAGTATAATTTTGAGTGGGTTTAATGTAGGTTATCTAAAATTGGGTAATTTGCATATATATATATATATTACATTGACTTAGGAATTTTATACCAAAGTTGTCTTTCCCTATCCACAATGAAAGTTCATTCCCTTAATCACTTTCAATATAAAAGATATACATACCATTATATCTCAAGCAAGATCTGAGATCTCCTTTGTTATCTATGTTACATCCCAATAATACGAGAAACAGTAACACGAATGAAAAGAATATATTCTCTACACAAATTTAGAATAAATCAATCTCACTTTCATTTCATTTCAAATAAAGAAATCTTTAAAATGGATTTGGTTTCATAAAAATCAGAGTTAATATATGAAATGTGGTCTTTTGGGATGCTATTGTATATCATGCCTATGTATAATTATTTTCCTTGTATTTTCATATAAATTGTATTTTAACTATATGTAAATATTATATTTGATTAATGAAAAATACAAAACTTAAACTAAAAAAATCATGTATATATTGTATATGTATCATATACATGCATTGCAAATATCACTATTTATTTAAACCAATAAATTAAACCATAAAAATTAAACAAAATTACTTTTAAAATCCTTGAAAATGCTGTAAAATAACAAATCACAAAATTATATGTATATTTGTAAAAATAGTGTATTAAAAATCCTAATGTTTTATATATATATACCTATGAATAAAATGTTTTATTTATTTTTACCTAAGAAATTATTTGAATTACTAAAATCACCATAAATAAGTTCATTTCATAACTGACATTTTTTATTTATATTATTTATTTATATATTTTATTTAATCTATTTCTCATTTTGATGTTATTTTGTTGTTTGGCATCTTTGTCCTGTGGTTAGATGCGCCCTGAGTGGTTGAATCTGGACCTGATAACTTGGGTCAGCTCCCCAAACTTCGAACTTCCCCGCTTATTTTGCTCGCCAAACCTATTCACCATTTTTCTTAAACACTATGGTCATCAACGCCCCTGATTTCTTCTCCGATTTATTAGCCCTAACAATCATCTCCATCACCAGATCACAAACTCTACCATTCATGCCATGATTTGCACATTTTTCAAAATTCAAAATCGCTAGATGCCTAAGCCTATTTATTGATCCAGACCCCCTAGCTCTGACTGATCCATTTTTCACTTGAATTCTTGCCCTAGATTGGTTCTGGAGAGACAAGGTTGTGATAGAGCTTCATCCTCTTCGATTGGGAGTGCGAGAGCTCAATGACCTTCTGATTGGGAGTGCAAGACAAGGTTGTCATAAATCCTTGGAAGATAGTAGCAGACAGCATCTCAGCTTTCGCCTTTCGACCCTGATGATGGCCAGCTCCTCTACTCCGTCGACCTCAATCACCTTCTAATTGAGCAGCCACGTCAAGTTATGTCATTCCAAGTGAACGGTGCATTGGACATTTTTTCTTTGAGTACAATATTCACAAGTACGTAAGATTTGAAATTTCAGACATTCTAAAGCTTCATCTCTTACTAGTCTATTGATCTCATCAATATACATATGTCTAAGGCTTGATGCTATATTATTGTCAAATGATCTCCATCCTCCTATTGATCTTTTAATGTTTATTTTTCAGTAAAAAATGTTAATGAACTATTCATTAATTTTCTTATTTAGTATAGTCCTTTAGATGTTAGATTGCTTTCTGAAACATATCCATCACAACTCTATGTGACTGATCTATTCCAGGTTCATGTTTATTTCCAATATTTTAAAATAAAATATGAGTGTATTCTAATATCTAGGTCACAGAAAATTTTTCTAAGACTAAGGGTCCTCCCACTGAAAATATAAAGTTTATCTATCCAATAGAGATTGTAGCAACAATTGCATCAACATCCTTGTGGATGACTATTAAACCTTTGAGATCAAATCTTCTAAAAAACATATGCAACCATTGCAACTATTATTAAAAGAATGAGTTACAATTATTAGACTTTGATTTTATCTGATAAGCATGTAAATTTCAATGATGATATATATATATATATAGATAGATAGATAGGTAGATTATTCCAATGCACTATCTAGGTCCTTCTCTAAGGATCCAAGATAGTCAATATAGTCATACTATCGATACATGGGCTTATTGCATCATTGGCATTCATCCAACTCTTTGGATGTCATATGGAAATCACAGAAGTACATTCAACTCATTGACTTTCCTTTTTACTTGGGTCAGACACATCCTTCGACTGCGCTCCCTTCGTTTATAAACAACCATTGCTTAAGGCAAAGGATCTCTTATGTTGAAGTCAAAGGATTTCAATATAAGAGTATTTTAACATTTATATGCTTCATTCAATTCATACAATACGAATATTATGAAGTTTCATGAATAACTTGAGTATAAATAGTAGAATGATGATACTCATCGTATCTACGTCCATCTAAACTCTGAAAGACTTTGGTTCAGGTAGGTACTCAAACACTTTGAATACATCTTCTCATATTGAGCCACCATTCTTCATAATGCATTGAACCATGTCATTCATAATTAAATGTTAAGGGCATATATGTTTGACAAAATATCTTCTTAAATTTTATAATAATTATTTGACAATTACGTTCATCATCTACATGATACTTCCAAAGCACACTCGATGAGTGATCAAGACTATAGAGACATACAAACCCTAGATTGTCATCTTATTGTCTATTCAATTATCATTCCTTATTATTATAAGAGATCTTGCACATTTCAACCAGATACATTATGTGTCCAACTACAAGTACAATATATTGATCACAGATCCAATCCATACCAATTACATTTATTATTGAGTATAATTTTGAGTGGGTTTAATGTAGGTTATCTGAAATTGGATAATTTGCATATATATATATTACATTGACTTAGGAATTTTATACCAAAGTTGTCTTGCCCTATCCACAATGAAAGTTCATTCCCTTAATCACTTTCAATACAAAAGATATACATACCATTATATCTCAAGCAAGATCTGAGATCTCCTTTGTTATATATGTTACATCCCAATAATACGAGAAACAGTAACACGAATGAAAAGAATATATTCTCTACACAAATTTAGAATAAATCAATCTCACTTTCTATTCATTTCAAATAAAGAAACCTTTAAAATGGATTTGGTTTCATAAAAATCAGAGTTAATATATGAAATGTGGTCTTTTGGGATGCTATTGTATATTATGCCTATGAATAATTATTTTCCTTGTATTTTCATATAAATTGTATTTTAACTATATGTAAATATTGTATTTGATTAATGAAAAATACAAAACTTAAACTAAAAAAAATCATGTATATATTGTATATGTATCATATACATGCATTGCAAATATCACTATTTATTTAACCCAATAAATTAAACCATGAAAATTAAACAAAATTACTTTTAAAATCCTTGAAAATGCTGTAAAATAATAAATCACAAAATTATATGTATATTTGTAAAAATAGTGTATTAAAAATCCTAATGTTTTATATATAGGTATATATACCTATGAATAACATGTTTTATTTATTTTTACCTAAGCAATTATTTGAATTACTAAAATCACCATAAATAAGTTCATTTAATAACTGACATTTTTTATTTATATTATTTATTTATATATTTTATTTAATCTATTTCTCATTTTGATGTTATTTTGTTGTTTGGCATCTTTGTCCTGTGGTTAGATGTGCCCTGAGTGGTTGAATCTGGACCTGATAACTTGGGTCAGCTCCCCAAACTTCGAACTTCCCCGCTTATTTTGCTCGCCAAACCTATTCACCATTTTTCTTAAACACTATGGTCATCAACGCCCCTGATTTCTTCTCCGATTTATTAGCCCTAACAATCATCTCCATCACCAGATCACAAACTCTACCATTCATGCCATGATTTGCACATTTTTCAAAATTCAAAATCGCTAGATGCCTAAGCCTATTTATTGATCCAGACCCCCTAGCTCTGACTGATCCATTTTTCACTTGAATTCTTGCCCTAGATTGGTTCTGGAGGGACAAGGTTGTGATAGAGCTTCATCCTCTTCGATTGGGAGTGCGAGAGATCAACTGGGAAGCGTGATCCAATACGACCGCCAAACATCGTCAGAAGTTGTTGAGTCTCTTCATCTTTCACTACGAATCGAGGAAGTAAACATCACATCTCCATTATAGTTTAATTTTATGTAGTTTTTTTTTGTATTTCAATTTCGCATTTAATTTGTGTTTGGGTTAAGTTTAGCAGATCTAGATCTACCTCCGTTCTCCGTGATCAAAGGTTCTTCATTCATTATTATTCATCTATGACCTTTCCAAGATCATCACCTCTACTTTCTTCGCATTCCCTCACATCTATCCACCCCATATCATCTCGGATATAGGAGATCAGACTCCTTCTTCAACCACCCACCACCGAAGACACCATTCTCTTCATTTACCTTTATTTGATACTAATAATGTGGTCGGAGGTTTGCCTCTGACCACAAGAGATTTTGCAGGTGTTATGAGAATGCTGGAACAAAAGAATAGAGATCTGGAGCTCATTTGCAGCAGATGAACACCTAGACTTCCATATCTTCAATTGAGTGTCATCAAGCCTTATCACCATATCTAGAAAATACAGGACTATTGTAGGAGCATGAGGATATCACCAAGAGGCAGATAGAATAAAGATCAACCAAGATATGGTTGATTGAACCTGGATGTACTCTCCTTTGACATTCTTCCATCACCTTCAAGTGCCATCAGATCAAGAATGTCTCGCACCAGTTTGCATCCGAGCCTTCCAAAAAGCCCCAATATTGAATCGTTGATCGAGACAAAATCCATATCCAGCCATCCAGTATGGACATGATTCGCACATGCCTTAGTGATTTTTGCTCCTTTAGCCCTTGCTTTTACTTTCTTTGTAAATAATCCCCCAGTGGGGCACATGCTATCTTGTGGTAATTTGAACATTTGCAAGATTTACACTTTCATTTAGTTTATTTACATTTTCATCCTTTTTGAACTACAAAATGTGTACAACATGTGGTCTACTAAAAACTTACAATAAATGCCTTCATATTCTGTGTTATTTATTAACCTCTAAAAATAAAATATTCACATAAAGGGTCCTTGCCAGTGTGACTCGCATGCACATGCATGAGCTTTTAGTGGAAAAGTTGCAAGTTCTCCTCTCACATTTTATAATTTGCTAGTCGTTCCGACCTTCAAATAACTTTTCTTGCACATTGGTCCCTGTGAATAAGACTTTTAATTTATTTTTTAATTGCTGAAATTAATTAGTTATCATCACTAAAAATTCCATAAAAATTGTCTTACGATCCTACTAGTCATCTCTTTGAGTAGTGATTTTTGTTTCACAATTGAACTAGTTTAATTATTTTTAATAATTCAAAAACCACAAAAAAAATTATGTTTGCGCTGGAAAATTAATAAAAAGTGAAAAAACTTTTGAAAAAATCCATAAAATTCTCATAGTTTGTGTTTATTTGTTTTACTTTTCTGTAAAAATTTCATCTTTAAATTCCTAGTAAAAATCATAACAATTGCAAAACATTAAAAATGCTGAAAATTTAAAAAAATCACAGAAAATCCTAACAAATTATAAAATTGCTTTTGAGAAATTTGAAAAAAATGTCTTTCAGTTTGTGCATGATTACCCTGATTTTTATTTTATTTTATGTTTAAAAACTAAAAAACACATGTTGCATATTCTATTTGCTTCATTTCTTGTTTTAAATTAATTTTAAAAGCTTAAAAAATAAAATCCTTAAAAATCATAAAAATAGTAAAAATTATCCAAAATACAAAATTAATTATGTTTGAATTTTCTGGATCTTTTTGCTTCATTTGAGAAATACAAGATCATTCTTCCTTATTGCTTTATCCTTCATGTCATTTATTTTTTTAAAAAAAAATTAAAAAAATCATTTGCAAAATTAAAAATCATAAAAAATACAAAATCAGACAACTATTAAAAATATAAAAATCAAAATTTCCAAAAAAATTAAAAAAGTCAAAAATAAAAAAGATCAAAGTGGTGTGAGAAAAATAATCCTTCTTTCCATTTCATTGAATTCTTCTTTGATTTAAATAACCCTAAAGAATTGTATCCTCCCTGAGATCGATCATGTACGCTTTATAGGTAAATAAATGGCAAACCATATTCTTTTTCTTACATTTCTTGAATTTTATTTTGCCTTGAGAATTTTAAAAAAAATATTTTTCGTTGATGGATATTTAAGGTTGCATCAATACATGATTTTCCTAAAAATTAAACCCCTAAAGAATCCT
Source organism: Ottelia alismoides (assembly GCA_037367405.1). NCBI lineage: Eukaryota > Viridiplantae > Streptophyta > Magnoliopsida > Alismatales > Hydrocharitaceae > Ottelia > Ottelia alismoides. Next base: position 400,893 of record JAZKJV010002976.1, read on the forward strand.
TGTTTAACAAATGTTGTCATTACTGGGGTGGCACAACGAGAGTAGCTATGTTTTCCTCTTAGCATGCAATTCTTTTTTGCATACATATTTTCTCTTTCTTTTCTTTTCATCTTCTTTTCAGTTGTTTATTTTCTTTTCTGTATTTTTGTATATATATTATTGTGGATATGCTTAATGTTGAGGAGTGAGCACTCGGATTGAGTACGACGTGCCATGAGGGAGCTTGTACAACACTTGCAGGATGTAATTTATCAGACACTAAAAGCTCGATGTCGGTCGTGTGGCCTAGTGACGGTCGTTAGAGGACTGGTGACTGTAGGGAAAGGTGCGACGTGGAGGGCGGCACTCAGGCGGTTGGGCGAGGGCGCGTCCAGGAGCACCGCGACTGAAGCGTATCAGGGTAGTGGAGCAAGGGAATTGGACCGCGATGGCGCACGCTGCGCACGGTGGGTGCGTTCAGTAGGGGCACGCATCGAGGCTACGGAGGGGCCACGCGGGCGGCACACGGCTTGGAAGATCAACGGTGCGTGATCGCTGCAGCCACGAGCACAGATTGGGGTCCAGGGGCAGGGGGTGGCGCCAGGTGGGCTGGCGCGGTGAGTTGGTCGCCACACGGCTAGGAGCAGGGGTCGACGGTGCGGCCACGATCAGCACGCAGCCTGGAGACACTGGTTGTGGTGTGAGTGATGGAGGTTGGATCTGGAGGAGACGGTTGTCCACCACGGGCGGAGGCAGAGGACAAAGTGAGGGCGGCGGTCGAAGGGCCGCCAACTGTAGCGGATGGTGCTTGGGCACGCGCGACGAGTGGCAGGACGGCCAGCGGCGGCAGTGGGCGTACATCCTATATTTTTTGTAATTTTGTTTTGTAAATTTTTTATATTTTTTTATTGATGTCAGAAAATAAAAATGCAGGAATGAAAAGGGGACAGTGATGTTGGTGGTGTTTTTTTATGGTTATGAAAGTGGTGATGATAATGATGTAGAAATGAAAAATAAAAATATATGATTATGAGGTGGTCTTAGAAATGATATGTGATAATGAAATAAAATAATGATGATGAATGATTGTGGTGAATAATGATGTATGGTGATAAATGGTGTAGAATAACAACAAAAAATGTTAGTTAAATAAAATAACAAGGAGAATGAGAGGGATACTTACCTGTGATTTTACCGAAGGGTGAGGCTGTGATTTGCGGCCTCCGGCATGGCCTCAAGAAGGATGGCGGAGTCCTTTAAAGCTGATCGAGCCTGCTTGGAAGCTCGCAACACGGCAATGGTGATGTCGCAGATCTCACCTTTGAGGTTGTCGTTGCTCAACTCGTCTCCTACAACAGTCACCTGAAGGTTAAAGTGGTTCGAGCTCACTTCTCTCGAAATGATGGATCATGAAATATGGAGGAGGATATGTGAATATAAAGAGGAGGAAGGAGTTAGAAAATAGGTGGAGAAGGTGGAGGAAGTGGTGAGTTGGAGTGGGGAACAAGAAAGAAGAAGTAAAAGGGAGAGGGAAAAAAGAAAAAATAAAATAAAAATATAATATAATATATGTAAAATAAGTGGGCTACTAAAAATAATAATAGAATAAAGAAAATAGTAATAATAAAATAATAATAATTCCGAAAATAATAAAAAAATGGGGTGACATGTGGCAGCTCTAGGAGCTGCCACGTGTCGCTCCCAGAAAATTCAAAAAATAAATGTAAAGAAAAATAAACAAGGAATAACAAAAGGGGTTAAATCAAAAAGTGGTCTGCATGAAAGTTGCTCATCTCAACGAGATCTACATCTTTCGTGAAGGTCGAAAATCAAATGAAATCATATGTACAAAGTGTATTTTTGGGTGGTACCTTAGAGGTATAAAATAGCACATTTTTGTCCTTTGCATTTTTTTGTCATTTTTAAATAAGAGAAAAATCAAAATAAAAATACAAAAAATATGAAAGAAATATTTACAACATAATCTATTTTTTTGAATTTTTAATAATTAAGAAAATAAAAAGATAAAATAAAAGGGTACAAAGGTCAGCATGTCCAATATACAATAGGGACCCAAAACCCAAGTTTCACATGTGATCTTTGATTTTAAGAAATTGGTCTTGTTTTGAAGGTCTATGAATTTATATTGCTTTAAAAGTGAGTAGACCTAATCGGACTATGTACGAGAGAGATATGCGCATTTTAAGGCTCCTAGCTTCAAACTTGGATTCATGTTTTATTGGTCAAATTTGCAAGTTAGTATTTTTTGATCTTTTTCTTTAATTAGTGCTAGTAATATATACACTATAGAGTTGATTTTATTGGATTTGTTGTTAGTATAAAATATATACAGATAGGTGAATTTAGTTACATACATGTGAATATGTACAAGTGATTTTTGGCCCCCTATTTAATGGAAATATGAATGCTAAAATGCAGATAGTATTTATACATGCATGAATGCTAATTATGCATGATAAGTGGAAATATGCAGCTAATTACTCGGGAACAAAACTCCATTTTCAACTTCTATTGTGATGAATCACAGATTCATCAACAATGTGGAACACGATTGAATCTATAAAATTTTTGGAGCAACAGATAATTTAATATCAATTAAAGAGCATGCAATGAGCAAAATATGTAATTTTTAACTTAATTAATTATATTAAATAAACCATGACTCCTGAAAATTTAGTCAAACATACATAAAAATAGAGCATCAAGTGTTCTACAATATGTATTTTTTTTAAAAAAATTGATGCGAAAATGATGTTCAAAGAAATATTCAAACACAGGGCCTATATGCAATACAAATAAAACAAATATAAAAAAATAAATGCAGACAAGACTCTGCAATTACTTAAACTCTAGTGGGTGCTTATGAAAATTCTAAAGAGGTCACGAACGTCTCACATGACTTTTAGTAGTTTGGGTCCTTTTTGAGGTGGGTGTGGAAGATTGTGAGAAATCGATGTCGTAATCCGGCTGGGGGATCCATGGTTGGTACTCAGATCGTTAGATCCGCTTTTCCCACAAGAACATGTGCCCAACGCGTCGAGGAGTTACGATTTCTCTCTGCAATCCCACGTACCACCAGGGATTTTTGTCACTATCCAAGGGTTCTATGTGCTCGTGATTTTTGTGTCATACACATGCATCAAATCAAGCAATCAGAATTTTCCCGCTTTCTGCTCGGACCACTGCGGTGGCCTTTCAAGCTTATCTTTTTAAATGATCAATACACGATTTGGTGGTCTTTTAATTACATTATCAGAGGGAGAAGACCACAGAGATGATGCAATTAGGAACTCTTTTTTTAATTTTTTTTAGATTTAATTTTAAGTACAAACAAATGCAAGAAATTTTAAAAACCTAAGATGCCTAAGAGAAAGAGGGACTCACAGTGCCTGCACTTCTGGCGCTAATCCGTAATGTTTTGTCCTGTTGATGGCGAGCTTTTCCAAGAAGGAGGGGAGGGATTTTTTTTTTCAAATTACAAGTTTGCTAAAACAAAATGCATGAAAAGACAAGTATTTTTTTCTTTTTGAATCCTAAGTACCTGCAAAAGAAAAAAATGCGCGGATAAGATAATTGAAAACAAGTTGAAAGTGAAGAAAAAATTGCAAATGTTGCCAAGTCCCCGGCAACGGCGCCAAAATGTTGAAGCGATTTTACACGGTTTAAAAAGTTGTTTTTACCACTTCGTTGTTGTTCCAGGCAAACCCGCAATCAAACAAATAATATTATAACATACAAGCATGTTGTAAAAAATATGAGTTGTATAGTGCAAGTAGAGGTTCGTATCCGCAGGGACTAAGCAAACTCGCTCTTTTTGTTCTTCTTAAAAACTTGATTCAAATTTTAAATCTATTGTGATGAAAGAAAATTTATAAAAGAATGCGATCTACGGTGAAAACACTTCTTAGAACTTAGAGTAAGCAAATGATGGTATGAGTGCAACTAAGTTGGAAGTGGCGGTTGATTCGCAATTTAATATGGGAAGATGAGATTTACTTGGAAGCTTTCAAGAGAGAATGATGAAATATAAAACTTGCATTGCATATATAGAGTTGACATAGCTTACACAATAAAAGTTGTTCTTGCAAATTCAACTTAAACAAATTAACTAAGGTAGAAAAAATACAAGCGACAAATAAGATGGGAAAGAAATGCTTCTCTATTTGATTCCGGAGTGAAGACGATGATGATGACAGAGATGGGAGTGTGCAGGGAGATGCGTGGGCTGCTCGCACACACAAGAAAGGAGCCGGGGAAGATGGTGGTGGAGAGGAGCTTCGACGAGAGAGAGAGACTCGGCTGCCTTGGGCGAGAGCTTCCTGAGAGAGGGAGAGAAGTTGGAGTTGTGAGGGAATGGTAGGAATAAGAAGTGCCTTCCATTTGCATGGGAGGGGGTCATTTTATAGATGTTGTAGGTGGCTCCCCTTCTCACCTGCACATAAAGACAACAAGCATTGCCAATGCATATGATTTAATATTTGCATGGAAAAAAGGTGCATGGGAAAAAGGTGCATGGGGAACATGGGTTTTAAATACTTCTTGAGCCATGTGTTGTATGAGAAAGGGAGAGGGAATAAAGAATCTGAATTTTGTACAATGTTTCCTCTTCATTTCATGCCAACAAATTGTGTATAGCCAAATTGGATTTAATGATCATGCAATTTGTTAGGATAAAGTATTTCAATGAGTAACTGAATTTGATGATGAAGAGAGATTTGGGCATTAATTTATTTTTAGAGGTGATTTTCTTGTTGTATTTGCAGAATCAATAATATCTGGATTAAGTGACATTTGAGGTGTATGTATCAGATATTCATGGAATTCTTTATGTATTTTGTATACTATTATACCAGTATAATATGTACTCATCACGTAGGATCATGGCCCCCCTCCACCCTTCGATCCGAAGCCTGATCTAAGCCTAATAGTACAACATCGAAGCGGTATAGGTCCATCTGGATCGTTCATCCTTAAGTGGTGCGCATCCAGTCGTCCATTAACACTCAACTAAGGGGTAAATTACCAAGACCTTCCTCCGTGCTTTTTATATTTGTCTTTAGTGTATAAAGTATTGTTTGTAGTGTATAATTTTATGTACATTTTGTAATAGTGGCCCAAATTATTCATCGAATTGCATATATGTCTATGCCACGTCAACTCACATGGCCCCCATGTAAGCTAGGGAATTTCGCATGCATACCCCATTAGACCTCTTTATTTGTATTTAGTCCCAAAAATTGTAAGTGCAGTGCATTTTTTTGAGGAAATTTTGTATAAATGACCAATGATTTTGTATATTTGCATATATAACCCTCTCAGGTGGGTAAATATTTAGATTTCGTGCAAAAATTAGACAAATTCCCTCAATTTTGTATTGAGGGTTCTGAAATGAATAGAAATATATGTTAATTTAGATTTGTCCCAGCTAGTAAATGCATTGTATCTTCTTGGGATTTTTGTGAAAAATAGGTCCTATTCGATTTTATTTTGCAAAACGTATGTGGAATGCCTTGAATTAAGTATTTAAATATCATAATTTTTAATTTTGATTTTAAGGAATTCGATTATTTATTAAAATTTGAATAGTGTATTTGTTGTCACTGTTTATATTCAAATGCCTTGAAAATTTATAAAAAAATATATGCCATCTATTATATCCTATATTAACTCCATACCAAAAATCCCTGAAACTATAAAAATTAAAAAAAGATTAAATCCTTTATAAAAATCTAAAAAATTACAAAAATTTCCAAAAATATCGTTTTCTATTTTATATTTTTCTCTATAGATTTATCTATATATTAAAATGATTTGAAGAATTTTGGACTTCATTTTATATTTTTAGTCTTCAACTGAATTTGTGTAATTTAATTAATCCTTGAATTAGTTTATTTTTTATTTTAGGTATACTTAAAATTTAACAAAAATTCCTGAAAAATCATAAAAAATTATAACATTATGTAAGATCCTAAAATATTTCGTTTTTTTGTATTTTGTTAATTTCTATTGGTATTTATAATTACTTTATTCTATATTGTATGTATAACCTTATATATTCCCATATATATACGTAGTAAAAAAGTGTAAATCAATAAAAAAAAATATATATTACTATTAATATCTAAATATACACATATACATACACACGTACAAAAATCTATATTTATGTAAATGTGTGAATACCTTATATGTACATTTGCACTTATTTGTGTGTGTATAAACACATGCACACATATATTTATGTACGTATATATTTATTAATTTTATATATAGATTAAATATAACTATACATTTAGTATTAATTTCATATAAATATTAAATAATAAATAAACCCACATAACATGTACATAATATACATTGATTAGAAAAAGTCATAGGCTATCTCATTTTGCTCTTTGTGCTTCGACCTCTACATACTTACATTCATCTTGGGTTCTAGAGAATAATAAATGTTAACTCCACATTTTTTCTATTCATTTATTAATTGATATCGTGGGTTAATTGTTGATTGACTTGGATTTTTTGAGAGGTTAATGCATCGACTGTGGTCTCGTCTTGTGAAATAATGCGACCCTAGAGAAATCCTCTTCATCAAATGGCAGCATTGCTAGGGAGAAATGTGTGTAGGCTATTTTGTATACATCCATTTATTCATTTATTAATTGATTGATTCAATTATTGATTCATTTATTTGTGCATATTTTTTTTGATTCATTTATTTGTTGCAGTTTACTTGTATATACCCCATTGTATATATTTTGATACATTATTTGATCATCTGTGCTAATATACCTCTCTTGTTGTATTTATTGTGAGGGTCCGCTACGTGAGGATGACTTCTTAGGAGGTTAAGGCATCCAAGCTTTATAAAGACTAGTCTTCAGGATTTGACCATTTGGAGAGGCAACAAATGTGGCAAGGAGAGGCTACTTGACACAAATTTAGATTATTTATTTAATAATGAGATAGAGATTTATTCATTCATTTGTAATAATTAAATACTTGGACACTACTCTATACAACGAGGTCCAGTGCTTTGGTGTCTGTTCACCTGGGGGCGTCATCGTAGTTTTCTCGTGTTTTCACCGCCTTCTTTTACGTTGTTTTCTGATGTTTTGAGTTTTCTGCCTCATTTTTTGAGTTTTCACCTGTGCATATGTCCTTAACTTGTAGGTTGCTTTAATCGATAATTAGGTCCACATCCCTAATAATAATTGCATACTCCTATAGTCTCTTACGATTGGACCTAGTCAAACATATAAATGTTTGTTTAGATTTTAGCCCACTCGTCGAGAGAGACATCATACAATGCTTGCAGGTCTTGTTGTGGCGGGAAATGATATGTCTCCAAGATTGAACTCTTGGGTTTGTCTCTGAATAATTAACATATATTTCTTCATGTCTAATAACAACTACTATTTAGGGTGATTTTGTCGAATGCGCACAACCATGTAGATATGTTTAAAAATTATGTTTTGCATACCACATGGAGAGAGTCGGGAAGCAATATAAGTCCTCTAACTCTACATGCACCATTAGATTCAATAGAGAGATTTCCATCATCAAATCGACTTGCACAACTTTTTTCACTATCTCCCTCTGATTTTGATCACCTAAGACTTAAATGAAAATCTACAAAATCGTTAGGAGCTTGTATGCAAAATACGTAAGAAAAGTGAAAATGAAAAACTAAAACAATGGTATTGCTAAATAAACTCTTATCTTAAGTAAAATCTATCATGGACTTCATTACCTTGGGGTTCATAAAGCACTCATTGTTTTCAGGTACCTTAGGAGGGGACCAAAACCTCTCCCATGAGCGAGGAATGATCCACGAAGGATTAGAGCCAAAAACCTGGTCTATAACAACCTTGTGTATCACATGGATTTCTGATGTACTGACGCTTCTATCATATGAGACCGAGTAGGGCCTTGTCAACGATGGTGTTCCGGCCTTGTGTAGAACATCGACTTGGTCTAGGTACTGAGCTTAGGCCATGCCTTTACGATGGTATTTGTCTCATCGGTTTACGTCCAAGTAGGTCCTTGCACGCTTACGGGTATTTCCATTGCGAACGAGGTTCGAAGTATTGGCTTCACCTATTAGCTTCTCCCTTTATTTCTTTGGTGGAGTAGGGAACGAAGAAGGGTTACAAGGACCTCAAAAAGTGCAGACTATAGGTTACAAAGGAGGAGGACAAGTATGGGATACTTTTCTAGTAGTAATTTATCTTCTATAGGGTTAGCAAGCTAAGGACTTTTTACAAGATATGCTTGAAATAAAAACGCTAAAAATGAAAGATAATAAATAGTCAACCCTTTACAGCTTCACATGACATTGAGTTGGTGAACCAAATTTTCTATTGCATTTGTATGTATCAATATTACGGTTCAAAGATCAAGTCCTATGCACCTGCGCAAATTTTTTCATTTGTGTCTTCTCTTTGACCCCCATGCTCATTTCGAACCTTTCTACTATTTTGCACTCCCTTTTATTCCTTGTTGACCACCGTATCTTATTTCTTGCATTGATCTTCTCTTGCTCCACCATGTCGATCCATGGATGGTTTAGTCGGGACGCCGCTGACACATACATCGATTCCATGGACTTGACATAGTCAATAATTCGAGATGATTCCTGTGTACCCAGTTCGGATCTTGCGAACTAATCTCCATACTCCTCATTTTCTATCTACCTCCCTTTATCACGATTAATAGGGACCGCTCTTGTCCCGCTACAGACCGTTCCTAATGGAGGTTGATTTCAATCTACATATTTTTCTCCATTCACAACCATCTGGAATTGATCTTAATCTCAAACTCATGTCGATAGCTAGAATTCAATTTCAAGTGATCTGATTGGGATTTTCTCGTATTGCAGATAGAAGCTAACCCTGGTCTGGATCCATTTCTAGAAATCATTTCTTCAAACTTAGATCGAGAGATAGCTCCTCAAGGGAAGGGTAATGAGAAATAGTCGCCCCAACTAGAGCAGAATCAGATGCCTGATCAGAACCAGATGAATGCTCAGTTGTTGGCTTCTATCCAAGCCACAATGTAGCAACTGACTAAGCAGGCACTAGCCCATACTGCATTTCAGGATATGTTGAATGCCATAATGAATAGACCAACAGGAGTAGGAGGAGATGGAGAAATACCCCTGTGATGATCCATACCAAGAAGAGGGGGTAGGGAATGCAAACCCTAAACCCACACTGAAACATACATATAACCCTGGAGATAGTTAGATGGTAAAATGGATCCATCCCATCGATCCATGCTCACTTCGAGCTCAAGCCCTAGTTCCTTATGATCCTCCTCCCATTTCATGAGAAAACCAACAAGGAGCCATACATTCACCTACAATAGTTCTCTCGCATCTGTAGGATGACCCACTACCCTAACATCCTATTAGGTGTAGTGAAGATGACTACATTACCCTTCATCTTACAAGACATGGCCCTCTATTGGGTCAATCATTCAGGAAAGGTCGTGACGACCTGGGAGGAACTCAAATCGACATTCGTTTACAAGTTTTAGCCTCTCGATCATCATAACCAGATGCAATTCGGGATTAGCAACTTCTGACAGGCTACCCACGAGTCCATTCATGAAGCCTAGGAGGGATTTACAAACCTGAAGGAGAAGTGCCCCACCATGAGATACCGAGGACAAGTTTAGTACATCACTGTTTTGTGGACTTAAATATAGAGAACCAGATACTAGTGGATGTTGCATGCGGAGGATCCCATTTTAATAAGGATGAAAACATGGTATGGAAAATTTTCGATGAAATGGTCGAGGGAGAGGCTCCCCTATATTCATTACGTGTGAACCAGATATAGCCTCAGGTCCTCCACAAGCCAATTTACATGGAAACATCCTGAGAGGCAGAGAAAGATGAGATCTCCAACCTTAGTATCATTTGGGGTATCTTTATAAGGTTGATATTATCGAGAAGCGGTCACAAGATCTTTAGAAGCTCGTTGTGATCAGACAAAGGATGTAGAATTTAGATATGTTGGAACAAATCAACAAGCGATTGGAGCTGCTGATGAGCACCATTAGTTTGTTTCAATAGATGACACCATCATTAGAGACTCTTGTTGAGAAGAAGGATAAGCCATCACCGCCACAACAACCTCAATCGAGTCCGCATTAGCCAACGATCTAGCATGTATACTACGTGCAAGCGCTCGAGCAGTCCCAACCATAGCAATTGATGGTGGTCTACCATCCAGACTATCTCCTTTCTTCTGATCCAACAATTCCACCTATGTCATTGAACCAATAAGTCAATGGTGAATGGAGTAATGATGTGCAACTGACCTGTACTATAGGACATCCCCAGGGCCATCCTCCAGCCAACAAGCCTTACCACAAACCTTAGTGTGGTCATTTTGCACCGTCCTTTCAACCTCAGCCTCAATACTAGCATCACCCGTATCTGTAGTACCAAGGAAACTAGAGATAATCTCACTAGTATTCACAGCCGCAGTACCGTATTCCACAACTGTATCATCAGTGCGCGGTTGGACAATAGTAGTATCTCCCTCCTCCGTATCAACATTATCAACTTCCTCTTCCATCTGCATCCCAAACCTCAACCTCCCAACCATAAGCTTCATCATGGTCTGGACACTGAAGGATATGGGGAAATACTTAAGCACATAACGTAAGCGTGAGGATCGCATCGAATGCGATTGGGAGTGACTAGTTGCATTAGTTTCATCGAGTAGAGGAATTTAAAAATTTTAATCAAATGAAATCACATGATCCAAGAACACTTCTCAAATTATTTCATATAAACCACAAACAAGTATTATGTCTACCTTTTGAAGCATGGTAACGATCGAGTCTCTAAACGAAGAGACCTCTTGTCTCAAGGCTGATCCAATGGAGGAGATGCTTACGAGTGCGTTGTTGAAACTCGTACTTCTCGCAATCCATGATGATGATACAAGCAGTGAGTCTCATGACCTCGTCACATGAAATCCGATGTCTTCTTCATGAGCAAGGCACACCAAAGGAGATGGAGATCCATGAGCAAACAATCCGGCAACATAACGACGATGCTGCCGTGATGGCGACTCTCTCAAGGGCTCCATGGTGAATGGCCACAATGAGAGAGAGGGCGTGTAGAGAATGAAAGAGAGATAGCATATGTTGCTGTTATATTGTTGTTGTAACTTGAAGAGCAAGGGTGCCTCTTCTTATATAGTATTTTGGAATCCACGGTTCTTAATCCGTGGACAACATAAAATAAATGGATGAGATTGATTTGTGTTTCTTTCAATGTCCACGATCTTTTTGTTAAAGCACAATAACAATTAATTTAATTAAATTAACTATACTGAATGATCAATATAAATTAACTTCAAATGAAATAAATTAACCATGGAGATAATTGGGAAGAAAATTACCCTCATCCCTAAAAAGGAGGGAACAACCACCCATCCCTTTGAGGACTTTGTGGCCATCCGCCACATTTTAATGGATGGAGGTAATCTTTTTCTTATTTATGAGATTACATTATCTCATGACTCCAATATTATCTTCACAAAAATAATTCTCAATTATCTTGTGAACATTGCAATCTTGCCATTTGAAATTTGTGAATCACATTCACAACCCAAAATAAAATGTAAATTATATTTTCAATTAATTATCTAATGTGAATCCAATTCACATCAATAATTAATCAACAAATATAAATTACAATAGGCTCTCTCTTACATATTATAAATCATATTTACAATATATGATTGATATGGGTAGTTATATCCACGCTATTCATATCCATGATAATTAAGTCACAGTTAATCATCACGTATCTCTATTCGTACGTGCCCAAATAATATGAATCACGTTCACATCTTTGACAATAATCACATTTAGTTATCTCAACTAACTCCCCTTATAATATGAATCCAATTCATTTTATTCAAGATAATTAAATCACATTTAATTATAATTTTTCTCAATTATCATACACATATATAAAAACAATGAAATTATCCTTGTACTCCTTCAAGAATAATGAACTTTCCATGAAGATACTTGGATATAAGGACAAGGCGATTCTATTGTTCCACGTATAGTGACTTGGATAGTGAGATCAAATCTCAAATCCAGATCTCAGGGACCTCACATAGATGCTTTATTTAAATTAAGGTCGCAAATCGAATCTTCTCATTGCATCTAAAATCAGATTCACATCTATATCCAACATTTGGATCAAGATCAGATCACTTCTCTACTGAGAGGAGTCACTAAAATCCTGATCCATTTCATTACTCCCTAAGAAAGGAAGCGTCGTGGTTATACAATCATTTATCATCACATCACCCTCATGTACTCCTAATACATGTACATATTGCATATTAGAAGACCCAGAATAAACCCGAAGTTTTTGATCTATTTAGACTGTCCTTTAGGGATTTATCATTAAGTTTCTCATCTGGCTATTGGGAGTTTGTATTGATCATATACTTTCCAAAGCATATATTATATCCAGGTATTGATCACATACTTTCCAAAATCATATATCAAACCTACAAATTTAGTCAAGCTTCCAAAGTGAGACAACTGTGCACGGAATTTGATCCTTCCCAATATCTCATGAGTAAGCTCATGACTTCCGGTTCAGTAATGAACATGTATGATCAATTTGAGAGACAGCATTACCCATTTGCCCTTGCATGTACATCAGCATGCCTATGTATAGACCTTGGTTAGGTCATCAACCTGTTGGTCTACCAAATGTACATACTCAAACATATAGGAACACATATATCTCCGATCATAGGATGTGTGCCTATATTGCGATGGCATACGGCATGGGTCTTTGGTTATCTCAATCTCATTAAGTCAACTCTTTGACTTAACTTATATAACACCTCCGAAACTCTATTCCTATGCAGAGGACTTGCATCAAGAGGTCGGTTAGATATCATCCTCTATAGAAAGGATTGTCATCTCCTTCTCAGGATGGATATCCACTCTTAAAAATTATTTAGTGGTGCTTGATGAGTCCTCAATGTCACTCTTTAGATATTCATCCAATCACCAGCTGCTATGATTCAACAATTGTATCAACAGTTGTTTGATCATTAAGATGGCCATGGTACATAACCCTAATTGTACTAGGGGACCAATTATGCAAATTAGTTATTCTTCATTTCAAATCAAGAAATTCTATTTTCAATAACATTTATTGCATAATGGCTCCCTGTGGGATCGCATGTCCAACAATCTCACACTAGCCCAAAGATCCATTAATGGTCTAATATTTAAACCCACACTCATGTGACAATCATAGGCTATTTTAAAAAATAGCTAGGTAAGCAGATCACTCTGTTCCTTGAGAGACTATACACAGTCTTTTTACAACTCTTTCATATCTCCAAGTAACAGTGTTCACATCCAATGCGGATGTTGCATCTCTTGCAACTAGTACTCCATATTGTTAGTTATAGTGTCCTTGATACTACAGGTCAATAATTACTATAATGAGTATGTATTTTTCATTATCCTTATCTGAATACCCTTATTCATGGATATCTCTATCTCTCAAGGTATCCATGGTTAAGACCTTTTAGATATACAGTCTTAATTTCTTGAAGAGAAGACCTTGAGATCACTATATCTAAAGTCTTGTCATCTTTGAGGATATTGTTATTACTACAATCAAGTGTTTTATTTCCATAGTAGGATTAGTAACAGTTTACTACTCCCACTGCATGACAGACATCTGGCTTTTGTGCACATCTTGCATACACCTAGCTTCTTGTAACTAATACACATGGGCAAGTTATTTTAGCATTTACTTCCTCAACTCTTTGAGGTGTTATCCCTTCAGATAGGTCAGTATGATATCCTAAGCGAAGGAAGCCTTTATTGGTATTTTTCCCAAAAATGGAACTTGTCCAAATCATAATTTATGGTATGGAAGCCTTTTAACTCAAGGTAGGGAACAACCAGATCATAAAACGCTTATTATCATTCTTATATCATTCCAGATGCTTAGGATTTCATCTATATTTTAGTACAATGAATATAATGTCACTCCCTCTAAGCTTCATATGGTTCATCAAGTAACTATCTGAAATCATAACAATTATGTTTTCATCAGGTCTAATTCTCCAATTACAAGAATCCTATTTGAGTCCGTAGATGGAGTTCCTTAGCTTGCACACCTTGTATTTTTCAATAATGAAGCCATGGGGATTTTTCATATGAATATTCTCATTGAGGTATTCATTGAGGAATGCAATCTTGACTTCTATCTTACAGATGTCATAGTCAAATTGTGCAGCTACAGTTAGAAATATTATGATGGGTTTAGGCATGATTACTAGAAAGCAAGTCTCATCGCAAGCGATGTCTCCTTTCTGTGTATAGGTCATGTCTACGTGTTGTGCTTTGAAGGTCTCTACCTTCTCATAAGGTTCCCTCTTTCTATTGAAAATCCATTTACATCTGGGTGGATCCTCCAGGGTCCATACACAACATGTGTGCATGAAGTCTACTATAGCCTTTATTATTATCATCAATCTTTCCATGTCATGATCTACAAAAGCTTCGCCATATGAAGTTCGATCATTATTAGATCTCTTTATCACATGTAATCCATGTCCTCTGGAAGCCTCATTATCTTTCCACCCTCAAACTGATTTGACGAGGTATGGGAGTTTCATCCTTAATTAACCTCTTAGTTCATGATTCAAGGAGCCTTATTATCCTTTTAAGATTCAATGAGTCCCTTTAATTCATTCTTATCTTGATTCTCAAGAAAGAAATCCTCTTATAATCATATTCTTAAAAATGAAATCTTTTAAGAATCTCAAGGTAATAAGGTAGGTATCAAACACCATTCTTTATTTTCCCAACGAATTAGCACTCCCACGTGCAAGATTTCATCTTTCTTGCATCCATGTTATATCACGGACCCAAAAACCCTAATATCCTCCAGTGTCTGATACTAAGCTTGGTTATAAACCATAACTCACGAAGGGTTTTGAGTTTATATTTGCATGGAATCTTATCAATGATATATACTTAAGTCTCTACTAGTTATGTAGCAATAAACTAGGAGGTAATTATGCTAAGTGTCATCATTGATTAGATCATGTCTAGTAGATGGCAGATCACTATCAAATTATTTTCGTCCTCCTATTGATCTTTTTAAGGTCTAAATTTCTAGTACTAGAAATATTAATGAACCATTCATTAAAATTCTAATTTGCTAGAGTCCTCTAGATGTTGGAATACTAACTAAAATATATCCATCATAACTTTTTATGATAGTTCTATTCCAGAATGTACATCCATTTCCTACAAGTTTAGAAATAAATAATGAATTTATTCTAATATCTAGGTCATAAAGACATACTCTAAGATTGATGACTCTCCCACTAAAAATATGTAGTCTTTCTATCCAATGGAGATTGTTGCAACAATTGCATCAACACCCATGTGGATGACTATTAAACCTTATGATCATATTTCTAGTCTTCTAAAACACATACAACCAATTGCAAGTATCATTAGATGAAGGAGATATAATTATAAGATTTCTAATCTTTTCTAATAAGTAAATAAATTTCGATGATTATATGTAGATGTCAAATATCCCGATGCACTATCTGGGTCCTTCTCTAAGGGTCTTAGATAGTCTAGATAGTCATACGATCAATAAATCATCTTGTTCCTGTATTATCATTCATCCAACTCTTTAGATGTCATATGTATGGAAGTAATAGAAGTACAATCAACTCTTTGACTCTCCTTCTTACATGGGCCAGACGCATGCCTCCACTACGCTTCCTTAACACTTAAACAACCATTGCTTAAAATAAAGGATCTCCTAAATTTAACATGTCCTCAAGGGACTTCAATATAAGAGTATTTCGACATTTATACTTGCTTAATCCTATTCTGCCAATCCTCATTATTGGATAGTAGGTATAATTAATTTAATTACATTAAATTAATCATCAATCCAATTATCAATGAACAAACTTGATTATTACTTGAATAGTAGGTATAATCTCAATGTATGTATTATTCGAATTTTAATACTTAGAAACATACACTTTGATTTCTCCGGCATTATCGAGTCCCTACCCGTTGTCATGGCCAGTACCGACGGGAGTGGGACGGACCACATCCGGTGCAACCCGCAACCCCAATGCTCCCCGACTAGTCACCATATCTACCTCATGAAAGGATAATGCCAGATAGATCATTATGTACTTTGAGATGCTCATCGACATTTCAATCGAAATTATACCATATAATATTCATCAAAACCATTTTGATAATATTATAAGGAGATTTGCTAAACAAATCCCCAATCCTATTCATGCAAGAGGGTTTTGCATGTAAAAGTTATCCTACTACTATTGTTGGATAAACTAGAGTTTTGCATGAAAACAATGTTTGTTGATGATTTCATATAAACTGATTATGATCAAGATCAACTATCTTATCATCTTGGTTAGAGGAATGCCATTCAATGAAATAATTATCTCTTTAAATATTTCAGAGATATTTATCAATAATCATTTCAGAAAAAAATAACAATTAATTTTCATCAATTTATTTGAGTGACTATCACATGATTCATGATAAAAAATGTCAATTTTCAGCAGTGACCCCTTCTTGTATCTTGTAGTTTTTTTTTGAAGAGGCTAGGGTTGCCCTCTTTATATGCTAGTTTGGAAGTCCATGGATCACAATCCATGGCATATAAAAAATCAATGGTTAGATTGATATGTATACTAAATCAATGGCCATGATCATTGTTGTTCAAAAACAACAACATATTAATATATTTTAAATTAAATATATGTTGCATTATCATCAACATAATTTAATTCAATAAATTAATCAATAAACACAAGATAATGAGATATTAATAAAAATAGGATAATAATCTTCCAAAATCATGGGGCGTCACCCATGACCAAGTCATGGGTGACACCACCTCATGATTTGTTGGATTATCTCCTCCTTTTAATTCATATCATTATCTCTTATTTATCTTGAAACATTATCCACTAAATTAATTCCAAATTAATTAGTGTATATCTATTGCAAAATTATCCACTAAATTAATTTGCGAATTAATTTGTAAATATTTCAATCATGCCATTGAAAATATGTGAATCATATTCACAGACCAAACTAAATCGTAAATTATATTTCTAATTAATTGCTTAATGTGAATCCAATTCACATTAACAATTAACAAATGCTATTTGCAAAGGCTCTCTCTCTCTCTAATATATTACAAATCATATTAATAATATATACACAGATATTATGGATAGCACTATCCACAAACTATATTCCTTGATAACTAAATCCCATTTAATTATCTTGGATAATCATTCTCATAATATGAATCCCATTCATATTATTCTTGATAATTAAATCTCATTTAATTTTCAACATCTTGTTACTTGGATACATAATTCATCAAATGAATTCTTCTTGAACTCTTTCAAGAATACCGTGCTTTCTTCGCAGATACTTGGAGATAAGGACATGGCGATTGTATTGTTCCACGTATATTGACTTGGATGTTGAGATCTTATCTCAAATCCGGATCTTACGTACCTCCCATAGATGCTTGATTAAATCAAGACCGCAATTCTAATCTTCTCATTGCATCTGAATCTCATTCAGACCAATGTCCAACAATTGGACCAAGATCAGATTGCTTCTCTACTGAGATGAGTCACTAAAATCCAGACATGTTTCATCACTCCCGCGGAATGTAAGCGTCATGGTTATACAATCATTTATGATCACATCACCCTCAGGTATTACCAATACATGTACATCGTGCATACTGGAAGACGTATGATCAACCTGAAGCTGTAGATCAATTTACACTGTCTTATTCAGGGTTTGATCATCAAGTTTCTCAATCTTGGTCATTGGGTATCGATATTGATCATATGCTTTCCCAAAGGATATATCATACCTTCAAATTCATGTCATGCATCCAAAGCACGACGAACATGCATGGAATTTGATCGGTCTCAATACCTCATGAGTGAGCTCATGTCTTCCGGTTCATAAGTGAACCTGTATGATCCCTTTGAGAGATCGTATTACTCATATGCCCTTACATGCACACCAGCGCACTGGTGTATAGACCTTGGTTAGGTAATCAACCTATTGGTCTGTCCAATGTACACACTCAGACATAGAGTAACACTTCTATCTCTGGTCAAAGGATGTGTGCCTATGCTGTGACAGCATTCAACATAGGACTTAGGTTATCTCGACCTCGTTAAGTCAAACCTTTGACTTAACTAATCTGACACCTCCGAATCACCATTCCCATGCAGAGGACCTGCATCAAGAGGCCGGTTAGATATTAGCCTATGTGAGAAAGGATTGCCATCTCCTACTCAGGTTGGAGATCATCTCTTAATAATCATTTGACGATGCTTGATGAGTCCTCGATCTAACTCTTTAGATATTCATCCAAACACCGGCCTCTATGATTTATTTAATGAATCAACAACTACATGATCATCAAGATGGCCATGGTACATAACCCAAATTGTACAGAGGGACCTTATAGAGCATTCATTCATTTAATTTCTGAAAGGGAGTGAAACACCAATATCTTTTATTGATAAACATATATATTACACTAACATTTATTTTGAGAATGGTTTGCCGGGGGCTCACATGTCCAACAGATATTATACTGGTTATGATTGAGTGATTTTAGTGGATTATTGAAGGTTATCTAAAATAACATAATTTGCATAATATACTTCTTTGATTAAGGTTATTAACGTTTTCAATCAAGGTTGTCTTTCCTTTTAAACTCTGAAATCACATTCCCTTATTAAACCTTCAAAGCAAGAGACATATATCTTGCAAGATATCTGATCTACTCTTTACCTTTGCTACATCCCAATAATAAGAAAATTGCATCTCGGATAAAAAGAAGTCAGAGCTCATTCCACCTTGCAAGACAAACTTGACTTTCCCAATTCGATCTTCAACACCCGGGGCCACTGAAGAATATGCGATTCATCATCTCAGTATACTGATCTTAGCAAAATCCCAGAGTAAAATATCAAATTAATTTTCATAAAATCAATAAATTAATAAAATGATTGTTTTACATAAAATACACTAATTATTATTTATTATATTGTATATAATAAGTTAATAATAAAAATCCATAAAATAGAGGAGTGTTTCACCTATAAATAGTCCACAACTTCATGTATTTTTAATAATTCATTTCAACTCCTTTATAGCTAATTATTTATGTATTTATATATAAAATATATATAAATAAAAAATATATGATAAATTTCACCTCAAATAAATACTCCGAGATCCCGAAAAGGAAAAGCCATATAGTCCAACTTCCCGGCCAAGTTCCTGCTCCATTTGAACTCCAAATTCACCAAACGCACTTTTAAAGTTTAAGTTAGAAAATTATTTATTTAATGAAAGTAAATTATTAAAATCGGTGCTCCTTTGCAAAATATGTGTTGTGGGACCTAGATGTATATTGTATCTTATGTAAATATTCATTCTTTCGTCATTTTTTTATTTTATTTTTCTTATTAATTTAAAATTAAAAAAATCATTGTTGTGTTGTATTTTATTCTCAATATTTTATTTTGTTTTTATGTTGTAAATATCTTTTATTAAAATACAAAAAAATTAAAATTAGAAAAGGTAAAAAACAGGTACATATTGTTGTCTTGTTTTTTAATTCTCCACTCTTTTTCTTCTCTTTATTTTATTGTATTTTAGTAACCTACTTTATTTTATTTTCTTTTATTTATTTAATTTTCATTCTCTACACTAACTTCCATAATCTTTCATTAACAATCAAGTCTCCATCTAACCTCCCGTTCAACTCCACCATTTCATCCAACTTCCCATTCAACTCCACCATTCCACCATCTTTTCAAACCTCCATTTCATCTCTTTGTATACACCTCATGTCCTCATATTTTCCTTTGAACCACCTTTATGAGATAGAGAATCGAGAGCTCCGACCACCCATCTTGGTGACAACGTCGGTGAGATCCGTTGTTATTTCGCCGAATATTGCAGCCGCCTTCGTATGCTGCTCGAGCTCATCGCTCGTCGACGATTCGAGCGAAGATCGTATTTTGCGTGAACACACCATAGGTGATCGCTTCCATCATAGGTAATTTTATTTTCATATTTGTCATCATATTTATTTTTGCATTTTTTATGACATCACATTATCACCACTACACCTTCATTTGTCTACCTCACCTCCGTTATCTTCATCAAATCATACCATCACCACACCATTGCATATTTGCATTTTTTATTATATGTTTAAGAAAAAACCAAGAAAATAAAAAAATAGTTGCAGCAATAATGCCCCCCTTCCTCCACCTCCGGCCACCGCCACCACTGCCAATCAGCAACCACATCCAGCCGGCCGTTTCCTTCGAGCGCTGTCGCCTGCTGGCTGGCACTCCTCCGCATGTAGAATCTACCCCCCCACCCCCACCCCCCCTCCCCCCGCCAGTGACTGCGCGCTCCCAAGAAGCTCCAGCCGCCCGCACACCTGCAACATTGGCAGCCGCACCCAGCCCTGTTATCCTTTCCACCGCAGCAGCTGCGACTGCAATACTTGCATCACCGCCGCCAACCTACAGGTCTACCCTATAGGCCCACTCCTCCAGCCACCAACCTGAGCAGTGCTTCCATGCATGACCACCGTGCCAACCACCAAGCCCTCTATTGTAGCTCCAATTTTCCACTTGTGCCCAAGCACGCCGTCGCCCGTAGGACCTCTTTATCATGACCACCTTCTCCGCCTAGCTGCGTGTCCTCACCACCCACGCAACGGCGGCCACCTCCCACCTTGAGACCTAGCCGCCTACATGAACCATAAGTGAGGTCTTCTTTTTTATTTTTAATGTAAAAATTACATATGTTTCCCTCATAGTTTTGTTATTCCAAAAGCACCTATGTGCATAGTTTAAATTGTAAGTGTTTATATTTTGCTTTGCACGTACACCCCTATGTGGGCATATTAATTTAACACCACTTTTGTGTCATTTATTTAATGAAAAAGTCATGTTATTAAGCAATTAATTCTCTATTATATGACTATTTATTTATATTTTTGTAACTTCTGGGTAATTATTTAAAATTATTTTCCTAAAAATTGTATATTTTACCCACTTTGATCTCTTAAATTCATATCTAACTCAAGATAGTCCAGATATTCCAAAAATATCATAAAAAATGTTTTGAAATGTACTTCAATTACTTTCCAAATTTCATCTTAAATGGAGTTGTCTTGTGCCTTAAATAAATTGTACAGTGATTTTGGTAATTGATTTTTAATTAAATCGACACACATTATTTTTGCAAAATTCCAATATTTTTTAATTGCTCATATAAGTACCTATTTTGGATAATTTGCTACCTCTATTATTTTATAATATGGCTATATTAGGAATTAATTACTTACTGTCACTCTATTCTCATTAAAAAAATCATAGAAAAATAATATGTTGTTTTAAAGTTTCAAAAATATTATTGTAACCTCATTGCATCATGTTTTAGTTGCTGTAAAATTTTTATAACTTTTGCATTTTGTTTGTGTAAAAAATTGTTTAAAAACTCATAAAAAGTGAGCATTTTTCATTGTTGCATTTTTAACTCCTAAAATTCCAAAAATTGTAATTTGTATTCATCATCGGATTAGATTTTTAGGAAAAATATAATTTTGCTAAATTGGACTTATTTACTATTAAAAGTAAATTTTCTAAGTTCTGTGTTTCCTTATTAACATAATTGACCCGCATATTGCATTCAGATTTCTTTTTGCATTAAAAAAAATAAAAAATACCACATTGGAAACCTAGACCTATGTTTTTGAATTAACCCGAAGTTGTTCCTTTACCTCCCGGTGTTCAATCTCGGACTTGCCCGGGACATAAATCTATGCTAAGTCATCTTCACCAAGTTATTTGATTCGGTTCTTCATGATTCACTAAGTACCCATATTACAACGAGTACAAATTATATCATGTATTTAGCGACTCGTCAGATGGCACCATTGCCAGGGAGGCAAACTGCTTGGGGATTAATTTGAAAAATTAGATTTAGATTTTCTCTTACTCAGGTAGTTTGACCCCCGAGACACCTTCTATTTATACCATTTTTTTCAATTAATTCTCTACCAATTTTTGTATATATTTTTTTATATCTCTCAAATATAAAATTTGATTTCTTTGAGAGGGATCGATGGACTTGGAATGCATCAGAGGTTGACGGACACAATGCGCGCTAACTGTTGAAGAGCTAATTTCTTTTATTTTCGAGAGCATTTTTTAAAAATTTTGAAAATTTTCTGTTGTAATAATATAGGTAATTCACTCTTTACATTGGTTCTTGTTTGAGAGCTTGCATCTGTAAAAAGACTTGGACTTTATTTTGTGGTGTGTCGAGACCTATTTCACTCTCCGGTGAGGGTGGGGTTCGACTTTAGTAGTGGGATTAAGGATAGGCACACAATAATATAAAATCAAAGTTGTTTGAGCCCATCATAGTTTAGGCCACACATATCTTAGAAGATCCACATATCTGATGATAATCATAATGAGATACACCTAGATACGTACTTCTCATCTCAAATTAACTAAATTCTTCCCCTCTAATAGTATATTGTTTAGGTGTGATTTTCTTGATCTACATGCATTTAGTGTAAATTTAAAAATTCAATTTTACATAACGCATGGAGAGTGTTGGAAGCCGTTGTATGTATACCTTCTTCTGGACATGCATCATTATTTCACATTTGCATTCTGATTTCCGATTCCTCTCTTGTTTTACAACTTAAGATTAAAACGGAAATTGGGACTAAATGGTAGATGTGTTTCTGTGTTCAGATTAAATTTCAAGTGACAACCTAACTCTAAAATTTTGACTGAATTAAGCAGGTCGATTAAACAAAATTGGAATAAAAATAACCTTGTTAATGGGTGCATAAAGCCCTCATTGTTTCAATTTACTTACAAGTGAGAGAGAGATGACCCAAGTATAGATCCATGCTAGAATTTTCTTACAGACTACTAGTTCTTTCTTTTTAGGTGATTAGCTACTTCTCAATGAGGATCTACAGTTAGCCAGTAAACGATTCAAATTTTCTTAGCAGAGTGGGAGGTTTAGAGGACTCCTTTTAAGGCATTGTCCTCGAGAAATGGTTAGTCGTATTTATACAGTCTATACTTACTCCTATAGTAGCTGAAAGTAGGTTCCTAGTAAGAACCATGCCAATTTGTAGGGAAATACGAGAACCTAACAGCTTGTTAATCTTTCAAAGATTGCAACTATCACCAATTAAAATAGACCCTCTCTTGTTTTACAACTTAAGATCAAAAAGGAAATTGGGACTAAACGGTTGATGTGTTTGTGTGTTCAGATTAAATTCCAAGTGACAACCTAACTCTAAAATTTTGACTGAATTAAGCAGGGCGATTAAACAAAATTGGAATAAAAAGAGCCTTGTTCATGGGTGCATAAAGCCCTCATTGTTTGAATTTACTTACAAGTGAGAGAGAAACGACCATAGGGAAGAGCCATCCTAGAATTTTCTTACAGACTACTTGTTCTTTCTTTTTAGGTCATTAGCCACTTCTCAATGAGGATCTAAGGGTAGTCGATAAACGATTCAAATTTGCTTAGCATAGTGGGAGGTTTAGAGGACTCCTTTTAAGGCTTTGTCCTCAAGAAATGGTTAGTCGTATTTATACAATCTATACTTACTCCTATAGTAGATGAAAGTAGGTCCCTAGTAAGAACCGGGCCAATCTTTAGGGAAATACAAGCACCTAACAGATCTTTAATCTTTAAAAGATTGCAACTATCACCAATAAAAATGACTAGATAACTCGACCGAACCTTTACTTCCATCACTTGTTGAGTTTGTGAAATTGAGGATTTGAATTGCATTTGTATTGTGTGAGTTTACTCTGTACATTTACGTACACCGTAGAACTAACACGTCATTTAATATCATGCTCTAAAAAGTTTCTTTGACATCAAAGATGACTAATTGGGTGGATATTTGTTCAGATTTTGTGAATCTCTTATTGAACCCTCCCAGAAGTACATCTTTAAAGGTCTAGGCATAACTTGGACCAACCTGGAGTCATGACTCTCTTGAGCCCGGGATCACTCACCCTCGGGATAGTTACTCTTAAACCATTCCCTTTCTCTCTTCCCACCTCACCGAGGAAGACCTTCGCCTCGGTGAGAATATCTTGATTCATAAATCATCTTCTAATAAAGAACACATTGCCGATTCAGTCCTTAAAGAAGATTCAAGTGAAATGCCTCTAAAGAAGAGAGAAAAGGATGAAGAACACCTCCAAGACCAGATGAAAATGGTACTAGCCAGATTAGCTACATTTGAGAAGCAACACACACTACTCAGAGATCAATTAGGACAAGTCAATGTTGGGGTCGGAAGAATCCGAAGTTGATTTTAAGTTTAAGCCGCGGTTTTTCAACTTGTTGCCGCATTTCTATGGCGATGCTTCTAAGGAGCCATAAGCATTCCTAGGGATTTCGAGCTCATCTATGCTAACCTCTTACATTATAGGGTTATCCAGGATTGTATTAGGCTCACAACCCTTTCATTTGCCTTGGGTGGAAAAGCCAATTAATGGGTGAAAAATCTTGGAATTACAATCACCACTTATGCCCAGTTCAAGGACTTTTTTTCTAAAGAAGTTCTACCCCCTAAGTAGGACTACATGATGAGGATGTGCATTATGACTTTTCCCAGTTATCCCATGAAGCCTTCTATGATGCATGGGAAAGGTTCAAGTACATCCTGCAGAAGTGTCCCTGTCATGGACAAGATGACAATATCTTGGTCCGGTCATTCTTCACTAGTCTCAAACCTGAGATGCTGGGTTTGTGAGCGCTGCCAGTGGAGGCAACTATGCGTTATAAGGATCGGATACCGTGTGGAAGGTATTCGAGCAGATGGCTGTAAGCAGCCACTCACAGATGGCCACCAGGGCCTATACATCATCCTCTAATTCACTCTTATCTGGAGGGGGAAAGTCAGTTGTAGTTTATATCTCTCAGGACATAATCCCCAACATGAGGCTTATTGAAGAAAAGTTTACAGTAGTTGAGAGGATTGATAAGAGGATCGATGAGTTAGATAAGAGCGCCTCCAAGATTTCGAAACAAATGGAGGAGTTGACTGAGAAGGTATCCAAGATAAGGATACCCACCGTTACTGCACCAGCTGCTCTCGTGTACCGAGTTCATCATGTTCAGGAGTAGATGGTGTCAGGGCATCCCCAGCAATAGGAGAAGGACCAGTCCTACGTCTACTCTGTCCAATAACCCCTTCATCAACAAAGGTAGTTCAAGAGGAGCCTCCACCGGTATGGGAAGTGAATGGAGTATGGTATACTCAAGATCCTGCTAGCGAGGGAAGTATGGGGATTGACAGACCTACCAGTTTCCCCCGACCTTTCAACACCATATTCACCTCTCCACCACCTCCTTCACAATAGAGGCCCTGGATTCCATCCAGCCCACCAACAATGGTAGTAGTACCAGTTGTATGACCGATAGGGCCATTACCAAGCAGGAGAGTAGGGCCCGCAATTTCAACAGATACCCTAGTAGCATCAGAGGCAGTACCCTATCCAGCAGGGCCATTCTTCCCATTCTTCTTCCCAATCTTTTCCCCTTCCTCCTTTATCTAGTCCCGTGGACATACACCAACAGATATTCAACAAGTTCTGTTCCTACAGGAAAAAAATTCATGCCTTACGGGAGGATGTAAACTACCTGTCCAGATGGCGAGATGAGCAGTCTGTACTCTCTACGTCAATCCCAGCCCAAGTTTAGGCTAAACCCAGTAGCCTGAACCGATCTAGTTCTCATCATCATTGTAGTCATGTGTACTATTCAACATCTCCTATATCTGAACATGAGATTCTTTCAAGTGACGAGGCTAATCATATGTCACTCAGGAGCAGAAGGACCGTGGCCGTACCTGACCGGATGAGGGACACAAAGAGGGGCATCTCTAGAGCTCTACCTGAGGAGTCTTCAAAGGATGAGGAGGAGAGACGACATATTCCGGGGCACCTCATGAGCACCATTTGAGGATATCTACTCAGGGAAGTGAGTGGAGGAGGAGAGTATGTATGAAACATCAACAACGTGGATATACTTCTGAGTCTATGGAGGACCTTGCATCCGCAAATGTGGTGGATACCA
Organism: Ottelia alismoides; assembly: GCA_037367405.1. NCBI lineage: Eukaryota > Viridiplantae > Streptophyta > Magnoliopsida > Alismatales > Hydrocharitaceae > Ottelia > Ottelia alismoides. The sequence continues at coordinate 427,197 of JAZKJV010002976.1, forward strand.
CTTTAGCTTCTATTGCACAACCTATAGTAGATAGATTTGATTTCGATTCCATGTAGCATCAAAAATATTCATGTATGAAGAACTTTGTTTCAGTTAATGCCAAGTACCATCTTTCAGTTCGTGATTTAGATTCTTCATCTTCTATTTCTCAAGCTTTAATCCCTTTCCCCGGTGCTCTTACGACAGGAAAGTGCATTGAAAAGATTTAGAAAGATGACCTCGATATGGCACGGTTTTGTAAAGAAACTATTGCTGTAAAGGTGTCATTTGATGAGTATGTGTCTAACCATCCTTCATTCCATAAATACCTTAAGGTCAGATGCACATCTACTATGCTTCATAGGAATAAAGAGAACCAAAATGCAAAGACAAACACCTTGTCAGTAGCCATAACATATTTTCTCAAGAATCAGACATTGACAAGGATAAAGAGAGACATGGGTTCTCACTATGTTGAGAGTCGTATTGACGACATCACATTTTCATGCATACTCTTAGATAACAGTTATTCCATCAACTTAATTCCATTAGCATTATATCAGAAATTGGATTTAGGATCACTTCACAAATATAGAGCTTTACTTCAATTCGCAGATCGTTCAGTGAAGAGGTCTAAGAGAGAAGTGATGAATGTTGTTATCTTGATTGAAGGGTAGAACTATGAGGTTGACTTCACAATCTTAGACATGGAGACCCCCAATCATTGGAGAGAATCTCAAATCATTCTCGAGTGGACCTTCCATAGGACCATAGGCACAACTTTCTATTATGGTACGAGAATGATGAAGTTCCATTCTCCAAGCGGAGAAGTGAACCTTAAGATGAAGCAAACCAAGTGTCAATGATTCTATTTAGAGAGTAGCATAGAGTACTCATCTTCAGAGGCAGATTGCCGAATGATTAGCACCATTGGGATTTGGAGACAGGTTCCTTCAGGAAAGAGCGAGACCCTTCAATTGCTAAGGACATAGTGCACGATGTAGTTTGTTAGGTGTTGCTTGATCTTGTTAGAAATGCATCTACCTATTCCCGTGATGATGTAGAGATCCATCTAGATCAGTCAATTCCATCCCCTTCGGAATGGTCATGGGATATAAATGACAAGTCAGACATGGCTTTAGCCGAATTACCATGTTTCTTTAGCGAACTGACTCCAAATACTCTTGAGTTGGTGGTGAGTACTACACAATTGAGCCCACCTTCTTGTAGCATGAAACTAGATTCAGATTCAGTTCAACCAGATTATCTTGATGATACCACATTGCTAGAATTGAAATCACTACCTCCTATACTCATGTACGCCATCCTTCCAAGACCCGAAGAGAGATATCATGTTATCATTAGCTCAGACTTGGCTTTAGAATAGGATTCTATGTTGTTAGAGGTCTAAGAGAGGAACCACAAAGCAATAGGATGGATAGTGTTGGATCTCGTGGGATCAACACTACTTTATAATCGCATCATATTTTTATTGAGGATAATGTGAGAACTTCCAGTGAGTTCCAGAGGAGACTTAACCCCAATCTACAATAAGTAGTGAAGAATGAAATTGAGAAATGGTGCATGGCGGGGTTTATATACCCTATTTTTGACTCCAAGTGAGTGGCCCTACTTCATGTTATCATGAAGAAGTCAGGAATTCATATGGTCACTAACGAGGAGGAGGTAGGGATCGTGACATGAGTACCCACGTTGTGGCACGTCTGTGTCGACTACAGGCGCCTGAATGTCGTAACCAAGAAAGATCGCTTTCCTCTGCCTTTTATTGATCATATTTTGGAGAGACTCATAGGAAAAGAGTTCTATTTTCTCGAAGGGTACCCAGGCTACCACCAGATATCTATAGCCCCTGAGGACCAGGAAAAGACAACATTCGCATGTCCATTTGACAATAACACTTTCAGGTGCATGCCATTCGGGCTCTACAATTCCCTGGGCACTTTTCAACGGTGCATGATCACCATATTTGCTGAGATGGTGGGAGATTTCATGGAAGTATTCATGGATGACTTCTCAGTTAATGGTTATTCCTTTGATACATGTTTAGCACACTAGGATCGAATCCTCAATAGGTGTAGAGAGGTGAATCTGGTACACTCTTGGGAGAAGAGTCACTTTATGATGACGAAGGATATTGTATTGGGGCATGTCATCTCCAAAAAGGGGAATGGAGTTTGACCTTGCCAAGGTGGAGGTGATCATGAAATGCGATCCACCTACCAACATGAAGTCAGTGAGGTCATTCCTAGGGCATGTTGGATTCTATAGGAGATTTAGTCAAGATTTGTTAAAGATCACCTATCCACTTACTGAGATCTTAGGGAAAGAAACGGAGTTCGTTGTAGATCACAAGTGTCTGGAGGCCTTTTAGGTCTTTAAGAGGAAGATTTGTGCCTCTCCTATCCTACAAGCTCCTGACTGGTCCCTCCCCTTTGATCACATGACTGACGCTTCAGATTTTGCTATAGGAGGTGTGTTAGGACAACGAAGAGAAGGGATCCCATTTTTGATACACTATGCGAGAAAAGTATTAAACTTACACAAAAGAATTACTCTGTGACTGAAAGGAAATGCTCGGTGTAGTATGGCCCTCGAGAAGTTCAGGTCATATTTTTGGGCTCTAAGGTGACAATCTACATTGATCACACATCTTTTCAATATTTAATGTAAAAGAAAGACGTGAATAAGTGTCTTCTTAGGTGGATTTTGTTCCTCTAGGAGTTTGATTTGGAGATAAAAGATAAACCTGCAGTGAGGAATGGTGTGGCTGATCACCTTTCTTGGATTGACCTTAAGGACTCTCCTAATTATGAGTGGATTAGAGAGACCTTCCCAGATGAGTCAATTTGTGTTATTGACTCCCTCCCCTGGTATGGCAATATGGTGAACTATATTGTCTCAAAGTAGGTTTCCCATGCTTGGACTAAGAGCGACATTGACTAACTGAAGTCGTATTCGAGGAGATACCATTGTGACGATCCTTTCCTTTTATCGAAGGATCGGATTGTGTATGGAGAGTGTATTCACTTATTGTCATTACTTGAGGCTGGAGGACATCATTCCGGGAAGAGAACCGCTCACAAAGTACTTCAATGTTGATTGTATTGGCCGACCTTGTTTAGAGATGCTATTGATTTTATACGGTCATGCCCGATTTCTCAATGTATGGGAGGGAAAATTGGACAAAGAGATGAGATGCCCATGTAGACGGTGATTATTTGCGATGTTTTTTATGCAATGGGCATAGATTTTATGGGTCTCTTTCCCAACATCTAAGGACATGAGTACATCTTGTTGACGATTGACTATTTGTCTAGATGGGTGGAGGCTATCCTAACCCAAACCATAGAAAGCAAGACTATTTGTACGTTTGTGAGAGACCATATTATTGCTAGGTTCAGGATGCCAAAAGTTTTGAAATCAGATGGGGGTAGCCACTTTGTGAATCGAGATGTGAGATCTTTAGCTACGGACTAAGGATTTGAGCATAGAGTTACTAGCCCTTACCATCCACGATCCAATGACATGGCAGATGTTTTGAATAGAGAGGTGAAGAGTATTTTACAGAAGTTGGTTCGTCCTGACAGGAAGAACTGGTCCCTCTTCTTGTATCAAGTTCTGTGGGACTATAAGACACCATTAGGCACTTCACCATTCAGAATGATCTATGGCAAGCCATGCCATTTGCCTGCAGAGTTGATTCATAAATTTGAGTAGGCAATTAAGCAGATTAATTGGAGTTGTCACATAGGGAAACTTTGTCGAAACTTGAACTTGAATGAGCTCGTGGAAATCTGAAACATGCCATATAACAACAATTTGATTTATTAAGGACAAAGTAAAGAGATGGCACGATCAACACATTAGGTGCAAAGACTTTGTCCCAAGGAAAAAGGTATGATTGCTTAATGCCAGGTTGAAGATGTTCCATGGGAAGCTCAAATCTAAATGGATGGGTCCCTTTGTCATTAAGAAAATGCACAGGAATGGAAGTATAGAGATAGTTGATATCACATATGGTGCACAATCCCATAGGGTGAATGGACAATTGTTGAAGCATTTTGTAGATTCTAAAGATCAGTTTGTCTAAATCGAGGTCATCATTTTCATGCAGAGTGAGCATAGAGCAGATACATCATATTACTCTCCATGAAGATGCAGCATCAAGATTTAGCAGAGCTTAGAAGATTCATTCCCTCTTGCACATTCTCCCTTCTCTGTAAATTCTCCACATCACATCAGTTCTCACAGTTACTCATGTCCAACACTTAGGCTAACCAAATCCTAAGTATAGGGGGGAACGATGCCCGCCATGTGTATATACTCATTTATTTCTCCTCTTGTCCTCGTCTTAGGATGACCAGAGCCTAAGTATAGGAGGGCAGATCAAATTATATATTTTTTTGTTATTTTAGCTATCCTACGCTTAGCCTGAAATATGCCTTTTTCTCGCTTCCGGTGCTCTGAGGACATAACACATACTAAGTATAGGGGGCATGTATATATTACATATATACATTACCCATAGCTCGTACTTTCACGTATTTTTTATATATTATACAATAATTATGGGGTGGGTAAAATTGGTAAAAAAACTTTTTCAAAAAAATATTTTCAAAAGAAAAATTAAAAAAATATAAAAAATTTTCAAAAAATAAAAAAAACACAATCTTCTCTTTTCCTCTCTTATTTCTTTAAAAACAAAAAACTTTTTCAAAAAAATCTTTTCTTTCTTTATCTATTTTTTAATTAAAAAAGTGTCTCTTTATCAAAAAATTAAAAACTTTTGAGAAAAAGGAAAAACTTTAAAAAATTCTATCTTCCTTTCCTTTCTTTAAAAAAAATCACAAAAAACCTAATTAATGAGCTGGTTTAATCCCCGACACATTCACATTCAAATAAGACTAGTGAAGTTAAAGAACACTTCTGTTATGAGGTCTTGAGATTTTGAGTTAATTAGCCTTAGTCATTAGGGTCTTTTATTTAATTATTCACATTTTCCTAGTTTTAAATGTTTGTGTGCTTTATTGAAAGCTTAGTTTTTACCTTAAGAATATGATCAACACCTCACATACACGACTATAGTTGAGATGAGATGAGTTGAAATTTCACTTGGGGAACTGGGATGAGAGATTTGAATTTGGACTTGATATGATGATGCTCAAGGATGGGATAAAATTAGTGAAGGCTTCATGAAACTTGAGTGTTAGCATCTTTAGCCAGTATGAGAACATGGTTCTTGTACTATCTCTTGACATTTACCTATACGAGGGTGTGATGAAATATAAAAAAATTATTAATCAGTATGCACCAACTATTGGTAAAAGCAGTGGAGCTAGCCAAAATCATAGTAAAGAAAGAAAGAAATTTGATAGAAAAGCTCTCACCATACAAAGTCAGATATCAAAGAGCTTCCACCAAAGGAAAGCATTCCCAACCATTTCAAAGTTTCCATTTGGACCACCGCTATTAGGAGCAGGAGTCAGGCTTCCACCAAAAAAGGGCTCTACATCGTATAGTGGTACAAGTCTAGGTGTCAAAGGTATCTTAGATACTCAAAAGAGACACACCCTAGTGTACTCTCAGGAAAACAAGTACAAATGACTCCTAATTCTATTGACAAACACACTGATCAACAACCAAAAAATATATGTGTTGAGTTAATAAGGCACTCGAGAGGATCCCTTTTCCAACGAGAGGAGAGAATAAATGACACAATACTATGCCCTCCATCAATTGGCCTTCCATCTACACTTTTACGTCTGACAACTAAAGAGACGGTGGATTGGATGCATGAAATGGTTTATTTCCTAGTGTTGAGGATTAGCTTCTTAGGAGAGTCTCTTGGACTGGAACCTTGGGTGAAGTTGCGACTCTACTCTTGTACCTGCAGTCCACACTAAATGTGATATCTCTATTTTATATTTATACAAAGAGAGTCTGATGTTTAGGGAAATTGGATACTTTTTGACTATAGCTTGGCTCAGCTTAGAATTTTAGGATCTCTAAAATTGAAAGTTCTTGAATGGAACAAGCCATGTATTCACATATACAATCAAGGGTTAATCAATCTTATTAATTCTTTATTTTCTTGAGGACTAGCAAAGTTTAAGTATAGGGGGGTGATGAATCCATGATTCATTATCTCAATCTGCTGATGTTAGCAAAATCCTCGAGTAAAATCTCAAAAACAATGTTCATAAATTCAATAAATTGATAAAATGACTCTTGTAAATAAAATATACTAATTATTGTATCTTATATTGTACAAAATAAATTAATAATAAAAACCAAAAAATAAAGGAGTTTTTAAACTATAAATAACCAAAAACATCATTTATTTTTAATAATTTCATTTCAACTCCTTTTTGGCTAATTCTTTCTCTAATGTAGTTATAAAAATGAGTGTAAAAATACATAAATATAAAATAAATTTCACTTCAAATAAAATACTTCTTGATCTTAAAGAGAAAAGGCCATAAAGTCCAACTTCCTGGCCAAATTCGTGCTCTCTTTGAACTCTAAATTTACCAAAATCACTTTTAAATAGTTAGAAAATTATCTATCCAATGAAAGCAGTTTCATTAAAATCGGAGCTCGTTTGCAAAATATGAGTTTTGAGACATAGGTGTACATTGTATATTGTGTAAATATTCATTCTTTCATCATTTCTTATTTTATTCTTCTTAATCACTAAAAATTCGAAAAAAAAATCATTATTCTGTTATATTTTTTAAGCATTTTATTTTTTTATGTTGTAAAAATATTTTTTATAAAATACAAAAAAAATAAAATTAGAAAAGTAAAAAACACGTACATATTGTTGTCTTGTTTTGTAAATTCTCCACTCTTTTTATTCTCTTTATTTTATTGTATTGTAGTAGAATACTTTATTTTATTTTCTTTTCTTTATTTAATTTTCATTCTCTATACTATCTTCCACATTATTTCATTAACTTTCAAGTCTCCATTTAACCTCCCATTCAACTCCGACATTTCGTCTAACTTGCCATACAACTCCCCCATTCCTCCATCTTTTACATCATACATTTTCATCTCTTTTTATACACATCACTCTCCTCATATTGTCCTTTGAACCACCTTTATGCGAGAGAGAATTGAAGCTCCGACCACGAATCATGGTGACAACGAACAACGAAGTAGAGAGACGATCGACCTCCTCTCCGGTGAGATCCATTGGCATTCCGGCCAACATCACAGTCGTCTCCGTACCCTGCTTGAGCTCATCGCTCGCCAACGATTCGAGCGAAGATTGTATTTTTCATGAGCACACCACAGGTGACCGCTTCCATCATAGGTAATTTTATTTTCAGCTTTGTCATCATTTTTATTTTTATATTTTTTATCACATCACACTACCATCACTACACCTTCATTTCTCTACCTCAACTCCATCATCTTCATCTTATCTTACCATCACAACACCATTGTATATTTGCATTTTTTATTCTCAATTTAAGAAAACTAAAAAAATTGAAAAATATATATTTTTATTTCCTCACACAAAAAATAAAAAATAAAAAAGAGAAGTTGGCAACAATAGTAGCAGGCCCTCGTTCCTCCATCGTTGGCCACCGCCAACATCGCCAACTGACAAGCACTTCCAGCTAGTCGTTTCATTCGAGTGCCATCGTTTGTTGGCCGGTCCTCCTCCATGCATGTCTCACGCCTACTGCTAGCGGCTGCACACCGCCCAGGAATCTCCAGTTGCCGTACACCTGTAGCATCGGCCGCCGCACCCAACCTCGCCATCCTTACCATCACTGCAGCGGAGGCCGCTAGACCCGCACCCCCGCTGCTAACCTGCATGCCTACCCCATAGGCCTTCTCCTCCATCCACCAACAAGAGTGGCATTGCCACATGTGACCACTGCGCCAACCACCAGCCCCTCTACTGCATCTCCAGTCTACTACTTGTGCCCAAGCGCACCACCGCCCGCGACTGCCCACAGGACCTCCTTGCGGTGACCACCATCTCCACCCAGCCAGGCATTTTTGCCACCCACGCAACGACAACCACCTCCCTCCTCGATCCTTAGCCGCTTTCACAAACCGGAAGAAAGGTCTTCTTCTTTTTTTATTGAAAAAGTTGTATATGTTTCAATCATAGTTTTTATTATTCAAAAAATGCCCCTATGCACAATCTGATTTGTAAGTGTTTAACTTCTGCTTTGCATGAACACCCCTATGTGGCATATTAATTTGAACACTAATTTGGCATCATTTATTTCAATGAAAAATGTCATGTTTTTGAGAATTAATTCTCTATCATCTCACTATTTATTTGCATTTTTATGACTTGTGGGTAATTAATTATAATTATTTTACTGAAATTGCATATTTTACCCACTTTGAGCTCTTATATTCATAACTAACTCATGGTTGCTCCAACAATTCCAAAAATCATAAAGGACATCCTAAATTTATTAATGTGATTTTGGTAATTTATTTAGTTGAATACACAGATATTATTTTCATGTAACTCCAACTCTTCTAGACTGCTCATGTAAGTACCTATTTGAGATAATTTGCTTTCTGGACTAGTTGATAATATGTTTTTATTAGGAATTAATTAGTTATTGTCACTCTATTCTAATTAAAAAAATTATAAATAATTCATATGTTTCCAAGAAATTTAAAAAAAATATTTTAACCTCATTGCATCATGTTTAAGTTCCAGTAAAGTTTTCATAATTTTTGCATTCAGATTGTATAAAAAATAGCGTAATACCTCATAAAAAGTGAGCATTTTTCATTGTTACATTTTAACTCCTAAAATCCCCAAAAAAGGTGTTTTTATTCATCACTGGATTAGGTTTTAGGAAAAATATAATTTAGCTAAATTGGACATATTTACTATTAAAAGTAATTTAGCTAAGTTGTGTGTTTCCTTATTAACTTAATTCACCCGCATATTTCATTCACATTTTCTTTTGCATTAAAAAAATACAAAAAATTCGCATTGGAAACTTAGACCTATGTTTTTGAATTATCCCGAAGTTGTTCCTTTGCCTCCTTGTGTTTGACCCCAGACTTGATCGGTATATGAATTTAAGCTGAGTCCTCTTCACAGAGATATTTGATTTGGTTCTGCAAGATTTGGTAAGTACCCATATTACAACGAGTACAAATTATATCACGTATTTGGCTTCTCGTCACCCATCACCCCTAAGGTGATGTCGACCCATTATTAATTGAATCAACCATCAACAAGAATTGAACTTGTTATCTATAATCCAACATCACCTCAATAATACGGAGAACCAATATTGGGGTCTCTACACATATGGTCTTATTCATTCGAGAAGCAAAGAGCCTGATCCATGTGTGCTTGCATGCAGGAGCTGTCACTTTGGACAAGCATTTTCATCATACAATCCATGACGATGGAACCCTTTACGTTGATGGGTGACCATGCATGTCATTTATATGATCCTCCGTTTCACATTCAAATTTTAATTAATTGTTATGAATCATATTCATTGTGATTAATACTTCTAAGGAAATTACATATCCATTCATAATGGAGTGTATATTTTAATTAGATATGTTTAATTTAATCATATTAAATTAATAAACAATCAAATTCAATCTTCGAACAAATTCTTAGGGTTTCCTTAGTATTACCATATAGTATAAGTTCTCATAAGTACGTATTATTTTGTATTTTATAATTAGAGTACAACTTGACTTAGTCATATTATTCTTTTCTCAAAAATAGATCTGACTAGTACATTCGAGTTATGTTGGGAGGGGGTATTTCCTTGACAAGCAAGGCATCATTACTTGAGGAACCAAGGAAGCATACACAAGCTAGACAACTTCACCATTCAAATTGAAAACAACACAAAATAATATCAATGTACATGTGGTTTTAACGATCAACTTTGACGACATGAACTATACTATCTGTAGTAACTACTAAGAATTATTAGGCATCTTGAAACACTTTTGAGATCCTAAACTTCTAAACATATCAAGCAAACAAGTTCTTCATTTTGTAAGTAAAAGTTATTCTACAACTATTGTAGGATAAACTAGGGTTTTATCATGAAATTCTCATTCAATGGTCATTGATGTTTAATCAAATATTTCCAAAAATATAAAGCATCATTCAAGTAAAGTTCATAATTTCCTTGATTTAATTAAATGATAAACACATTAAGAAGAGATCTTGATGATACAATCATCTTCCAGCCCATGTCCACTAAATATCGAATATGTAGGACACACAGAGTCAGAATCAAGTGAAATAAATTCGAGCAGTTTGTTGTTTTGAATATCTACTCAATTAAGGTAATTATTTCACATTTCCTTATAGGGAAATTGTAAGAAAAAATATATTTCAAACAGATCCGTGAATACTTGTAAAAATAATTTCAACGTGGAACTTTTAGAATTTCAATTTATGCACCTTTGGTGTCGAAAATTAGATATTATTTTGGATATATATTTAGACATTCTAAATAAAAATTATTATACCAAAAAATAATTCCCAAAGTTTAATAAGTAGTATCTCTTCAATTTAGCGAAAAACAATTTGAAACGTGCATCTTATGCACAAACCAAGAGTCCATGTGCAATCGATATGAAAAACCTTGTTCCCTTAGCGTTTGGATCACATCAAAAGCTTTTAACTTGTCTATTATACCATTTTAAGGCTAGGGTTCAGTATTAACACATCACAGAAGCTTGTAGGTCGCATCACTTATAACCTAAGGCAACTAGTCATACTTGTTGCGTTGAGCAACCGAAATTAAAATTTTTAAATTGATGAAACCACATGATTTGAGAACATTTATCAATTCGTTTCATCAACAACACAAACAAGTATAAATATTACCTATTGAAGTATCTTGTGATCGTATCTCTAAACGAGGAGAACTTCTGTCTCAAGTTCAATCCAATGAAGGTCGCACTTGCAGACATGTGGATGAGACGCGTGCTTCTTACAATACAAGTTGATGATCCGATTGAGGAGCCTCCTGATTTCATCTCACAAAATCCGATGCATTCTTCTCCGAAGATGGACAAGATCCACAAGCAGTCGATTCGACAACACACCAGCATTGCAAAAACTACGAGATTCTTTGGGTCAACAATATAGACGGTCATATTGTTGAGATAGTGAGAGAGGAGACGTATGATATAGAATGGAGAGATAGAAAGTTACTTCTCAATAGATGTTGTAAGAAGAAAATGATCAGGCTACCCCTCCTTTTATACTAAATTGGTTGTCCATGGATCTTAATCCATGTGCACACAAATCCAATGGTTTGGATTGATTAGTGCTTTCAATCAATGGCCATGATTTTATTGCATAAATTTGCAAAAACAAATTATTGTCTTAAAAAAAATTAAGTATATTGAAAATAAATTAATATATTTCAATTTAAATAAAATCAACAAACATAGAATGGATTGGTAGGAAGGCAACCCATAGGGTGGACTACCACAAGTTGAGAGAGCTCAACTTGGTCCCCCCCCCCCCCACCTTGTATGGAAAGGGGGGTTTTCATTCCATAAAAGTCGTGATCTCATATCTCAACATATATTCCAAATGTGTTACATAATTATTCACAAAAATAATTCCAAATTATTTAGGATAATTTCCATCATGTCATTGATAAATTGGGAATCATATTCACACATCGAAAATAGAATATAAATTACATTTTCAATTAATTCTTTAATGAGAATGCAATTCACATCAACATTTAATTTTTAAATACCAATTACAATTAACTCTCTCTAATATATTATAAATTACATTTATAATATATAGTATTAATATGGATAGAGATATCCACATTATTCATATTCTTGATAATTAAATCATATTTATTTATCTTGGATCTCAATTCTCATGTTTCCAAATATAGCGAATAATATTCATAATATTATAATTTTTTCTCAATGCTCAGATACGTTATTTATTATTAAATCATTCTCAAACTCCTTCAAGAATAATGTGCTCTCTCCACTAATATTTGGAGATAAGAACATGATGATTGTACATTCCTTATATAGTGGCTTGGGTATTTAGATCATATTTCAAATCCAAATTTTGGGGACCTCTCAAACATGTTTAATTAAATCACAATCATAAATCTTATTTTCTCATTGTATCTAAATGTATTCAAATCAATGTCCAATATTTGGACAAAGATTAGATTACTTCTCTATTAAGAGGAGTCACTAAAATCCAAACATGTTTCATCACTCCCTCGGAATGGAAGTGTCATGGTTATACAATCGTTTATGATCACACACCCTCGAGTATTTCCAATACCCATACATCTTGCATACATGAAGATCTAGAATAAACCTGAAGTTTTATATCACATTTGATATGTCTCCTTCAGGGTTTTATCATTTGATCATTGGGAGTTGGTATCGATCATATACTTTCCAATATCATATATCATATCTAGGTATCGATCATATACATTCCGAAATCATATATCATACCTATAAATTAGTCAAGATTCCAAAACGAGATTATCATGCATGGAATTTCATCTCAATATCTCAAGAGTGTGCTCATGTTTTCCGATTCAGTCATGAACCTATATGATCCCTTTACGAGATCATATTACTTATATGCCCTTGTATGCACACCAACTCATCGGTGTATAGACCTTGAAATAGGTCATCAACCTTTCGGTATACAAAATGTACATACTCAGACATGTAGTAACAAATCTATCCCCTATCAGACGATGTTTGTCTATCTCATTACAGCATACAAAATGGGTCTTGGTTATCTCGATATTGTTAAGACAACTCTTTGATCTAACTTTTTTAAGACCCCCAAATATCTATTCCTATCCATAAGACCTACATCAAGAGGTTTGGTCAAATATAGACCTTTAAAGAAGGATTGCCATCTCCTTCTCTAGCTAGAGATCCTTTCTTCACAATCATTTAACAGTACTTGATGAGTCATCAATCAAACTCTTTAGATATCATCCAGGCACCAGTCTTTATAATTCAACATTTGAATCAACAGTTATATGATCATTACGATGGCCCTGGTACATTACCTTTATGTACTAAGGGGCCTACTATTCAAATTAATTATTTGTCATTTCAGATTAAGGAGTTAATTGCAAAAACATTTATTGCATAATGGCTCACCCTGTGCTCACATGTCCAACATCTATTTCCGACTTCATTTCTAACATTCATCTATCCATGTCATGATCTACGAGTGCTTCATTAAATGAAGATCAATCATTGTCAGTTTCACTTGACACACGGGATCCATTCCTTCCAGATGATACAACCATCCTTGAACCTGTTGGAAGAGGTAAAATGTTCATTCTGGTTCTGGAAGCTCAATATTCTCAAGTGATTCAGCGAATTCTTTTACTGAAGGATACGAGGAAAATCCTCAAGCGTGTCACGGAAGCATGATGATCGCATCGAATGTGATCGGGAGCGACTAGTCGCACTAGTTGCTCTGGGTAGCGGAAATTATTTATGTGTTGAAACCACATGATCCAAGAACACTTCTCGGATCATTTCATCTAAACCACAAAGGATTACCTTTTGAAGCGTGGTTGTGAACGAGTCTCTAAATGAAGAGACCTTTCGTCTCAAGTCCGATCCGTCGGAGGAGACGCTTGCGAGCGTGTTGATGAGACGCGTCCTTCTCTCAATTCATGTTGAAGATCCAAGCCACGAATCTCCTGATGTCGACAAACAAGATACGACGTCTTCTTCATGATCAAGGCACGCTGAAGTAGACAGAGATCCACGAGCAAACGATTTGGGCAACATAACGACGACGCTGCGGCGATGGAGAATCTCTCTAGGGCATCCATGATGGACGACCACATGAGAGATAGAGAGAGTAGGCATGTAGAGAGAAGAGAGAGAGAGAGAGAGCATTTCGTTATTATTCATGTATCATGAAGAGCAATGGATGCCTCTTCTTATATAGGGTTTTGGGAATCCATGGATCCCAATCCATGGACAACACACAATCAATGGTTGATATTGATTTGTGTTTCTTTCAATGGCAATGATCTTGTTGTAAAAATAAAACAACAATTAATTTAATTTAATTTAATATATATCGATAAATCAATATATTTAAATTCAAATCAAATCAATTAATTATCCTTGAAGATAATGGGGAGATAAACCATATCCCCTAAAAAGGGGGGATTGCCACCAACATCTCATGAGATCTCATTATCTCATGAAATACATTACCTCATGATATCTTCAGGATTTACAACAACAATTTTTGTAAATTATTTCACAAAAGTAATTCATACTTATCTTGTGAAATATTGCAATCATGCCATTGGAAAAATGTGAATCACATTCACATCCCAAAACAAAATGTAAATTATATTTTAATTAATCATCCAATGTGAATCCAATTCACATCAATAATTAATCACAAATATAAATCACAAATAGCTCTATCTTATATATTATAAATCACATTTATAATATATATGATTAATATGGATAGTGCCATCCATATTATTCATATCCATGATAATTAAATCGTATTTAATCATCTTGGATTTCTATTCTCACCTGCCAAAATAATATGAACCACATTCACATTATCCACATCTTTGATAATTAAATCACATTTAATTATCTCAGATAACTCTCATTATAATATGAATCAAATTCATATTATACATGACAATTAAATCACACTTAATTATCAGTTTCTCGATGCTCGGATACATATATAAATAATGAAATTATTCATGAACTCTTTCTAGGATAATGCGCTTTCTCCGCAGATACTTGGAGATAAGGACAAGGCTATTGTATTGTTCCACGTATAGTGAATGGATATTGAGATCACATCTCAAATACAGATCTCGGGCCTCCCATATATGCCTGATTAAATCAAGACTGCAAATCCATTCTTCTCATTGCATCTGAATCACATTCAGATCAATGTCCAACATTTGGACCAAGATCAGATTACTTCTCTACTGAGAGAGTCACTAAAATCCAGACCCGTTCCATCACTCCCTAGGAATGGAAACGTCATGGTCATACAATCGTTTATGATCACATCACCCTCAGGTATTCCCAACACATATACATACTACATACTGTAAGACTCAGAATAAAACTGAAGTATTAGATCAACTTTATATTGTCTACGTCAGGGTTTTATTAGTAAGTTTCTCATACGATCACTGGGAGCTGGTATCGATCATATACTATCCAAAAGCATATATCATACCTAGGTCTTGATCATATACTTTCCAAAAGTATATATTAAACCTACAAATTCAGTCAAGCTTCCAAAGCGAGACGACTGTGCATGGAATTTGATTCTTCCCAATATTTCATAAGTGAGCTCATGTCTTCCGGTTTAGTAATGAACCTGTATGATCCCTTTGAGAGATTGTATTACTCGTATGCCCTTTTATGCACACCAACGCGCCTATGTATAGACCTTTGTTAGGTCATTAGCCTATTGTTCTGCCAAATTTACATACTCAGACATATAGTAACACATCTGTCTCCGGTCAGAGGATGCGTGCCTATATCATGACAACATATGATATATGACTTTGGTTATCTCGATCTCGTTAAGTCCACTCTTTGACCTAACTAATCTAACAACTTCAAATCTCTATTCCTATGCAGAGGGCCTACATCAAGAGGTCGGTCAGATATCAACCTATGTGAGAAGGGATTGCCATCCTACTCAGGCCGGAGATCATCTCTTAATAATCATTTGACAGTGCTTGATGAGTCCTTAATCTAACTCTTTAGATATCCATCCAAGCACCAACCTCTACGATTCAATAATTGAATCAACAATTGTATGATCATTAAGATAGCCATGGTACATAACCCTAATTGTACTAAGGGACTTATTATTCCAATTAGTTATTCTTCATTTCTGATTAGGGAATGATATTTGCAATAACATTTATTGCATAATGGCTCGTTGTGGGCTCGCTTGTCCAACATTTATTTCATTTTTTCATGACTATTAAGGAAGTCATCCTCCAAGAATTTCACATCTCAAGATATGAAAACCTTTTGAGTCTCATGGTCATAAAGTTAGTCTCCAATAGCGTCCTTTACATACCCAAAGAAGTAGCACCCTCAAGTATGAGATTATGACTAAGCAACCCCAAATCCTCAAGTGTCTACCATGAAGGGTTTTGGGTACATATTTGATAGGAATATTATTTAGGATATATATTGCAGTCTATAGTACTTATCCCCAGAACTAAAAGGTAAATGTGCTTTGCTCATCATTGGACGTACCATATCCATGATGGTCCTGTTCGTATTTAAGCAACACCATTTAGTTGGTGAGTTCTAAGAGGTGTGAGATTGGATACAGTTCCTCTCTCTTTTAGGTGTTCCTTAAATTCATCTGAGATGTACTTACCACCTCAATCAGATCAAATCCATTTAATCTTCCAATCGGTTTGGTTTTGAAGCAAAGCACTAAATTATTTTTACTTTTCAAAGGTTTCGTGTTTATGTGTAATAGGAGTATAAACCCATATGCTGAGTGTCTATCAACCAATAATATTGATATCCATGTCAGGTAACAGTACTAAAGGGACCACATACATCGATATGTATTAGGTCAAGAATACCCTCGTATCATGTATCCTTCATATAAATGGGTTCTCTAGT
The DNA here is from genome assembly GCA_037367405.1 of Ottelia alismoides. NCBI lineage: Eukaryota > Viridiplantae > Streptophyta > Magnoliopsida > Alismatales > Hydrocharitaceae > Ottelia > Ottelia alismoides. The sequence continues at coordinate 443,874 of JAZKJV010002976.1, forward strand.
CTTTTTACCATGAACGCAATGTTTAAATGTAGTAAAGTTTGGACAAGTAGAAAATCTAGAGGTCCATCATTTATTAATCTATTGATCTTCTCAATAGATAAATGACCAAGCCTTTGATGCTAAATCTTATTAGAATGATTTATATCCTCTTAGGTTCTTCTAGGGTTTTTATTAGTGGGTTTTACATTCATGATAGATTTATCAATGCATAATTCATGAAATCCACCAGAAGTTAGAATATCATATGTAAAATGTTTATCATAATAATTTATGATAAGCTTCTCAAAGAACATGAATGAATATCCATTTCTACCAAATTTAAATATAGATACTAAGTTCCTTCTAACATTTAGAACATAGATGCATTCTCTATGTAATATGATTCTCCCACTATATAACTATAGTCTGCACATATCGACAAAGACTATTGTAACTGTTGCATCAGATCCCATCTAGATGTCTATCTCCCTTTTCTCAAGTTTTTCAGTCTCCTAAAATAGATGCAACATATTGCATACATAAATATAAGCACCAGAATCTATGACCCACCTCTCTTATCATCTTAAGAGAAAATTGATTTCAATGATGAAAGTAGATGTCGTACATGTCATGGCCTTATATTTACCCCTCTCTAAGGTTTTCAGATAATTCAGTCAATCTCTTTCCTAGTACCCTGGTCTTTTAAAGTTATAACATACATCTATTTTAACGGATGCCAAATGTATGGAAGCTTGAGATAATGAGTCAATACTTTGAATCTTCTTCTTCACCTTTTGGTCCCGACTCTTCTAGAACCCATGCTTCCAACTGCACTCTATGCAGTTCACTTCACCGAACATCTCCTTCAGATTCAAAATTATATCATGTGCATCCCGATGAGTCCGTAATCGTGTTCGTTAAAGGAGTGTATTAATTTGATCGCACGTAAAAATTGATTTGTCGTTCGTTGTAGGCATCAATCAGAATAGGTCAAGAAAATAAGAACACAAAATATTTGTTAATTTTAATGAATGTGGTTTTATGTTTATTTTACTTGGGCAAGTGCCAAGGTCAAACACAAGTAGGTAAAGGAACAACCTAGAATTATGTCCATCAAAATTCGTACGTGATTTTCGAGGCAGCCTTTTTTTTAATTTTTAATGCAATAAAGGATGCAAAATGCAATTTTGGCCAATTTTAAGGACTAAAATGTGAATTATGCTCAAACGATGTCCGAAAAAATACGAAACTTGGCGAAGATGCAAATTATGATGAAATGAATGCACTGTAAATTTTTTTTGGAATTTTTGGATGCAAGAAGATTTTTTTATGAATTCTCTAATGCAAACAAAATGAATATCAATATTTAATTATAATAAATATTAAGACTAATTATTTTCAAGGGATAAAATTATCTACGATCTATCACTAGGTGATGGATCTATGAAAAATCCTAAAACTCGAAAATACAGGATTCAATACCTACTAGAAATCAAATATTGAAAAATGCAAAATGATTTTTAAAGGATAAACTTATGCTTGAAAATGCATTTCTTTTTGGGCATAATGTCAAGCACAATTAATTCTACAATCTTTGATTTTTCAGGAATTTTTAGAGCAACAGTTAATCAATGGCAAATTTAAGAGCACAAAATAGGTAAAATATGCAATTTTCGATAAAACAATTAATCATCAACCATTGATCATAAAAATGTCTACATTATGTCAAAATGTATACAATTAATTGACGAACAAAATGCTGGATAATTAAATAATGTATTGTAATGGTCCAGAATAGTAAAAGAATACGGGGGTACAATTGTAATAATTAAACAAATTCTGAAAATGCAAAAGGGGCCTACGCGTATTTAACGAAATCATGGGGGGGGGACTTCCTGCAAATTTTCCAAGGGGTCACTTGCCTAGAATGTGACCCTTGGAAGCCTGGCCTGTGCGTAATTATAAGGACCTTTTGGGAGCTCTTCTTAATTTACCGAAAAAGTCACGTGCAAAGCACGTGACCCTTGGGGTCTCTTGGCGAATTGGAGGCATGTCGAGGGGCAAGTTGTAATTTGCTCACAGTCACGTGCAAAGAACTTGACCTGGGGCTGACGTCGTCCTGATGTTCCCCCTGCCACGTACGAGGCACTTGGCGGGGGCCTTGGGTCTGAGCCCGGCCGGTGGTGGAGCGAAGGATGAGGCAGGGCTCCGAAGCTGCGGAGGGGGTCCAGGTGTCAATGGGGTTGGCGGAGCTCCCCAGCCAAGGCGTAGTAGGGCCGGATGTCGAATCAACTGGCGATACAGAGGTTGAAGACGTGGCTGTAGTCGAAGCTGGTAGCGGACGAAGGTCGCGAGGAGTTGATGTCGTCGTTGGCTATGCGGCTCACGACCAGAGCAAAGTAGAGACGGCGGAGCTGACCGTGGGCTGCAACGAGGGAAGTAGACCCTCGGATCTCACCAACTAGGGCCACGCAGAGCTGTCACCTCCGGCGGGAGAACTGAAGTGCAAATCGGCAGATACCTTGAAGTTCGAGGACGACAGTGGTTTTAATGGCGAGGAGCGACTGTCGGAGATGGAAGTAGGGGGTGATTTGATTTGATCGGGGATGGTGGTTTTTTATTCGATTCGATGGGGATGAAGCTCGCGACGAGATCTGATTCGAGGGGTGCGAGATGGGACGAGGTTTGATTGAACGGACGATGGCGAAAATCACGGGGATTTGGGGTGGCGGAGATATCGGGGATCGTGACCAGGATTGGAAACGAAGGCAGGTGGCTTGGAGAAGATGACCCCTGGGCGTCCGATCGGCCGAGATCGGGCGGCCAGATGGGTGCCACGTGTCAAACTGGGGATAAAGGGTGGTGTACGTGCGCGACATGTGCTTGGGAGGCACGTGCGACACACGTGCGGCTAATTAATTAATTTTTATATAAAAGTGATATATAAAAACCCTGAAGCTGCCACGTGTCAGCACCACAAAACTCCGAAAATAAAATACTTTGTAAAATCCAAAAGAAATAGTAAATTGACTCGGATCGAAAAAGTTTCTTTATGAAAACTGCTCGTCTCGATGAGATCTACAACTTTCATGAACACATCAAAAATCAAAATCAATCAAATGCACAAAGTGAATTTTTGGGGTATCCCATGTACATAGAATACCTTGATTTTTGGGTTTTATAATTTTTTTTATTTTTAAACCAAACAATCTGGTAAAATATGATAAAATCAAAGATAAAGAACTACCCATTAATCTATTTTTTTGGATTTTTATTAATTAAAATAAAACATGAAAAAGGCCAATTTCGTACAGTCGGTTAGTGAGGACTCGGACCCAATTTGTTTCTTTTATTTCAATCTCAATTTGAATTTGGATTTTTGCGCATTTTAATAAAACTTTTATCAAACAATACAAATGAAAAAGAAATAAACTAAAATAGGTTAAGTATGTACATAAAATATTAGGTCCAAACCGCTAAAATACAAAATGTAGAAAAGAGTCCCAAAACCCAACTTTCACATATGAGCTCCGAAACACTTGAACTTGGTCTTGTTTTGAAGGTAATTGAATGTACATTAGTTCAAAAGTGAGTAGCATCAAAATGGATACTGCATGGGGAATATACGGGGTTTTTTAGTCCGGAGATCCTGAAACTAGGGCTTAGGTTTTTGGTCCACTTATTTGGATTAGTGATTTTTTTGTATTTTTCTTTTATTCTTATTAGTGATATGTACACAGTGGAGGTAGTTTTGGGTCATTCAAAGTTAGCATTAATTAGTTAAAAATTAGGTACGTTAGGCTATTTACATGTCAATTTTGGCTACGGTTTTAGGCTTATATTTTATGCAGAAATAAGTGATAAAATGCAATTCTTATGAAAACATGCACGAATACTAATTATGCAGAATAGATGTAGAAATGTTCATGATTTTGAGGGATTTGAGATTAATTAATGAGATTTAGAGTGATGAATCTGAGATTCATCAATTCAATATATCCATATGTTGTTGCTTTCGAAACACATTAGACAGAGTCCTTATTAAAATTTTTATTAAAATTTAGTTCTTCCATTGACATAGGGTTTGTATGCTTGTTCTCGATGAGCACATAACTGATGCACTCAGTAGAGGAACAAGCTCCAAATTAAGAAGAGGCGGGCCATGTGGGCAGCTGAGGATGCACCATGTGACCCAATGGAAAAAAATCAAGAAAAACAAAGAAAAAATGCAAAAAAAATAAGTACCAGCTTCAAATGAAAAAGTGTAAAACATGAAAGTTCTATATCTTGTTGAGATGTACAAGTTTTATGTTGAACACAAAATCAAAATAGGTCATATATATGAACTAATATTTTTGAAATATTTTTAGTGATTTAAAAGCCCTTGTTTCAACTTTCTTATTAGATTTTTTATTTTAAGTTTGTATTTTATTTCAAAACAAATATTTACAACATTAAACTAATTTTTTTGGGATTTTTTATAATTAGAAACATAGAAAATATTGCACAATAATAGAGTTAATTATTTATAATAAATAATGTTAGTTATAAATAAAAGGTTAATTGTTAAATTTAATGAATTGTTTTACATTTTATTGAATTAATTTAAATCAGATGGTTAGTAAATAAGAAATACATTATTTGGACTCATATTGAATAATTAAATGTAAATGTGATTTGAATTAAATTTTACGTGGGTGAATATGATTCATAAATACCATGGTTTATTTTTTGTCACAAATAATTTGCAAATTATTTGGTAACGATTTGTTGATAAATAATTCTATGAATAATGATTCCATAAAATACTACATTAATTTGATTGGAGAGAAAAAATCTCTATCCATATATCAAGGTGGATTTACACCATCCAAATGAGGAATATGGCTATTTTCTTTTCTCATTCTTGGAAGTTGCCTCTCTTCTTTCTCTTTATTAATGAGAATGAGATTGATTTTAATTGAACTTAATTTGTTGAAGAATATATTCAACTTATTTTCATTTTAAAATTTATTATAATGTTGTAAATTGTTGCAATAAAATCTTGGCCATTGGTTCGATTAGGAGTGCATCCTAGCCATCCAATTTTGTATAAAAGAAAGGCTAACCCAGTCATGTTTGAATGAAGATAAAGAACCAACCAGATACACTTGGTAGCTAAATCCAAAAACATCCATGATCAAAGCGCAAACGCTAAGGAGAAACTCTGTCAAGTTATGAAATAACAAGAGAGACATGCAACCTTCTGAGGCACCACCTCCTCATGCTTCCATTTCACTCATTGACACTTCAAACTCCAACTCAACACAAACTTCCATAAACATGTACATAGCACACTAGCCCTTGTATTGTTAGCCGCAACATCTAAGGTTCAACACCACCATACCTTACAGACCTCATAATTGAAACATCGATGATCTAAAATCCATAATGATCAATATTAATTGGCAACAAGCACAGGTAGGCTCCCCATGTAGCAGACCTACATATTTTGTAAAATAAAATCAGATGCCCACTATTTTCACAAGCACTGTATCATTTCACCTAATCTAATACATATACTCAAATGTTAATAATTGATAAGAGAGATAATAATATATTTAGTTTATTTCATAATATTCAATCACATAAAAACTAAAATTCATATATGCTTTAGTTTGTCTCGTTTCTTTAAATCATAACCTACAAAATTTGGCATTATGGCCCAACATGTATTATCACATGGCTTTCTTGCACCTTTATATTTTTTGTGAAAAAGCATGAGATTACATTATTGAAGTAAAATTTTCTCTCTTTTCTCTACCTGTTATATGTAATGAGGACTATTTATGCACAACATTAAAATTAAAACTATTATTTCTTAACAATACCAAGCTTTTCTCTATTGGATATTATAAAATCTTGAGGAGGTAGTTCTTATTTTGGTTGTAAATCCAACTTTTATCTTTTTACGAAAAGCTATCTCTTGACAATGCATTTTCAACCTAATGAACTAAAGAAGTCTCTACAAGATGTGACTTTCTAAGTATTACATATCCACACACATTCCTTCCCCGATCCCTTCTTGTTTGCAATATTAAAGCAATGCTCCCTCTCATGCAATGTGATCGCTTCTTGTTTTGTTTTTCTCTTAACCTACTTGTTCCTCATGTCATCGCATCATTGGATAACACTATCGTTGATTGTCACTCTTTTATATGCCACCTCCATTGTTTCCCATTGCTTGGAAAATGCTATGTATACTTCTCTATCGGTTCTTTTCATATATGTTTGTTGTTTTAGTTGAGATTTTATTATAATAAGGTGCAAGTAGAATTTTAATCATGTACTACATATAACATATAATTTTTGATAATTTAATTAATTTTCGTAATTGTAGTTATCTTCTAGTGATGAGTGTAATATTTTTTATCATGATTAAAGAAAACTAATGAAAACTGAAAATTGTGCTTATTATGATGGAGGACGTATCAAAACAAATTATGTTAATTACAAAATAATATTTAATGAATTGATAGACAAAATAGAGAAGTTATTCTGATTTAATCGATACGAAGATGTGGAAGTGTAAGTGATCCATAGCCGTTGAGAGAGGAGAGACAAGTAGGAGGTCATGGAAGGTGCAATGGTCATCGAGGAAGCTCGATTGGAAGAATTGTGAAGGAAAGGAAAATCTATTCGCGGTTCGATGTTCTAAGGCATGAAAATCTTCCATTGTTTGATTTATATTCAATGATCCATGTATATGGTTTGGATCCTTGAATGGTTCTTCTCATCTGTGTGGATACAAGCTTCGCCCCAGTCATGCAATCATAAAGGGGATGCATATATAATCTCAATTCCACATATGGATTAGTTTGTGGTTCTTCACCTTTATGTTTGTAAGGATATCAATTCTTATTCTATAGACTTCCCTTATGTCATTTGGGGATGATTTTGTGATATGAGAATATTACGAAACTCTTTCCTTGTTGAAGTGTCTCCTCTCAATCAAATATGTTTTTGGATTTTCTGATGGTATAGGATATCTATGTTAAATCTATTTTTTCTTATAAGTCTCTTAAGAAAGATTGACGTATTGTCATACAGAACTTATTCAAGTTGTTTAGGAAGATCACATGCTTTTAACATTGAACTTATTGTAGTGTGTCGGGTTTTCTTATCACATTTAATTTAAACAAAATTGTAATAATAATTAAATGATGAAACATCTACAATGATGTATATAAATTATCTATTATTTATTATATTTGAATGTAAAGGAAGAACCTTTTCTCAGATGTTGATGAAAATTTACTTTACGCCATGTCATGATTTTTTTTGAATCAAATTCCCAATTTATATGATAAAAAAATAAAAGTTAAGATTGACTCATATGCTCATGAATAGATGAAATCTCAACTATGATTTTTCAAGAACTATTCATTCATTGAAATTTTGATTAGTTAATCTTTTTCTTTATAATAAATTAATAGCATATTAGGATAAGTACTCCTTACCGGATCCATGCTTTTTTTCTTACTAAATGCATATATTACAACTAATAATAACTTCTTTTGGAGTTTTATTCATTTAATTTTGTTGAAGTGGTAGTATTATAAACAAATCTCAAAAAGAAGCGCATGTGTTCTTTCCCTTTTATCTCAACTTGTAACATAATTAACAAATGTTGTTATTGTGAAGAATGATCATAGAAGGTAATGAGATAATTTTATTCAAGAGGTATATGGGTTCTTATATAGACTGAAATCCCAGAACATTCAAAAAGAAGAAATTACATAAAGGACATGCAACTCAATGTTCTTGGTCCGCTCATGGAAGACATGATTAGTATCAATATATGTAGTGAACTTGTTGTCATAATACTGAACATGGATAGTAACAACAATACCAAGTTCATGTAGAAAAGAGAGCAACCAAGTATGTTGAACATATATGACAATGATGTGGAAGAGTCCATGGGACCATGGTACGCATGGCAGAGTCAGTTGAACATATATGATAGTGTGTTTTACCGAATAAATGGTAAGGCAAGTGGTCATGATTCCATTATGATAGGGTCATCTTGGATGAACAAAAAACAACCTGGACAAGTGGCGATATAAGGCCGAACGATTACACAACGAGATGGACTTCAAGGAATTCATTGTGCCATAAGAATGAAGGACATGACATGAGGATGGGCACAACTCCAGGAGTCGAAGGCACACTGCGGGTAACCATAACACGTGTGGGTAACCAGAACAGGCACAACAGAAGCGTGGTGGGCCCATTACCCACACGTCCCAGGATCGTAACCTGGCTCTGATACCAAGGCATTCTCTCGTAGTTTTATCCCACTCCTTAGGAAATATGGTTCCACATAAAATACTGGGTGTTCTTCATTTTCTTACTCTTTTTATCTTATATGCTAATGCATTCCCATTTTCAAACATGGTATCAGAGCAGGTCGATTCTTGAGGATTTCATGTTCTTATGTTTTTTTAAATTCGATTTGGAAAATTATTTGTAAATATTATTTCAAAATTCGAGATCTATGATTCATCGAGGAGGTTCGACAGTTTTTTTTCTATGGTGTCTTGGAAGCCCTAATCATGCTTGTTTTTGACGATGGTCAAGAGGGTTATGTTCAACACTTTGTTCCTGAAGATTTGGCCTCTGTAGGAGATGACCTCCAACCGCATGAGGCAGCATATTCTCTCACGCTACATGAGGATCTCAGGTCATTTTTGCTGGAGCGATATCCCTTCTCGAAGATCTATTCTTCTGGAGCGATATCCCTTCACGTGGGCTCCAGGCTCCTCCACGTTGCTTCTTGAAGCTATAGGAGAAGCATCTCCAGGCCGCTTCGCCTGTAATTCCCTTATCCCTAGGCGATGGTGATGCCTGAACCTCTCCAGATCCATCCAAACCCTTGGCCCGATGCAATGGCGATGGCGGTGTCCCAGGTTTCGTCCGTGCATCCCCTCCAATTCCATTGTGCCTCCCGGCACCACCCTGTTAGTAATTCATGCAGAAACCCAATGCAAGGGCTCCAGACCAAGCTTCGATCAGTGTATCTCATATCAGCTACAAGAGATGCATTCAGGCGGAGCCACTCCGTGTTCCAAGCAACGACGACCCCCCTCCGTGCCCCTTGACGATGTCGTATGTTGTGTGTTTGTGAGGAGGGCTCCCAAGTGGGAACCCTAATATGGTGTCGAGTTTGGTTCTTGGGCTATAAAAATAACAAGTAGGGATATTTTATTAGGTATAGAGTTGGACCAATAAAAAACAAGTAACAAAAAAAGGGGAAAGGGAAGTTGCGTCGAAAGAAAATAAAGGAGGGCCCAATATATATATAAAAGGAAGAGAGAGTTTCAAGATTTTTGTCCCATCAGGCCGCATTAAAAAAAGACATGTATATAAGAAAAGTTGTACATAAAAATTGTTTCAAAAAAATGATGATTTGCAAAGCCGTAAAAAATGGTGAATTACTTAGTTGAGGAAAATAAAATGACTACTAAAAAATTGAAATAGCCGAGCAAAAATTTTTCAAATCGAGAAGAAAAGAAAAAATGTGGCGGCTTATTTGGTTTTGTTTACCCCCATTTTTTTCTTCTCCCAACGTAGTCGATGTCATATATTTTAACTAGTACAGGAAAAAAAAGGGGAGTATTGTGTAGAGTTCTTCAACATCATAACTTTGATGACTCAGATTCCAGTTCCAGTTCCGGATCAGAGACATATTTCATATTCCAGTCCAGATACATTCAGATTCGAGACTCTACAACACAGTTTAAGACTTGATGATTGATTGTATGTCATCAGTTCAAACACACATATATATGCGGTCCTATTTTCAAATGTGCGCATGTTTTCCATCTTTCATCATTGTCCCCATCATTCTTGTTTCCAGCTAAAGTTTTCATGTGAGCTATAGGGACTCTAGAGTAGATGACCATTTTCTATGCCATGTTCGCTAGGGTTTTCATGTGGTTCACAGAGACTCCAGAGTAGAGTACCAATCTATGTGTCAGATGGGAGAGAGCTAGTTCTCAAACGAGGAGACTTCTTTAGACTCCATTCTCAAGCGATCGTGAACTCCAGCGAGATCCTTTCGAGGTTCCTATGAGAGAGAACCCACTTCGAGTTCCCTATAAGAGAGACCCATCTTTAGGGATCTGCGTATGGATAATTAGCGATGCTCTTTGTTTGACCCTTTTCAGATATGGAGCAGTTGTCCACATGATGTGGTAGAATAGAGTACTTTGACAAGGAGACTCATTTCTGTTGCAGTCACTCTAACATGCACAGTATTTAGCACATGCTCTCTGACGAGGATATTCAGCTGACTCACATTCCATCCAATTCATCCTCCTCACATGCACGACATAAAAAGCAACATCCTCGACAATAGCCGCCAATTAAGTGCATTGAGTTGATATTCTTTGTAGTGTCATGTATTGTGACTTGAGTTTCTTTCTGTTTGTCCAAACTGAGCATTGCATGCTCCATCTTCAGGGGGAGTGCTGGAGTATTTGTTTATATGCATCACTTATGAGAGATGGGTAAATGGATCCCTCAAGGATCCATTTATCTCATCTAGAGTTTAGTCCACCATCTACCATTTTGGAGATGTGGAGCCTCAGTGGGAGTATATATAGGCCCCCGCAACCATTGTATCCAATGAGAAAAAAATAATAGACTATCAATCCTTTGAGGCATTCTCCCATGGTTTCATCCCACTCCTTACGGAGTAGGGTTCCACGTAAAATTCCGTGTGTTCTTCATATTTTTATTCTCTTTATTTGATATGCTTCTTCATTGTTATTTTCTAACCGTCATAGTCACAATAAGAGAAAATGCCTAAACATGAATCATTGAGGTGCATACTTTTTTGAATATATTTGTTTTGTTGTCTTGTTTATTACAGATATTGGGGATATTGGATTTTTAATTCATTTTCCATGAAATTAGATCTGATGAAAAATTATTATGCAACTTGTTGGCATATGCAATCGGAGTAGGAGAATCGATCACATCTATGACTTGAACACGAGCAGCAATAGGTGTTGGTTTGGCAGGGAAACATCCACAGCACAAGTAAGCATATGAACTTGTGATTTAGTGTTCTATTTATATAGTGTCTCATATTGGTGTCCCTCTGATTTCCACATGGCTATGATGAAGGCGAAGGGAAAGCACTTTGTACCATGTGCACGAGCAAATGGCTGAGCGTATGTATGTTATAGGTAACGGATTTTCAACTCTCGCCTCATTTACTTTTTTCACATATATTGCCATTTGGAGGTGATCATTTTGGGGTTGAATATTTTAAGTACTTATTTTCGATCGTAACCTCGGTATCTCCTTTTGTTGCTAGTGCATCATACAATACTTATTCCCGTTAAATTATATCCTCGTACTTCCGAGCATGAAATATATTAAAGGTTAATCTTTTGATGGATTGATCTTAAGTTATTGAGTTTCTTAATACTATTTCCTATTAAGGGTCAATCTTTTGATGGATAATGTCGTAGTAATATTTCTTATTGTATTAAATCATGGAGATGCATATGAGTTTGTGTGCTCATTTAATCATGTTTCATATTATATATATGGAATAAGTATATGTTAGTGATTAGTTTAGAAATACCAAGGCTGATGACAAACCAAAGAGGGCATGTAGATTTATAATATGGGTAAACCTTTGTTGCCATTTACTTATAAGAAGCAACTATTTTTCTAAATGATTCGTGAGCATTAAGTCGATTAAGCTGTATGTGGGCATGTTTGTTATGTTTGATGCAAACAATTTATCTATGTAGTTTAACAAATGAAAATTATGTAAAAGGGACAATCTATGTCTTAGTTATCTACGTGAAGATACGTCTTAAATATCATGTGTTGATCCCATATGAAATTACATCTGATGAAATGTTACAAGGAGTGGCATGAATCAATACTTTATCTTGAGTTATATTACACGTTGCTACTTTAATGTTGTGAATATAAAAAACAAAATTTAAGAAAATCATGTCCACTGAATGGAATCCAAAATTATTTGAACTTTGATCATTTAATTTAGTTTTAGTTATTATTATGTACTTTTTAAGCCTGGTCCTCTATATATAGCATTATAGTTGCCTCGAAAACTCAACACTATACTATACTTTTGTAAACACACATATGATGGAGTCTTTATCTCATACCTGGAACAACTAAATCTATATATAGATAATAATATGTTTAGTATAAAAGGGAAATTTCTCTTCTCTAATGACACAAGTTGCATGTATTAAATAGGCATGCATAAATCGGTAACATATCGTGTTATAAGTTGTGTCTATATATATGTGCATATGTACATGAACAACACTGGATTCTATATTTAAAGGGCATTATATATATGACTTGTGTAGGCAATTTCATGGTTTGACCACATACAACTTTTCATGTAATTATAATATGTATATTCTATGGTCGATGTTGCACCATTAAGTAATTAAAGATTGCCTACATAACATAATATGCTCAATGTTCCATGTTGGATATATGTTCCGCTTCTTAAAAAGTATTTTATGGTATATAGGAGAATGTTTTTGATAGTGATTGAAGATTTATACACCTACAGGGGGACTGGTGCTTAGCACGTTATAAGTGATAGATGTTCATTATCTAACAATCCAATTTCAAGAAATGCAATGTATTAAGGGGGTATATGGTACTTGAGAGTATGCCTTGAATCAAACATTAACATCATGAGCAGTGACCTTGGGATATTTTATAATAATTAGTTGATTTTGTATAATGGGATTTATTTTTTATCTAAAGATAAGTTACTTTTGCATATGGTATAGTAATGCATGTGGGGAAAATAAAATAAATACTAGAAGGTGGGTGCACACTCTTGTGGTCTAGTTGAACTGACAATGAGTCACCCCCTTGAGGGACATGATGGATCTCCATTTCATCACCTTTATTCTTTCATTTTGATCTTTAAACCCTAGCTGAATGCATGAAAATATCATCATTTTGCATAAATCAACATTAGTTGTTTATTGTATAAATAGTGTATAAAATAAATTGTTTAAAGATAAAATAAAAGAATAAAGAAAAGGAAAAAAAATTAATTGCCAAAGGTATTTTATGACCATAAAAATCGAGACCAAGGCATCATGATGACTGGGTCGACAAGGAATAACGTAGGGGGAGATAAGTGTCAAAAACATAATAAAAACCCTAATTTTTACCATTCAACAATACATTTTTGGGACCCATTTTTTCTTTATATTTATATCTCAAATAAACAAACTTTGTACATGAAATTTGTAGATAAAAATACATAGAACAATTCAAATTGATTTCGCACAAAAATAATACACTGTGTACATTTTATACACAGAATAAAATTTCAAAACTCAAACTTTCCAGAACCATATATTTTCTATATGAACTGAAAATGCACCAAAATCACTTTTAATTGCATATAACTTTTAATAATCTATTTAATGAAGGTGGATTCATATAATTTGGAGTTAATATGCAAAAGTTAGGTTTTGGAACCCTATTGTACACTATACCAAAATAAAATGTCCATTTTATTTTTCTTTCTATTTTTCATTATTTTATATTTTTATAATTTTGTAAATACTATTTATAGAATATGTACATAGTTAAAATACATTAAAACTATAACAAAATAAAAAAATAAATACTATAGAAAAATACAAACATGAATATACTATACTTACAATTATATTATAAGTATACATATTTATTTAAGTGTACACAAATACAATAAAAATATAACATGTATATAGAAATAAGTTGTAATTATATAAACTAGGTATATAGAATAAAAAATACAAAATAAAAAATAATATGCTAATATAGAGGTGAATATACATATATTTATGCTTGTCAAAAGTAACTTGTAATAAATAAACACGTAAAAATAAATAAAAATCGTATTTAAACACTACATAAAATAATAACAAAATTTATCTTATAAATTTTAATTAATTAATTTATTGAGTACTTTATTTTTTATATTTGTCATTTTTTACCTATTATGTCCTCTAGCACGCCTACATGGACTAATGGGGTGCAAGTTAGAGCTGACCTTTGTCAACTCCTCGCCCCCAAGGTCTTCTGTATTGGGTCGATTTCCCCAAATTTTGGAGCCCGATCTTTACACCGATTTAGGCCTTCCTTGTTGACTTTTGTGCCTTGATCGATACACTTTCACGTGCCTTCAATTTCTCGATCGCATAACCTCTGAATCGAGCCTTCTCCTTGATTGAACCCATACATGTATAAAACATCTCTTCGATCGTACTTTGTCATTTAATCCACCTTCGATCGACTAACACCCTAACCCTAGCCGTAGATCTTGTCCTAGTGACAGCAACACTCCCTTAGACCATCCAGTGGTAGAGTTTGGTGTTGAAGCAAGGTGATCCGAAGTTCTACCTCCTCCTCTGCCCGTAGTTCTGCTCCAGGTTGTTCAGACACGACAAGATTCTCTTTTCCTTGCTCTTTCTATTCCTTAGCGTAATGTAGTGTAGTACAAGCCTTGATTACGCATGATTTCATTTTATTTTTCATAAAATCAAAATTTTAATCTCGTCGGAGCTCTGTCCCCACCACTCATTTTCGACCTATGCGACCGACATCCGCCTCCACTTTCGCCTTCTTCACCTTCCCCATCAACTTATCTTCGCTCCACGCACCTCCACACATCTTGATCTCGCTCAGATCAGGGATCTAACCCTCCTTCCTCTGTCGTTTACTGGAGAGCTCCACCCTATTTCACCCATGCTCCCCCTGACTTGATAAGGCCTCGAAATCCTTCCAAGTTGCATGACTTAGTCCTCTGTAGGTTCTGGTAAGCGAAATGGCTCCTCGCAAGTCGATTTTGACCAAGGACGAAGCATCTAGAGCTTTATGCTTCCCTGACCTGCTAGATCATGTCAGACATTCAAGAGCTCATTGAAGACCACTGTTTGAAGCAGAGGAATGATGACTCCATTTTGTACTTTCTCTGAGCTTTCCAAGTGATTGGAGGAGTAAAAGAGATTGAATCGAAGTTTGGCCTAGCTGAGTTCTTGATGAGTTCTTTCAGTCGTTCTTTAAGTCGTACGATCATCTAGTCATACTAGAAGGAGTAGCGACTGTTGGATGTCAGAAGCCTCAACTCTTGATCCCATCTGAGCGATCTAATCTAGACAATCCAACTGAAGTGTCATCACCTCACCTCAGCGTTTTGTGTGTTAAGTGGAACCAGCATCACCGTTGGATAACACATGGAGGGTATTATGCGTGCACACCCTTCGTATTTTAGTGTTTTAATTTCAATCCTTAAACATTCCTTTAAAGCTTAAATATTTTGTGTAATATTTTCATGTTAGCCCTGTAATCTTGTTAATTCCATATAGGTCCGAGCCATGTCCACCTCACATGCTTGTGGGCATGAGGGGACTGGGATTTTTGAATCTAGGCCCAAGGTTTTCTTTATTTCATTTTAGTCCTTATTTTTGCAATAATATTTTGTGTGGAAATTGCGTTTGGGCCCTTAGACATTAAATTAAATAAAGAAATACCCTTAGAGTATTGTTTATTTGATATTTGTTAGAAAATTGCAAATTTGGACTTAAACGTATCTGAGGTGTTCGGTTTTGGGTCATAAAACCATAAATATTTCCAAAATACCCCTATTAGAATGCATTTTATTTTTATAGCTTCTATTTTGTAAAAAATAGCTCCAAGTCTTTAAAAAATTCGTAGAAAATTCAGATAAATATCTATTGTATCTATCTATCACATATAATATTGGTTAGGTATTTAAGGCATATTTTCTATTTACTAAAAATCGAAAGAGAGATTTCATTTCCCCAGTTGCAGTAAAAAAATATAAAAATATTATTCAAAATCCTCGAAAAGTTAGATTTTATGTATTATTTTATTTTACTAATTCAGAATAAAAACCACTAAAATTAGAAATTTAAAAGGACTAAAAAATAAAAAGCTCCAAAATCATTTATAAAAATATAAGAATTCACAAAAAATTCCAAAAAAAAATTTTTCTTCTTCTAATTGTCCCTATATCTTTACACAGATATTAAAATTTATTTTTAGAAATTTGAGGTTTTCTGATAATTTTTAAATTTCAAATCAATTCGACCTATTTATTTAATCCTTATTTTGGGATTTTTTGGAGTTCAAAATATATAAATTAGCAAAATTATCGGGAAAATCACAAAAATTGTAGAAAAATACAAAAAGTACAAAAAATTTTGTTCTATTATTTTTATTCTTTTTAGATATATTTATAAATATGTTTTTCCTATAATGCATATATATTTAATCTAAATCCATATTATCTATTAAAGAGAAAAAGAAAACTAAAATTAGAAAATAAAAAAATTACAAATTAAAAAAACAATAAAAAATTATGAAAATTAAAATACATAAAAAAATATAAAATTTAAACCCATAAAATTTCTAATTACCTTTAAAAAGCTCCAAAATATTTATTTTCTACAAATCAAACAATGGTAAAAATGAGAAACAGTGCACAACTTGGAGAAATTTGCAACTTAAAATTATTTTAAGGTCTAAAACTCCTAGAAATGATTTTTATTATAAAGTGGGAGAAATATCTACAAACATGGATTAAAATAATGATTTTTGGATTTTGGTAGAATTTTTTTATAAGATTTTTAGTATTTTTCAATGTTTTTCGGTTTTAAAAGGAATTAATGCGTGAATTTTTGACAATAATTTAAAGACAATGATGGTGTTTTTTGGGAATTTTTGAAGCAATATTCAAGTTTTTATGAATCTTTGAATTTCAGGAGGAGAAAAAGAAACTATTTTTTTAATAATATTAAATGATGATAAAATGCAATGAAAAATTTATACTAAAAATATAAGCACATCAGGAGCACATCATGATTGTTGGAATTTTATTGTCCAAATAAAACATTTATTTCAATAAGAAAAGCAAGCAAAGTAAAGGGTTGGAATTTAGGGACTAAGCTGTAAATATTCAATTCTTATTCATCAAATATATAACATAAATAAATTTGTAGGAGAAAAATGATAATTTACCCCAAGTGAGGTGTGTAGCACAAGTGATAGGGCTCTAGCAGGGGCTTCTTTATAAATATGAAAATTTTGAGGGGCAAAGTTGACAAATTTCCAATATTCAATTCAAAAGAACTAGGATTCTTTGGAGTCTTCATTTCTTCAAAATATGGGACAGGTGGGGAGCGCAAGACGCCACCATTCCTTCCTCTCCACGTGTGATCACACATGTGGTTGACGGTGCTGTCTGACCGACGGTGGTCAGTCGTGCGGCTGGAGGTTCGTGCAATGTTCGTAAAGGCAATGGAGGGCATGTGTTGTGGTTGGAAGTTCACGACTCTTAGCTTCATGTAGGCTTGCTATGCTCTAGATGGCGGCACAGCCGGCTGAGGGCTGGGGGGCTCACGTTGACGCATGCGGGTGGAGGTGAGTCTCCGCTATAGGCGGATATGCTCGGAGGGGCATCGACGATCGGCGTTCGTGCTCTACCGTGCATGCCGGTTCCACCTCAAAAGGCGGTCTACGGGAGGAGGGGTGCACCAGGCGGTGTCGACGCTGAAGCACGGCTTGACGGTGGAGGCGATAGGCTCGATGAGGGTCGGTGAAGGTTGACGCAACACCCAAGGATGCTTGCGCTTAATAATAGGAGGAGTTCAGTGGCAGTTTCCTAGATGGTTTTGTGACGGTGCCACGGACGACGGTGGAGGGGTGTGGCTGCATGTCGTCGTTCTCCCAAGCGGATGAGGAATGGCGAGCGCTGATGTTGCACTTCTTTATATTTTTTGTTTTTTATTATGTTTTCAAATGTAAACAGTATCAATTTTTTTTGTAAATCTGAAACAAAGAAATTAAAAAAATATAACATATTTATTTATTTATTTATATAATATATATATTGTTTTTAGATGATCCTGCAAAATAAATGTTAGAGAGGAAGGAATATATATATTTTTTTAAAATTTTTTAAAATGTTTATTTATTAGCAAATTAGAACGCGAGCATGATGACTCGTTTCCAACATCAAATCGGACTGCGTGAGTGGATGTGGATCCTTGCAATGTGGAAAATGGATCCGAGTATCTGGCCACCGTGCATGGCTGGAGTTGAGAGATCGCGCGAGGTAGAAAAGATTGTGATAGGATCAAGAAAAGAGATGAAAAAATCGAGATGGTGGCGGATCAAATCATGATGAATTTCGAAGATCTATAAAAACAAAATGACAACAAAAGAACAAATACGAGAGATAAAACTAGGATTAATCTACGATAAAAAATTAGAAGAAATTGGATCTCCCTTAGGACCAGAAAAGACCTTAATCACCTCGACGAAGGCGGACTCGCTGTCACCGGACGGCTCAGAGGCTAGGCACCCTTCTACGACAAGAAGACTCTCGAAGATCGGGCTCCTCTCACCAAAGATTAATCAAGTTGAAATATGGATGAGGAGCCATATTAATAGAAATAATGAAATTTGAATTTTTAGATGAGATAAGAGATAAGAGAAAAGAATTTATGAAAGGAGATAAAAGAAGAAAAGATAAATGTTAGAAAATATTTACAAAAATTAACAATTTTTTTGTATTTCCATCACTTTATTTATTGGAAAATTAAATGTTTAAGTTTTTACTTTTTTGTGGCAGTTAGTTAAGAAAATTAAATAAATGCATATGTTATATACAAATACGACATTAATACATAGGTAAATAAACAAATTATTTTTTGTTTTAAATGTTTCTTTTTTATATATATTTTTTATTTTAAATAATCAGTAAAAATATTTACAAATATTTACAAATACAATATGTACAAATACATGGAAAATTGCATAAACCACCCCAGAAAATCAACATTTCAACCGTAACTCCAAAAATTATAAAATCACGACCATTTTAAGATAATTTAATTTAAAATACGACAGAAGTGAGTTTGGTTCAATCTAAGTTCATATGGAGTCGGAATTGATCTTTCAATTATCGCTTACTAGCATTTTTCGGATGTGGTTACTTTTATTATTGACATGATTTTATTGTGTAATAAATTTTATATATTTAGCCACATTTTTTTGTACAACTTTTTCTTTTAAAAATTATTTTATTTAAGCTCAATTTATATACAAATAAAATAGTATTAGTTTTATACAAATATACAAATTAGGTGAGAAGTTTTTACAACACACTTTTTTTTGGATTTTCGGAGTAAGGACACTATCTCTCTCTGCTTTATTCCTGGTCTATCAGGTCAAGTCTTGACGTTCTCTCAGGGTTCGGGTCAGCCCGTATCTATTACATATATACAGTCTTCTTTTCTTTTCTTTATTTTTCCTTTATTTATTTATTTATTTTAGGCTAAAATAATATACAAATATACAATATTAACATACAGATGCAAGTTAGTAAGAATATGGAGTTAATATTACATACATGTATTTTATAAGGGATTTTAAGCTAAAATAAATGAATAAAGATGAAGAATCACAGATTCATCATCCCCCTATGATTTACCATTGCTAGTCCCTTAGCAAACACTTACTTAAAAGAATAAGTGAATAGAAGAAAAAAGGACGGAAAAATAAAGAAGTTAGGACAATATTGAGTATTAAACTATTCTTCATAAAATTGTAATATGGAGCTCTGTCAGACTTTGGATTACAGTGCGTCGGAACCTAAATGGGAGATGGATTTAAAACCTAAAAACCTATAAGTTCCATAATATTCATATTCAGGTCACCTCAACAGTCAGGTCAGAACAAGTCGACATACACAAATTATTGTGACTATGAATCTTGTACATTGTAATTGAGATATAGCTCCCCATCTCAAAAGTAGCAAAGAAACAACCTCCATCGACAAGGTAACTCTAGTTCCTTGGTCTTGCAACCCTTTCCTTGAGGAGCGGAGATATTCCCTTATAAGTGTTGGAAATGCGAGCCCACGGCGAGCCATTATGCAATAAATGTTATTGCAAATATCATTCCCTGATCTGAAATGATGAATGAATAATTTGTATAATAGGTCCCTTAGTACAATTAGGGTTATGTACCATGGCCATCTTGATGATCATACAGCTGTTGATTCAACTATTGAATCATAGAGGCTGGTGCTTGGATGAATATCTAAAGAGTTAGATTGAGGACTCATCAAGCACCGTCAAATGATTATTAAGAGATGATCTCCAGCCTGAGTAGGAGATGGCAATCCTATCTCTGATGGCTGATATCTGACCGACCTCTTGATGCAGGTCCTCTGCATAGGAATAGAGATTCGGAGGTGTCAGATTAGTTAGGTCAGAGAGTTGACTTAACGAGATCGAGATAACCAAAGTCCTATATCATATGCTGTCATGATATAGGCACGCATCCTCTGACCGGAGACAGATGTGTTACTATATGTCTGAGTGTGTACATTTGGCAGACCAATAGGTTGATGACCTAATCAAGGTCTATACACCGGCGCGCTGGTGTGCATATAAGGGCATATGAGTAATACGATCTCTCAAAGGGATCATACAGGTTCAGTTACTGAACCGGAAGACATGAGCTCACTCATGAGATATTGGGATGAATCAAATTCCATGCGCATGGTCGTCTCGCTTTGGAAGCTTGACTGAATTTGTAGGTTTGATATATACTTTTAGTATATGATCAAGACCTAGGTATGATATACACTTTTGGAAAGTGTATGATCGATACCAACTCCCAATGATCGAATGAGAAACTTAATGATAAAACCATGAAGTAGACAGTATAAAGTTGATCCGATACTTCGGGTTTAGTCTGAGTCTTCCAGTATGCAGGATGTACAGGTATTGGGAATACCTGAGGGTGATTTGATCATAAACGATTGTATAACCATGACGCTTCCATTCATAGGGAGTGATGAAACGGGTATGGATTTTAGTGACTCCTCTCAGTAGAGAAGTGATCTGATCTTGGTCCAAGTGTTGGACATTGATCTGAATGTGATTCAGATACAATGAGAAGATTAGATTTACGGTCTTGATTTAATCAAGCATCTATGGGAGGCCCGCGATCTGGATTTGAGATATGATCTCAATATCCATGTCACTATACGTGGAACAATACAATCGCCCTGTCCTTATCTCCAAGTATCTGAGGAGAAATAGCATTGTTCTTAAATGGTTTAAGAACAATTCCATAAGATCTGAGCAAGAGAATTTAATAATTAAAAGTGTTTTAATTATCATGATGTATGAGAAATTATCCAATATGATTAAATGTGATTTAATAAGTTTGGATAAGAATAATGTGGATAGAGATATCCAATTATTCATAATATATTATAAATGTGATTTATAATGTATTAGAGAGAGTTAATTATAATTTATATGTGTTGATTAATTATGATATGTATTGGATACACATTGTGTAATTAAATAACAATATGAATTACATGTTGTTTTGGGTTGTGAATATGATTCACAATTTTTTCCATGGAAAGATTGCAATATTCTCAAAGATAATTGTGAATTATTTTTTGAGAAATAAAACCCAAATATTTTTGTTGCAAATAAATAAGAGAGATTACATGGAGATATGCAATCTCATGGAGATTGCAATCTCCATGCAATTCATGGACGGCACACCACTCCTAATTGGAGTGGGTGTGCGCCTACATGGAAGGCACATGGAGATGAAATCTCCATGTGTCTTCTCTCCTTATTTGTTGGGTTGATTTAGGAATGAATTATATTTGATTTTATCAAATATATTTTGACCTAAATTTGTTGCTTTTGACAACAACAATCTTAGCCATTGGATGAACATAAATCAATCTCATCCATTGATTCTATGTGTCCCATGGATTGAGATCCATGGATCCCAAACCCTATAAATAGAGGAGGCATACTTGGCTATCTCTTGACACATGCTATTGTAGCACAACTCTCTCTCTTTCTCATATACACGACAGCCCTCTCTCTCCCTCTCTTCTTGGTGGCCGTCCACCTTGGTGGAGAGAAACGTCGTCGCCTGCGCCATCGTGCTGCCGCTTCGACTCTTTGCGGTTTCTTTGTCTTCTTGGAGTGCTTCACTCACGAAGGAGACGTTTGATCTCGTACGGCGAGATCAAGAGCAACCGCGCTTGGATCATCTTGGATGCGAGGACACCGCGACTCATCTCCGCGCTCGCAAGCCATTACTCCGACGATCGGACTTGAGACAGGAGGTCTCTTTTCGTAGAGACTTGATCAACCACGCTTCAAGAGGTATTGCATTATACTTGTTGTGGTTATAGATGAAACGATCTGAGAATGGTTCTCGGATCATGTGGTTTCATCGAATAAAATTTTTTAAATTCCGCTGCACCGAACAACTAGTACGACTAGTCGTTCTTCGTCGTATCCGATACGACGATCACGCTTCCGTGATGCGCTTGAAGATAATTCCATATCCTTCAAGTGGTATCAGAGCCTTAGGTCGACGGTTTCGAATATGATTCGAAAATCCGAGGAGGACTTGGGTTCGTTAAGGTCGCGAAAGTTTTTATCGCGTTTGATTTCGCAGATCTGTTTAGGAAATAAATTCGGCACTGTTTAAATTGTTTAAACACGAATTTAATACTTGGATTTTGTTCCCCATTAAATAAGGAAACCATAGGAACTGAGTTTACGTAAATCGGATTTCGTATGCTCTAGATATGGTTGTTTTAATGAACACGTATGCACTGTTGCGGGAACTGTAGATCTGAACGTGATTAAAATGTTAATTACTGTTTAGGCTTGCCTCGAAATGCGTGTAAACCTCACTTGGATTCTGTCCTAAATCAAATTAGCAATCTATGAAAATTGATTTTGTCTAATTTGGATTTAATATGATTGAGATATTTTAATTTTAGTAAGTAGGGGTCACTGCTGAAATTACAGTCCTAATCTAGAACCAAGTGATTGTCAATTAGTGAAATTAATTGTTAATTTCGTGAAATAATCATGAGAAATATTTGTGAAATATTGGAAATTGATTATTTACATAATTGACTTGGCCTCATCCAATTAATTGATTAGATTTGATCTAAATCTTAATTGGAAACACATTCATCAAACTTAATGTTTGATTGGTGATTGCCATTTAATCATTTAGTGAAATTAAATTGTTTAATTTCATAGAATAATTGTGTATAAATATTTGTGAAATATTTGATGATAATTATTCCCTTAAATGACATTGCCTTAACCAATAATTGATTAAGATGTGATCTAAATCATAATTGGAAACCACAATCTTTCAAACTTGATGCTTGAATAGGATTTGGGAATTTGTCTAGCAAATTTCCTTATAATAAAAAATGTTTTGATTATTACTATATGGTACAATTTCGGTTGAAAAACCGATGATCATCTCAAGTACAAATTAATCAATTTGGCATTATCCTTTCCCGAGGCGGATATGGTGCCTAGTCGGAGAGCATTGGGGTTGCGGGTTGCAACGTATGTGGTCCGTCCCACTCTCGTCGGTACTGGCCATGACAGCGGGTAGGGCCGGGATAATGTCCGAGGGATTAAGATGTATTTTTCTAATTATTAAAATTCGAATTAATACGTATTTTGAGATATTACCATATATGTATTCAAGTAAAATAATCAAGTTTGATTGATTGAATTGGATTGATAATTAATTTAATATGATTAAGTTGATTATGTCTAATTAAAATACTCTAATATGATTAGAGTTAATAATTCCCTTGGAAGAATTAATTATGTGACTGTGATTCACGATAATTAATTAAAATTTGAATATGATATGGAGGATCACATAAGTGACATCCATGGTCTCCCGTCAAGGCGGAGGGTTCCGTCGCCAGGGATTGCATGTGGGAGACGCCTGTCCGAAGTGACAGCTCCTGTATGCAAGCGCATCTGGATCGGGCTCGTCGCTTCTTGAAAGAGTAAGGACGTATGCGTAGTGACCCCAATATCGGGTCCTCATATTATTGGGGCGATATTGGATTGCACATAGCGAGTTGTATTCCTGTTGACGGTTGGTTCAATTAATGACGGGTCAACATCGCCTTAGGGTGGTGGGCCCGGGTGTTAAAGACCGAATTGTGAGATGCAAGTTGGACTTGCAAGGCGGAATGTGTTCCCGCTTCTTTTTATCCGAGTTGTAGGTTCTCATATTATTGGGATGCAACAAAGATAAGGAAGGAGATCCCAGATCTTGCTTGAGATATAATGGTAAGTATATCTCTTACATTGAAAGTGATTAAGGGAATGAACTTTCAATGTTGACATGGCAAGACAACTTTGATATAAAAATTCCTAAATCAAAGTAAAATATGTATATATAAATACATATATCTATGCAAATTTCTTATTTCAGATAATCCTTCATTAAAACGCACTCAATGAAATACTCAATAGTAACCAGTGAAATATCTTGGATTGGACTCATGATCCAGATATTGTACTTGCAATTGAACACATAATGTATGTGGTTGCAATATGCAAGTCTCCTCATACTAATGAGGAATGACAATTAAATAGATAATAGGACTACAACCCTAGGGTTTGTATGTCTCTATAGTCTTGATCTCATTGGATGTACTTTGGAAGTAACATGTCGATGATGATCGCAATTGTCAAATAATCCTTATAAAATCAATGAAGATATTTTGGCATACATATATGTGCTCTTGACATTTAATCATGAGTGACATGGTTCTCTGCATCATGCAGAATGGTAGCTCTATAAGAGATGATGTATTCAAATTGTTTGAGTACCTACCTGAACCTATGTTTTATGAGTTTAGATGGATGTAGATGATGAGTGTCATTATTCTACTGTCTATACTCTAGTCATTTATGAAGCTTCATAGTATTCATATTGTGTGAATTTAATGAAGCATAAATAAATGTTGAAATACTCTTATTTTGAATTCTTTTGAATTTATTGTAAGAGATCCTTAATCTTAAGCAATGGTTGCTTATAGATAAAGGGAGAGCAATGGAAGCATGGGTTGGACCCAAGAAAGAAGGAAAGTCAAAGAGTTGACTGGACTTCTGTGACTTCCATATGACATCCAAAGAGTTGGATGAGTGCCAATACTGCAATAAGTTGATGTGTTGATAGTATGACTATCAAGTCTGTCTAGAATCCTTAGAAAAGGACTCGGATGGAGCATCAGAATAATCTACATAAATCATTGATATTGACTTACTTATTGAATAAGATAAAGTCAAATAATTGTATCTCAATCTTCTGATGACATTTGCAATGGGTTGCATATGTTTTAGAAGACTGGAAAATTTGATCTTAAAGGTTTATAGTTGTCCACATGAATATTGATGCAATTGTTGCAACAATCTCTGTTGGATTAATAGACTTGTTAATTTCAGTGGGAGAGCCCTTAGTCTTAGAGAATGTCTCTATGACCTAGACATTAGAATACACTCATTGTTTGTTTCTAAATGTTGGAAATAAACATGAATTCTGGAATGGACCTATCATAAAGAGTTATGATGAAGATATTTCAGAAAGTAATCTAAAATCTAGTGGACTCCACTAAATTAGAAAATTAATGAATGGTTCATTAACATTTCTAAATACTGAAATTAAACCTCAAGATCAATAGGAGGATGAAGATCATTTGACAATGATCTAGCATCAAGCCTTGGACATTTGTCTGTTGATTTGATCAATAGAATAGTAAGAGATGAAACTTTAGAATGTCTAAAATTTCAAAACTTACATACTTATGAATATTGACCAATACATCCTTCTTCGGGAATGGTGTAAGATGCCAAGGTATTCAGGATCTCATACATATTGATGTATGTGGATCATCTATATCATAGTAAACATTGTGGATATGTGATATCTATTGATGATTGTATGATATGAGATTTCTTCTCTTCACCTAAGAAACCTTTGAAATGTTCAAAGATTTCATTAATTTTGGTTTAGAACCAAAGTTTGAAGGAAGATAAAATGAATTTGATCTAATCTAGGTAGCAAGTACCTACTAGATAAATTCGAAGAATACCTTATGGAGATATGAATATCATTTCTATCTCAATCCTCCTAACACACCTTAACTCAAAAGAGTTATAGGTAGATACAATTGGATCATGTGTGACATGATCTTATCAATGTTGAATTTTAGCATAATTATCCCTTAGTTTCCAGGTATACATGTGTAGTAGAGACTACAATGTATATCCTTAATAAGGTTCCATGTATGTTGGAATCTAGCACTTGAGAGTGCTGCTTCATTAGGAAAATAAAGGATGGTATTGGATACCTACTTTATGACCTTGAGATTCTTAAAATATCTCATCTCCGAGAATGTGATTCTTAGAGGTTGAGACTCTTGAGAATCAAGATGAAAATGAAGTGTGGGAACTCATTTATAATAAGACTCCTGAAATTGGAAACTAAAAGGACAATTAAAGATGAAACATAATACCTCTTCAAATGAGTTTGAGGATGGATTCCATGTGTTAGAGAAATCTGACAATGATCGAACTTCATGTGATGAAGCTTCTGAAGATCATAGCATGGATAGATGGATAGCAATAAAAGTCTAATGTAGACTTCATATACAAGTGTTGTATATGGACCCTCGAGGATCCACCTATATGGGTAAGACCTGTAAAGGTGTAAATGGATCTTCAAGAGACAGGGAACCTGATGAGAAGGTAAAGATCTTCAAAGCACGGTTCGTAGCCATAAGCTACACACTGAAAGAGAAGACATTGCTTGCAATGAGACTTGCTCTTCGGTGACCATGCTTAAAACTATCAGAATATTGCTAACCTTAGCTACATAACTTGACTATTGCATCTTTAAGATGTAAGTCAATATTGCATTCCTCTACGAATACCTCTTTAAGGATATTCATATGAAGTAGCCCCAGGGCTTCATGGTTGAGGAAAGCAAGGTGTGCAAGCTAAGGAATCCATCTATGGACTCAATTAAGCTTCTTGAAGTTGGATCATAAGACTTGATGAAATTATAAATGTTATGATTTCAGATAGAATCTTGATGAACCATATGAAGCTTAGTGGGAGTGCTTTTGTGTTCATCGTGCTAAATGTAGATGATATCCTAATCATTTAAAAAATGATATAAGGATAATAATTAGTGTTTTATAATCTGGTTGTTCCATAACTTGAAATATGATTTCAAAGCTGCCTCTCAGATCTTAGTTCTGAAGTTGTTCAGAAGCAAAGAGAAGAGGATAATGGGACTGTGACATTTATAGTACATCTTGGACATATTCCATTTTATGGAAAATTCCAGTAATGGCTTCCATCCCTTAAGATATGGTACTGACCTATCTAAAGGGATAGCACCTCAAAGAGTTGAGGAAGTGAATGCTAGAACTACTTGCCTTTGGGCATCAGTTCTGAGAAGCCAAGTGTGTGCTAGATGTGCACAAAAGCCAGATGGCTGCCATGCAGTGGGAGTAGTAAACTGTTGCTAATCCTACTATGGAAATAAAACACTTGGTTGCAGTAATGACAAAATCTTCATAGATGACAAGATTTTTTGAGATAGTGATCTCAAAGTCTTATCTTCAAAAGTTTAAGACTTTAGAGATAGTGATCTAAAAGGTCTTAACTAAAGATACCTTAGGAGATAGAGATCTCCAGATATATGGATATTCTTATAAGGATTATGGAAATACTGGTTATGATAATTGTTAAGCTGTAGTGTCAAGGACACTATAACTAACAAGATTGAGTATTAGTTGCATAAGATGCAACATTCGCATTGGATGCGAGCACTGTTACTGGGGATATGCAAGTGCCGTAAAAGGACTTGGCGTAGTCTCGCGGGAACAGAGTGACTGATCAGCTTACCTAGCTATTTTCCAAATAGTCTATGATTGTCACATGAGTGCGGGTTTAAATGATTAGCCCATTAATGGATCTTTGGGCTAGTGGGAGATTGTTGGAAATGCGAGCCCACGGCGAGCCATTATGCAATAAATGTTATTGCAAATATCATTCCCTGATCTGAAATGATGAATGAATAATTTGTATAATAGGTCCCTTAGTACAATTAGGGTTATGTACCATGGCCATCTTGATGATCATACAGCTGTTGATTCAACTATTGAATCATAGAGGCTGGTGCTTGGATGAATATCTAAAGAGTTAGATTGAGGACTCATCAAGCACCGTCAAATGATTATTAAGAGATGATCTCCAGCCTGAGTAGGAGATGGCAATCCTATCTCTGATGGCTGATATCTGACCGACCTCTTGATGCAGGTCCTCTGCATAGGAATAGAGATTCGGAGGTGTCAGATTAGTTAGGTCAGAGAGTTGACTTAACGAGATCGAGATAACCAAAGTCCTATATCATATGCTGTCATGATATAGGCACGCATCCTCTGACCGGAGACATATGTGTTACTATATGTCTGAGTGTGTACATTTGGCAGACCAATAGGTTGATGACCTAATCAAGGTCTATACACCGGCGCGCTGGTGTGCATATAAGGGCATATGAGTAATACGATCTCTCAAAGGGATCATACAGGTTCAGTTACTGAACCGGAAGACATGAGCTCACTCATGAGATATTGGGATGAATCAAATTCCATGCGCATGGTCGTCTCGCTTTGGAAGCTTGACTGAATTTGTAGGTTTGATATATACTTTTAGTATATGATCAAGACCTAGGTATGATATACACTTTTGGAAAGTGTATGATCGATACCAACTCCCAATGATCGAATGAGAAACTTAATGATAAAACCATGAAGTAGACAGTATAAAGTTGATCCGATACTTCGGGTTTAGTCTGAGTCTTCCAGTATGCAGGATGTACAGGTATTGGGAATACCTGAGGGTGATTTGATCATAAACGATTGTATAACCATGACGCTTCCATTCCTAGGGAGTGATGAAACGGGTATGGATTTTAGTGACTCCTCTCAGTAGAGAACTGATCTGATCTTGGTCCAAGTGTTGGACATTGATCTGAATGTGATTCAGATACAATGAGAAGATTAGATTTACGGTCTTGATTTAATCAAGCATCTATGGGAGGCCCGCGATCTGGATTTGAGATATGATCTCAATATCCATGTCACTATACGTGGAACAATACAATCGCCCTGTCCTTATCTCCAAGTATCTGAGGAGAAATAGCATTGTTCTTAAATGGTTTAAGAACAATTCCATAAGATCTAAGCAAAGAGAATTTGATAATTAAAAGTGTTTTAATTATCATGATGTATGAGAAATTATCCAATATGATTAAATGTGATTTAATAAGTTTGGATAAGAATAATGTGGATAGAGATATCCAATTATTCATAATATATTATAAATGTGATTTATAATGTATTAGAGAGAGTTAATTATAATTTATATGTGTTGATTAATTATGATGTGTATTGGATACACATTGTGTAATTAATTAACAATATGAATTACATGTTGTTTTGGGTTGTGAATATGATTCACAATTTTTTCCATGGCAAGATTGCAATATTCTCAAAGATAATTGTGAATTATTTTTTGAGAAATAAAACCCAAATATTTTTGTTGCAAATAAATAAGAGAGATTACATGGAGATATGCAATCTCATGGAGATTGCAATCTCCATGCAATCCATGGACGGCACACCACTCCTAATTGGAGTGGGTGTGCGCCTACATGGAAGGCACATGGAGATGAAATCTCCATGTGTCTTCTCTCCTTATTTGTTGGGTTGATTTAGGAATGAATTATATTTGATTTTATCAAATATATTTTGACCTAAATTTGTTGCTTTTGACAACAACAATCTTAGCCATTGGATGAACATAAATCAATCTCATCCATTGATTCTATGTGTCCCATGGATTGAGATCCATGGATCCCAAAACCCTATAAATAGAGAGGCATACTTGGCTCTCTCTTGACACATGCTATTTTAGCACAAACTCTCTCTCTTTCTCATATACACGACAACCCTCTCTCTCCCTCTCTTCTTGGTGGCCGTCCACCTTGGTGGAGAGAAACGTCGTCGCCTGCGCCATCGTGCTGCCGCTTCGACTCTTTGCGGTTTCTTTGTCTTCTTGGAGTGCTTCACTCACGAAGGAGACGTTTGATCTCGTACGACGAGATCAAGAGCAACCGCGCTTGGATCATCTTGGATTGCGAGGACACCGCGACTCATCTCCGCGCTCGCAAGCCGTTACTCCGACGATCGGACTTGAGACAGGAGGTCTCTTTTCGTAGAGACTTGATCAACCACGCTTCAAGAGGTATTGCATTATACTTGTTGTGGTTATAGATGAAACGATCTGAGAATGGTTCTCGGATCATGTGGTTTCATCGAATAAAATTTTTTAAATTCCGCTGCACCGAACAACTAGTACGACTAGTCGTTCTTCGTCGTATCCGATACGACGATCACGCTTCCGTGATGCGCTTGAGGATAATTCCATATCCTTCAATAAGTACAAGTACAACCATCTCAAGAAGAGGGGATAGATAAAAGAACGGACGGTAACCAGTGTAGCTACCTATCCTTGGACGCATGACTAGTGTAACTAAATCATCCGCTACAAGCTTTCAAAAAATTATCTTTGAAGGTCTTATTGTATTTATTATTTATTATTTTTTTCCTTTTATATACACTCCGGTAGGCATTTTACTTTTCAATCAGGCCTATCCACTTTTGGAGATGTTGCATTTTTTCATACTCTTTTTTTTAAAGTATATACAAGGTACAACATGTAAATAAGGAGTTTTTCCTCTTGAGACAATAGGCTATCCCTCTTTTTAGACCTCAACATCGCTACACCAGGTTGAGATGTACTTCCTTCCCTAGAGGAAGAAGAGAGGTTCCACCTATATGTAATACACTCTTATGCTACCCCAAACTAAGAGATTTTGCCTCCTTACTACCACATCCATGAAGAGCTACGTGTAGAGTGCTTGTCTAAGATAAGCCACGATCTTAAAGAATCATGCGTGTGTTGTTAAATATTCTACTTAGACTACTCAAGATGACATGTGAACATAGTCTTATGGACTCAAAGAATTAAGTCACTTGGACCTGAAAAATCTTAACTCCATTTCTTATAAGGTTCATCTGGAATTAAGTGGATTAAGGTAAAACTAAGCTCCATTCTTTGATTTTATTCCAGACATAGTTTAAATGTCAATATTATCCTGAAAAATGCACATGTAAATGCAAGAAGATACGTACAATGTAGAGAAAACATTTTTTTAAAAAAATGGTGCACATATAAAAAGAACAAAATTTTAAACAATTTTCTCATTTTGAACGTTTTTATGGATTTTTGGAGAAAAATGAAGATGTGAAAGAAAAGTTTTTTTTGAATTATGCAGATTCTTATAGTTTTTTATTTTTATACTTTTTTAGGTTTTTTTGGTCTGGGTTAGAAGGATATATACAAGTATATGCAAGAAGTTTTTTTTCTTTTTTATTTTTTTTTAATTTTTTGTTGTTTTTGTTATTTTTTGTTGTTTTTTTACACATGTGGATTTAACAAAATTATATACATATACCCCAAAATAATTATCTTAAAAGTACGAGTTATGTCTAAAGTATATATACAATATATACGACATCCCCCATACTTAGCTCGAACTATATCATCATAGTGATTAGAGAGCGACAAAGGAAGACACAACTCGTGCTAAGTATGGAAAAGTGAAAAGGTTCCTATTCTACAACGACTCAAAGAAAAGATAAAAATAAGAGAAGTCGGTTATCCCCCTTATATTTAGGATCAAGTAGTCCTAAGTATAGTAGAGTGTACAAAAGAGAAAACTGTTGAAAAGAATGTACAAACTCAATGGAAAATACAAAAACACGATATGTACAACAACACCTCCCTATACTTAGGGTAGAGTATCCCTAAGTGTAGGCAACAACAGGAGTGATGAACAGGATGAATATGAACAATACAAATCCTTCACAGCCATACTTAGGATAAAGCATATCCTAAGTATAACATATATACACACGGAAAAGGGGGTGAACAATGAAATGGGAGAAGAAGAAATGAAACGAAAGGATATACAAGAGGAGTGGATGTACAAAGTTAGAGAAGGTTAAGAACGAACCTTCTTGCGAGATCGTTGTGGAATGGATCTAACAAGGTGTAGGTCGATATTGGGGTCATCATTAGGCACAACTCGATCAGAATTGACCAGGAATGTATCCTCAGCAGTTGCAGATTGTGAAGGCCTAAACCGATCAATGGAAGTAATGTGGTCATGTCTGGCCTGGGAAGTATCGCAAATATCAAAGTAAAAAGGCTCGAATTCATTATCCGAAAAAGTAAGATCGATTCCATCCCGACGAGCCTCGATTGGATCACCATCTTTATCAAAAGGCCCAAATTCCTTTATAAAAGCAATCAAATCGAATCCAACCTTATCAGTCTCATGTAGATCAAGGTAAATAGGAAAAAACTCATCGGGGGAAGTAGGCAAATCATATACGTCCTGTCTAGTCTCAGAGTCTACCTTATGCTCTAGGGTGTCTATCGTGTAAATCTGCGAATGTCATCATTGCATTGCCATGTATCAGAAGAGAGAACTCCAAGGCCTATGCTTTCCAAGTCTTCCTCCTTGAAGAGGAATTCGCGGGTCTTAGTACCATCCATCGTACAACAAACATCTCTAGTAGTATCATCATGGTCAAAGTTCTTGAGGCTGGCTAATACAGGCACATTCTCATGGGATGCAGGTCTTTGGTCAGTAATGGGTGTAGTGATCAAACATTGTTCCCTACATCAAAACAGAAGCGAATCTCTCTTGATTCATAATTAATAATGGCTCCGCTCCTGCATAGGTGAGGAAAGGTTGTCCTATGATCATTGGAGGGTTGTCCACAGGGGTGGAGATCTCCATGGGAAATACGACAAATTCAAAAATGAATTTCGTGCCCTTAATGAGAATGTCAACATTTTCAAGAATACTATTCGGCCTATTGATAGATCCATCAACAAATTGAACTATCATCCTGGTTTTCTTGAGAGGCCCACGATGAAGAGACTATACCATATTGAAGGGTATTATATTGATTGAAGAACCACCATCAAGGAAAGTTTATCACATCAATGTTTAAAGATGAAGCAACTCACAAGAGGTATGGTAGTATTCCATTTCTTAAAATGTGGATGGTGAGATGCAGGTCTTCTCCTTCGCTTTCTCTTCTTTTGTTAAGGAGTAGATAAATCTGTCATGGCCTGTTGAAGTGGGGCTTTAATGATCTCATGAATAGGGGCCACCACTTCAGGTTCATTCAACATTTTTTCAAGGGAGGATACCAGAATCAGAATATACAGGAGGATTGCCAAGAGCAGTCTATACAATGGAATCCTCGAGGTCAAAGGTGGGACATGCAATGAATGATTGTATGGGAAAATGGTTTGGCATAGGTACGCTCACTTCGCAAAATGAATCATCAATGCGTCTCCTGAATTCTTTTTTGATTTTTGAGTTTTTCTCATTTTTTGTATTTTGGGTGATTGTAAGCTCTCATGATTATCCTCAAATGAATCCACATCCTCAAACAATAAAGCAACATTCTGGCTCTTATTGATGTTAAATAAATTGGTAATCTTCGAACTCATATGCTCCATCATCTAGTTCAAGGTCTCAAGTGTGGAAAACGTGAAAGGTGACTCCAAAATCCTAGGATCGGGTAAGTGGGGTGAGGGTGTGTGAGAATCAAAGTCCTTCGATTCTTGAAATAATAGTTTAGGAAGATATGCCCAAAAATTAGGAGGAAGGTCCTCCTGGAAAAAGGAAGGTGGATCGGCTGGAGGGTATGAAGGATATGTGAAGATCTGATTAAAATAACTCCAGTCGGCCATTGTCGAAACAAGAAAGAATTATTGGGAGAGCATGAGGGTCAAGTCAAAAGTTGTGAAGAAAAAGGTGCAAATGCATAGAAAGATCTAGCATGTACACAAGCAATCAAACACAATACAAACCCCATGTTCACCAACTCAACTCAAATGTGAAGACCATGAAGGTTCGTTCAATTATCTTTTCAATTTTAGAGTTTGGTGATAATACAATATATCAGAGCAGTTAAAGAGAGCTATTAGGAACCCAATGCTTCCAGGAGACTGGCCTAATCTCAAAGTTATATCTTTCCCAGTCAGTATGAACTGCGGACCATTTACCGACTACCCAAGCAATTGAATCTGTTAAGGACGTTGCCTATCGCTTTACCGGCTACCAGAGAGATCCTCACTGGAGAATGACTAAGCCAATATAGTAGTCTGAAAAGAGTTAGGGTGTGGTTCTATCCTAGTGTGCAGGTCGCTCGCTACATACAAACCAAACGATGAAGGGGTTACTCTCCCCAAAACAATGACTTTTCCATGTGTTTTATTATAGGGTCAAGTTTTCTTGAGCAGTCTGGTATTTTCGGTAGTTATCACTTGGTTAAAATATTTTCAAAGAATCGCCTACTCAGTGTCCAATTTCCTTTTTATTTTATGTGAGGGAAAAGGAGGAAGGAGATCGGAAATTCCAATAAGCGATTAAAAATGATCATACAGGGTTGAGAGATGTGTACCTTATCGCCAACACTCTACATGCAAAATGATTTGTGCAGAATTTAAATACATAAAAATAAACTATCCAATATGATGCAAGTGAACCGTCCTAAATGATAACTTCTATTAACGGGGAATAACAAGTTAATTTGACTAAGTCCAAATCACACTCTACTCTATAGGCACAAAATTCTTGTTTATGGCGTTTGGATGTAATTAGTTACCTGGATCAAGCAAATTAATTAAAGTAATCAAGAGGTATCTCACGAAATCCACGTGAAACAAAGAAAATAATGTTGATGAAAACAAATACGGTGAGGTCCCCCAAGTGCACCACACTTGGTGAAACAAATCCTGCAACCAATGAATGTCCTTTTTACAAGTGTTCAAATGCTAAATAAATGAGAAAACTATCTATGCTCCAAAGGATGGTCTCTCTTAAAATCTCCTTCTTCCTCCTCTTGCGCTCTCCCGCAACTTCGAGATGAATCAAGCTGCCTCTGATTCGCTTGGGTGCTTCGGCTCTCCTAGGATCGCCTCCTTCACTCCGCGGTCACTCGAAAGAAAAAGAAAAGAGAGAATATGTAAAAAGCAATACAGTGGATATAAACAATGGAGTGAATGGCAAAATGTAAACAGATATTTACAACCAAGAATAACAGGTCAAAAGAGAAACCTAGCTACCCTCGTCGTGCCTCCCCGGTAATGGTGCCATTTTGTTGACACGAGATTCTTCAGGGATTGGTTATTATGATGTGAGAGTCGTCGTTATCCACAAATAATCTCACGACAAACAAACAATTTTTTTCTTCTCAAGAATCAAAATTAACTAAAAGCAAAAAATGAAGCAAGAGAAATTTTTGCTACTTATTTAACTGTATAGAGGACAGGATCAAACTCAAGGAGCCTACAATTCCTGAGGGTTGTTCAAATAATCGATGAAAAATCTATTAAGATAAACCAGGAATCTCAAAAGCAAACTATCCTTGGTTTTTGTGGAATTTTCTTTTTTAATTTTTTTAATTTCGTTTTTAATTTTTATTTTCAATTTTTTAGTTATTTTAATTTTGCATTTTTTTAAATTTCAAATAAAGAATAATATGCACAATACAAGAAAGATGCACACCAAACTCTTTTTATATTTTTCGGTTATATAAAAATGCTTAGAAAAATCCAAAGAAAATATTTTTGTGTTTTAAAAAATTTGAAATGATTTTGAGATTTTTTTAATTTTTAGATATTTTGGTATTTTTATAAAAAACAATGGTAAAAAAAAGAAAGAGTGCACAGCCTGGAGAAATTTACAACTTAAAAATATTTAGATGACCAAAACTTCTAACAATTATTTTATGTTAAAACAGTGACAAATATCTACAAATAGGGACTGAAATCATGATTTTTTAATTTTTTAAATATTTTTACGATTTTATAAGAGTTTTAGTATTTTTCAAATTTTTTGGGTTTTGAAAGTAATTAATGCCTGGAAATTTGGATAGAAATTAAAATACAATGAAACAAAACTACTCATTTTTTTAAATTTTTGGAGCAATATTCAATTTTTATGAATTTTTGAATTTTAGGAAGAGAAAAATAAACTATTATTGTTTTTTAATAATATGAAATGATGATAAAATGCAATGAAAAATTTATGCTAAAAAGATAATCACATCAGGAGCATATATGATTGTTGGGAATTTGATTGACCAAAGAAAATATTTATTTCAATAAAAAAGCAAAAAAAGGACGGGAATTCAGGGACTAAACTACAAATATTGAATGTTTGTTCATCAAAGTATAATAGAAAAAAATTTATAGGAGAAAATCGATAATTTACCCAACAGAGGTGTGTAGAGCACGTGATAGGGCTCTGATAGGGGCTTCTTTGTAAATATGAAAACTTTAAGGGGCAAAGTTGAAAATTTTCCAATATTCAATTCAATAGCACTAGGGTTCTTCAAAGATGTGGCCAAGGTGGGGAGCACAAGCCACCACTGTTCCTTCCTCTATACGCGCGATCACACATGCGACAGACAGTGCTGGCTGGCCGACAGTGGTCAGTCGTGCGGTAGGATGTTTGTGCAACGGACGCAAAGGAGATGAAGGGCGTGCGCTGTGGTTGGAGGGTCATGAGTCTTGGCTTCGCGTAGGCTTGTTGTGTGCCCAGATGGCGGTGCAACTGGCCGAGGGCTAGGGGGCGTACGTTGACACGTACGGGTGGAGGTGAGTGTCCCCTACGGGCAGATATGCTCGAAGTGGCTTCGACGGTCAACACTCATGTTCTGTAGCAGCATGCCAATTTCACCTTAAAAGGCACTCTACATACGAGGAGGCATGCACATGCGGTGATCGGTGTTTGAACGTGGCTTGACGGCAAAGGCGATAGGCTCAATAAGGGTCAGTAGAGGTTGATGCAACACCCAAGGATGCGTGCGACTAGTAGTAGGCAGAGCTCGATGGTGGTTTCCTGGATTGTTCTGCAATGGTGACGCGGACGACGGGGAGGGTAGTGACTGCGCGGTGGCCCTCCGCCAAACGGATGAGGATGGCGAGTGCTGACGTTGTACTTCTTTAAATTTTTTGTTTTTTTATTTTTTTCTTGTAAACAGAATCATAATTTTTTAATATTTTTTGTAAATCCGAAACAGAGAAAATAAAAATAGAAATTTTTTTTTATTTTTCTTTTTATCAATTTTTAAAATTTTTAGATGATCCTGCAAAACAAATGTTAGAGAGCAAGAAAACAAATATACATTTTTTTCTAAAATGTTTATTTATCTACAAATTAGAACGCGAGCATGATGACTCGTTTCCTTAATCAAGTCGGACTGCGTGAGTGGATGTTTACTTGTGATGTGGAAGATGGATCCGAGTCTCTGGCTACCATACGTGGCCCGAGTTGAGAGAGCGTGCGA
The DNA here is from genome assembly GCA_037367405.1 of Ottelia alismoides. Taxonomy (NCBI): domain Eukaryota; kingdom Viridiplantae; phylum Streptophyta; class Magnoliopsida; order Alismatales; family Hydrocharitaceae; genus Ottelia; species Ottelia alismoides. Next base: position 481,345 of record JAZKJV010002976.1, read on the forward strand.
GGTAGAAAAGAATGCCATAGGATCAAGAAAATGGGATGAAAAATCGGGATAGTGTCGGATCAAATCGTGATGGATTTTTAATATATAGAAAAATAAAATGACAATGAAGAACAAATAAAATAAAATAAAATTACGATTAATTTAGGATAAAAAATAAGAAGAAAATGCATCTCAACTTAGAAGCAGAAAAGACCTTTGTGACCTCGACGAAGGCCAACTCGTTGCACTGATGGCTCAGAGGCTAGGAACCCTTCTAGGATGAGAAGACTCTCATAGATCGGGGTCCTCTTACCAAAGATTGATCAAGTTGAAAAGATGGATGACGAGATATATTAATAGAAAGAATGAAATTTGAATTTTTGAATTTTTGGATGTGTTAAGAGATAAGAGAAAATAAATTTTGAAAGGAGATAAAGTAGAAAGATAAATGTCATAAAATATTTACAAAAATTAACTAATTTTTGTCACTTTATTAATTGGAAAATTAAATGTTATTTTTTTATGGTAGTTAGTTAAGAAAATTAAATATATACGTATGTTATATACAAATACGACATTATCTACATAGGTAAATAAGCAAATTATTTTTTTGTTTTAAAATTTATTTTTTATATTTTTTATTTTAAATAATTAGTAAAAAATATTTATGAACATTTACAAATACAATATATACAAATACATGGCAAAATTACACAACTACACTAGAAAAACGACTTTTCAACCGTAACTCTAAAAATTATAAAAACGCAACCATTTTAAAGATAATTTAATTTAGAATACAATAGAAGTGAGTTTGGTTCACTCTAAATTCATATGGAGTCAGAATTGATCTTTCAATTATCACTTAATGGCTTTTTTCGGATGTGGTTACTTTTATTATATACATGATTTCATTGTGCAATTATTTTTGTTATTTAGCCAACATTTTTATGTAAAAATATAGTTTTCAAAATTATTTTATTATATACAATAAAATAGTGTTAGTTTTATACAAATATAGAAATTAAGTTTGAAGTCACATATTTTTTTGGATTTTCTGATTAAGGACCCTATCTCCCCCTACTTTATTCACGGTCGATTAGGTCAAGTCTTGACCTTTTCTCGGAGTTCGGGTCAGCATGTATCTATTACACATATAAAATCTTCTTTTATTTTCTTTATTTTTCCTTTATTAATTTATTTTTTGGGTTAAAATAATATACAAATATACAATATTTACACACAGATGCAGTTAGTAAGAATATGGAGTTAGTATTATATACAAGTGTTTATAAGGGATTTAAAGCTAAAATAAATGAATAAAGATGACGAATGGCGGATTCATCAAGTACTTGTCCACTATACATTGCATTGTAGGGTATAATAAAATTTGACCTTGACTGCTTGCATTCATTTTACATACATTGTGTCGGTGAATAGTTGATTAGACACGGTTGATGAGTGGTTGGCACAATGACTGAGTCCTCTCCTTGTAAGGCTCATTTTAGACCACTTGATTTCTTTGTTTAACAAATGACACTGGGGAGCAACATGTTGGATAGAATTTCGTGTTATTTTTATTTCATTGTTTTTCTACATTTATTTTTTCTTTCATTTGATATTATTGTTCATTGTGCTAACATCTATCTCTTCTATTTTTCTTGTGAGAGACTTCGAGATGACGATGACGTTTATGTAGTTGTGGAACCCGATTCGAGAAGACTCAGTCTTTCTACCTTTGGACCAAGATGAGAGAGAGAGAGAGCATTACTTATCATAGAATTTGTCTTATTTTGGGAGAAAGTGATTTTTTCTTGCATTAATTAATTTGTAATAATACATTTACTTTGGATTTTGGATACTCGGGCCCAATTTCCAAGTGTTTGTTCACTTGGGGGCTCACTAATTTTTTTGAGATTTCTACCACCTTTATTTTCTTTATCTTCCCCGTTTTGAGTTTTATGCCTTTCTTTTCTTAGTTTCATGTGATTGAGCCCTTAGATCTAGGTGAGCTTGCTTGATAGAAAGGTCCACATCCCTAAAGCAATTCATGTACCTAGAGATTACTTTGCGATTGCACATAGTTCAAAATTAGTTGTTAAATCTTTGATTGATCATCAAGCATCGAGAGAGGCATCGTACAACACTTGCAGGACCCGTTGTGGCGGGCATCGAGGCTGCCTCCAATATCGAACTTTTGGGTGGTCCTTCTAGGGTTTGACATTAGGTTCTTCACGATAATATCACTGCCTTCTTTTAGGATGATTTCATTGTTGCACTTTCACGTAGATTAGGTTTAAAAATTTCTATCCTGTATCCCACATGGAGAGAGATGGGAATCATTGTGAGTCTTCTAAATGAGCATTCATCATTGTTTTTTACATACATTGCATTCCCGCCTTCTCCATATGCTATTGACAACCTAGGAAAAAAACTATAAAAACATTAGGCGCTTGTATTGAATCTACTAAAAGCAAGTGATAACACAAAAAAATTAAAAGAGGAGTAGCTAAAATACTTGACCTAAATAAACTTAATTAATTGGATTCATTGCATTGGGTGACGAAAGTCGTTAGTTGTTTTCACGTATCATTGTGGAAGGTTTCCTTCCCAATTGAGTGAGCGCTTTCATAAGAATTAGAACCGACAACCCTTCTTGGATATAGCCATGTTGTATGCTAGGATTTATGAAGTACTAGTGTTGCTATTGTACGTGGATGAATGGGACTTGGTCGATGTCGGTGATTCTCTTTTACATAAAACACCGACCACTTTTGAAGTATTTGAGCATAGGCCATGCCTTCATGGGGGTGCTTATGTCATCATCTTGCATCTGAATAGACTCTTGACCGCTCATGGGAGATTTCGTTGCAAACAAGACCCAAAGCATTTGCTTCGCCACTATCAGCTTCCTCACTCTATTTCGTTGGATGGGTAGGAAATCATGATTTGGAAACAAGGACCTAAAAATGTATAGGATACATGTTAAAAAGGCAGAGGATAAGTACATGATACTTTTCTAGGAGTACTCTCACTCCTATAGGATTAGCGCTTAAGGACTCGTGAAAAAATAATTGTCTAAAATCAATCTAAAACTTACAAAGATAATTGTTGAACCTTCATGGCTTCACAAGTCGAGTTCGTGAATCCATTGTATTGTGGTTTAATTGATTAGTTTGTTAAGGTCAAGATCAAAAGCACCATGCCTTTGAGCCATTCGTCACATTTTCCCTTCTGCATATTTCTTCTTGAATCCATGCTCGATTTGAGCTATCTTGTATTTGACACTCTTTTTATTTCTTGTTTATCTTTGTACTCTTCATCTATATCATTTTAACCTTCTTAAATGACATCCCATAGATTGTTTAGTCGAGCCTCCACCGATACCCACATCAATTTTGGGTCACCGACATCCTCCATAATGCAGGTAATCTCAAAGAGATCAGTTCGGACCTTGCGAACTTCTCCTTGGACTCCCCTACTCTCCCTTCTTTCAATACATTCCTTTATCCAATAAACCCGCTATTCAGTATGGAATCTCAACCCAAACTAGAGCTTCCTCTACAAATAAGTCGAGATTATTCTTATCCGCAAACCAATCTCTTATGGATGGAGATCGATTTCAATCAATATGATATGCTCCATTCACAACCATCTTGGATTGACCTTAATCCCAGATTCATATCTGCAGCTGGTGTTCAGACATAGACTGATTAGATTTTATTGAACCGTGTAGATCAAGAACTTGATCAAGAGCCAGAACTTCAAGTAGATTCGGAAATGGCTCCCACAAGAAGAGGAAAGGGATCGCAACCCTAGCTTGTTGAGAAGCCAGATCAGGGGAAGGACAATATAACATTTATAATGATGTTAACAACCAGCTCCTCGTTTCCATACAAGCAATCAAGCAGTAGTTGATCAATCAAGGATTGGCCCAGCTCGCCTTCCAAGAAATGCTCAATGATTTGAGTAGGAGGACCGACGAGAGAGATGCCAGACGAGAGGATGCGAAAAACAAAGAAGATAAGAAGAACATGGAGGATGCTAAAGACAACTATTTAGTATACGGACCACATCACGGAGAAGGAGAGGCAAGACCACTGTAACCTAAGACTCCACTGAAGTAAATGTATAATCCTGTGTCTGGCCATGTACAGAGTGAATTAAGATTCCACCTATCCATGCCCACTTTGAGCTAAAGCTGCAGTTCCTATCTCTACTCATGTCCTTCCACGGGAACACAACCAAAGAACTGTACGTCCACCCACCACAATTTGGATGCATTTGTACAACAACTTATTACCCCAACATTCCACTAGGGGTTGTCAAGATGACTTCCTCCCCATTCAATTTCCACGATAAGTCCCTTTATTGGGTTAACCATCTGGGGAAGGTAGTTATGACATGGGATGAGCTAAAATCTATATTTATTCACAAGTTCTAATCTCTTGATAGCTTGAATCAGATGTGCATCTGCATCTCTAGCTTCATCTTGCATCCCCATGAGACGATCCATGAAGCGTGGGAAAGATTCAGAGATCTGCACGAGAAGTGTCCCCACCACAAAATTCCAAAGACTATATTGGTTCAACACTTCTTCTGTGGCCTGAAACTTGAGAGTTAAAGATTGGCTGATACCGCTTGTGGTGGCTCGCATTTTAACAAGAACAAGGATATCATATGGGAAATCTTCAAGGAGATGGTTGTAGGAGAGGCAGCTCAATCCTCGTTGTGAGCCGACTTGAAGGTGTCCCCAACCAACCATAAGCTTGTAAACATGGCGGCCCATGTAGAGGACAAGGACGAGATCTCCAACCTGAGCATCATAGGGAGCTACTTGTCCAAGATGGACATAATTTAGAAGAAGTTGCAAGACATTAAAAAACTTACCGTCATCAAGAAGAGAACCGAGGGTTTGGACAAGCTTGATTAGATTGCCGCATAGTTGGATATGCTTGTTAAAACCATCAACGCATGCAACTCGATGTCCTCTACCACCGAGACTCCTGCTGAGAATAAGGAGTATAAACCAAAACAACCTCCTCTGCCATCTCAACCCGTCCAGCACGTATACTATGTGTAGACCCTTGAGCCACCCACAATAGCAGCAGACCCAAATGTTGTTGTACCAGCTTGAGCTCAAGCCTATGTACTAGGAGCAGTTCTATCCACCCCCACCACAAATTCAGGAAATCAATGGTGTGTGGGACAACAAACAACAATTGACCTGTCCACGGGGACAATTCTAGGGTCAGAACTTGGCCAACCAGCCATACCACCGCTATTAGAAGAGGGGGAAATTTCTAGCCCATCAATCCCTATACCAACAGTCTTCATAGCATGGGAACAATTGGAGGCAGGAATACCATTATCCTGGCTACTGAGCATCGCAGTTCTAGTAGCAACAGCTGGCTGCTCATCATTAGAATCCGTACTCCTCTCATCATAACCAACAATACTCTTCTTGTCCCCCTCCTCACTAATACTCTTAGGTATACTAGTAGCAGTCTCCTCAGCCCTACCATAGTCAAAGGCCCCAGTAAGGAAAGTCTTCTAGGTTTGCTCCTGTAAACCCAACTCTTGCTTTCTTAGAAAAATTAATAAAAACATGGTTGAAATGAGATAAAAGATCGATGAATTTACGGCTGCCAATAACATAATTCCAGCCCAGATCGAGGCCAATCCAAATAACTTTCGATGCAGGGAGCAGGTATCTTGCGATATTCTACCAAAATCAGATGAAAATAACTTTCTTATATCTAATGTTGTCACTTTAAAGAGTGGTAGAACACTTTGGCCATCGACATACGTGAAGGGTAAGCATCATGCATCTGATGAGTAGTCATCAGTTTAGCCAAAACATGAGCCAAACACCTTTTGGAGGAGCACCATCTATAGAAAATTCACAAAAAAAGGAGAAAATACAAAAATACTTAATGACAACAACAATACTAGACCCAGTGGAGACCAACCATCCTCGGAGATGTCAGCACTACAGTAGACCCAAAGCCAGTCAAGGAAGCAGAGCCTACATTTTTTGGTCCACCACATGTAGCTGATTTTGATTCTTTTTGCCATCTACATGTACATAATGATATGGAAAAAATGTTGTATGACAAAGTTTCTAATTCTATACACATTCCATTCCCTCATGTAATAAAAAATACAAAAAAAATTTGAAAAATGCTTTGCATGATCCCTTGATTATTTATATTATTCAAAGAGTACATGCATGCAGTGAAGAAAGGACTGAAAGAAGCATGTACAACAAAGTGCCAGCCTCGGCCTCACAATACCAGAAGCCATAGTGGAAAGAATGAAAAGCACATCCTCACCATGGCCACCATCAATGCCATCAACCATCTCCTTGATAAGAAGAAAGAAAAAGGGAGTGTCACACATCAAGTGCAACATGTTGAACTAAGAATTCGAGCAAATATTACTCAACAGTTGGACTTCTATCAATCTTATGAAAGCTTCGCTACTCACAAAATTCGGGCAAGGACCACTTAATCCCACCAAGATGATTATACAGTTTGGAGACAAATCAGTAAAGTATCCTAGGGACATGTTGGAGGATGTGATCGTCATAGTTCAGGGAGTCTATTTGCCTATTGATTTTTTTGTACTAGACATGGACGTCTTTGTACCTCTTTTACACACACCTATCATCCTTGGTCGGCCACTCCTCCCAACAAGAGAGGCAATAATGAACTACAACACTTGAGAGATCATTTTCAGCTCCAGCAACCACAAAGTGTAGATAAAGTCCAAACCTGATCGAAACTAAGAGAAGTTGCATCTGTGACGAGTGTTCTTGTACCTAAATGCCAAGAAGACTTTGAGTTTCATGTTGAAATTTAGGATACTGTTGATGGGATTTTTCGCGGTTTAAGATGGTGATTTTATCGAGTCGTTGTGTTACCACGAATAATCAAAGTCAAACAAATAATGTTACAACTACTTGCACAAATGGATATAAAGAAATGTAACGGGCAAGTCGAGGTTCGATCCACAGGGACTAAGTAAATTTGCAATTTCAATTTAACTTATGAACTTGATTTAAATCCTAATTCGAGTAAAGAAAATGTAACTCTGATTTTCTTATTAGAGAATGTTAGAACATGATGAACCTATTCCAAAATGATTAAACTATTGCCTAACATTTTTGAGAATTTTGTTTTGAAATTTTCTGGATTCTTATGGTATTTTTAATAGTCACCATATATTTATAGCATTATAGGACAACAATACAAATACATCAGAAACCAAGGGCTAGTTTGTAATTGCATAAAGCTAACTTGAAACTAAAAGGACTAGTGTGCAACTTACCTAAAATAAAATGAAGCAAACAGCAAATCACAATAAATCTATTTAAAATTATCAAAAGATTTTTATCTAAAAACTTTGCATTAAAGTCTAATTCAAATAGAGTATGCAAATAACATGCAACAACATAAAAAGATAAAAGACAAATAATGCTAGAAAAAGGATGTCCTCTGCTCGAGGACTAGAAACCCAAAATGAGGAAGTGGGCGACAACTCGCACGGGACGTGCGAGGAACTGTGTGCGTCGGCGCGACTGGATAGTGAGAACGTGCAGTCGCGTGGACGGTGCACAGCCTGGAGGGTGCAGGAGTGCGAGCAAGGAGGGTGGCCGCGTGAGCGGCGTGCTGCCTGGAGGAGAGGTTTGCACGATCAGCGCATGACGGCGCAAGTCGCTGCAGTCCTCCGGTCGCTGCTGGAGGAAGGGGGCGCGCGGACAGTAGTGCGCGCAGGAATATGCAGGGAGGACGTTGGGTTCTCCTCCAAAACTCCAGAGGAAGGAAGATGGTGATGTGATGCTTGGAGAGCGGCCGGTTCACTCGTCCCCCTTTCTGTTGACGAGGGTGCCCTTCTTATAGGCAACATAGAGTAGCATCATTTGAGCGAGACGGTGGCGTGATATGGTCGATCTTTCGTGTCGGTACCACAAAGGCTGCAACCTCAAGCTCTTGGTCCCGATGCTGATGACGATACGCGCACATGATGGGTAAGTGAAGCGTCTATGACGTGTTTGGGTTGTGCATTTTTTTTGACGGAGAAGAGGAAGTCACCAGCCTTGGAAAACAATGGTCGGGGCTTCTGTTGTTGCCGCAGACATGGGGCAGAGATGGACGTATGCACGAGGAGATGCGTAAGTTTCAAGGTATGGAGCGGATGCTTCACTGGTTCTACAGAGAAAAATAGATTAAAAAATAAGTTGAGTGCATCTCATGAGAACTGTATGGGGTTGTGCATACATTTGGGACAATGCATGTACGTATGATATAATTTTAAATGGGAAGTCAAGAACCATTCATTTGGCTTTTACTGTATATTAGTGTGGTTGAGTGGGGATATAGGATAGATTATCCTATTCATTTTAACCAACTAAGACACTTCGGTTTGGTTTCCATTTATTATTTAAGTTTGTTATTAGTGATTAAGTAGTTATATTTGATATTACATAAGAGTACAATATGCTATATATTATGCAAGAAGTATTATAAGTTGTTTGAATATTGAAGTGTGAATTTATATATTTCATATATATATTCCAATAAATATTCCGTAACATGTGTACATTAATTTTTTTTGGATCATACTTGAAAGTTTCTTTCTCTCTCTCTCTTCTGATAAACACACATACATATATCCATAAAAGTTTACATATGAGGTCATACGAGTTTTCACAGTAATGTGTAAATGAATTAACTGAGAAGTAAGAGTATATGCAAGTGATACGAATATGCATAAATATCAGATATATAAATGATGAAATGGATTATAGTGACTTGTACTTTTTCTACCCCTTTTATCCTTTTTTTACATGTGATAAATAAAAGTTATATAAGGATACAAGATAAGTCGAAATGCAAGGAAAATGAATCGATCTTTACATAACTCGTACAAGTTAATGCGATGACTGTGAGATTCATCACACCCCCATACTTAAATCTTGCTAGTCTCGAGCAAGAATAAGATAAGTAATAATGAAGGAAAATAGCCAAGATAGATCGAGTGAGGGTTTGCAGCAGACATGCCCACAAAGTCTCGAGTTTTCAGATCCTAACCGTACAGATACACAAACTTCAGTAGAGTTGACCCATGGATTAATGATTTGTTTGAATTGTTGACTTGACTCGAGTTTTGTAGTTTCAACAGTCTCTCAGTTCCGAAAAAATCAAGATGGTTTCAGAAAGTCGATTAGGTCAGCTCATCCCTAAGAAACAGGTATTCTCTTTGACCTTGAGTGGATATAAACAGTGTTAGTGATAGTTTTAGCTTTCGTGAGTCAAGAGAATGAGTTAGCAACACAATCTATCAAGGTACCGAATGATTCCCTGTACAGATAGCCTCAGTCCTCACCTAGATTCAGGCATAATCTCCTTTCACCCAAGTATGTCAGCATAGAAAAAATAGGTCATAGTTTATTGGAGAATGGGACTTAATTTCGGGGTTTTTCGTAGACCGCTTTGGTCCGTTGCTCTCATTCTTTTCCTTTTGCAGAGCATAACCCTGGGCCTCTTTGGGCCTCTTTTAAAAATTTAGGTAGCATCATTGGGCTGCTACCACGGCTTTTTGGTGGAGAAGGGTTATTTGGTGGTCTTCTTTCCTTACTTTTGCTTTGCACATCATTGCATGATTGGTGGTTTTTTTGGCATTTGTATTGTGATATGCCTTTTTGTGGTGTTTTTGTCTTGGGTTTTGGCATCAAGAGGTAGTATCGGCTTAATATTGTCTTTGGAGGCACGATACTGGCTTAATTGCTGACACACTTGGACTAGAGAGATCATGTTGCTCCTGAGTCAGGTTCCTTCACTGACTATAGATAAGGTTCAGGCATTGGCACAACCAAGAGGACAACTCCTCACCTCAACTAGATTGTAATTGTATCTCGTAAACTCAACTTACTCAAGCTAAGTGCAATGTGTAGTTGTTTAATATCCACTGAAGAGTTTAAGAGTGCTACTAGTTTCTCAGGTGATCTAGTTAGATACAGAAGTTCATTCACCAGTAGAGTTAGTGGAACTGAGAGAATAAAGTCCATATGGACCTGAAGAAAGCTTAAAAACGCATGCCTAGTGAAACTCTAATGAAGTTAAGTGGATTAGGGTCAACTCAACCTCAATTTATGATCTATGCAATGAAGAGCTGATTTCTCAAAAGATAGGATAAAGCTAGGAAGGACATATTTTTGGTGGTTTTCTTGCTTTTTGAAATTTTTTTTTTTTAGGGGAAATTTTGCAAAAAATTTGAAGTTGTTTTTTTTTTTTTTTTTGTTTTGAAAAGTATGCAATTCTGAAAATTATACAGACACCCCCCCATACTTATCAGAAACCATGTCCTCATGGTGAAGACAATTTACAATAGGAGGATCAGAAGGGATGTGAAATGTATTTTTTTTTTTTTTTGAATGTAATGTAGAGGGGTACCCCCATACTTATCTAATGCAATGCAGTGAAAATAAACATGCGAGCAGTAAAAAGATACCTGTGAGGGGAGGCTCACCAGAGTGCATGATTTAACGCCTCAGCTAGGCGATGTGGTGGTTCATTTTTCCTGCAGAAGGTATGTTGTGCAAACCGGCATAGGACCAGATGGTTCAACAACAGGTTTTAGTCTTTGACCATTGACTCTGTAAGTGGCTTTAGTGTTTGGGTCAGAAATTTCTATCGAGCCATTATCGAATACTTGAGTTACAATGTATGGTCCTTTCCATTTCGATCTCAGTTTTCCTGGAAATAACTTCAGTTTTGCATCAAATAGCCACACTTTTTGATTTTCTTTGAATGTTTTCCTCGAAATATTGGCATCGTGCCATAACTTGATTTTCTCTTTGTATAGCAGGTTGTTATCATAGGCTTGTGATCTCAGTTCTTCCAGTTCAGATAAATCCAATAGTCTTTTCTTCCCAGCCTCATCATAATCCAGATGACACTTCTTGATTGCCCAGAGTGATTTGTGGTGGACCTCTACAGGGAGGTGGCACGGCTTTCCATAGACTAACCGAAATGGACTCATACCTAAGGGTGTGCGGAAAGCGGTGCGGTAGGCCCAGAGAGCAGCGGTTAAGTGTTGGGACCAGTCTTTACGATCAGAGCGAACAATTTTCTGGAGGATGGTCTTGATTTCTCGGTTTGACAGCTCGGCCATTCCATTAGTCTGTGGGTGATACGCAGTTGAGACACGGTGTTCGACTCCATTTTTCTTGAGTAAATTCTTGACTGACGAATTCAGAAAGTGGGTGCCTCCATCACTAATGACCACCTTTGGCAATCCAAATCGAGAGAACAGGTCGTTCAAGAACTTGACAACGGTTGTACTATCGGCAGCACGAGTGGGAATGGCTTCTACCCAACGAGAGACGTAATCAACAGCGAGAAGAATGTGTTGGTAGCCATGTGATGTGGTGAAAGGTCCCATGAAGTCTATTCCCCAAGTATCAAAGATCTCGACTATATGCACGGGTTGGAGGGGCATCATGTTACGACGGGTCATTGTTCCATTAGTCTGACATGCAGGACAAGATTGCGCAAAATGATGGGCATCTTTAAAGAGTGTTGGCCAGTAGAAACCGCATTGTAAGATTTTAGCGGCTGTACGCTTCCCTGAGTGATGTCCTCCACACCCAGAAGTGTGGCAGTGAGTTAGGACATCATTGACTTCATATTCAGGGATGCACCATCTCCATATTAAATCAGTACCCTCTTTGAAGAGCAAAGGGTCTTCCCAGTGATAGTATCGGGCTTGGGCCTTGGTTTTATCTCTCTTATGTTTTGGCCAGTCATCAGGAAATGTGGAAGTGACGATGTAATTGACGATGTCTGCATACCAAGGGAGTTGAGAAGCTGACATTATGCTTTCGTCTGGAAATTTATCAGAAATTGGGATTGTGTCTGTGTTTGAGGAAGGGAATCTTGAAAGATGATCGGCCACGACATTCTTTGCTCCGGCTTTATCTCTAATCTCCAAATCAAATTCTTGGAGCAATAATACCCACCTAATGAGTCTAGGCTTAGCATCGGTTTTTGTGAAGAGATATTTCAAAGCCGAGTGGTCTGTGTAGATGATGATGTGGGATCCTAGGATGTAAGATCGAAATTTCTCTAAGGAAAACACCACAGCTAAAAGTTCTTTCTCAGTCACAGTGTAGTTCTTCTGAGCATCATCCAGAGTTTTACTGGCATAGTGAATGGCATAAGGTTTCCCATCTTTCCTTTGACCCAATACTGCCCCAACCGCATAATCAGAAGCATCACACATGATTTCACAGTTCCAATCAGGGGGCTGTAGTATGGGTGCTTCAGTGATGATTTTCTTTAGTGTACTGAAAGACTCGTATGCTTCCTTGGTGAATGTGAAATCTTGGTCTTTTTCAAGTAGTTTGGTGAGAGGGCGGGAGATTTTTGAGAAATCTTTGATAAATCGTCGGTAAAAACCGACATGACCTAGGAAGGACCGAACACCTTTTATATTCACGGGTGGACCTAAGTGAGCGATGGTCTCAATTTTCGATGGATCCACTTCTATCCCTTTCTTTGATACAATATGTCCCAATACAATTCCTTGGTTCACCATAAAATGTGATTTCTCCCATGATAATATCAAGTTCACTTCGATGCATTTCTTGAGGACTCTATCTAAAAATCCTAGTGTTTCCTCAAAAGAGTCTCCAAAAATAGAGAAATCATCCATAAATACTTCCATAAAATCACCGATCATATCAGTAAAAATTCCCATCATGCATCTTTGAAATGTTGCTGGGGCATTACATAGTCCGAAAGGCATGCGGCGGAAGGCATATGTTCCAAATGGACAAGTGAAAGTGGTTTTATCTTGATCTTCCGGTGCTATGGCCACTTGGTTATAACCGGAGTATCCATCCAAAAAGAAGAAAAATTCTTTTCCGGCTAGCTTCTCAATGATTTGGTCAATGAAGGGCAATGGGAAATGATCTTTTCGGGTGGCCTTATTGAGTTTCCTATAATCTACACAGACTCTCCAAGATGTGGCTACCCGAGTAGGGATATCATCTCCTTTCTCATTTTTCACAATTGTTAATCCAGCTTTCTTGGGAACAACCTGAAGGGGACTAATCCAAGGACTATCGGCTATCGGATAAATGATGCCGGCACTCGACCACTTGTATATTTCATTCTTTACAACCTCTCGTAGAGTAGGATTCAACCGCCTTTGCATTTCTCGAGAAGGTTTACTGTCATTTTCCAAATATATGTGGTGTGTACAGAATGTCGGGCTTATTCCTTTCAAATCAGTTATTTTCCAACCAATGGCCTGAGAATTCTTTTTCAAAACCTCCATTAGTTGGCTCTCTTGCATATGATTTAGGTTGGCATTGATAATGACTGGCAGAGTGTGAGCATCATCCAAGAAAGCATACTTCAGATCTTTGGGTAATGGTTTTAATTCAACAGTGGTCATCGATGGAGTCAGAGTTGTAGTGTTTCGTGAGTCTATTACAGAAATAGTCTCAAATGGTGGTTCCATCATGGGCATGATCATGGTTGATGTAAGTTCAGAGTCTAATGTGTCCCAGGCATTATCAAGCTCGTCAATTTCTTGTCCAGTGAGAGGGCATGGTGGAGCTTCCAGTGCGAGATTCAGATTGTATGTGGCAATTTCATGAGAAGTGTTTCTGTAAGTGGATCTAGAGGTGTTCAGACTAACCTCTAAAGGATCTTTGGTGAGATGAATTGGGGCAAAGTCTTTTTGAATGTTTAGAACAGCACATCGTTCTATCCAACCACATTCTTCGGTCTCAGATTCAGTGGGAGTAGGGGTGACAAGTTCAACAGGAATGACTTGGCCATTGATTTTAAATTCAACTCTTCCAACCTCATAATCAAAATGAGCTTTAGCAGTGGCCAAAAATGGTCGTCCTAGTATGATTGGTGTCTCACTCAATATATTTGCTTGATCCATATCCATCACAACAAAATCAACTGGGAATTTATGACCTTGAACATCAACTATCACATCCTCAAGAAGTCCTTTTGGTCTTTTCACAGATCGATCAGCCATTTGCAAAGTCATTGAAACAGGTTTCAGTTTTCCTAGGTCAAATTGCTCCAGAATAGCAGTCGGGAGAAGATTGATGGAAGCACCATTATCAAGCAGGGTATGGTCAAAGGTTAATTTGCCAATTGTGCATCTAACTAGAGGAGCTCCTGGATCTTTCTTTTTTGTGGGTAAGAATTGGGAGATGGCATTGGTTGTTGCTCGAGGGAGCACATGTCTCTCAATATCTTCATTGTCCTTTTTACTTTTTCCTTTGGATGTTCGTTTTGGTGTGCATTTGTCCTTCAAAAATCGGGAGAAGGCTGGAACTTGTTCGAGAGCTTTTAAGAGAGGGATCTCAATGACAATGTCGGAGAATAATTTTTCTAGCTCTGGATCGATGGTGGAAGAACGAGGTTTTCTCCGGTAAAGAGCTCCAGGAAAGGGGATAGTTACGGACGGGGAGACAGGAAGGGGCATGGTTGTTTCAGTTAGCTTCTCTTCATCATCAGGCTCCTCCTCTATTTCAATTTGTTCTTCTGAAGCTAGCGGTCTGGTGTAGGCGGAAGTGGTTTTCCCATTTCTCAGAGTGACAGCATTGGCAGATTGGTTTGGGCGGGGTGGTGTTTTGAAATTAACTTGGTTTCTAGATGCTTGTTGCGGGTTCCCTTGGTTTGTCCTAGAAGGTGTAAAAAATCCTTGATTCTGGCTTTGGAAACCAGGTGGTGAGGTGAAAGATCCGACAGGTGGAGGAGTTTGAAGTACTCCAGATGAGCTAGCCTTATTGGTGTTTGGATTGGGCAGCGGTTGAGGTGATAAGGCTGGGATGTACGATCTGATTTCGGCGAATTGACGTGCATTCTCAGAGTTGGCTTTTTGTTGTGCTTCAGTGGCTTGTTGTTGAGCTATAGCTAGTTGTTGTATTGCCTGAGCCAAGGCGTCGAAATTTACCGCAGTGGTGGAGGGTTGAGTCACAGGCGGTGCTATCGGTTGTCTGGGTTGGGTGTGATTTTGAAAATGAGAATTGTTCTGTCCATTCCACCCGGAATTTGGTTGATCTCTCCATGTGTTGTGGTTATTTGAAGATGTTCCTCCTTGATTTCTTTGCACCCAATTCACAGTCTCAGGATTTATGTCTTGATTATGGGTAAATGTGGTGTGGTCAACTTCATGGCTGGTGGGATTATTCATGGCCAATTTTTCTAAGGCTTGAGTCATGAGGTTCATTTGTTTTGAGAGGGTTTCCCATTTGTCAGGATTCTCATTGCTAGATCTCTCATGATCAATGATATTAACTGTCCTCGTGTTTCCACCGTATTGTTCAATTGATGAACTATTCACCGAATTGTCAGCCATATTTTCAAATAAATTCCAAACGAAATGTTCGTCACGGCTGATGTAGTTTCCATCACATGAGCCATCAATCACTCTCTTAAATGATGTATCTATGCCCTCATAAAATATTTGAACTAATTTCCATTTGGGTATGGCATGATGAGGGCATTTCCTTTGAAGTTCCTTAAATCGTTCCCAGGCTTCATGAATGGGCTCTCTATTTTTCTGAGTGAATGATGATATGGCTTGTCTCAGGGCATTTGTCTTTCCTATTGGGAAGTATTTCTTGATGAATGCCTCTCTTAATGAGTCCCAAGAGGTGAGTGGGGTTCCATAATTTCGTAGCCATTGGAGTGCTTTGTCTTTGAGTGAGTGGGTGAAGGCTTTCATGTAGATGTATTCTTTCTCTACCCCAGGGATACTCATAGTGTCACAAGCAGTTCGGAAGTCTTGGATGTGGAGGAAGGGATCTTCAGAGTCATTTCCATAGTATTTTGGGATTAAGGAGAGGGATGCGGGTTTAATCTCAAAGTCTCCTACTTCAGGCGGGATTTGGACCCAATGAACTAAGTCCTCTGCGGCCGGGTTGTAATGTGTGCTTATGGGTGGTGGTCGGATGAGAGGTGCTATTGTATGGCGGATCGTCGCATTTTCCTCTCTCAACAGTTGTAGTTGATGCAGGATGAGGTCCATAGGGTTTGGTCTTTCTTCACCCATGTCAGATGAATTCTCAGTTGAAAGAGATGGGTTTGTTTTTCTTCTATAAATCGGGTCGTACTCTAATGGTTGTTGTACTGGATGTTTCAGAGATCTACGACCTAGCATACACAACACAATACACAAGACAATTTGTTAATTCACCAACTCACACAAAAATTGCCGCGGAAGCGGTTATCTTTTCGGTTTTAGTTTAGTGATTCAACAAAAGTTTTCAGAGAAATTAGAGTCCTTAAGGATGAGGTGGGTGTGGAAGATTGTGAGAAATCGATGTCCTAATCCGGCTGGGGGATCCAGGGTTGGTACTCAGATCGTTAGATCTGCTTTTCCCACAAGAACCTGTGCCCAACGCGTCGAGGAGTTACGATTTCTCTCTGCAATCCCACGTAGCACCAGGGATTTTTGTCTTTATCCAAGGGTTCTATGTGCTCGTGATTTTTGTGTCATACACGTGCATCAAATCAAGCAATCACAATTTTTCCGCTTTCTGCTCGGGCCACTGCGGTGGCCTTTCAAGCTTATCTTTTTAAATGATCAGTACACGATTTGGTGGTCTTTGAGTTAGATTATCAGAGGGAGAAGACCATAGAGATGATGCAAAGAAGAAGTGTTTTTTAATTTTTTCGATTTATGTTCGGAGCGCAATCAAATGCAGGAATTTTTTAAAAGCCTAAGATGCCTAAGAAAGAGGGACTCACAGTGCCTGCACTTCTGGCGCTAATCCGTAATGTTTTGTCCTACTGATGGCGAGCTTTTCCGAGAAGGGAGGGGGAAATTAAGATTACAAAAATTTTTTTTTTTTTTTTTTAACAAATTACAAGTTCGCTAAAACAAAATGCATGAAAAGACAAGTAAATTTTTTTTCTTTTTGAAGCCTAAGTACCTGGAAAACAAAAAAATGCACGGATTAGAAACTTGAAATTAAGTTAGAAAGAAGAAAAAAAATGCAAATGTTGCCTAGTCCCCGGCAACGGCGCCAAAATGTTGATGGGATTTTTCGCGGTTTAAGATGGTGATTTTATCGAGTCGTTGTGTTACCACGAATAATCAAAGTCAAACAAATAATGTTACAACTACTTGCACAAATGGATATAAAGAAATGTAACGGGCAAGTCGAGGTTCGATCCACAGGGACTAAGTAAATTTGCAATTTCAATTTAACTTATGAACTTGATTTAAATCCTAATTCGAGTAAAGAAAATGTAACTCTGATTTTCTTATTAGAGAATGTTAGAACATGATGAACCTATTCCAAAATGATTAAACTATTGCCTAACATTTTTGAGAATTTTGTTTTGAAATTTTCTGGATTCTTATGGTATTTTTAATAGTCACCATATATTTATAGCATTATAGGACAACAATACAAATACATCAGAAACCAAGGGCTAGTTTGTAATTGCATAAAGCTAACTTGAAACTAAAAGGACTAGTGTGCAACTTACCTAAAATAAAATGAAGCAAACAGCAAATCACAATAAATCTATTTAAAATTATCAAAAGATTTTTATCTAAAAACTTTGCATTAAAGTCTAATTCAAATAGAGTATGCAAATAACATGCAACAACATAAAAAGATAAAAGACAAATAATGCTAGAAAAAGGATGTCCTCTGCTCGAGGACTAGAAACCCAAAATGAGGAAGTGGGCGACAACTCGCACGGGACGTGCGAGGAACTGTGTGCGTCGGCGCGACTGGATAGTGAGAACGTGCAGTCGCGTGGACGGTGCACAGCCTGGAGGGTGCAGGAGTGCGAGCAAGGAGGGTGGCCGCGTGAGCGGCGTGCTGCCTGGAGGAGAGGTTTGCACGATCAGCGCATGACGGCGCAAGTCGCTGCAGTCCTCCGGTCGCTGCTGGAGGAAGAGGGCGCGCGGACAGTAGTGCGCGCAGGAATATGCAGGGAGGACGTTGGGTTCTCCTCCAAAACTCCAGAGGAAGGAAGATGGTGATGTGATGCTTGGAGAGCGGCCGGTTCACTCGTCCCCCTTTCTGTTGACGAGGGTGCCCTTCTTATAGGCAACATAGAGTAGCATCATTTGAGCGAGACGGTGGCGTGATATGGTCGATCTTTCGTGTCGGTACCACAAAGGCTGCAACCTCAAGCTCTTGGTCCCGATGCTGAAGACGATACGCGCACATGATGGGTAAGTGAAGCGTCTATGACGTGTTTGGGTTGTGCATTTTTTTTGACGGAGAAGAGGAAGTCACCAGCCTTGGAAAACAATGGTCGGGGCTTCTGTTGTTGCCGCAGACATGGGGCAGAGATGGACGTATGCACGAGGAGATGCGTAAGTTTCAAGGTATGGAGCGGATGCTTCACTGGTTCTACAGAGAAAAATAGATTAAAAAATAAGTTGAGTGCATCTCATGAGAACTGTATGGGGTTGTGCATACATTTGGGACAATGCATGTACGTATGATATAATTTTAAATGGGAAGTCAAGAACCATTCATTTGGCTTTTACTGTATATTAGTGTGGTTGAGTGGGGATATAGGATAGATTATCCTATTCATTTTAACCAACTAAGACACTTCGGTTTGGTTTCCATTTATTATTTAAGTTTGTTATTAGTGATTAAGTAGTTATATTTGATATTACATAAGAGTACAATATGCTATATATTATGCAAGAAGTATTATAAGTTGTTTGAATATTGAAGTGTGAATTTATATATTTCATATATATATTCCAATAAATATTCCGTAACATGTGTACATTAATTTTTTTTGGATCATACTTGAAAGTTTCTTTCTCTCTCTCTCTTCTGATAAACACACATACATATATCCATAAAAGTTTACATATGAGGTCATACGAGTTTTCACAGTAATGTGTAAATGAATTAACTGAGAAGTAAGAGTATATGCAAGTGATACGAATATGCATAAATATCAGATAT
The DNA here is from genome assembly GCA_037367405.1 of Ottelia alismoides. Lineage (NCBI taxonomy): Eukaryota > Viridiplantae > Streptophyta > Magnoliopsida > Alismatales > Hydrocharitaceae > Ottelia > Ottelia alismoides. The sequence goes on from JAZKJV010002976.1 coordinate 500,321, forward strand.
ATAAATGATGAAATGGATTATAGTGACTTGTACTTTTTCTACCCCTTTTATCCTTTTTTTACATGTGATAAATAAAAGTTATATAAGGATACAAGATAAGTCGAAATGCAAGGAAAATGAATCGATCTTTACATAACTCGTACAAGTTAATGCGATGACTGTGAGATTCATCAGATACAAACTTATTCATATATGACATTGAGATCCATAAATTGTTACTCCCGAAGAAGGAATGGAGATAATAGTCGAATTTCCCTTTGTCAATGATCATGAGACATTTGTTGATGCGCTTGACAAGTTCTATGTGGACCCATCGACGCTCGAAGACCAAGATCATATTATTGACGATTTCTGCAACCATGGGATTATCATTGAAAATTCTACAAATCATTAAGTGAATAATCTAAACAGACATAAGTAGACACTAAACTGATGAAAGAACCAACACCTGCATTAGTCGCTGAACTAATAACTTAGGTAGCACCCACTCCGCTAGAGCTCAAACCTCTTCTTTCAAATATGAAATACGCCTTCCTTTACGAAGAGCCAAACATGTATCTGATCATAATCAAAGCTCATCTGACTAAAGACCAAGAATTGCACCTGATGGAGGTTCTTGAACGAAACTGCAAGGTAATAGGCTACAAGATATCGTATCTCCATGGGATCAGTCCATCCCTTTGCTCGCATCACATCTACCTTGAAGATGATATCAATCCCTTGCAGAATTCTATAGAAGACTGAACCCAAACCTTTGGGAGGTCATCATGAAAGAAATTCTGAAATGGTGTGATGCAGGGTTCATATATCCCATCTTTGACATCAAATGAGTGAGTTCCCTGCACGTCGTGCCAAAGAAGTTTTGTATCACCATTGTTACTAATGACAAAGGAGAAAAGATTGCGATGAGCATGCTGACCACGCGGTGAGTTTGTGTGGATTACATGCGTTTGAACCTTGCCACAAAGGACTACTTTCCATTGCCCTTAATCGACAAGATTCTCGAGAGACTAGCCATGAAGCAATATTTCTATTTCTTGGACGGATATTCCAAATACAATCAAGTCTCCATCGCTCTTTATATTAAGAGAATGCAATGTTCACCTGTCCGTTTAGGACAAACGCTTTCTGATGGATGTCGAATGAGTTGTGCAACGCCCCCACTACATTCCAACGATGTATGCTAATTATATTTTCCGACATGGTGGGCCATTTTTTTGGCAGTATTCATGGGTGATTTCTTGGTCTACAGGCATTCCTTTGATCAATGCCTAGATTATCTAGACTGATTATTATGGAGATGTTGCGAAGGTAATCCAGTGCTCTCATGTGAGAAGAGCAACTTCATGATGACAGAAGGGATTTAACTAAGGCACATTGTATAAAAATGCAGCATGGAAGTTGACCTAGACAAGATGGAGGCAGTTTCAAAACTCGAGCCATCTACCAACCTCAAACAGGTCTCATCATTCCTAGGGTACATTGATTTCTACCGACGATTCATCAAAGATTTCAGTAGGCTCACCTGATGGTTGATCAAATTATTAGGCAAGGACACATATTTTATTGTTGATTATCATGCGCTTCAAGCCATTTCATAGTTCAAAAGAATGATGCAAAACCAAAACTTAGCAAATGGATTCATCTATTCCAAGAGTTTTACCTCGAGATTTGAGAGAAGACTGGAGTAAAAAATGTGGTGGCAGATCATCTCTCAAGACTACCTGAGCCTGAATCTCCTAAGATGAATTTGAGGCCCATCACCGAGACTTTTCTAGAAAAAGTCATAATGTCAGTCACCTCGCTCCCTTGGTATGCTGATGTTGTGAATTATCTTGTCCCAAAGAGAACTCCACAAGATTGGTCGAAATTGAAAGTAGACGAATTCTTATCTGATATCCATTTATACTAGAGGGAGGATCCTTATATCTTTTGTGATGCGGCAGATTGTATCTAGAGAAGGTGCATTCCTTACGAGGAGATAGCATGCATACTTGCATCATTTCCATTATCAAGAATTGGGTGGACGCCATTAAGGTAAAAGAACGACAACGAAAGTACTCCAATGAAGCTTTTGGTGGTTGACCGTGTTCAAAGATGTAGTATGTGAAATAATGCAATGGCTTCTAGAAAATGAGTGGAACAATCAGAATGAGAGACACAATGCCCCTAAAATTTATTTAGTTTCTAATGTGTTCGATGCATGAGTCATTGACTTCACGAGACCATTTCCAAACAGCGAGGGATTCAGATACATTCTGCTTGTTGTCGATTATGTAAGTCATTAGGTGGAGGCTATCCCTACCCGAGCCGCTGATAGTCGCATTGTCTATCATTTTCTAAAAGGTCGTATCATCACCAGGTTTGGGATACCAATGATTTAAATATCTGTTGGTGGTATCCATTTCACCAATAAACAAGTTAAGAAGCTGACTCAAGAATTTTGCATTGGATATCGGGTAGCTTCTCCGTACCTCCCACAGTCCAATGACTTAGGATAATGCTACAACATGGAGATCAAGACAATTCTTCAGAAGCATGTGCTTCCAAATTGCAAAAGTTGGTCTCAATTACTTGACTTAGTTCTTTGGGCTTATAGAACAACGTATAAGTCACCTTTGGGAATGTCTCCCTACCGCCTGGTATATGGCAATCCATGTTGTCTTCCCATAGAACTCATTCAAAATCCTTGTGGGAAATCATTGTTTGCAATTTGGATTCCAAGAAGGTCAGAAAGAACAAAAAATTGGATATGAACAAACTACTTGAATTCCGTGACTACACGTACGACAACAATCTGATGTATAAGGAAAAGGGCAAGAAGTGGCATGACAAGTATATGCGCCGAAAGAATTTCGAGCCAGGTCAGAAGGTTTGGTTGTTCGATGCAAAGTTGAAGATTTTTCTATGAAAGTTGAAAAGCAAATGGACTGTGCCATTTACAAAGTGAAGCATGTGAGTGACAACAACAAAGTAATGATGTCAGAATCGCCAACTGACGCACAACTTTCATGGCCAACGAATAGCAACTAAAACCTTACCTTGAGCATGACATCTTCTTATTCATTGTGGATTCGATTCAAGTTGTATATGAATATGAGCTGAACACCACCACATCTGATGCATCAGACAAAGCAGGTAAAACATGTTTGGATTATCTTTCTTTTCTTCTTTTCATTTTTTATTTTTCTTTTTGTTATCCTAAGTTGTCACCCATTTCATCATTGCTATACTTAGGAGGTACTATGCCTAAGTACGGGGGATTATCACCCCAAGTTATTCGTTCTCTGATGCCTCACATGTCCCCTCAACTTTTGATACTTTTTTTATACTTAGAGATATTTCACCCCAACTATGGGGGGGGGGGTAGAGCCGATTATTTCATATATTGCCACCCTTGACCCTCCCTGCCTTGTGTAGAGTCTATTATACTTCGGATTATTTCAACCTAAGTATAGGGGGGACAATCAACTTCTCATTTGTTCATTCTTTAGTCATTGTCTTATTGACTATCCTATACTTAGTATGAGGTATGTCCTCTCTTTCTCTCTCTACGAGGACATAGCTCAAGCTAAGTATATGGGGGTTGTATATATTCTTTATATACTCTGGCCATAATTCGTACATTTGTATTTTCGATAATTATGGCTAAAATATATTTAATTAACTGTTATGAATATGCTTGTATAAAATTCATTAAAGTTCTATGCATATTTTAATTGTAAAAACGTTTTGCAAAATGGGTTGAAAATCTTTTGAAAACTATGTGGAAATATTCTCAACCTTTGTAAAAAATATTTTGTTTGTAAAAATTTCTTTTCTTTCTCGAAATAAAATATTTTGAAAATCTATTTGCAAATGTTTGTAAAATGGTTGCAAAAATAGTTTGAAAATTCTACACATAATGTCTAAAAAATCTTTGCAAAAATGATTTTCAAAATCTGTAAAATGATTATAAAAATTATTTGTCAAATTAGTTTGCAAAATAAAATATTCAAATTATTTTGAATACTATGTACATAATTCGAGAAAATAAAGTTCTCTACAAACCTTATATATGCAAAAATCTAACACATTGTTTAATCCTTCACCTTAACTCTTCTAAATAATAAGAAGCACTCCGGTGTAAATATATATTATTCTTTTCCTAAAACAAATGCTTTGAAAAATCCCTAAAAATTTGCAAAATTAAAAATGCCAATAACATTTGCAAAAACCTTTTCAAAAAATGCATAAACGTTTACAAAACCTTTTCAAAAATCCATAAAAAGTTAAAAATCAGATAATTGCATCACAAAATATTTCCCTCACATTGTGCCTAATATCCACATTTTTCGGAAATAACCTTGAAAATTGAACAAGTCCAAATAAAGTTTGAAGATTGGAGCTTGGAATTGACCTTAATACACTTAATTTTAGATGAACCCATTGAGGACTGAAAGTGGAGATATTTCTGGTCATCTTGATTTTTTCTTTAGGTTCCATAAGACTATGTTCATGAGTCAATTCAATATACCTAAATAGAATCCTTCATATCATCCATAAGACTCTTGAGATAGTGACTTGAGCTGAAACCTCACACCTAGCACTTGGCTGAACTCAGATGGATTGTGGAAAAATCTTAGAGTCTAAGTCAGGATGATGCAAGGTCACTTCATCATGGGCGACTCAAGAACCATTCTTGGGATTGTCAAGAATTGTACTGTAACCCATTTCTTTTGATAACAATGATATCTAAAGATTGGAGGTAGATCGAGACAATGCTTCAAATGAGGAATCGTCTACCGACACAACTTTTTCTAAGACCCCAAAAAATTGGTGGAACAAAATATGCTATATCTACTGAGGCACAGGAAAGAATGCAGAAGTTGTACCAAGTCAAAGAAAATATACAAAGAATCCTACAACCAAAAAATCCACAAAAATTTGAGCTTTCGAAAATCATACTTCTTGGTGGGAATCAGTTACAATGACCGATTTCATAAGGGAATGAAGACTATACAGGTCCATTCCCACTTCTTTTCCCATACTTCTAACTTCTTCTCCATTCTATTGTAAATACTAGGGGAACCTTACCTGAGAAGGGAATATCCATCTCCACGAGGATGAGTTACCAGAAGAGCAAACGCTTCGATATTTCAACGGTTTTATTTAGAGAGAGCAAAAAATTTCACACACATGGTTCTATCACTTCATGGTAGCAAGTGTATGCTACTGAGAGGATGGTTATGACCTGGATGTGAATTGGACTGGACAATATGAGTATGGAACCTATGAGTTGTTGTGTCACACTTCCTGACTTCCATGTCGTTCCGAATGCACCAATAATCCAAATGTTAACTTTGAGCTCCAAAATTTGATTTTATTATGACTACTGTAAAAGTCGACAATTATTTCAAGTTCTTTCTTTTTCTTTTCTTTATTTTCTTTTCTACGCTTATAAGCATAACTGTTTGCTAGGGACTAGCAAAGGAAAGTATAGGGGGTGGCGAATCTCCATTTCATCACCTTTGTTCTTTCATTTTCACCTTTAAAACCTAGCTAAATGCATCTAAATATGATTATTTTCATAATGAACATCCATCACATATTTGTATAAATAGTGTACTTTTTAAAACCAAATAAAAGAATAAAGAAAAGAAAAGAAAAATAAATAAGTTACCAAATGTATTTTATGACCTTAAACTCTAAGACCTAGGCATCATGATTACTGGGTCGACCAGGAGTAGAGTAGGGGGAGGTAATGGTCAAAAACAAATAAAAACCCTAATTTTTACCACTCAGTAACTTATTTTTGTACCCATTTCAGTACCTCAAATAAAGAAATTTCGTCAATAAAAATTGTAGGTAAAAATACATATAAAAATACATAATTGATTTCACAAAAAAACAATACACAGTATACATTTTATATTCAAGAATAAAATTCCAAAACTCAAACTTTCCATTCTCATATATTCTCCATATGAACTTAAAATGTACCAAAATCACATTTAGTTATATATAAATTTTAATAAGCTATTTAATAAAGGTGTTTTCATTTAATTTGGAATTAAGATACAAAATTTAGGTTTTGGACCCCTGTTGTACACTATACTTGAATAAAATATTCATTTTATTTCTTCATTTTATTTATCATTATTTTATATTTTGATAATTTTTTAAATACTATTTATAACATATGTACATAACTAGAATACAATAAAACTGTAAAGAAAATAATAAAATAAAATGCTATACAAAAATATATAGATGAATATACATGCTCATACCTATATAATAAGTATACCTATTTATTTAAGTATTCAAAATACATCGTAAAATATAATAAAAACATATTCATGTATATAAAAATAAGTTATAATTTTATAAATATGTATATAAAATAAAAAATAAAAAAAACAAAATAAAAAAATAAAATGCCTAATATATAGGTGAATATACATATATTTATGCTTGTAAAAAATAACTTGTAATAAATAAAAACATAAAAATAAATATATATCATATTAAAATACCAAATAAAATAATAAACATTTTTTTATAAGTTTTATTTAGTCAATTCTTTTAGTATTTTATTTTTAATTAGGTATCAAAATTTTACCTATTGTCCTCTAGTGCACGTTAGAAAGGGCCTTGGTCACTTCCCTACCCCCCAAGGTCATCTATGCTGGGTAAATTACCACCTTGATTTCACCAATTTTTTGAGTGCGATCCTTATACCCATTTATGGTGATTCCTTGTTGACTTTTGTGCCTCGGTTGATAAACTTTTACACACCTTCAATTTCTCAATCCCATAACCTCTGAATCGAACCTTCTCCTCGATTGCACCCACACATGTATAAAGCATCTCGTCGCTGGTCATTTGTTGTTTGATCCCTCTTCTGGATACTAACACCCTAACCCTTGCCCTAGTTCGAGTCCTAGTGATATCAGCACTCCCTCTAGCCATCCATCGACGGAGTTTGGTGTTGAGTCGAGGTGATCTGGAGCTATGCCGCCTCCTCCACCTACAGTTCAACACCAGGTGGCTCAGACATATAAAGCTTACCTTTTTGTTTCTCTTTCTATTACATATTATATCTGTAGTGTAGAATCAATCGTGATTACACATGATTTAATTTTATTTTTCGTAAAATAAAAAATTTGATCTCACTAGAGCTGCAACTCTGCCACTCATGTTCGTACCCTAAAACCGACATCTTCCTTCATTAATCTCTTCTTCACCTTCTCCATAACTTTCTCTTCACCCAATGCACCTTCGCACATCTTGATCTCGATCAGATCAGGGAGCCAACACCCCTTCCTATGCCATTCATTGAGGGGCACCACTCGATTTCACTTAGGCTCCCCTAACCTAATAAGACCTCCAAATCCTTCATTGTTGTTTGCCTTAGTCTCCTACAGGTTTTGGTGAGCGAAATGACACATCGTAAGTCGATTTTGACCAAAGAGGAAGCACCTGGAGCTTCCCCTCTGCCTAGACCTCGCTAACTCATGTCGGAGTTGTAGGAGCTCATCGAAGACCTCCTTCTGAAGCAGAGGATCTATGGCAGTATTTCACACCTACCCTGACTTTCTAGGTGATCAGAGTGAAGGATGTGGTGAGATCCTTAAGCACATCATGGAAGCATGAGGATCGCATCGAATGCGATCGGGAGAGACTAATCACACCAGTAGCTCCGGGCAGCGAAAAGTAAGATTTTTTTCATTTGACGAAACCACATGATCCAAGAATGTTTCTCATATCATTTCATCTAAACCACAAACAAGTAATAGGATTACCTCTTGAAGCATGGTTGCGATCGAGTCTCTTAACGAAGAGACCTCTTATCTCATGTCGGATCCAACGGAGGAGACACTTGTGAGCGCGTTGATGAAACACGTGCTTCTGGCAATCCATGTTGACGATTCAAGCAACGAATCTTCTGATATCGTCACATGAGATCCGACATCTTCTTCATGAGAGAGGCATACTGAAGGAGACAGAGATCCACGAGCAAAGAGTTTGGCAACATAATGGCCACGCTACGGCGAGAGCGACCATCTCTAGGGCTCCATGGCGGACTACCATAAGAGAGACGAAGAGAGGGCGTGTAGAAAGAATGAGAGAGAGAAAGAGAGATCATATGTTGTCTAACTTGTGAAGAGCAAGGGGTGCCCTTCTATTTATAATATTTTGGGATCCACGGATCTTAATCCATGGACGAAACAAATCCAATGGCTCATATTGATTTGTGTTTCTTTTAATGGCCATGATCTTTCTATTAAAAAATCAACAATAATTAATTTAATTAAATCAATTATATATTGAATATAATTTGATTTACACTAGATCAATCTCCATTGGAGAAATAGGAAGGAGGAAAGTCTCCTTCCATAAGAGGTGTGGACAGCCACCACATTTCATGTAGGAATTGTGGTTGTTCACCCTCTTTGCAAGGAAGGTGGGTTTCTCCTCATATTCCATGAGATTCCATTATCTCATGAATTTCTCTAATATTTGCAACAACTTTTGTTTCAGATTATTTAACAAAAATAAATCCAATTTATTTTGTGAACATTGCAATCATGACATAGGAAATTTGTGAATCACATTCACAACCCAAAATAAAATGTGAATTACATTTTAATTTAGTGTTCAATGTGAATCCAATTCACATCAACAACTAATTAACAAATGTAAATTACTAATAGGCTCTCTCTTATATATTATAAATCACATTTATAATATATATGGTTAATATGGATAGTTCTAATCACATTATTCATATCCATGATAATTAAATCACATTTAGTCATCTTGGATCTCTATCCTCATGTGAGCAAATAATATGAATCACATTCACATTGTTTACATTTTTGATAATTAAATCACGTTTAATTATCTAAGATGGCTCTCCTTATAATATGATGATAATCAAATCACATTTAATAATCAAGATTTTCAATGCTTGGGTATATAATATCAACAATGAAATTATCCTGAACTCTTTCAAGGATAATGCACTTTCTCCATGGAAACTTGTAGATAAGGACAGGGCAATTGTATTGTTCCACGTATAGTGACTTGGATATTGAAATACCACTCAAATCCAAATCTTAGGCCTCCCATAGATGCTTGGTTAAATCAAGATCACAAATCTAATCTTCTCATTTCATATGAATCACATTTAGATCAATGTTCAAAATTTAAACCAAGATCATATTACTTCTCTACTGAGAGGAGTGTCTAAAATCTAGGCCCGTTTCATCACTCCTTAGAAATAGAAACATCATGGTTATACAATCGTTTATGATAACATGACCCTCGGGTATGCCCAATACCTGTACATCCTGCATACTGGAAGACCTAAAATAAACCCGAAGTATTAGATCAATTTTATACTATCTACTTCTTTGTTTTATCATCAAGTTTCTCATTTGATCATTAGGAGTTGGTTTGGATCAGACACTTTCCAAAAGCATATATCATACCTAGGCCATGATCATATACTTTCCAAAAGTATATATCAAACCTACAAAGTCAGTCATGCTTCCAAAGTGAGATGACCGTGCATGGAATTTGATTCTTCCCAATATCTCATGAGTGAGTTCATGTCTTCCGGTTCAGTAATGAACCTGTATGATCCCTTTGAGAGATCGTATTACTCATAAGCTCTAGCATGCACACCAGCGCACCAGTGAATAGACCTTGATTAGGTCATCAACCTATTGGTCTGCCAAATGTACATACTAAGACATATAGTAACACATCTGTCTCCGGTCAGAGGAAGCATGCCTATATCGTGACAACATATGACATAGGACTTTGGTTGTCTCGAGCTCGTTAAGTCTACTCTTTAACCTAACTTATCTAACACCCCTGAATCTGTATTCCTATGCAGAGGACCTGCATCAAGAGGTCGGTTAGATATCAGCCTTCAGAGAAAAGATTGCCATATCCTTCTCTAGCTGGATATCATCTCTTAACAATCATTTGACGATGCTTGATGAGTCCTCGATCTAAATCTTTAGATACTCATCCAAGCACCATCCTTTATGATTCAATAATTGAATCAACAACTGTATAATCATTAAGATGTCCATGGTACATAACCCTAATTGTACCAAGGGACCTATTATGCAAATTAGTTATTCTTTATTTCATATCAAGAAATGATATCCGCAATAACATTTATTGCGTAATGGCTCGTCGTGGGATCGCATGTCCAACAATCTCCTACTAGCCCATAGAGACATTAATGGGCTAATCATTACACCTTGCATTCATGTGATAATCATAGGTTATTTAGAAAAATAACTAGGTAAGTTGATTACTCACTTTGTTCCCAAAAGACTATGCCATGTCCTTTTACGACACTTGCATATCTCCTAGTAATAGTGCTCGCATCGAATGAGAATGTTGAATCTTATGCAACCTATACTCAACCTTGTTAAAGCAATTATAGTGTCCTTGACACTATTGCTCAATAATTATTATAACCAATATTCCTATAATACTTATAAGAATACCTTTATTCTTGGAAATCTCTATCTCCTAAGGTATCTACAATTAAGACCCTTATATATCACTATCTTTAAAGTCTTGAGCTCTTGAAGATAAGACATAGAGATCACTATCTTGAAAGTCTTGTCCTCTTTGAAGATATTGTTATTACTGCAATCAAGTGTTTTATCTCCATAGTAGGATTTGTAACCGTTTACTACTCCCATTGCATGGCAGACATCTGGCTTTTATATACATCTAGCATACACTTGGTTTTCACAACTGATGCATAAGGGAAAGCAGTTCAAGCATTCACTTACTCAAGTCTTTGAGGTGCTATAGCTTCAGATAGGTCAGTACAATATCTTAAGGGAAGGAATCCTTCCTTGCGATTTTCCAAAAATGGAATATGTCCAAGGTGTACCATAAATGTGACGGTCTCAATACCCTCTTCTCTTTGCTTTGAACACCTTCAAAACTAAGATCTAAGAGGTATCCTTGAGATCATATCTCAAGGTATGGAATAGCCAGATTATAAAACACTTATTATTATCCTTATATCATTCCAAATGATTGAGATATCATCTACATTTAGCACAATAAAAACAATGGCCCCACTAAGCCTCATATGGTTCATCAAGATTCTATCTGAAACCATAACATTTATAATTTCATCAAATCTTATGTTCCAACTATGAGGAGCTTATTTGAGTCCATATATGGATTTCCTCAACTTTCACACCTTGCTTTCCTCAACCATGAATCCATGGGGCTACTTCATGAATATCCCCAGAGAGGTATTCATAGAGGAATCGAATATTGACTTTTATCTCATAGACGTCAAAGTCAAGTTGTGTAGCTATACTTAGCAATATTCTGGTGTGTTTAAGGATGGTTACTGAAGAGCAAGTCACATCGCAAGCAATGTCTTCTCTTTCGGTGTGTAGCTCATGTCTACAAACTGTGCTTTGAAAGTATCTACCTTCTCATCAGGTTCCCTCTTTCTCTTTAAGATTCATTTACACCTTAACGGTCTTACCCTTATAGGTGTATCCTCGAGTGTCCATATACAATATTTGTATATGAAGTATACTTTAGATTTTATTGCTAACATACATATTTCCATGTCATGATCCTTAGGAGCTTTATCACATGAAGTTCGATCATTGTCAGATTTAACTGACACATGGAGTACATCCTCAAACTCATTTGAAGAGGTATTAGTGTCTATATTTAATTGTCCTTTTAGTTTCTCATTTCAGGAGCCTCACTATCATTTCAAGATTCAATGAGTTTCTTTACTTCATTTTTTTATTTGATTCTCAAGAGAGTCATCCCTAAGAATCACATTATCAAATATGAGATCTTTTAAGAATCTCAAGGTCTTAAAGTAGGTATCCAATACCATCATTTACTTTCCTAATGAAGTAGCACTCTCTGGTGACAGATTCCGGCTCTCATGCATGGAACTATATTAAGGATATATATTGTAGTCTCTACTACATATATACCCGGAAACTAAAAGGTAATTATGCTAAAATTCATCATTGATAAAATCAAGTCACACATGATCAATTGTATCTCCCTACGCTCTCTTGAGTTTAGGCTTATCAGGAGGAATGAGATGGGAATTTTATTCCTTTCTCCATAAGTTATTCATTGAATTCATCTAATAGGTACAGGATATCTAGGTTAGATTAAATTCATTTCATATTCCTTCAAACATTGTTTCCAAATCAAAATTGTGAAATCTTTGAACATTTCAAAGCTTTCTAAGTTGAAGGAAGGAAATCTCACATCATAAATAATCATAAATATATATTACATATCCATAATGTTTATTTTGATATAAACGATCCACATACATCAATATGTGTAACACCATTCCCAAAAAAATGTGTATTGGACATTTTACTTTGAATACAATATTCATAAGTATTTAAGTTTTGAAATTTTAAACATTCTAAAGTTTCATGTCTTACTAGTCTATTGATCTCATCAATAGACATATGTCCAAGGTTTGATGCCAGATTATTGTCAAATGATCTTCATCCTCTTATTGATCTTCATCCTCCAGATTATTGTCCAAGGTTTAGTTTCAGTATTAGAAATGTTAGTGAACCATTCATTAATTTTCTAATTAGAAGAGTCCTCTCTATGTATAATTACTATCTGAAATATATCCATCATAATTCTCCATGATAGGTCTATTCCAGAATTCATGTTAACTTCCAACATTTAGAAATAATCTATGAGTGTATTCTAATATACATGTCATAAAGACATACTTTAAGACTAAGGACTCTCCCACTGAAAATATGAAGTCAATCTATCCAGTAGAGATTGTTGCAACAATTGCATCAATATCCATGTAGATGACTAGTAAACCTGAAGATCAAACTACAGTCTTCTAATACAAATGCAACAAATGGCAAGTGTTATTAGAAGAATGAGGTACAATTATTATACTTTGGTATTATCAAATAATAAAGTCAATTTCTATGTCTATCTTATCAAATGCAACCAATGACAATTGTTATTAGAAGAGTAAAGATGTAGATTATATCGATGCACGATCCGAGTCCTTCTCTAAGGATTGTAGATAGATTTGATAGTCATACTATCAACGCATCAACTTATTGAAGTATTGGCATTCATCCAACTCTTTCTATGTCTATGAAAGTCATAGAAGTACAGTCAACCCTTTGAGTTCCCATCTCAATTTGGGCCTGACCCATGCTTCCATTGTGCTCCCTTAATCTATAAACACCATTGCTTAAGATAAAGGATATCTTACGTCGAATTAAAAAAAATTCAATATATGAGTACTTCAACATCTATACATGCTTTGTTTAATTCTCACAATATGAATATCATGAAGCTTTATGAATGACTAGAGTATAGATAGTAGAATGATGACACTCATCATACCTACATCCATCTAAACTCTAAAAACATTGATTCAGGTAGGTACTCAAATATTTTGAGTACACCATCTCTTATAGAGCCACCATTATGCATAATGAAGTGAACCATGTCAGTCATGATTAAATGTCGACAACACATATGTATGCAAGAACATCTTCTTAATGTTTTATAAGGATTATTTGACAATTACGATCATCATCGACACGTCTCTTGTAAAGTACATTCGATGAGAGATCAAGACTATAAAGACATACAAACCCGAGGTTTGTAGTCATATTGTCTATATAATTGTCATTCCTCATTACTATGAGGAAACTTGCACATTGCAACTGCATACATTATGTGTCAAACTGCAAGTACAAAATTTTGATCATGGATCTTATTCATGACAATTTTATTGGTCGTTATTGAGTATAGTATTGAGTGGGTTTAATGAAGGATTATCTGAAATAAGAAATCTGCATAAATATGTGTTTGTATATATATATTACTTTGATTTATGAATTTTTATATCAAAGTTGTTTTGCCTTGTCAACACTGAAAGTTCTTTCCCTTAAACACTTTCAATGTAAGAGATATACTTACCATTATATCTCAAGTAAGATCTACGATCTCGTTCCTTATCTTTGTTACATCCCAATAATATGAGAACTTGTAACTCAGATAAAGAAGTGGGAACGCATTCTGCTTTACAAGTCTAACTTGCATTTCCCAATTAGGTCTTTAACACCTGGTCCCACCACCCCTACGATTATGTTAACTTGTCATTAATTGAACCAACCATCAATACGAATACAACTCATTATGCGCAATCCAATATCGCCCCAATAATATGAGGACCCTATATTGGGGTCACTACGAATACGTCCTCACTCTTTTGAGAAGATAAGAGCTCGATCCAGATACGCTTGCATACATGAGTTGTCACTTAGGACATGCATTTCTACATACAATCCTTGATGATGGAACCCTTCTCCTTGACGGGAGACCATAGATGTTACTTATGTGATCCTCTACTTCATGTTCAAATTTTAATTAATCATTATGAATCATATTCATTATAATTAATTCTTTCGAGGGAAATCACAACTATATTCATAATAGAGTGTTTTAATTTTAATTGGATTCTGATTAATCTAATCATATTAAATTAATGATCCAATTAATATCCAATAAACATTCTTTTATTGTTACTTGAAAGAATGGTACTAACTCAAAGTATGTATTATTTGAATATTAATAATTAGAAAAAGACACTGTGACCTCTCATGCATTATCGAGTACCTACCTACTGTCATTGCCAGTACCGACGGGAGTGGGACAGACCGCAGAAGATGCAACCAACTACCCCAACGCTCCCCGACTAGACACCATATCCACCTCAGGAAAGGATAATACCAAATTGATCATTGTGTGCTTGAGATGATAATTGGTTTTTCAATCGAAGTTATACTATATAATAATAATGAAAACAATTTTGATTAATATTATAAGGAGATTTTCTACACAAATCCCCAATCCTATTCAAGCAACTTTGTTTGTTGCAATGTAGATCATGTAGCCAATTTGTGATCTAGATCATATATAATCAATTATTGATAAAGGCATTTCCATTTAAAGAAATATTTATCCGTAATTATTCTAGGAAATTAAACCATTAATTTCACTAATTGATTAAATGACAATCACAAGGTTCTTGATTAGGAAACTAATTTTCAGCAGTGACCCTCACTTACTAAAATTAACATATCTCAATCAATTTAAATCTAAATCGTGCAAAAGAAGTTTTCACAATATCTAATTTTATTTTAAACATAACCTATGTGGTTTGCATGCATTTCAAGGCATATCAAAACCACAATTAACTCCTTAATTATGTTAATTCGTAGTTCCCGAAACAGTGGATACATGTTCACTAAAATGTTCATAACTTGAGCAAACGGATTCGAAGTCATGCAAACTAAGATCCTAAGGTTTCCTTATTTAATGGGAAACAAAATAAAAGTTTTACTTTTGTATTTAATTTTAAGAAGGGCTAAAATACTCACTAAACAGAAATGCTAGAATTAAATTCGAGAAAACATTCTCAAACCCTAAGAAACCTATGTCATCCTAGGTTTATGTATCGTATTAGAAACCTTCAATCTGGCTCTGATACGACTTGAAGAATATGGTGAGATCCTTGAGTGCATCACGGAAGCAAAAGGATCGCATCGAATACGATCGGGAGTGACTAGTCACACTAGTTTCTCCGAGCAGCGAAAATTAAAATCTTTCATGCAATGAAACCACATGATCCGAGAATGCTTCTAGGATCTATTCATCTAAAAAATAAATAATAGTATTAACTATTGAATCGTAGTTGCGATCAAGTTTCAAAATGAAGAGACCTCATGTCTCAAGTTCGATCCGATGGAGGAGACGCTTGCGAGCGTGTTGATGAAACACGTGCTTATCACAGCCCATATTAATGATCCAAGCAACGAATCTCCAGATCTCGTCACATGAGATCCAACATCTTCTTCATGAGGGTGGAACACGAGCAAAGTGTTCGGCAGCATAACGGTGACGCTGCAACGAGAGCGACTCTCTCTAGGGCCCCATGGTGGACGGCCACAAGAGAGAGGGAGAGAGGGTGTGTAGAAAGAATGAGAGAGAGAGAGAGAGCATAAGTTGTCGAACTCATGAAGAGCAAGGTGTGCCCTCCTATTAATAATATTTTTCGATCCATAGATCTCAATCCATGGACAACACAAATCCAATGGCTCACATTGATTTGTGTTTCTTTTAATGACAATGATCTTATTGTTAAAAAAATAATAATAATTAATTTAATAAATTAAATATATATTGAATATAAGTTAATTTATACTAAATCCATTGGAGAAATAGGAAGGAGGCAATCCTCCTTCCATAAGCGGAGTGGATGACCACCACATTTCATGTAGGAATTGTGTCAGTCCACCCTCTCCAAGGAAGGTAGCTTTCTCCTCTTATTCCATGAGATTCCATTATCCCGTGAATTTCTCCAATATTTGCAACAACTTTTGTTGAAAATTATTTCACAAAAATAAATCCAATTTATTTTGTGAACGTTGCAATAATGCCATTGGAAATTTGTGAATTACATTCACAACCCAAAATAAAATTTGAATTACATTTTCAATTTAATGTCCAATGAGAATCCAATTCACATCAACATTTAATTAACAAATGTAAATCATAAATAGGCTCCCTATTATATATTATAAATCACATTTATAATATATATGATTAATATGGATAGTTCTATCCCCATTATTCATATCCATGATAATTAAATCACATTTAATCATCTTGGATCTCTATCCTCATGTGACCAAATAATATGAATCACATTCACATTATTTACATTTTTGATAATTAAATCACGTTTAATTATCTAAGATAACTCTCCTTATAATATGAATCTATTTCATATTATTGATGATAATCAAATCACATTTAAATATCAAGATTCTCAATGCTTGGATATATAATATCAATAATGAAATCAACTCTTTCAAGGATAGTGTGTTTTCTCCATGGATACTTGGAGTTAAGGACAGGGAGATTGTATTGTTCCATGTATAGTGTCTTGGATATTAAGATCACATCTCAAATCTATATCTCGAGCCTCTGATGAAAGGGAAAATATGCTTAAGTCATGTCATTCCACAAGGCGGAAGGACAATCGCTAATGTGACCTCAGACAAGATCTATTAATCAATCAACAATTAACCCACAATAAATATCAAGCTATGCATAGCAAAATTGTAGGGTTAAAATTTATTATAACTCAACATGCAAATGTGTATAGGTATAAGCATGTGTGGGGGTCGAACACTGGGAGCAAACGGTTGGGAGCAAAATAAATACAAAATTATTTAATTCTTTTCTTATCCATGTTTTTTTTTTGTGGGTTTTTAATTTTATATATTTTTTATTTAAATTTTTAGTTTTAAACTTTTTATTTGTTTTTAATTTTCCAGATTTTGTATTTTCTTTTTATATTTTACATTTTTATATTTTCTTTTTCTTTTAAAAAACAATATAGACTATATAAGGCTTTATTTACACAATACATAGAGATATCTTTATAAATGCTAGTAGATATAATTAAAATTCAACAAATAATATATTTTTGGGTTTTTAATATTTTTCTAGTGTTTTTGTATTTTCCCAGAATTTTTTTCTAATTTTTAAGTATTTATAGAGTCAAACATAATCCGAAAAATGTGATTAACAAATAATTTGAAATTAATTTGGTTTTTAAAATAATAGATAAATCCCAAAATTACCCAAATTATATTTAAACATAAAGAATATCTAGATAATTATAAAATAGGAAAACTTATTTTTGGTAATTTTGAAGAGTTCTTATACTTTTTTATGATTTTGGAGCTTCTTGAAATTTTTATATTTTCTTTTCTATTTTTTAGGGGTTTTTGATTTCTGGACTCAACAAATAGCAAAATATAGCATATATAATTTTTCTGGAAATTTTCGTTAAGTTTTTTTTTTGGTATTTTAGAAATTAGACATGGACTATTTGGGCTCCTTTTTAAATTAAATAAATAGGTTAAATGCACAAAAATGCAACATGACACTTAGCATGAAAGTACACTGCATGGGGTATCTAACCCTATTTTTGTGGAATTTTTGTAGCTATGCATCTATTTTTAATATTTAGATAAAAGTCACAAAAATAAAAGTCATAGAAGGTGCATTTTTGCAAATAAAATATAGTCCAGGGGGTCTGTGTAAAAAAACTTAATATATACAACATTAACTTAAATTTTGATGACTAAATTACAATTTCAAAATCCATCAG
This sequence comes from Ottelia alismoides, assembly GCA_037367405.1. Taxonomy (NCBI): domain Eukaryota; kingdom Viridiplantae; phylum Streptophyta; class Magnoliopsida; order Alismatales; family Hydrocharitaceae; genus Ottelia; species Ottelia alismoides. The sequence goes on from JAZKJV010002976.1 coordinate 518,592, forward strand.
GACATATGCACAAATAACCCATCACGTGGGACAACACGTGATTCACACACGTAGGGTTCAAAATGCAATTATGTTAAAGTTGGGGTCTTGCATGCAATTTTACAAAAATGTACAATGGGAAATTATATTTATTGAACTAAATAATAAATACACAAAAATGAAGGGGCTCCCTACAAATTTGCCACCTCACGTGGGACGACACGTGAGGTGACGTGGACTAGACTTGGTTGCAATTTCCGAAAGTACGAGGTCCTTTTTCGCAAAAATTCCACTTATTTGACAACATTATATTTTATTTACAGAATTAAAATTTAAATACAAAAATACTGGGGATAATGAGCAAATTACCCCAATCTTTGGTGTGAGGGGATGGTTGAGATCTTTCCACTTGCCACGTGTTGTGTCCTTGTACGTCGATGACGGTTCGTGGTTGGATGGCCAGGATTATATCGGCTCGGTCGATTTGACGGTCTACGCATGGCTGCATCCGACGGTTGTTGATGCATCTAGAGGTTCCCCCATTGATTGAACAACTCCGGAGCAAGGTGGAAGAATTGTGGATGAACTCGCCTACGGCGAGTTTGGATTTTATCACACGAGCTCCTCCAGCCACCCCCATCGCCGCCAAGTGTCTCAATGCCTTCCTGGAAGCCTCCCTCATCGATCGACATCTTCAGCTAGGCACCTAGGGGTCAGGTATGATCAGGTGAAGTCGAGGAAGAAGATGGTCCCCAGATGCCTCGCCTCGCTTCAAAAATCGACCCACACAGGTCTTTTGGCGCTTCAGATCTGCAGAAATGTGAGAGGCACAAGAACGAGGGTTCCAATGGCCTTATTGGTGGAGAAAAGGGCGGTAGGTGATGTGGGAGGTGACCTCTGGTGACCGGCAGAGGAGGGACTTTCGATCTCTAGATTCGATAAAGATCTTGGTGGATGGATGTGTGAGAGGCGTAGAGAAGCGGTTGGGAAAGGGAATGAAGGTGGAAGCAGGGTTGGAACTGATAGGAAACATGGTGGGATCGTTAGCCGGAGCGGAGCTCCGACGAACTACGAATCGAGCCGTTAACGCTAATTCTCTACACTAAAGAGTAAAATAAATATAGAAATGAAATGATAATAGAGAAATCTACCTAAAATAATTGAATTGCGCAACTCTTATAGATGAGCGAGATCAGGGAGCTGGACCTCGTCATAGCTCGGCCATGGGAGCATCTCCTCCCCCATGGACAGTCGTGGATGCTCAGGGGACTCCCCCGGTCACGGGGATACGTGTTGGATCAAGGTCCAGGGTTCCAAGGGTGAATAAATGGCCAAATGAATTCGGAGGAGGAAATGGGGTAATTTATAAAAATGGTTGGCACCCTTATTTGACCAGCTAATTGTAAAGAATCTGGGCTATATACAATAGACCTAAGGTGGTGGCATGGATGTACAATGATGGAGGGGCATTTCGTCCGAAGAAAGCATCCGAGATTGATGGATGGAATGCCCGGGAAAAAGGGCGGAAGTCAAGGGAGAAGACGAATCTGACGGGCCCAGGCGTGGATGGGACAGTTGACCAAAGGTCAACGGTCCGCGGCTTGTGATTGGTCCACCTCTACTACTAGACGACAAAATAGGATGTTAATTAAAAAATAATTAATTTAAAATAAAAAATGATTTTATTAATTTTTTATTATAAAATAATTTTCTTATTTTCTTTAGTATTTTATTTTGATTTTTATTTATTTTTTGGCTTTATTTATTAGTAATTTATTTTTATATGGTATTTATAGGTATTTTCATCTATGTTTTGTGCATTATTATTTTTATTTTTATTTTATATATTTTATTTTATTATTTTATTATTCTATTTTTATTTTTACAACTTATTTTTGTGAGTATAAATATATTTTTATTTTATTTTTATGATGTCATTTGTACACTTAAATAAATATGTAAGTATAATGTGTTGGTATATTCATATGTATTTTACCTATGTTTTTTGTATTTTATTTTATTTTAATGGGTTTAAATAGGCTTTATTATAGTTTTGTATTTTTACTAGAATTTATATAATATTTACAATATTAGAAAAATGCAAAGGAATAAAGAATTAAAGAATGTATTTCCCTTTTTATTTATATATAGATAGAAACATAGGTCTTTTGTCTATGTATTTTACATAAACTTATTTTCCCTTTTCTTTTTGATTTCCTTATAATTTTAATACGTTCATATGTAGTAAATAATATTTACAAAATTATAAAAATAAGAATTTGTATAATGAGTGGATGATCAATAAATTGAATATTTTAATCAGTAGAAAGTACAACTGGGGCCCAAAACCTATCTTCTACAAAACAACTCCAAAAAATATAAAACCACCACCATTAAATAGCTCGTAAAAAGTTACATACAATTAGAGTGATTTTGCTACGTTTTGAGTTTTTATTGAAAAGATATGGGTCTGTGAAGTTTCATTTCAAGCTTTCTAGTATGTATATAAAATGTGCACTGTGTACTATTTTTGTAGAAACTTAATTTGTATTTTTATTTACATTATTATCTACAACTTTCATGTACAAAGTTTATTCATTTGATGAATAATAAAGAATAAAATTGGTGCCTAAATGCAAAACTAATGAATAAATAAATGAGGTATTTATTGTATCTTTGGCCCTTATCTCCCCCTACTTTATTCCTTGTTGACCAACTGCATTCTGGACCTGGTCTTGGGGTTAGGGTCAGAAAATATTTGCAATATTTTATTCTTTTTGTTGTCGTCTCTTTATTCCATAAATTTGGTATTTAAAAGCCTTATTTTATATACAATAAATACAATAATTAATGAATGCTATTATGCAAGAATTGATGCTATTTACATGCATTTGCTTGGTTTTTTAAGGCCAACATGATAGAATAAAGGTGATGAAATGGAGATTCATCAGCCTCCCATAGATGCTTAATTAAATTAAGTTTGCAAATCTAATCTTCTCATTGCATCTAAATCACATTCAGATCAATGTCCAATATTTGGACCAAGATCAGATTACTTCTCTACTGAGAGGAGTCACTAAAATCCAGACCCGTTTCATCACTCCCTAAGAATGTAAGAGTCATGGTTATACAATCGTTGATGATCACATCACCCTCGGGTATTCCCAATACCTTTACATCCTGCATACTTGAAGACCTTGAATAAACTCGAAGTATTATATCAATTTTATACTGTCTACTTCATGGTTTTATCATTAAGTTTTTCATTTGATCATTGGGAGTTGGTATCTATCATATACTTTCCAGAAGCATATATCATACCTAGGTCTTGATAATATACTTTCCAAAACTATATATCCAACCTACAAATTCAGTCAAGCTTCCAAAGCAAGACGTCCGTACACAGAATTTGATTCTTCCCAATATCTCATGAGTGAGCTCATGTCTTTCGATTTAGTATTGAACCTGTAAGATCCCTTTGAGAGATCGTATTACTCATATGCCGTTGCATGCACACCAGCGTGTTGGTGTATAGACCTTGGTTAGGTCATCAACCTATTAGTCTTCCAAATGTACATACTCAGACATATTGTAACACATCTGTCCCCCGTCAGAGGATGTGTGCCTATATCGTGACAGCATACGACATAGGATTTTTGTTATCTCGATCTTGTTACTTATCTAACACCTCTAAATCTTTGTTCCTATGCAGAGGACCTGCATCAAGAAGTCGGTTAGATATCAATCTTTAGAGAAAGGATTTCCATCTCCTTCTGAGGTTGGAGATCTTCTCTTACCAATCATTTAATAGTTCCTGATGAGTCCTCAATCTAACTCTTTAGATATTCATCCGTGCACCAGCCTCTATGATTTAATAATTGAGTCAACAACTATATTATCATTTAGATGGCCACGGTACATAACCCTAATTGTACTAGGGGACTTATTATGTAAATTAGTTATTCTTCATTTCAAATCAGCGAATGATATTTGCAATAGCATTTATTGCATAGTGGCTCGTCTTGTTCGACATGCGAGTTCTTGTTGAGTTCTTCTAGTCATTCTTCCAGTCGTTCGATGAACAAGCTACACCAAAAGGAGGAGCAATCGATGGATGTCAGAAGTCTCGACCGTTGATCCCATCTAAGGGATATAATCTAAAGCATCTAACTGAAGTGTTATCGCCTCATCTCAAGCGCCACTGACAAACCCGTAATTGCCCTAGTTAATAATGTTGAAAGTCAGTTAATTAACATATCAATTAAAAATGACCACCAATTAATTTATCGATTAATCCGAGCATTCATTTTGTATTTTTCTTAGGCAAGCACAAGGTCATGCTCAGGGAGGCCACTATCTCCTTAGGTCAATTTCTAGATGATTCACAATTAACGCTTTTAAAATGATATTTTTTAGTATTTTTATGGAAATAATGGATGAAATGCAATTTTGGGAAAGTTCAGGGACTAATATACAATTTTCATTCCAACGATGTCTAAAAATTATGAAACTTAGCCAGGAAATTAAAAATGATGAAATTAAGGTACATTAAATTTTTAGATTTTCTAATAATATATTATTTTATGAATTTTAATTGAAGCAAAGGGATTGTGACTAAATAATTTCCAAGAAATCCACAAAATCAAATTATCTAAAAACTATTTTATCTCAAATAGATACCTCAATGGGGAATCCATTAGACTTGAAATTTCACAAAAGTATTGTATGGATTCAACTAAAAATAAATTTTAGAAATCACTCTATGATTTATTTTAGGCACAACACACATCCATTTGTGATGAAATTTGGACGTATATTAACAGACCTAGACTCATCATTTATGAAATTTTCACAATTTCCGGGGCAAATGTTACTGTGGTATGAATTTCAAACCATGAATTGGGTAAAATATGTAATTATTCACCAATTTAATTAATGAAGCGCAACTAAAAAATTACGAATAAATATAGAAGAGATCAAGAATTATACATTTTGCAACATGCAATTTTTAAATTAAAAATTGATGCCAAAATTAGACCTCAAACAAATATGCAAACACAGGGCTCTAAATGCAAATAAAGAGAACAAATAAAATAAAAATAGCTAAATAATACGCTTGTTTAATTGCCTAAACCTACAAGGGGTTTTATGCAAATTTTCCTAAGGGTGTCGTGCATTGCGCGTAACGTCTGGTTGGCGTGGACATGGATGCAACTTCCAGAAGCATGAAGGGTATATGTACAAATACCCCCCACCTCACATGCCTTGCACTTTCCCTAATTTCGAACATACACATGCACAATTTGGGAAACCATGGGGAAACCAACAGAAATTCACCTGAGCCACGTGCGGGTCACATGCTCTTATAGGTAGGTTGAAGCTTCAATGTTTTGGTTGAGTCTTGGTGGACTAAGTACCACGTGGCACGTGCATACAGCTTTGGGTCAACCTTTCTTGGATGCTTAGAAGTAGCCTCGGAAGGTGGAGACGTGGCTAGATGAGAAACGTCGGATCAAGGCATGGGCCTTGATCCTGCGGAAACTATAGGTCGAGGGCATGAGATGCGAGGGTTGAAGGAGGGAAGCCTGATTATCGAGGGTGAGTTCGGTGGCTAGCTACGGATGGCATGCATGGTTGGTGGTGTGAGGTCAATGGGCAATCGATGTAGGAGCTCGATGTTGGAGGCGAGTCGTCGATCTAAAGGAGATGAGGGGTTACACATGGATGGAGGGTACAGTTAAGGGAAGTATTAGTCTTGGATTAGGTGTGTGCACAAGGCCCAAGGTAGGGACTGCTAGAAGTCTGACGAGGGGCACAAGGCATCGATGATTATCGAATGAACAAGGGATGAAGGGGGTGGAGATTGTTGATGTTGAGATCAATTTGAAGATAAAACAAGAATAATAAATGACAAAAGCAGAGGAAGAGGGGAGAAGGAAGAGGAATAAATGGAGAAGAAGAAAGAGGAAGAAAATTACCTAGAGGGGATGGAAGGTACACCCGGGGTGTTGGAGCTCGAGCTCCGACGGGTTCCTGCTCGAGTCGTTCGACGGGATTAAGAGCTTGAGAAGCTGTAAATGGATGCAGCAAGGGTAGAAGCCCTTTGATCTCGCCTAAGGTGAAGATGTCGTCACTTGATGGAAGGGCCTTCGTTGTCCCCGACGACCCTTATTCCAGTGCTCTCTCTCAGCTCGCGTTAGTGGCGGATGGTGTGCAACATGGGTGGGCATCGAAGTTTTATGGATGGTTAGAGAGGGATGCAGAGGTAGTGGGGATTGGGGAGTTATGATGTTCGTGGAGAGAGAAGAGGGGAGTGGTCGTAGGCAGTCAGGTGGAGAATGGGGGGGCTGAGTCATGGGGCCGTATGATGTGGATAGGCGGTCGTAGGTGGGAGGCAAAGAAGCAGGCGAAGTGGTTGGCACGCAGTTGCGGCAGGGAGGACAAAGTCATGGGGAGTAGAAAAGTTTATGCGGAGTCGATGCCGCACATCGCCACAGGAGGCGGGGCATGCAATGCTAGGGGCACATGAGCGGGTGGAAGGTGGAGGCCCCACATGACGCATTGGGAGGCAGCCATGTGTTAGGAAAAGAAAATTAATTTAAATAGAAAAATTAAAATAATTAATAATAGTTAAAATTTTAAATTAAATAGAAATAATAATTAAATAGATAAATTAAATAAAAAATAAATTATAAGAAAAATAAGGTAATAATAAATAGTAAAATAATAAATCAATCAATAAAATATTAAATAAAAAAAGATATAAAATAAAATAAATAAAATAAAATTACAAAAATAAAATAAAAAGGGGCTGACATGCGACAGATCCAGGAGCTGCCACACGCCCCTCCCTGAAAAATCACAAGATAAATGTAAAGAAAAATAAAAAAGAAATAACAAAAAGGGTCAAACTAAAAAGTGGTCAACGTGAACGTTTCTCATCTTAATGACATCTACAACTTTTGTGATTGACCCAAAATTAAAACAAAGAATCTGTACAAAAAGTATTTTTGGCGGTATCCTATAGATATAAAATACTACATTTTTATGTTTTATCATTTTTTTCATTTTTAAATAAGATAAAAATCAAAAATAAGATTGGATAAAGAATAAATTAGTATTTACAATTTAATATATTTTTTAGATTTTTAGTAATTTAGAAATCAAAAAAGATAAAATAAATAAAATAAAGGGACATATTTACAATATACACCTGGGGATGCAAAACCCAAGTTTCACACATGAACTCCGATTCTGTTGAATTTGGTCTTGTTTTGAAGTTAATTGAATGTACATTAATTCAAAAGAAAATAGATGTCAACATGAGACTGTTTGAAAGAGATATTCATGTTTTAATGCTTTTAGTCTCAAACTAGGGTTTGGGTTGGCCAATTTTACAGTGAATATTTTTTGATATTTTATATTTATTAGTGCTAGTGGTATATACACTGTAGAGTTGATTTTATTCAATTCTGAGTTAGTGAAAATTAAAAAAACATATTGAAAAATATGGTATAATGCATGTGATATTTACAATGGAATTTGGCTTCTTATTTAATGCAAATATTCATGCTAAAATGCAAATATTAATTTCGAATGTATGAATGTGAATAGTGAAAAATAAATGAAGAAATGCAATAAATTACATGGGAACACACTCTATTTTCAACTTTTATAGTGATGAATTCATGATCCCCTTATACTTCAACCTAGATAGTCCCTGATCAACTAAAATGAAATGTAAAAGTGAAATGATTTTGGGTTCCATAGCAAGGTCATGAATAAAAGGTGAAAATGGAGCTTGACTCGGACTTTTGATTAATAATGTGTTTGGGAAGAGGATTTAAAACCTAACAACTTTTAAGTTCCACAAGTCTCTATTTAAGTCGCTTCAACGGTCAGGTCAAAATAAATCCTCGTACACAAATTGTGATGACCATGAATCTTACTTGTACTGTATAATTGAAATACAACTCTCCACATTAGAAATGATAAATAAACAACCTCCTCTAACAAGGTAACCCTAATTCCCCAGTCAAGCAAATCTTTCCTCGAGAAGCTAGGTATTCCCTTCTAAGTTCAAGAGAAACCAACTCAAGAAGAGGGGGTAGAGAAGAGAATCGACTGTGACTAGTGTATCCACATATCCTTGGAGCGCGAGCAGTGTAGCCAATTCTCCAGCTACATGTTTCCATGGTATGAGACTTTGAAGCATATGCCTTGCTTATTCATATTTTTCTCTGACGGATTTATTAACTTATTTCTAGTTTAACTTTTTCAGAAGCTTTCTATTTTTTATATATACAAAAGTGCAGCATGTACGTAAGGAGTCTTTCTTCTTGATCCAGTGGTGTATCCCTCATTTGAAGCTTTATTACAACCACAACATCCCATCGTTAGATTTCAACATCACTGTAAAACCTGTGTAATCACCCTCTTAATTCAATCAAATTAAGATTAAAATATGTTCATTCATTGCAGTCAGGCAAAATCAGATTGATAAAACAACTTAATTAATTTATTGACTAGAGAAAGCGATTATTTTTTTACTTGGGCAAGCACAAGGTCGAAATCAGAGAGGAAGCTTGCTCCGTATATTTATTTCTAGTCGATATAGATGCTAGGATTTGATAGATGCATTTTTAAAATTTTTAAATGCAATTAAAAATGCAATGCGAATTTCGAGCTAGTTTAACATTTAAAATGCAATTAGATTTAATTCAAGTCCAAAAATCCCCAAGCTTACTTCGAATGTGAAAAATATTGAAATCAGGCTATTATGTTTTTTTTGGAATTTTTAAATGTCAAATGATTTTTTTATAATTTAAAAATGCATACTATGTGGTTTTAACTAATCTAATTTTAATAAATACTAGACCAAATTATTTCAAGGAACTAAAATTATCCTAGATAAGTATGTGAGAAGGACCCAGGAAAATAATTAGATCTAAAAAATAATTGACATATGATCTTTTAAAAATAAATTACTTGAATCACCGGTTAATTTATTTTGACCTCAATATGCATGCAAATGTGATGAAATTTGGTATAAAGTAGAACAATCTCGCTACTGTGATTTTTTGGGATTTTTTATCAGTGAATAATTAAATATCAATTTCAGAGCCTAAATTGGGTAAATTACGCATGATTTGACCAAATTAATTGTATTAAATAATTCACCGATCATAAAAATATAAATAAATACTCATATAGAAAATGAGTTACTCTACAACATGCACTTTTTGGAATAAAAAAATGGTAAATGAATGTTCAAATTACAAGACAAATGCATGGGTCTAACTGCAAATACATAATGGAAAATGAAAAAAATTAATAGTACACAAGGCACGTCTTTAGTTACTAGATCGTTCAGGGACCTTCTTGCAATTTTCCCGTGCAGCTCGTGACTTGCATGCGAGCTTCTAGATTGGGGCTTCAGTGTAAATGTTTTGAACTCTTGGGTACTTACGCACATTACCCCCGCCTTACGAGCTACACGCATGAGGGAAGGTACGAGCCTGCTACAGGTGGTGAGCACGGAGGTGAAGCTAGAATCGAGGTCGGTTGATGGTCGCATGGACGGCGGGCTTCCACGCTGCTGGGTGAGAGGGTGGTGAGGGCTTGGACACAACGTTCCCTTTACGCTCATCAAAAAACGACAGAGTAGAAGGGGGCGATGTTGCAAGGGTGTGAGACAGAACTAAACTACAACAGGGCTAAAGGGACGATTATTGGAGGAGTATGGTTATTGACTTATATGGAGTGGGATGATAAGGTGGAGCAACGTTTTCACGTTGTCGATGAAGATGAGCTGCTCAGCCAAGGCGGAGCAACCCCAAGTGGTTGAAGGTTGTTATCGGTGCTCTACTGCATGCCAGTGAATTTGGAGGTTGTGTATCTACTCCATCCCCATCGAAACATGATAAGATAGAGAGAGGGCTTGGTTTCTACTCCTGGCATGGAAGGCGAAGGGTGGCATCAAGGTGGAGCAAGATGCTTGTGTAGTTGCTCCAAAGGAGGCAGAGTATTGTGCGTGGGCGGCCAGTAGAGCGGAAGCGCACAGGAGCGTGGGCTTGATGGCATTGAGTCTTGTTGTCACACGCCCAGATGTTCTGCGGGCGAGTGCAGGTGGAGCACTACGAGGTGTGCGTCGAGGAGGGCTCGTGAATTCGAGGCCTGCAACAACCGGTCGTTGGGTGCAACAGCTTGTAGAGACACACTACCGCACATAGGAGGCCAGCAATGGATTGTTGCAAAGGGGCTGAAGATGATGTCAACGGTACGATGGTTGTCCGCTGAGGTTGTTGTAGCCGCATGATGGTTGAAGGGTGCAGTAAGGGTGACGATGAATAATTGGGGCGGCGTACCACCTTGATGCAATCTATGAACTAGAGAAGGTGCGATGCTTTACGAGGTTTACGATGCTCAAGGAAGAAGAGATGTGGAGGTTAATGCAACAGTAGGTCACAATGAGGGGGAGTGATGGCGGAGTGGATTGTGATTAAACAAAGAAGAAGAAGGCAGAGAGGGAAGAAGAAGATGGAGAGAGAGAGGTCCTTAGAAGAAGATGATGAAAATAGAGGAAGTTCTCCTTTGAACTAGGGAACTAAATCAATTTGTTTAGATGGTATAAATTTCCAAATAATTGGTTCAAGAAAGTTCATAAAAATCAATAAAAATCACCATAGTGTCAGCAACATGTGATTTATCCATCAAAGTGCAAATATTTTGGTTGATTGAAGCATGGGTTAAGGTGGATTTAGGACAGAGGAAGTGTTGCTAGAGAGAATAGAATAGCAGGAAAGGGAAGAGAGATAGAAAATACCTAGAAGATGTTAATGATTGATATGCCTTGGATAAGATCAATGATGAGCTCTCGTCATCTCTCTACAGTTCGGTAGACCAGAGCTTGCGCAATACAGAGGACTGCAACTGCTACAAAGGGTCGAAATTGCCCTTCCTCTGGAAGGCTACCTAGCGAGCCTCTTCCAAGTGAGCTATACCTAGTCGGAGCTATGCCTAGCCTCTCGCTGAAGATGGCATGTCATTGTTCGACTAGTTGTCGACCTTGCAGTCACCAAGCTCAAACCAAGAGCTCGAGGCTACTCTCCATAAAGGTGGATGGATATGCATGAAGATGGTGAGCAACTTTTTAAAGATGGTTGATCGAGAGGGAGAGGAGATTGTGGGGTGGAGTGGACGTGGGGAGCGGTTGGGCGGTTGCAAGAGGCACGACTGGGAGAGAAGCGAGATTGAGGGGGTGGTTGCGGAGTCTACGTGGGGGAGGAGGTTGCGATTTTATTGAAAGATGTGGGTCGCATGCGAGGGAAAGCATTGTTGGGTGTGCATGGGTGGAGGGAGGAGTCATATGGAGATGCCACGTGGCGCGCAAGGGTGCAGCCATGTGGCAGTGTAATTAAAATAAATAAAATAACTAAAATAAACTAATAAAAATAAATAAAAATAAATAAAATAAACTAATGATGACATGTGGAGGCTCCAAGAGCCGCCACATGTCGATCCCAAAAAAAATCAAAAATTAAATGTAAAAATAATAAAAAAGGAATAATTAAAAAGGGTCAAATAAAAAAGTGATCAACATGAAAGTTGCTCGTCTCGGTAATATCTACAACTTTTGTGAAGGACTAAAAATCAAAGGAACTCATATGTATAAAGTGTATATTTGGGTGATTCCTTATAGTTATAAAATACCTCATTTTTTCCTTTGCTAATATTTTTGTTATTTTTAAATAAGAGAAAAGAAAAATAAAAATATAGAACATATTATAGGAATATTTACAATTTAATATTATTTTTTAAATTAGAAAATAAAAAATATAAAATAAAGGGTATTTTAGTCAATATGTACAATATACGATAGGGACCCAAAATCCGAGTTTCACATACAAACTCCAATTTTTATGAAATTGGTCTTGTTTTGAAGATCTTTAAATTTATATTACTTTAAAAGTGAGTAGACCTAAATCGGATCATTTATGAGTGAGATATGCATATTTTAAGGTTCTTATTCTCAAACTAGGGCTCAGATTTTATTAGTCAAGTTTACAAGTTAGTATTTTTTTTGATATTTGTCCTTTATAAGTTTAGTAGTATATACTATAGAGTTAATTTTATTGGATTTGGAATTAGTATAAAATAGATACAAATAGGTGAATTTAGCTAATATACATGTGAATATTTACCCGTGAATTTGGCTCCTTATTTAATGCAAATATGCATGCTAAAAGGCACATATTATTTCTAAATGCATGAATGCGAATAATGCATAATAAAAGGAAATATGCTGCTAATTACTCAGAAATGAAGCTCAATTTTCAATTGTTAAAGTTATGAATCACATATTCATCAACCCCTTATACATAAATCTTTCTCATCCCCGAACAACTAAAATGAAATGCAAAAGTGAAATGATTTTGGGTTCCATACCAAGGTCGTGAATAAAACGTGAAAATGGATCTTGACTCAACCTTTTGGTTTAATAATGTGGATGGACCTTATCGGGATCTCAATTTAAGACCTAACAACTTTCATGTTCCACAAGTCTCTTATTCAAGTTGCCTAAACAGTCATGTCAGAACAGATCCTCATACGCAAATTATGATGACTATGGATCTTAATGATACTGTGTAAGTGAAATAAAGCAATCCACTTCATAAATGGCAAAGAACCCTCTATTTCCCTTGTATAGCAACTCTTTCCTCGAGAAGGGGGGTATTCCCTTCGAAGTTCAAGTACGATGAGCTCAAGAGGAGGGTGTAGAGAAGAGAATGGACTGTGACTAGTGTAGTCACATATCCGTGTAGCTTGACCAATGTAGCCAAGTCTCTAGCTATAGACTTCCATGGTATGAGACTTTGAAGCGTATGCCTTGCTTATTCATACTCCGACAAGCATTTTCTTTTCAATGAAGCATGCCCACTTTTTTGGAGTTCTCTCTTTTTTTGCTTTTTTTTTCTTTTTTTTATTCTATATACATGGTGCAACATATGCATTAGGAGTTTCCCTTCTTGAGCCGTAAATTCTCCCTATTTTGAAGTGTTATTACAGCCGACAACATCCCGTTGTTAGACGTCGATGCTAATAGACTAGGTTGAGATGCACTACCCACCCTAGAGGAGAACGGATGTTTCCACCATATGCTGCTCCAAGGAAAAGGATCCAACCTCCTCACCACCTAATCAATGAAGGGCTATGTGCATAGTGCTTGTCTAAGTTAGGTCACTGTCTAAAAGAATCACGTGTGTGTGTATGAGATATTCTACTTAGACCAATCAAGATGACATGGCAACATAGACTTGCGGACTCAAAGAATTAAGTCACTTGACCTGAAAAATATTAACTCCAATTCCTACAAGGTCCTTTGAAATTAGGTTGATTAAGGTCAAATCAAATCCATCCTCGACTTCTATTCATAACTTGGTTTTGACCCCACTAAATTATGACTTTGCATATGCTAGATATGTAGATGAGATGAAGATGACATGCCGTGTAGATGAATGAAGTGCAAGACACCCTTTTTTAATGCAAGGATGATGTGGAAAAGTAAATAAGAAGTATTATTTTTCTTCTTTTTTTTCTTTTTTCAAAAATCTACTATACCACCTATTTCGCAAAAAAATTTACAAAAGTATTATTTACATGCATTTTGCAACGTTTTACACTAGTATTACACATATTATACAATATACATACAAGTAAACATGTATTTTACAATTGTTTTCTATTTTTACAAATTTTTACCCATCTAGTAATTATTGCATAATATTTATAAAAATACGCGAAAGTACGAGCTATGGGTAGAGTATATATGTAATATATACATGCCCGCTATACTTAGCATGCGTTATGTCCACACAGCACGAGAAGTGAGGAAAAAACATAGCTCATGCTAAGCGTAGGAGAGCTAAAATCGTAAAAATGTATAGAAGTCATACTGCCTCACTATACATAGGCTCTGGCATTCTAAGTGTAGAAGAAGATCAAAAATGGGGCGGGAGAGTTGAAGAAGGGAAATGGATGAGTATATATATGTGGTGGGCATCGGCGCACCCTATACTTAGGCTGTTAGACAAAGTACAAGGCTGAAATGAATGTGAGAACCAATGAGATCTGGAGAATATACAGAGAATGGAGAAGAGATTTGGGCCACTCACCCCCCAATACTTAGGATATGGTCATCCTAATTATAGCCATAAAGTGAAACGATATGGAGCCATGGTGAGTGATTGAATCACTGGGGATGGAGGAAAAGAATATACAAGGAGTAGTGAGAATATATAGATATATAGTGATCAATGTTGCAAGGCTTCATGCGTGGCTCTATGTGTGTCTTCTGAATCTGCCTCACGCATGAAAATAATCTCCTCAACATGGACTAATTGTTCATTTGGTTTGACAAAGTGTTTCAACAAAGTGTTCATTGACTAGGGACGTCTGTGCTCTATCTATAATATCTCCGATGTCTACACATCCAATGTCATGTACAACACGGACTATAAACAGACCCGTCCACTTGGATTTGAGCTTCCCTTGAAAAACCTTCAGCCTCACATTGAACAACCATACCTTCTATCAAGGAACAAATGTCTTTCGTCTGATAAATCCATCTTGCCAATGCTTTACCTAGTCCTTGTACACCAAACTCTTGTCATATGCTCAGTTTTTGATCTCCACAAGTTAATTCAGATCCATCTCTATATGTTTTACACTAGGTGTATGTTCCGATTGACCTTCTTAATTGCTCATGCTGATTTGTGCACTAACTCCGCAGGCAAATGGCATGACTTCCCAAATACCAACTTGAATGGGGAGGTTCTTAATGGTTTCTTGTAAGCCATCCAGTAGGCACAAAGGACTTGGTCTAAGATCTGAAACCAGTCCTTCCTGTCTGGGTGGACAAGCTTCTACAATATGGTATTGACCTCTCTATTCGACACCTTTGAAATGCCATTGGTATGTGGGTGGTACAGACTAGTGACATGGTGCTTGTCAAGGATATGATTAGATCCTCGAGCGCATCACGGAAGCGTGAACATCATATCGAATACGAAAAAGAACGACTAGTCACACTAGTTGTTCTACGCAGCGGAAATTAAAAAATTTTCATGCGACGAAACCACATGATCCGAGAACACTTCTCGGATCGTTTCGTCTAAACCACAAACAAGTAGTAGGATTACCTCTTGAAGCGTGGTTGCGATCGGGTCTCTAAACGGAGAGATCTCCTGTCTCAAGTTCGATCCGACGGAGGAGATGCTTGCGAGCGCGGGGATGAATCGTGTACTTCTCGCAATCCATGTTGATGATCCAAGCGATGGATCTCCTGATCTCGACACACGAGATCCGACATCTTCTTCACGAGCAAGGCACACCGAAGTAGACGGAGATCCATGAGCAAACCATCGAGCAACATAATGACGATGCTGCGGCGATGGAGAACCTCTCTAGGGCATCCATGGTGGATGGCCACATGAGAGGGAGAGAGAGAGGGCTGACGTGTAGAAAGAAAGAGAGAGAGAGAGAGACTTATGTTCTCTTGTGTGTTGTGTAAAGAAGAGCAATGGGGTGCCTCTCCTTTTATAATATTTTGGGATCCATGGATCTCAATCCTTGGGCAACATAAATCCAATTGCTTACATTGATTTGCGTTTCTTTCAATGGCTAGGATTTTTGTTGGTAAAAAAGAACAACAATTAATTTAATAAAAATCAAATATATATTAAATATAATTTGATTTATATCAAATAAATTTCCATTAGAGAAATAGGAAGGAGGCAAGCCTCCTTCCATAAAGGGGGGAAGACGGCTATGAGTCCTATAAGGACTTGGTAGTCGTCCCCTCTCCTTGTTAGGAAGGGAGCCTCCTTTCTATATTACATGAGATTGCATTATTTCATGATTCTCTCCAATATTTGCAACAACTTTTGTTGCAAAATATTCACCAAAATAGTTCCAAATTATTTTGTGAACATTGCAAACTTGCCATTGGAAAATTGTGAATCACATTCACAACCAAAATAAAAATGTGAAATACATTTTCAATTAATTATGCAATGTGAATCCAATTCACATTAACATTTAATTATCAAATGTAAATTACAAATAGCTCCCTCTTATATATTATAAATCACATTTATAATATATGTGACTAATATGGATATTGCTATCCACATTATTCATATCCATGATAATTAAATCACATTTAATCATCTTGGATCTCTATTCTCATGTGCCCAAGTAATATGAATCACATTCGCATTATTTATATCTTTGGTAATTAAATCACATCTAATTATCTTAGATAACTCTCCTTATAATATGAATCAAATTTTTATTATTCATGATAATTAAATTACATTTAATTATAAATTTTCTCAATGACCGGATACACATATCAACAATGAAATTATCCTGAACTCTTTCTAGAATAATACGTTTTCTCTGTGGATACTTGGAGATAAGGACAGGATGATTGTATTGTTCTACGTATAGGGAATTTGATATTGAGATCATATATCAAATCCAGATTGCGAGCCTCCCATAGATGCTTGATAAAATCAAGACTGCAAATCTAATCTTTTCATTGCATCTGAATTACATTACTTCTCTACTGAGAGGAGTCATTAAAATCAAGACCCGTTACATCACTCCCTAGGAATGGTAGCGTCATGTTTATATAATCGTTTATGATTACATCACCCTCAGGTATTCCCAATACCTGTACATACTGCATACTGGAAGACCCCAAATAAAATCGAAGTATTGGATCAACTTTATATTGTCTACTTCATGGTTTTATCAGTAAGTTTCTCATTCGATCATTGGGAGTCGGTATCGATCATATACTTTCCAAAAGCATATATCATACCTAGGTCTTGAACATATATTTTTCAAAAGTATATATCAAACCTATAAATTCAGTCAAGCTTCCAAAGTGAGATGACGGTGCACGGAGTTTGATTCTTCCCAATATTTCATGAGTGAGATCATGCCTTCCGGTTCAGTAAATGAACCTGTACGATCCCTTTGAGAGATCGTATTACTCATATGCCCTTATATGCACACCAACGCGTTGGTGTATAGACCTTGGTTAGGTCATCAACTTATTGGTCTGCCAAATATACATACTCAGACATATAGTAACACACCTGTCTCTGGTCAGAGGATGCATGCCTGTATCGTTACAACGTACGATATAGGACATTGGTTATCTCGATCTCGTTAAGTCAACTCTTTGAGCTAACTAATCTAACACCTCTGAATCTCTATTCCTATGCAGAGGACCTGCATCAAGAGGGCGGTCAGATATCAGCCTAATTGAGAAAGGATTTCCATCTCCTACTCAGGCTGGAGATCTTATCTTAACAATCATTTGACGGTGCTTGATGAGTCATCAATCTAACCCTTTAGATATTCATCGAAGCACCAACCTCTATGATTCAATTATTGAATCAACGGCTGTATGATTATTAAGATGGCCATGGTACATAACCCTAATTGTATTAAGGGACCTATTAGGCAAATTATTTATTCTTTATTTCAGATTAGGGAATGATATTTGCAATAACATTTATTGCATAATGGCTCGCCGTGGGCTCGCAAGTCCAACAATCTCCCACTAGCCCAAAGAGCCATTAATGGGCTAATCATTTAAACCCGCACTCATGTGACAATCATTGGCTATTAAGAAAATAGCTATGTAAGCTGATCAATCATTATGTTCCCGCGAGACTACGCCAAGTCCTTTTACGGCACCTGCATATCCCCAGTAATAGTGCTCACATCTAATGCGAATGTTGCATCTTATGCAACCAATACTCTATCTTGTTAGTTACAGTGTCCTTGACACTACAGCTTAACAATTTTCATAACCGATATTTCCATAATCCTTATCAGAATACCCTTATTCCTGGAGATCTCTATCTCCTAAAGTATCTACAATTAAGACCTTTTATATCACTATCTATAAAGTCTTAAACCTTTGAAGAGAAGACTCTGAGATCACTATCTAAAAAATCTTGTCATACACGAAGAATTTGTTGTTATTACTGCAATCAAGTGTTTTCTCTCCATAGTAGGATTAGCAACACTTTACTATTCCTACTCATTGGAAGATATGTGGCTTTTGTACACATCTAGCATACACTCAGCTTCTCGTAACTGAAGCACAAGTGCAAGCAGTTCTAGCATTCACTTCCTCAACTCTTTGAGGTGTTATCCCTTTAGATAAGTCAGTACCATATCTTAAGGGATGGAAGCCTTTCTTGCAATTTCTAAGACTAGAATATGTCCAAGGTGTACTACAAATGTGACAATCCCAATATCCTCTTCTCTTTGCTTCTGAACAACTTCGGAATTAAGATCTAAGAGGTATCTTTGAAATCATATTTCAAGATATGGAATATCCAGTCTATAAAACACTTATTATCATCCTTATATCATTCCAAAAGATTAGGATATTGTCAACATTTAGCACGATGAACACAAAGGTACTCCCACTAAGCTTCATATGGTTCATCAAGATTCTATCTGAAATCATAACATTTATAATTTCATCAAATCTTATGTTCCAGTAATAAGAAGCTTATATGAGACCATAGATGGATTTCTTTAGCTTGCATATCTTGCTTTCCTCAACCATGAAGCCTTAGGGCTACTTCATGTAAATATCCTCAGAGAGGAATGCAATCTTGACTTCTTTCTCTTGAAGATCCATTTACACCTTTACGGGTCTTACCCATATAGGTGGATCCTCGAGGGTCCTTATACAACACTTGTATATAAAGTCTACTTTAGACTTTATTGCTAACATCCATCTTTCCATGCCATGATCTTCAGAAGCTTCATCACATGAAGTTTGATCATTGTCATATTTCTCTGACACATGGAATCCATCCTCAAACTCATTTGAAGAGGTATAAGTGTTTCATCTTTTATTATCCTTTTAGTTTCCAATTTCAGGAGCCTCATTATCTTCTCAAGATTAAATGAGTTCCTACACTTCATTTTCATCTCGATTCTCTAGAGTCTCAACCTCTAAGAGTCACATTCTCAGAGATGAGATATTTTAAGAATCTCAAGGTCATAAAGTAGGTATCCAATACCATTCTTTATTTTCCTAATGAAGTAGCACTCTCTAGTGCTAGATTCCAGTTTATATGCATGGAACCTTATTAATGATATACATTATAGTCTCTATTATGCATATACACCTGGAAACTAAAGGATAATTATGCTAAAACTCATCGTTGATAAGATCATGTCACACATGATCCAATTGTATCTCCCTATAACTCTATTAAGTTAAGGTGTGTTAGGAGGATTGAGATAGAAATGATATTCATATCTCCATAAGGTATACCATGAAGTCATTTAATAGGTACTAATTACCTAGATTAGACCAAATTCATTTCCATCTTCCTTCAGGCTTTGGTTCCAAACCAAAACTATAAAATCATTGAACATTTCAAAGGTTTCTAATCATGAAGGGAAGAAATCTTATATCACAAATAATCGTTAATAGATATCACATGTCCATAATGTTTATTCTGATATAGCCGATCCACATACATTAATATGTATTAGATCTTGAATACCTTGAATTCTTATACCTTTCCCAAAAAATGGTGTATTAGACATTATACTTTGAATACAATATTCGTAAGTATGTAAGTTTTGAAATTTTAGACATTCTAAAGTTTCATCTCTTACCAATCTATTGATCAAATCAACAGATAAATGTCCAAGGTTTGATGCCTGATCATTGTTAAATGATCTTCATCCTCATATTGATCTTTTAAAGGTTTAATTTCAATATTAGAAATCTTAATGAACCATCCATTAATTTTATATTTTAGTAGAGCCCACTATTGCTAGACTTCCATCTGAAATATATCCATCATAACTCTTTATGATAGGTTTATTTCAGAATTCATGTTTATTTCCAACACTTGGAAATAAACTATGAGTGTATTCTAATATCCAGGTCATAGAGACATTCTCCAAGACTAAGGGCTCCCACTAAAATAATGAAGTTTGTATATCCAATAGAGATTGTTGCAACAATTGCATCAAAATCCATGTAGATGACTATTAAACATGAATATCAAATTCTCCAGTCTTCTAAAACATATGCAACCCATTGCAAGTGTTGTTAGAAGATTGAGATACAATTATAAGACTTTATCTTGTTCAATAAGCAAGTCAATATCATTGATTTACGTAGATTATTCTGATACTCTATCCGAGTCCTTCTTTAAGGATTCTAGATAGACATGATAGTCATACTATCAACACATCAACTTATTACAATATTGGCATTTATCCAACTATTTGTATGTCATATAGAAGTCATAGAAGTATGGTCAACTCCTTGACTATCCTTCTCATCTTGTCTCTGACCCATGCTTCCACTGCACTCCCTTTATCTATAAACAACCATTGCTTAGGACTAAGGTAACTCTTATGTTAAATTCAAAAGAATTCAATGTAAGAGTATATCAACATTTATGCATGCTTCATCAAATTCATACAATATGAATATTACGAAGCTTCATGAATGACTAGGATATAGACAATAGAATGATGACACTCATCATGTCTACATCCATCTAGACTCTTAAAACATTGGTTCAGGTAGGTATTCAAACATTTTGAATACATTATCTCTTATAGAGCTACCATTCTGCATGATGCAGTGAACCATGTCATTCATGATAAATGTCAAGAGCACATATGTATGCCAGAATATCTTCTTAGATTTATATAAGGATTAATTAACAATTATGATCATCATCGACATGTCACTTCCAAGGTCCATTGGATGATATCAAGACTACAGAGACATACAAACCCTAGGGTTGTCGATCTATTGTCTATTTAATTGTCATTCCTCATTATTATGAGGAAACTTGCACATTGCAACCACATACATTATGTGTCCAACTGCAAATACAATATCTGGATCATGGGTCCAATCCATGATATCATACTGGTTATTATTAAGTATAGAATTGAGTGGGTTTAATGAAGTGTTATCTGAAATAAGAAATTTGCATAAGTGTATATATGTATACGTATTTTACTTTGATTTAGGAATTTTTATATCAAAGTTGTCTTGCCTTGTCAACATTGAAAGTTCATTCCCTTAATCACTTTCAATGTAAGAGATGTACTTATCATTATATCTCAACAAGATCTGGGATCTCCTTCCTCATCTTTATCACATTCCAATAATATGAGAACCTGTGACTCCCATAAAAAGAAGTGGGAACACATTCCGCCTTGCAAGTCCAACTTGCATCTCCCAAATCGGTCTTTAACACCCAGGCCCACCACCCCTAAAGTGATGTTGTCCCGTCATTAATTGAACCAACCCTCAACAGGAATACAACTCACTATGCGCAATCCAATATCGCCCCAATAATATGTGGACCAGATATTGGGGTCACTACGCATACGTCCTTACTCTTTCGAGAAGAAAAAAGCCCGATCCAGATGTGCTTGCATACAGGAGCTGTCACTTCGGACAGGCGTCTCCTACATACAAATCCTGGCGATGGAACCCTTCGCCTTGACGGGAGACCATGGATGTCACTTATGTGATCCTCCATATCATATTAAAATTCTAATTAATCATTATGAATCATATTCATTACGATTAATTCTTCCAGGGGAAATAACAACTCTATTCATAATAGAGTGTTCTACTTTTAATTGGATTCTAATTAATCTAATCATATTAAATCAGTAATCCAACTAATATCCAACAAACATTCTTAATTGTTACTTGAATTATGGTATTATCTCAAATATGTATTATTCCGAATTTTAATAATTAGAAATACATCATGATTTCTTAAGCAATATACTAACCCTACCTGTTGTAATGGCCAGTGCCGACAGGAGTGGGACAGACCGCACACGGTGCAACCTGCTACCCCAACGCTTCCCGACTAGACATCATATCCACCTCAAGAAAGGATAATGCAAAATAGATCACTTTGTACTTGAGATTATCATCGGTTCTTCAATCGAAATTATACCATATAATAATAATCAAAACAATTTTGATTAACATTATAATGATATTTGCTAAACAAATCCCAAATGGTATTCAAGCAACATGTTTGTTGGAATGTAGATCACGTAAATCATGCAACCAATTTTGTGATATAGATCACATCTAATCAATTATTGGTTAAGGCTATGTCATTTAAGGAAATAATTATCATCAAATATTTCACAAATATTTATGCACAATTTTTCCAGGAAATTAAATAATTTAATTTCACTAATTGAGTAAATGACAATCACTAGGTGCTTGATTAGGAAAGTATTTCCAACAATTACCCTCACTTACTAAAAATACCATATCTCAATAAATTTAAATCAAAATTAAGCAAAACAAGTTTCTAAAGTTTGCTAATTTGATTTACAACAGAACCTAAGTGATTTGCATGCATTTCAAGGCGTTTCAAATCATCAATTAACTCTTTAATTATGTTAAGATTCACATTCCCTGAAATTGTTGATACATGTTCACTAAAATGATCATATCGCGATCATACGGAATTCAAATTACGTAAACTCAGATCCTAAGGTTTCCTTATTTAATGGGAAACAAAATTCAATTAATATTTTCGTAATTAAACAATGTAAATAGTTCTGAAAATAATCGCAAAATAGAGATGCGAAAATGAAATGCAAGAAAACTTTCGCAAACCCTAATGAACCCAATTTGTCCTCGGTTCATTGATCGCATCCAAAACCTTTCAACCTGAGGTTCTGATACCACTTGAAGGATATGTGAGATCCTTAAGCACATCATGGAAGCGTTAGGATCGCATCGTATGCAATTGGGAGCGACTAGTCGCAGTAGTTGTTCTATGCAGCGGAAATTAAAAAAAATTTCATGCGACGAAACCACATGATCCAAGAACACTTCTCGGATCGTTTCGTCTAAACCACAAACAAGTAATAGGATTACCTCTTGAAGTGTGATTGCGATCGAGTATCTAAATGAAGAGACCTCATGTCTCAAGTCCGATCCCACGGAGGAGATGCTTGCGAGCGCGGGGATGACTCGTGTACTTCTCGCAATCCATGTTGATGATAAAAGCGACCGATATCCTGATCTCGACACACAAGATACGACGTCTTCTTCATGACCAAGGCACGCTGAAGTAAACGGAGATCCACGAGCAAACCATCGGATAGCATAACGACGACCCTGCGGCGATGGAGAACCTCTCTAGGGCATCCATGGTGGACGACCACATGAAAGGGAGAGAGAGGGCTGACGAGTAGAGAGAAAAAAGAGAGAGAAACTTATGTTCTCTTGTGTGTTGTGTAAAGAAGAGCAATGGGGAGCCTCTCCTTTCATAATATTTTGGGATCCATGGATCTCAATACATGGGCAACACAAATCCAATGGCTTACATTGATTTGTATTTCTTTCAATCGCTAGGATTTTTGTTGGTAAAAACCAACAAAATGAATTTAATAAAATTCAAATATATATTAAATATAATTTGATTTATATCAAATCAATTTCCATTGGAGAAATATGAAGGAGGCAAGCCTCCTTCCATAAAGGGGGAGGACGGCTATGAGTCCTACAAGGACTTGGTAGCCGTGCCCTCTCCTTGTTAGGAAGGGAGCCTCCTTTCCAATTTACATGAGATTGCATTATCTCATGATTCTCTCCAATATTTGCAACAACTTTTGTTGCAAAAATATTCAACAAAATTTTTCCAAATTATTTTGTGAACATTGCAATCTTGCTATTGGAAAATTGTGAATCATATTATGAACCCAAAAAAATATGATTTACATTTTCAATTAATTGTTCCATGTGAATCCAATTCACATTAACATTTAATTAACAAATGTAAGTTATAATAGCTCCCTCTTATCTATTGAAAATCACATTTATAATGTATATGACTAATATGGATATTGCTATCCACATTATTCATGTCCATTATAATTAAATCACATTTAATCACCTTTGATCTCCATTCTCATGTGCCCAAATAATATGAATCACATTCACATTATTTACATCTTTGATAATTAAATCGCATTTAATTATCTTAGATAACTCTCCTTATAATATGAATTAAATTTATATTATTCGTGATAATTAAATCATATTTAATTATCAATTTTCTCAATGATCGGATACACATATCAACAATGAAATTGTCCTGAACTCTTTCAAGGATAATGCGTTTTCTCTGTGGATACTTGGAGATAAGGACAGGGCGATTGTATTGTTCCACATATAGACTTGGATATTGAGATCATTTCTCAAATACATATCGTGAGCCTCCCATAGATGCTTGATAAAATCAAGACTGCAAATCTAATCTTTTCATTGCATCTGAATCACATTACTTCTTTACTGAGAGGAGTCACTAAAATCCATAACCGTTTCATCACTCCCTAGGAATGGAAGCGTCATGGTTATACAACCGTTTATGATCACATCACCCTCAGGTATTCCCAATACCTGTACATCCTACATACTGGAAGACCTAGAATAAACCCGAAATATTGGATCAACTTTATGCTGTTTACTCAATGGTTTTATCAGTAAGTTTCTCATTCGATCATTGGGAGTCGGTATCGATCATATACTTTCCAAAAGCATATATCATACCTAGGTCTTGATCATACATTTTCGAAAAGTATATATCAAACCTACAAATTCAGTCAAGTTTCCAAAGCGAGACTACCGTGCACGGAATTTGATTCTTCCCAATATATCATGAGTGAGCTCATGCCTTCCGGTTCAATAATTAAACCTGTATGATTCCGTTGAGAGGTCGTATTACTCATATGCCCTTATATGCACACCAGCGCGCCGGTGTATAGACCTTGGTTAGGTCATCAACCTATTGGTCTGCCAAATGTACATACTTAGACATATAATAACATATTTGTCTCCGGTTAAAGGATGTGTTCATGTATCGTGACAGCATACGATATAGGACTTTGGTTATCTCGATCTCATTAAGTCAACTCTTTGACCTAACTAATCTGACACCTCCGAATCTCTATTCCTATGCAGAGGACCTGCATCAAGAGGTCGGTCAGATATCAACCTAATTGAGAAAGGATTGCCATCTCCTCCTCAGGCTGGAGATCATCTCTTAACAATCATTTGACGGTGCTTGATGAGTCCTCAATCTAACCCTTTAGATATTCATCCAGGCACCAACCTCTATGATTCAATTATTGAATCAACAGTTGTATGATTATTAAGATGTCAATGGTACATAACCCTAATTGTACTAAGGGACCTATTATGCAAATTATTTATTCTTCATTTCAGATCAGGGAATGATATTTGCAATAACATTTATTGCATAATGGATCGTCGTGGGCTCGCATGTCCAACAGCTTGATGTTGTAATCCTTCACAAGTTTCTTCACATCTCAATTAACAAAATGGATCCCCCCCATCGGATATCAATACTTTGGGGATCCCAAACCTAGAAATGATATGATCTCTGATAAACTTACAGACAGTCCTATTGTCTGTGGTTCGGATCGGGAAAGCCTCCACCCACCTTGACAAGTAATGTACTGCAAGAAGGATATACTCAAAACCATGGCTAACCGGCAATGGGCCTACGAAGTCGATGCCCCAGGCGTCAAAGACATCACGAATGGTGACAAGATGCATCGACATCTCATCTTTGGAACTAACGGTTCCTCCCATTCTCTGGCATAATGGGCACGACTTCACAAAGGTGAGAGCATCGTGAAATAGAGTCGGCCAGTAGAAGCCATAATAGAGTACCTTCCATGCGGTCCTCTTCCTGGAGTGGTGTCCTCCTGCCTCCAGACTATGGCAAAAAGTAAGGACACTCAGGGAATCCTCTTGAGGAATACACCTCCTCCGGACACAATCGGATCCTTCAAAGAAATTGATCGGATCTTCGCAATGGTAGTGTCTCGAATCTGACTTGAGTCAGTCTATGCTGCTCTTCGGCCACTCTTCGGGAACTTTCTTGGAGACAAGATAGTTCACTATATTAGCATACCATGGGAGTGAGTCGATAACAAAAACCGACTCGTTATGGAAGGAGTTTTGAGTAGGTGTACCATCATATGCATCAAGACACTCGGTATGGGAGAGGTGACTAACCACTGCATTCTTCTTTCTAGGTTATCTCTATTGTCCAAGTCAAATTCCTGGATATGTAAAATCCACTTAAGAAGAATT
Organism: Ottelia alismoides; assembly: GCA_037367405.1. Taxonomy (NCBI): domain Eukaryota; kingdom Viridiplantae; phylum Streptophyta; class Magnoliopsida; order Alismatales; family Hydrocharitaceae; genus Ottelia; species Ottelia alismoides. The sequence goes on from JAZKJV010002976.1 coordinate 544,828, forward strand.
TCCTTCGCATCATTATTTCCCATGAGGTATCATAGTGTTATATGGTCTGTGATCATAATAACCTTATATCCAATGAGATGAGATTAGAATTTATCCAAGGCAAACACTACTGCAAGCATCTCTTTTTCTGTAACTGTATAGTTACATTGAGAAGGATCAAGAACTTTGCTTGCACAGTGTATAGCAAATAAAATATCATCCCTTCTCTATCCTAGCAAGCCCCAATAGTAAAATCTGAGGCATCCATCATGATCTCAAAAGGAAGAGACCAAACTTAGGATTGTAGGATCGGGGAATCCATGATCATCCCTTGAAGTAGCTTAAAGACATCAGACATTTGTGATTGACAATAAACTCCATGTATTTACCTAAAAGCTCAGTTAGCGGTCGGGTGATTTTTGAAAAATCTTTTATGAATCTCTAGTAAAATCCAACATGCCAGAGTAACGACCACAACTGTTTTACGTTGGTTGGTGGTTGGAGTCATCTAATCACGTCTAACTTGGCAGGGTCAACCTCCATTCCTCACTCGGATATGACATGCCCCAACACAATTCCCTCCATCTCCAAGAAGTGACTTTTCTCCCAAGAGAGCACCAGATTTACCTTACAACATCGTTTGAGGACTCGGTCCAAATTTCTAAGACAAGAATCGAAGGAATCACCGTGGACGAATAAGAAATCCACGAAGACTTCCAGGAATTCACTGACCATCTCGGCGTATACAGCAATCATGCACCTTTGAATCGTACCAAGAGCACTGCATAACCCAAAAGGCATGCGCCTAAAACCATAGGTACCAGAGAAGCACGTGAATGTTACTTTCTTTTGGTCCTCACGAGCAATATCTACTTGGTTGTAGCTTGAGAATCCATCTAAGAAGAAGAAGAATTCCTTTCTCGCTAATTTTTCTAAGATCTGATTGATAAATGGTTGGGGAAAATGATCCTTCTTCGTCACAACATTCAAGCATGTGTGATCCATACAGACATGCCATGACATGGGTACTCGTGTCACAATCTCCTCCCCATCCTCATTGGTGGTGTTCTGAATTCCAGACTTCTTCAAGAAAAAATGGATAGTTGCCACCCACTTGGAATCAGAGATGGGATAAATAAAACCCGCATCGCACCATTTCTCAGTTTCTTTCTTCACGACCTCTTGTAATTTTGGATTCAACCTGTGTTGGAATTCATAAGAGGGTTTGGCTTCATTCTCAAGGTAAATGTGATGCGAACACAGAGCGGGATTTATCCCGTGGAGATTAGAGATGCTTCAGCTTATCGCCTTGTGGGTTTTCTCTAGGATCTCTAGCATGCAAGATTCCTGCTCCTCGGTCAATCGTGAGCTGATTATGACCGAAAACTTCCTCTCTTGTCTATAAGGAAGGCATATTCTAGGGTTGTTGGTAATGGTTTAAGCTCAACTAAAGTGTGGTCATCAAGAAAATCTGGCTCAATCAATTCTGACTCTGTGGTGATAGTCGTTGGATATGTCTCTGAAGAAACTACCACCAATTGCTTCGGCTCTGGAGTCAGATTGTCAAAAGTATCCAAGCAATTGGTGAAAGCCACCTCCAACTCATCACTCTCATCTTCTGATTATCCTAAAGATGGAAGGATGGAAAGACCCAGCTGGCCTTCTATGTCATCGAAGATTTAGGGGGATGCACTTTCTGTGTGATGGGTGCCTTGTCCTTTCCTTAAGATCTTGTAAACTGTCTCATGTACAAGGTTCTCTCTAGCGGAGAGGTACTAATCAGTATTAGTTGGGGTCTATCTCCATCGCCTAATGATTTCTACATGCACACAATTTGCTTCTGAAAAAGTGTACTTGGGGCTAGATTCTAAATCTGACATCTGCCATCTTGTCAGCTTCATCTCTAGTTCCTCATCATTGCCTGGAGTTTGGAACTGAATTTTCCCGACCTTATAATCAATTAAGACCTCTACTATCCTCGAGAAGGGCCTTCCAAGAATGATATGGGAATCTCTGCAATTTCGAGGGGTCTCCATATCAAGGACTATAAAGTCCACCATGTAATTCCATCCCTCGACATTAATGATATACTTGCTTAATTCTCCTTGGATCTCTTAGAGGATATTGTCAGCAAACTAGAGTAGGGCTCTATATTTCCTAAGAGGTCCTAGATTTAGCTTCTAATAAAGGGTTGTTGGCATCGGATAAATTAAGGTTCCATTATCAAAGAGAATGCGTGCAAATGGAGTGTCATTGACATGACTCACCACATAATGGGTATACATGTCCCTTCGTTTCCTTGTAAACACGTTCTTAATGGCACAAGTAGTGGCTACTGACAAAACATGTTTCTCAACATGGCTTATTGTTTTCCTACTGATCATTATAGGTGTGCATCTAATCTTGAGGTACTTCTGGAATGCAGGTGTCATATCCACAAACTTATCAAAGGGGATTGTGACCTTGATATATTAGTTCTACAACTCTACCATCTCAAGGTCATCTTTTTGGATTTCTTATTTTCACCCTTAAGAGCATAGGGGATAGGGGATTATTGAAGATAACTCAGATTCATAAACTGAAATATGTTCATTCAAATGGGAAACTGAGTTTTCTATAGTACTAGGACTTAGACTTTGCTTGTAAATAAGTTCATGAAAGGAAAGAGGGGGTGCATCCTTCTCAGATGGAGGTGCAAGGTCTTCGTCGTGCTCGCTTGATTCACTATTGGTGCTCCCCTTTGTCTTTTTGTTCTTTTCGTCTTTCCAATTTTTTTGAGATTTTGGGGGATGAAAGTAGTGGTGATGATCATACTGCTCCTCTGACTCTAAGTTCTTCTCATGTAGTGACTTGGCAACATCCTCCTCATATTCCCATGCCCAATCAGGTATGGTCACGGTCTTTCCACTCCTGAGGGACATATGATTCACATTATCGTATGAAAGGATCTCATGTTCAAATAAGGAATAATCTAAATAGTATAATTGATCATGTGGTCGTTGTTGACCCTGATTTAGGCTATTGAGGTTAGCCAGAACCTGGGGGGGGAACTGGAGTCCTTGGTGCCATCTGCTGATCCTTTTAGCGTAAGACACAGTTCAGATCTATCTATATGTCATGGTAGTCATTCTGCATCTGTTGAACCCTATCGGTCAAAGTCTAGATGACCAAGGTGTAGGATCCCAAATCACTAGTGGGTGGGGTTTGTTGTTGCTGACTAGTGGATGAGTGATTCAACTGTTTATATTGGCTCTGTTGGACCTGTTGATATTGATGCGGGTAGGACTATGAAGTGTAAGGTGGTGGAATGTGCACTACTGCTGGTTCTGCTGAAGCTGGTATCCTTGTCCTCGTTGGGACTACAGAAAACATGGTGTGGGGATGGAGCTGGTTTCCTGGTAAGTTGGGGGTTACTGTGGCTAACCATTCCCTACCCCCGTCTGTTTGTCGATTGGGTCATGGCTGTACAATAGCCCATTGATCTCAAACACCTGTAGAGGCTCCTTGTAAACTGACTCCACCTGTGGGGTTGTGTGCTGTTCCTGCTGAGTGGATTGTTGCTCCTCAACCTAGCTTCTCTGAGGCCCATGTACGTGATCCAGTACTAGGTGAACTCGATGTATATGAGTAGGTGGTGCATAAGGGGAAGGTAGCCGTATCTTGGCTACCTTCTCAGTCAATTCCTCCATTTACTTCAGCGACCGTGAAAGCACCCCAAGGTCAGCGACCCTCTTGTGGATATGATCTACCATGGTGAGCTTATCATCTATTATCCCACGCTAGGGATTAGTTCATCTATCAGATCCGTTATAATCTTCCTAGGTGTCTCATGAGATAGGCTTGAGGGAGACACCTGATAGACCCTGGTGGCCTGAGATCTTCCTGTTTTTGCCATCTACTTTAGAATCTTCCATACAATATCTTCATTCTTATTTATATAGCTACCTCTACAGGTTGTACTCACTTGCCCTGCATTTCAGGGGTCATCCACAGAACAAGGTCTCAACTTAGATCACCTTGGTAATTCAATGCCAAGGGCATTTCTGTGTCAAATCATTGAACCTATCCTAGGCTTCATGAAATTGCTCGTGGGGGTCCTGGGAAAAACTAGTGATCTTTGTCCTCATCTGGTTAGTCCTACCGAGTGGGTAGAAATTCTTCAAAAATAGGTCTTTTAATTTCAACCATGTCGTACATCTAACCTTGATATTCTTCAAACAATGGGAAACCTTATCTCTAAAGAAAAATGGGGTAGCCTTTAGCCCGGTGTAATATTATCCAACCCTAGGATGGATAAGGTTGTTACACATCAACTCGAAGTCTCTCAATAAAGCACATGGTTCTTCTGTTGCATTTCCATTAAACTTCGGTAGAAGCCCAAGGAAATGTGGCTTCAGATCAAATGCCTCTAGTGGTACCTCAGGTACGAGCCAACTATGTATCTGATTCTCTGTTGGGTTATAGGAATCTACCATCGGTCTATCTATTCCACCCACCTCAATCACCTGTCCCATCCAATCTATAAGATCTACATTAGGTTGCTCATATCTAGCTAAATAGGAAAGGGATTACTGCATGGTGTCATCTTTGTGCTCCTCTTCGTCAGGGTTTCTCTTAGGAGGCATCTTGGTCTCTTGGATTTATTTTCTTCAACTTGTTCAACAATGTTTTCTAGATTAGAAGAGGATTTAGGAATGAAGATATTTTCACCGAGGCGAAGGTCTTCCTCGATGATATGAGAGGAGTGAAAAGGAAAGATTTGAGGGTGACCATCCTGAGAGTAAGAGATCCTAAACTAAAGAGGGTCATGAGTCTGGGTTGGACCGAGTTGTGCTCGGTCTGAGGAAGACGTACTTCTTGAGTGGTGCAATGAGAGATTCACGACGTCTAAGTAAATATCCCCCCAGTCAGTCATCTTTGATGGTAAAATGAAATGATAAGAGCAAGTTATTCAATGAGGCGCTGGTTCCCCAATTCATGCAAATGTTCGGAGTAAACTCACGCAATACAAACACAATACAAAAAGCTCAAATTCACCAGATTAACACGTGATGGCCGTAAAGGTTCCACCGAATTATCTTGTCAATTTTAGCTGGAGGTAAGATAATCTTTGATAGAGTTAATGAGATATTAGGCACCTATACTTCCCTACAGAGTAACCTGGTTCTTACGACTAGTTGGACCTACTTTCAACCGGTATAGGAGTAAGTGTGGACCATATAAATACAGCTACCCATTCCTTGAGGACAAATCCTTATAAGGCGTCCTATAAACCTCCCACTCTGCTAAGGAAATTCAGACCGTTTACTTATGACCTGTAGATCTTCACTGAAAAGTGGCTAATCCTCTAAAAAGAAAGAAGTAGTCTTGAAAGAAAATTCTGGCTTGGCTCTATCCTAGTGTCTTATCTCTCTCACTTTCAAGTATATCATGCAATGTGTGTTTTATGCATGATGTCGCTCCCGCACCCTATGTTAATTCGGTCAATTTAATGTCCAAATTAATTAAAGTGATTCGTTGTAGTCGGATACGAGGGGTTAATCAAAAACAACTTATCGATTAATGTGAAGTTAATTTTAAGCGGCAAATTTTTTTTACTTGGTGGAGTCCAAGGTCGATCTCAGGGAGGCATCTGTCTCCTTACGTGAATTTAAGCAAGGATCCAAGTGTGTGATTTTCAAGGAGTAATTTTTTTTCTTTTTAATTTTTTTATGCAGACTTATGGAGACAATGCAGGCCAATTTGATGTTCAATTTAATTATGTTATCAAATGAAGTCCAAAAGTTATGAAAATTGACCAGTTGATTAATGGTGATGAAAATGACCTACACTATTTTTTTTGGAATTTTTCGACACTAAATAAATCTACTGTGAATTAAATGAACAGACAGGGTGATTTTCAGTATTTAATTTTTAATAAATATCAAACCACAATTTTTCCAAGAACTAAAATTATCCTTGGTGGCTCTAATGAGAAGGGACCTAGGAAAATTAACAGAACTTAATTTAACTGTGGAATGAATTAATTAAAATTAATCAAAGAAAATCACTCAACAATTTATTTAGGCCTCGATATGCGTGAAAATGCTATGAAATTTGTTTGGTATGTTAAAAATGATGTCCTTAAGCTACTGTGAATTTTTGATGAATTTTGGAAGCACAAAGAATTAACTATAAATCAAAAGGTTTCACTGGGCAAAATATGTCAACAATTCACCAGTTAATTCATTAATAATTCGAATGAACTTACAAAAAGATGACATGTGGACCAATAGACAGAGGACAAAATTTCCAACAAAATGCAATTTTTAGAATTTCAAAATGATGTAAAATGCAATCTAGGGATGCATGCAAACACATGGGTGTAAATGCAATACAGGAAATTAAAATTACAATAAACAAATATGCAGACAGGGACTAAAATGCAATTACCTATAATGCGGGGGACTCTTGTGCAAATTCTCCACAGGGCACGTGCTCCTCACGTGGGGTCTGCTTCACAGGGACCTCTTTGCAATTTTGGAAAGCTCCAGGGGCTTCTGTGCAATTTACCCAGGCCGCACGTGCTCCTCACGTGGGCGGCCTAGGCTCGGAGGGCTGCGGTGGCTCGGAGCGAGGTTCGGGCTCTCTGGAGGTCCGGAGTGAGGCTCGGAGTAGGCTCGGGTTGTCCGAGCCTAGGCTTGGGGCCGAGGCTCGGTCTTCGTCGACGTGGCAGGCTGCGGGCCTTTGGATCAAGATCGATCCAAAGGTTGGCGATGTAGACGCGTGGCGATGTGAGGACCGTTCAGATCTGGGAGGCGATCGACGGTTGGGAACGGTCACGTTGAGGGAGCGCGTGGCGATGTGAGGACCGTTCAGATCTGGGAGGCAATCGAACGACAGCTGCTCATCCTCCCCGACGATCCTCCGCCGCCTGCGGAGGAGAAGGCGAGGCTCCGGCGGTCGGGATGTAGCTCCGCCCGTCCTTCCTCGAGGTGCTGAAGCTCTCCGATTTGTCGGAGATAGCCCTGAAGCTTCGCGGCGTGGAGGCGGAGATGATGGTGGTCTCAGGAGTGTCGGAGAGTGCCCCGGTGTCTATGTCGATGAAGCTCGATGGCGTCTCCGGCGAGCTTCCGTTCAGTGAGAAGCCAAGTACCTGCAGGGGGTTAGAAGAGATAGCCGAGGCGTACGAGTGCTCGTGGAGAGATGTAGATGGTCGGCGAGGCCTACGGTGAGAAGGAGGTGCGCTGGAGATGAGCTCCGGCCAAATGGCGGAGCTGTTGGTCGGAATAGTGCGAGAGGCGTCGTCGGAGTGTGTAGATGGGATAGCGAGGATGGAAGCTTCGACGCGAAGCTCGTCGAGGTGGATTGGAAGCGAGAAGGTGGCCGGTGGCGGCGAATAAAGTCGGAGAAATCGGAGAAAAATAAGAGAAAGATCGGACGATGGATGGAGGGATCTACCTGGGAAATGGAGCTCAGGTTTGGGCTCCAGGTCGTCGCTCGAAGGTCGGTAGGTGGCCTGAGCTCGCGCAGCTCGCGGATGGAGGCTGCAGCACGGCGGTGGCGGCCGTGGATCTCGCCGGAGTCGAATCCCCTTCTTCGCTCAACGATTCAACGAATTGCTGTCACCAATTGGTAGGTCGGAGCTCAGGAAAGCTCTCTGGAGTGGCGGATGAGGGTGAACGTTGCCGGTGGTGACGTATTTATAAGGTGAAGGTGGTGGGTTGGCTGCTGACGAGGCGAGGTTGGTGGTCGACGTGGGGCGACTTTGGTGGGAGTGGTGGAGCGTGAGGTATACGGCGAGGGAGAGGGACGAGTGGGTGACGTCGTGGGGGTGTCAGCGGTGGAAGAGGGAGGCTGACGTGCAGCCGGAAATAGAAAGGGGGTGCCCCTCCCGCAAGGCAAGGGACGTGGGAGAGAGGGGCGCCCGGAGGTAGGTGACGAGGTCTCCACCGTTGGATCTTGTGATCCAACGGTGGGGATCAAGGGGGAGCTGGTCGGGTAGGATTAGATCTGGGGCGCAGAGATGATGGGCTGCGATGGAGCCACGTGGCGCGCTGCTAGCGAAGCGCGAGCGAACGGCCTGGATGAGGAGATGATGTTGATCAGAGGGCCGCGATTCGCTGGAAGAGGGGCGGCTGTGATGAAAGATCAGATGAGCGATCCAGTGGTGAACACACCGCCACGTGGCGTGAGGGAAAAGTGGCGGCAACGAGCGGTGGAGATTAAGGGCGGGTCTGATCTGATGGCTAAGGATTTAAGCGTGCGTGGAAAAGGCTGGACCGTTGGATCTGAAGCGAGATCCAACGGCTGAGGACGCGGGTGGGTGAGGCGAGGGGAAGCGGGCCGCGTGGCGCAACCAGAGGGCGCCACGTGGCCTGCTGTGAGTGGTTGGAGAAAAATACACTTGTAGAGAGAAGAGGGGACCGAATTTGGAAAAACTCAAACACATGAAAGTTGTAGATCTCGATGAGATCTACAAGTTTCATGTTGACCAAAGACGGAGATGAGGTCAAATATGATACATAAATACAAGGATACATAGATATACATAGATAGTATACAAAGTGGCCCAAAAACCCATCTTTCTCATACAAGCTCCAAATTCAATGAAATTAGTCTCATTTTAAAGGTATTTTAATGTGTAGTATTCTAAGAGTAAGTAGACCTAATTCGGAGTTTGCATGAGGGCTTTATTTGCAATCTAATGTACAGGGGGTTCTCAGGCTTTATTGGCTATTTTACAAAGGGGATTTTTGGCCTTTTTCCCTATATTATTAACTAAGGAGTACTTATTATAGAAAAGAGGTTATTTTAGTGCATGGGTATTTTACAGGGGATTTTTGGCTTCTTATTTAAATGCAAATGAGCTGCTAAACTGCGTGAGTTATGAATATATGCATGAATGCTATTTATGCAATATAAGGGGAAATATGCCTCTATTTTCTCGGGAACAAGGCTCTATTTTTGACTTTTGGAGTGATGAAGCACAGATTCGTCAATGCACCAATAAAATAAGGTTCTTTTTATTTCATTTTACTTTAATCGACCTGCCGAATTCAATCCAATTTTAAATTTTGTTGTCACTTGAACTTTAATCTTAATAGACATAAACACATCTACCGTTCAGTCCCAATTTTCTTTTAAAATCCTAAGTTATAAAAAAGGTAGGAGTCGGAAATCATAATGCAAATGTGAAATTATGATGCATGCTCAGAAGAAGGTATACTTATAGTGACTCCCAACACTCTCCATGCATTTTTGCATAACTATATTTTTAAAATTTACACCTCACGCAGGATCGAGAAAACCATACTTAAGCAATACACTATTAGCGGGGAAGAAGTGATTTTGATTTGGATAAGTTGTAAGTTGTAATGTGTGTGTCATTGCAATCTCAGAAGATATGATTCTTCCAAGATGTATTGCCTAAACTATGATTGTTACATACTAATTGCAATTAAATAATCAGGTCCCCATCCTTATTTCACCACTAAAGTCGCCCCCCCTCAGCAGAGAGTAAAACATGCCTGACTCACCATAAAATATTGTACAACTGTCCAATTACATACGCGGGATTCCGCACAAAATCTGCTGGAAATTTTTGAAGTAAAATAAAATGCAGACAATAAAATCCTAAGGACACAACTCTCTCCCGTCTTGACTCAATCTTACATTAATGTGACTCCTTCAATCGGCTATTCGCAGAAAATGCTGGCCTACGAAGCTCCTGAGATGCCTGACAACCTATGTAGTCCCTCCTTCGCATCGGGTCCCTCACACAAAAATAATAGGATAGTCAAAGAGATAGACACAAAATAAAATAAATAAAGAAATAAATGATGGAAAATAAATGAAAAAATACACACAAGAAAAATCAAGAATCAGACTGCACAGGGATGGAAAACATAAAATCTGGATTTTCTAAAAATTATCCTATGCTGTGCCTCCCCGCAACGGCGCCATTTGAAAAAACCATGTAATCACCCTCTTAATTCAATCAAACTAATATTAAAATATATTCGTTTGTTGCAGTCGGGCAAAATCGGATTGATAAAAAGCCATTAATTAATTTATCAGTTAAAGCATGCGGTTATTTTTCTACTTTGGCAAGCCCAAGGTCGAACTCAGGGAGGTAAATTTCTCCTTATATTTATTTCTAGTTGATCTAGATGATAGGTTTTCAGACAAGCATTTTTAAAATTTTTAAATGCAATTAAAAATGCAATGTAAATTTCTTCTAGGTTACGTGTTAAAATGCAAATAACATTCAATTCAAGTCCAAAAATTCCCAAAGTTACTCAAATTGTAAAAATTATGAAATTATGATATTTTATCTTATTTTTTGAAATTTTTAGATGTCAAATGAATTTTCTATGAATTAAAAATGTAAACTAGTTGGTTTTCGCAAATTTAAATTTAATAAATACCAAACCAATTTATTTTAGGGAACTAAATATATCCTATATGAGTCTATGTGAGAAGGACCCAAAAAAATTATTAGATCTCAAAAATAATTGATATATGATCTATTAAAAGTAATTACTTGAATCACTAGTTAATGTATTCTAACCTATATATGCGTGCAAATGTGATGAAATTTGGTCACATCATAGATCAAACTCAACTCTAGATACTATGATTTTTTGGGAATTTTTTGATCAGTGAATAATTAAATATCATATTCAGAGCCTAAATTGGTAAACTAAGCAAGTTTTCCCAATTATAATAGATAATTCAGTCATCACAAAAGTATAAATAAATACTCCTTACATAGAAAATGGGTTTCTCTACAACACGCTGTTTTTGGAAAAAAAAATGCTAAATGGATGTTCAAATTACATGAAAAATGCAGGGTCTAATTACAAATATAGAATTGAAAATGAAAAAAATAAATAACGCATAAGGCGCTTCTTTAATTACCAGATCTTCCAATAACCTTCTTGTCATTTTCTCGTGTGGCTCGTGATTTGCACGTGAGCTTCTAGACAGGACTTCAATGTGAATGGCTAGAAATTTTAGCGTACTTATGCAACTTACCCCCACATCACGTGCCACACATGTGAGGGAAGGTGAGGTCCTACTACAGGTGGTGAGCACAGAGGTGAAGCTGGAGTCGAGGCCGGTTGATGGTTGCACGGATGGTGGGCTTCCATGTTGTTGGGTGAGAGGGCAGTGAGGACTTGGCCGCAGCGTGCCCTTTCCGCTAATTGACAACTGATAGAGCATAAGGGGGTGACATCGTAGGGGAGTGAGACGGGACTAAACTACAATATGGGACAAGGGGACGATCGTTGGAGGAGCACGACTGGATGACTTATATGGAGTGGGATGACAAGGAGGCGCTGTGTTGTTGTTTTATCGATGAAGATGAGCTGCTCAGCCACGAGGCAGAGCAACACCAAGTGGTCGAAGGTTGTTGTCGATGCTCTGCTACGTGTCGATGATGTTGGAGGTTGCGGATCTACTACATCTCTATCGATAAAAGGCAAGAGAGAGAGAGAGCTAGGTTTCTACGCCAGGCGCGGAAGGTGAAGGGTGACATTGAAGTGGAGCGAGCTGCTGGTACAGCAACTCGAAGGGAGGTAGAGTATCGTACATGGGTGGCGACCATGTTGGAAGGACACAGGCGCCTGGGCTCGATGGTGTTGAGTCCAGTAGACACACAACTAGATGTTGTGCAGGCAAGTGCGGGTGGAGCACCATGGCACATGCGACAATGACGGCTCGCGCAGTCGAGGCCTGCAGCAACGAGTCGTTGGGTGCAACTCCTTGTAGAGACACATGACCACGTGTTAGAGGGCACCACTGGAGTGCTGCATAGGGGCTGAAGATGACGTGGGAGGAAAGACGGTTGTCCGCTGAGGTTTCTGCTGCCATGCAATGGTTGAAGGGTGCGGCAAGGGTGATGATGAAGAAGCGGGATGACGCACCACCTTGATGCGATCGATGAGCTAGCGAAGGCGTAGTGCTTTGTGAGTTTTGCAACGCTCATGGAAAAAGTGATGCTAAGGTTAACATAGTCGTAGGTCATAGCGAGGGGGAGTGATGTTAGAGTGGCTTGTGATTTAACGAAGAAGAAGGCAGAGAGGGAAGAAGAATATGTAGAGAGAGAGATGTCATGAGAAGGAGATGATGAAAACAGAGTAAGTACCCCTATGAACTGGGGAACTAAATCTATTTATTTGGATGCTATAAATTTCCAATTAAGTGATTCAAGAAAGTGCGTAAAAAAATAATAAAAATCACCATAGCGGTGGCAACATGTGATTTATCCATGAAAGTGCAAATATTTTGGTGATTTGAAGCTTAGATTAAGGTGGATTAGGAGATGGGAAGTGTTGCTATAGAGTAAAGAATAATATGAAAGGGATGAGACATGGAAAATAGCTAGAAGATGTTAATGACTGAAGTGTCTGGCATTAGCACGATGATGAGCTCCTATCGTCGCTCTATAGTTCGGCAGATCGGAGCTTGTGTAGCACAGAGGACTGCAACATCTACAAAGGGTCGAGATGGCCCTTTGGATCTCAGTGGAGATGGCATGTCATTCCTCTACTGGTTGTCAACCTTGCCGTCACCAAGCTCAGATTAGGAGCGTGAGGCTACTCTACATGAAGGTGAATGAAGATGCATGAAAACGGTGAGCGACTTTTTAAAGGTGATTGATCGAGAGGGAGAAGAGATTCGTGGGGAGTTGTTGGGCGGTTGCAGGATGCATGATTGGGTGAGATGGGAGATCGAGGAGCTGGTTGCTTAGGCTGCGCGGGGGTGGAGGTTGCGCTTTGACATGAAGAAGCGAGCAACATGCGGGGGAGGGTGTTGGTGGGCTTGCGCTGGTGGAGTGAGGAGTGGTCACATGCTAAGCATGTGACCAGCCGCAAAGATAAGGAGGGGGAGTGGAGATGCCATGTGGCGCACAAGGGTGCGACAACATGGCAGGGTAATTAAAATAAATAAATTCATTAAAATAATTAAAAAAATAAATTAATTATATAAAAAAATAAAAAATGTGTGACATGTGTCGATCCTAAAAAATAAAAAAATAAATGTAAAGAAAACTCAAAAGATATAATAAAGGGATCAAATAAAAAAGTGGTCAACATGCAAGTTGCTCATCTTAACGAGATTTACAACTTTTTTGAAGGACCCAAAATTAAAGGAAGTCATTTGTACTATGCGTATTTTTGGTTGGTACCTTATAGATATAAAATACTACATTTTTTATCTTTTACATTTTTTTTGTTATTTTAAAATAAGATAAAAATAAAAATAAAAATAGAGAAACTATAAATAGAATAATTACAATTGAATCTACTTTTTAAATTTTTAATAATTAAGAAATAAAAGTATAAAATAAAGGGTATTTTAGTCAATATTTAGAATATACAATAGGGGCCCAAAACCTAAGTTTCACTAACGAACACTATTTTTTTATGAAATTGGCCTTGTTTTGAAGGTCTTTGAATGTATATTACTTTGAAAATGAGTAGACCTAAATCGAATCATGTATGAGAGAGATATGCATATTTTAAGGTTCTTATTCTCAAAGTAGGGCTCGGGTTTAATTGGTCAATTTACAAGTTAGTATTTTTTTGATATTTTTCCATTATTAGTATTAGTGGTATAACACTATGGAGTTTTGGATTCGGAATTAGCATAAAATAAATAGGTGAAGGTGAATTTGGCTAATATTCACTTGAATATTTACATGTTAATTTGGCTCCTTATTGAATGCAAATATGGATGCTAAAATGCATATATTATTTTTAAATGCATGAATGTGAATAATGAATAATAAAAGGAAATATGCAGCTAATTACTTGGAAACGAAACTCTATTTTCAACTTTAGAGTGATAAATCACAGATTCATAAGCCACTAGAATAGGTTGAGATGCCCTACCCTTCCTACAAGATGGATGTTTCCATCCGTGTGCAACTCCAAGCCAAAGGATTCTGCCTCCTCACTACCTCGTCAATGAAGAGACATGTATGGTACCTCTCCAAGTTAGGTCATTGTCTAAAAGAATCGTGCATGTGTATGACACATTCTACTTAGACCAATCAAGATGACATGTGAACATATTTTGCGGACTCAAAGAATTAAGTCGCTCGACCTGAAAAGTCTCAAATCCAATTCGTTTAAGGTTCCTCTGAAACTAAGTAGACAAAGTTAAATACAATCCATCCTAAACTTCTATTCATAAATTGATTCAGAACCCACTAACTTTCCCTAAGATATTAAAATGAAATGCAGATGACATGCAATGTATATGAATGAAGTGCAAGACAATTTTGTTTAAGAATGTAAGGATGATATGCAGAGTAAATAATAAGCCTCTCTTTTTTTCTTTTTCTTTTTTTCTTTTCAAAAGATTTTTTGTATACCTCATATTTTACAACAATTTTACAAAAGTATTTTTTAACAATAATTTTACAAACTTATACAAGCATTATAAAAATTGTACAACTTATACAATTTACATATTATACAAGTATAAAATATTTTTACAAAATGTTTTTTTACCAATTTTGCCCATCCCATAATTAATTCATAATATACAAAAATATGTGAAAATACAAGTTATGGGTAAAGTATATATATGTAATATATGCACATCCCCATATTCTTAGCATGTACTATGTCCTCTGAGCACAAGAAGCAAGGAAAAGACATAGCTCATGCTAAGCGCAGGAAAGTGAAAAGAAAAAAATGTATAGAAGTCAATCTACCCGCCTATACTTAGAATCTAGGCATCTTCAGTGTAGAAGAAGAGAAAAAATGGCGCAGTTGAGGTAAAGAGGAGAAATGGAGAACATATATACATGGCAAGCACTAGTCCTTCATATACTAGGCTCTGGTTTGTTGAAGTATAGGTCAAGAGTATGTATGAGAATCGATGGGATTGGGGAATATATTGAGATAAAATGAATATACAAGCAAGAACAAAGGTTCCCCCTACAATTAGGCTTTGAATAGCCTAATTATGGTGTTAGTATCTACAGAAGAAGGAACCTAAGCTCTAAAAGAATAAATAAATCATATATATAAGAATGAGTAAATGTTATAAGCTATTAAATCTAGATGCTGTATATTCTTGAAGAGTAATACGATGTATCTGCTCTGTGTTACTCTGCATGAAGTTGATCACCTCGACTTGGACTAACTTCTCCTTAGAATCTACAAAGTTCTTCAACAGTTGTCCATTCACTACATGGGATTGTGCACCATCTGCGAGATCAGCTATCTCTATACTTCCATTCACGTGCAAGTCCTTAACAACAGAGGGACCCATCCACTTAGATTTGAGGTTCCCATGGAACAACTTTAACCTGGCATTAAACAACCATACCTTTATCCCATGAACAAAGTCTTCGCATCTAATGTGTTGATCATGCCATCTCTTCACTTTGTCCTTATAAATCAAACTACTGTCATAAGCCATGTTTCGGATTTCCACGATCTTGTTCAAGTTCAATTCATGACAAAGCTTTCCTAGGTGACAACTCCAATTAATATGTTTAATTTACCATTCAAATTTGTGAATCAGCTCTATGGCAAAATGGCATGGCTTGCTAAAGATCATTCTAAATTGTGAAGTTCCCAAAGGAGTCTTGTAGGTTGTTCTATAGGCCCACCGAAGTTGGTCCAATAGCTGGGACCCGTTCTTCATATCAAGACAAATCAACTTCTTCAAAATACTCTTTACCTCTCTGTTCAAAACATTTGTCATGCCATTGGTCTGTGGGTGATAAGGACTGGTAACTCTGTGCTCAAATCCAATGTCTTTAGCTAAAGATCTCACATCTCGATTCACAAAATAGCTACCCCCATAAGCAATCACAACTTTTGGTACCCTGAACCTGGCAATGATAAGGTCTCTCACAAACATACATGCAGTCTTTCTATCTATGATTCAAGTTGGGATAGCCTCCACCCACCTATACAAATAATCAACCGCCAACAAGATATACTTATGTCCTTCGCTATTGAGAAAGGGACCCATGAAATCTATGTCCCGTGCAAAAAAAACTCACAAATGATCATATGATGCATGGGCATCTCATATCTTTGTGTAATTATCCATCCCATCCTTTGACAAATTGGACACGACTATACAAAATCATTGGCATCTCTGAACATGGTCGGCCAGTAAAACCAACATTAGAGTACCTTGTGAGTGGTTCTCTTCCCTAAATAGTTTCCTCCAACCTCATGAGAATGATAATATGTGAGGACAATCTAGTATTACTCCCGAGGGATACACCTTCTCCAAATACAAGTTGGTCCTTCAAAGAAAAGGAACAGATTGTCCCAGTGGTATCTCCTCGAATTTGACTTCAGTCGGTCACTGCTGCTCCTAGTCCAACCTAAGGGAACTTGCTTAGAGACAAGAGAGTTTACCATGTTGGCATACCGCGAGAGTGAGTCAATAACACAAATTGACTCATCTAGGAAGGCCTCTCTAATATGATCATAATCAGGAGAGTCCTTAAGCTCGACTCGGGAAAAGGTGATCAACCACAACATTCTTCACTCTATGTTTTTCCTTTATCTCTAAATCAAATTCCTGTAGGAGTAAAATCCACCTAAGAAGGTGTGCCTTCACGTCCTTCTTTTCCATAAGTATTGAATAACCGTGTGATTAGTGTAGATTGTCACATTAGAGCCCAAAATATACGACTTGAACTTCCCAATGGCTCCTACTACAACAAGCATTTCCTTTTTAGTCATAGTGTACTTCTTTTATGTAGGGTCTAATACTTTGCTAGCGTAGTGTATCACAAATGGGATCCCTTTTCTCCTTTGTCCTAACACAGTTTCTATAGCAAAATTTGAAGTGTCAGTCATGATCTCAAAGAGGAGAGAAAGTCCTGAGCTTGTAGGATAGGCGAGGTACAAATCTTCATCTTCAACAGCTCAAAGGCCTCTAGACACCTGTGATCTACAACGAGTTCTACGCCTTTCCCTAAGAGCTCAGTCAATGGGATGTTTGAAAAGATCATGAATCAATATCTTATAGAATCCTGTTGGACATGCGAGCCCATAGCGAGCCATTATGCAATAAATGTTATTGCAAATATCATTCCCTGGTCTGAAAATGAAGAATAACTAATTGCATCATAGGTCCCTTACTATAATCAGGGTTATGTACCATGTCCATCTTGATGATCATACAGTTGGTGATTCAAGTGTTGAATCATAGAGATTGGTGCTTGGATGGATATCTAAAGAGTAATATTGATGACTCATTAAGCACCGTCAAATGATCGTTACGAGATGATCTCCATCCCGAGTAGGAGATGGCTATCCTTTCTTTAATGGGCTAATATCTAACTGACCTCTTGATGCAGGTCCTTCGCATATGAATAGAGATTCAGAGGTATTAGATAAGTTATTTAAAAGAGTTGTCTTAATGAGATTGAGATAACCAAAGACCTATGTCGTATGCTATCACAATATATGCACACAATCTCTAACTAGAGACATATGTGTCACTCTATGACTGAGTATATACATTTGGCAGACCAATAGGTTGATGGCCTAATCAAGGTCTATACACCGACATGCTGGTGTAGATACAAGGCCATATGAGTAATACAATCTCTCAAAGGGATCATACAGGTTCATTTACTGAATCGGAAGAAATGAGCTCACTGATGAGATATTGGAAATCAGATTCCATGAATGGTTGTATTGCTTTGGAAGCTTGGTTAAATTTGTAGGTTTGATATATGCTTTTGGAAAGTATATGATCAATACTTGTGTATGATATACTCTTTTGGAAAGTAAATGATCAATACCGACTCCCAATGATTAAATGATAAACTTAATGATAAAACCCTCAAGAAGATAATCTAAATAGATCTAAAACATTGGGATTATTCTAGGTCTTCCAATATGCAGGATGTATGGGTATTAGGAATATATGAGGGTGATGTGATCATAAACGATTGTATAACCATGACACTTCCATTCCTAGGGAGCGATGAAATATGATTGGATTTTAGTGACTCCTCTTAATAGAGAAGTAATTTTATCTTTGTCCAAATGATGGACAATGATCCGAATGTGATTCGGATGCAATGAAAAGATTAGATTGACAGTTTTGATCTAATCAAACATCTATGGGAGGTCCACTGGATCTGAATTTGAGATATGATCTCAATATCCAAGTCACTATACGTGGAACGTACAATCGACATGTCCTTATATCCAAGTATCAGTGGACAAGACAATATTCTTGAAAGAGCTTAAGAACAATTTCATTGTTGATACTATATTTAAGCATTAAGAAAAATAGATGATTACATGTGATTTAATTATTGTGAATATTATGAATGTGATTCATATTGTTTGGTCACATTGAGATATGGATAATTAAATATGAATAATGTGAATGAGATTTATAATATTTGAGTGCATGAGATTTGAGATCCTAGGTAATTAAATATGACCTAATTACCAAAAATATAAATAATATGTATATCACTATCCATATAATTCATATATATTATAAATGTGATTTATAATATATATAAAAAAGATAACTATTTCTAAATAACATTTATTTAATAATAAATTGAAAATGTAATTTACATTTTGTTTTGGATTATGAATGTGATTCACAAATTTCTAATGGCATGATTACAAGTTTCACAAAATAATTTTGTTTTCATTTTTATGAAATAATTTACAACAAAAGTTGTTGTGAAATTTGGAGAGAATCACAAGATAATGCAATCTCATAAAATAGGAGCAGCATGCCAACTTCCTGAAGACGAGAATGGACGACCATCAATTCTAATTGGAATGGGTGGACGCCTCCTATTCTTATGGAAGGAGGTTTGCCTCCTTCCTTTTATCTATGTGGATAGCTAATTTAATAGAAATTAATTTATATTGTTTATTTTTCAATATATATTTAATCTAATTAAATTAATTGTTGTTATATTTTTACAACAATATCATGGCCACTAAAATAAATGCAAATCAATCTGAGCCATTGGATTTGTGTTGTCCATGGATTTAGATCCATGGACTCCTAAAATATTATATGTGAAGAGGAAACCCTAGCTCTTCTCTATACAATGGAATATTCTCTCTCCCTCTCTCTCTCTCTACACACAAAGTCTCTCTCTCTCATTGTGATCGTCCACATTGATGCCCTAGAGAGAGATCACCGTCATCGTCGCCACACTGTTGTGTCAACGCTTCGACTATTTTTGGACCTCTATCACCTTCACTGTGCCTTTCTCTTGAAGAAGACATCGGATCTCATGAGATGAGATCAGGGGATTCACTGTTTGGATCATCAACCTGGATTGCAAGGAGCACATGTTTCATCAATTCGCTAGCAAGCGTCTCCTCTGATAGATATGACTTGAGATAGGATGTCTCTTCAATTAGAGACTTGATCGCAACCATACTTCAAGAGTTAAACCTAATACTTGTTTGTCATTTAGATGAAACAATCCAAGAAGTGTTCTTGGATAATGTGGTTTCAACATTCTTCTTTTTAAATTATGCTGCCTCGAGCGACTAGTATGACTAGTCGCTCTCAATCGCTACGATGCCATCCTCATGCTTCCGTGATGCACTTAAAGATTTTTTTTCTTATCATTAAAGTGATCTTAGAGCCATAGGTCGAGAGTTTTTGGATTTGATCCATAAACCTAATACAATATGGGCATAGACTTGTTTAGTGGTTTTTCATGGTATTTCCCACACCTATGATTTGTGTAATTTTTTCGTCCTATTTAAATATATTTAAACACAAAAATTATGAATTGAATTATGTTTTCCATTAAATAAGGAAACCATGTCACTTTAGTTTGCATGATTGGGAATCTTTTTGCTCAATTTATGATCATTTTAGTGAACATATGTCCACTGTTTTGGGATGACGAATCTTGGAATTAATTACGATTTTAAAATAGAATTGTGTATTTATCACTGGTTTTTGTTAGAAATCCAATTCAAAAATCAAAGAAACTTAAATTTTGTGATTTTCATTTACATTGGTTGAGATATGCTAATTTTAGTAAGTAGGGGTCACTGCTGGAAAATTACATTCCCAATCAAGAATTGTGTGAATGCCATTTCATCAATTAGTGGAATTTAATTATTAATTTCCTAAAAAATCTGTTGATACATATTTTTTGAAATATTTAAAGATGCTTATTTCTTTAAAAGATATTACATTAACTAAAATTTATTAGATATGATCAAGATCACAATTGGTTATATCAATTCCAACTAACATTGTTACTTGACTAGGAATGAGAATTTGTTTAGAAAATTTCCTTTTAATATTTCAAAAAGATTTTATTGAATATTATATATGGTATAACTTTGGTTTATATATCGATTATCATCTTAAACATAAAATGATCAAATTACATTATCCTAACCCGAGGCGGATATGGTGTCTAATTGAGGATCATTGGAGTAGCATGTTGCTCCGTAAGTAGTCTGTCCCATTCCCTTTGGTACTGGCAATGATAGAGGATAAGGAATGGATAATGCTTGAAAATATCATGATGTATTTTTCTAATTATTAAATTTTGAATAATACGTATTTTGAGAGGATACCATCCTTCCAGTAACAATCAAAATTGTTTGTTGGTAGATTGATTTGATTAATAATTGATTTAATATGATTAAATTAATTAGATCTAATTATACACTCTATTTTGAATAGAGTTGTAATTACCATGGAAGAATTAATTATGTGAATATGATTCATAATAATCGATTAGAATCCGAACATGATAGGGAAGATCACATAAGTGACATCCATGATCTTCTATCAAGGCGAAGGGTTCCATCACCAGAGATTATATGTAGGAGATGCTTATACGAAGTGACATCTCCCGCATACAATCATATATGGATCGAGCTCTTTGCTTCTCAAAAGAGTAAGGCCTTCTGAGTAGTGACCACAAAATCGGTTGATCAACTTATTGGGGTGATATTGGATTGCGCAAAGCGAGTGCTGTTCTTGTCACAGTTGTTCAATTAACGACGGGTTAACATTACCTTAGGGGTGGTGGACCCATGTGTTAAAGACTGAATTGGGAAATGCAAGTTGGACTTGCAAGGCACAATGAGTTCCCTCTTCTTTTTTTCCGATTTAGTTTCTCATATTATTGGGATGTAACAAAGATAAGAAAGGAGATCCCAGATCTTGCTTGAGATATATTGGTAAGTATATCTCTTATATTGAAAGTGAGATACATAGGTTATGTTGTAAATCATATCATCGAACTTTGGAAACTTATTAAGCATTATTTGGATTTAAATTGATTGATATATACAAATTTTAGTAAGTGACGGTCACTGCTAGAAATTACTTTCCAAATCAAGAACCTTATGATTCTCATTTAATCAAATAGTGAAATTAAATGGTTTAATTTCCTGAAATAATTATGGATAATTATTTATGAAATATTTGATGATAATTATTTCCTTAAAAGGCATTTCCTTAACCAATAATTGATTTGATATGATCTAGATCACAAATTGGTTACATGATCTACAAGATCTAATTTCCAACAAACATAGTTGCTTGAATAGGATTAGAAATTTGTTTAGCAAATTTCCTTATAATGTTAATCTAAAATATTATTATTATTATTATTATTATTATTATTATTATTATTATTATATGTTATAACTTTGGTTGAAAAACCGATTATCATATAAAGTACAAAGTGATAGATTTTGCATTATCCTTTCCTGAGGAGAATATGGTATCTATTCGGGGAGCGTTGGGGTATCAGGTTGCACCGTGTGTGGTCTATCCCACTTCCATCGATACTGGCCATGACAACGAGTAGGGTTGGTATAATGCTTGAGAAATCATGATGTATTTTCTAATTATTAAAATTTGAAATAATATGTATTTGAGATAACACCATATTTCAAGTAACAATAAAGAATGTTTGTTGGATATTAATTGGACCATTTATTTATATGATTAGATTAATTGGAATTCAATTAAAATTAAAACATTATATTATGAATAGAGTTGTTATTTCCCTTGTAAGAATTAATTATGTGAATATGATTCATAATAATTAATTAGAATTTGAATGTGGAGGATGACATAAATTATATCCATGGTCTCTCGTCAAGGAAATGGGTTCCGTCGCCAGGGATTCTATATAGGAGACGCTTGTCTGAAGTGACATCTCCTGCATACAAGCGCATCTGGATCGGGCTCTTTGCTTCTCGAAAGAGTAAGATCGTATACGTAGTGGCCCAAATATCGGGTCCTCATATTATTGGGGCGATATTGGATTGCGCATAGTGAGTACTATTTATGTTGACGGTTGGTTCAATTAAAGACATATCAACATCTCCTTAGGTGTGGTGGGCTTGGGTGTTAAAGACCGAATTGGAAAATGCAAGTTGGACTCGCAAGGCGGAATTTGTTCCCACTTCTTTTTATCCGAGTTACAGGTTCTCATATTATTGGGATGTGACAAAGATAAGGAAGGAGATCCCAAATCTTGATTGAGATATAATGGTAAGTATATCACTTACAATGAAAGTGAATAAGGGAATGAACTTCTAGTGTTGACAAGGTAAGGCAACTTTGATATAAAAATTCCTAAATCAAAGTAATATATATATATATACATACGTGGAAATTTCTTATTATAGATAACCTACATCTAACCCACTCAATACTATACTAAATAATAACCAGTAAAATATCATGGATTGGATCCATGATCAACATATTGTACTTGCAGTTGGACACATAATGTATGTGATTTCAATGTGTGAGTTTCCTTATAATTATGAGGAATGATAATTAAATAGACAACAATACAACAACGTAGGGTTTGTGTGTCTCTATAGTCTTGATGTATCATCGAGTGTGATTTGGAAGTATCATGTCAATGATGATTGTAATTGTCAAATAATCCTTAAAAAAATTATGATGTTTTGTCATACATATATGCTCTCGACATTTAATCGTGAATTACATGGTTCACTGCATTATGCATAATGATGGCTCGATAAGAGATTATGTACTCAAAATGTTTGAGTACCTACATGAACTAAAGTCTTTTAGAGTTTAAATGGGTGTAGATATGATGAGTGTCATCATTATACTATCTATACCCAAGTCATTCATGAAGCTTCATAATATTCATATTGTTTGAATTGAATGAAGCATGTATAAATGATGAAATAATCTTATATTGAAATCCTTTGAATTAAACATAAGAGATCCTTCGTCTTAAGCAATGGTTGTTTATACATGAAGATAGCTCATTGGAAGCACGGGTCTGACCCAAGTAAGAAGAAAAGTTGAAGAGTTGACTATACTTTTATGACTTTCATATGACATCCAAAGAGTTTGATGAATGCCAAAACTGCAATAAGCTGATGTATTGATAGTATGACTATCTAGACTATCTAGGATCCCAAGATAAGGATCAAATAATGCACTGGAATAATATACATTTATGTTTCGTCATTGAATTCGACTAACTTATTAAATAAGATCAAAGTCTAACAATTGTATCTCATTCTTCTACACTTCCCATTGTTGCATATGTTTTTTAGAAAACTGGAAACTTGATCATAAGGTTAATAATTGTCGACATTGATATTTATGCAATTGTTGCAACAATCTTCATTTAATCGATAGACTACATATTTTTAGTGGGAGAGCCCTTAGTCTTCGAGAATGTCTCTATGACCTAGATATTATAATACACTCATTGTTTACTTATACATGTTAGAAATAAACAAGGATTCTAGAATAGACCTATCATAAAGAGATATAATGGATATTTCAGATAGTAATCTAACATCTAGAGGACTCTACAAAATTAGAAAATTAATGAATGGTTAATTAACATTTCTAAAAATTAAACTTTAAAAGATCAGTAGGAGGATGAAGATCATTTGACAATGATCTTTCATCAAGACTTGGACATATGCCTGTTGATATGATCAAGAGACTAGTAAGATGTTGAACTTTAGATCGTTTGAAGGTTCAAAATGTACATAATTTTAATAGTATATTCAAAGTAAAAATGTCCAATGCACTCTTCTCTGGGAATGGTGTAAGATGACAATGTATTCAAGATTTCATACATATTGATGTGTATCGATCATCTATATCAAAATAAACATTAATGATATGTGATATCAATTGATGATTATTTGTGATATGATATTTCTTTCCTTCATATTAGAAACTTTTGAAAGGTTCAAAGATTTCACAATTTGGTTTAGAACACAAGTTTGAAAGAAGATAACATGAATTTGATCTAACCTAGGTAGTTAGTAACTATTAGATGAATTCATGGACTTCCTTTTTGAGAAAGGAACATCATTCCAATATAAATACTCTTAATGCACCTAAACTTAATAGAGTTGTAGGGAGATACAATTCGATCATGTGTGACATGATTTGATCAATGATGAATATTAGCATAATTATCTCTTAGTTTCCTGGTATATATGTAGTAGAGACTACTATATATATATATATACTTAATAGAATTCCATGCAAATCAAAATCCGAACAACATCATAAGCTATGGTTTGGAACCTAGTCCAATTGAGGATTTAGGGCTGATTAGATTCATAACTTTATCATGGATGCAAGTAAGCTAGAATATTGCACCAAAGATTGTTGCTTCATTAGGAAAATAAAGGATGAAATTGGATACCTACTTTATAACCTTGAGATTATTAAAAATTTCATCTCTAAGGATATGATTATTAAAGGATGATTTTCATGAGAATCAAGATGAAAATGAAGTAAAGGAACTCATTGGATCTTAAGAAGATATTGAGGCTCCTGAGATTGGAAACTAAAAGGACAATTAAAGATGAAACACTCATACCTCTTCAAATGACTTTGAGGATGGATTGCATGTGAGTTAAGTCTGAAAATGATCGGACTTCATATGATGAGGCTTCTAAAGATCATGGCATGGAAAGATGGATGTTAGCAATAAAGTCTAATATAGACTTTATACACAAGTGTTGTATATGGACCCTCGAGGATCCATCTATAAGGGTAACATTTCATATGTATAAATGGATCTTCAAGAGAAAAAGGGAAATCGGTGAGAAGGTACAAACCTTCAAAGCACGACTTGTATCCACAAGATACACACCAAAGAGAATACATCTCTTGCGATGAGACTTGCTCTCCAGTGACCATGCTTAAACCCATCAGAATATTGCTATCTATAGCTACACAACTTGACTTTTACATCAACAAGATGTAAGTCAATATTGCATTCCTCTATAAATATCTATCTAAAGACAGTCATATGAAGTCTTCCCTAGGCTTCATAGTTGAAGAAAGAAATTTCTTCAAGCTGAATAACTCCATCTATGGACTCAAATAAGCTTCTTAAAGATGGAACATCAGATTTGATGAAATTATGAAGGGTATGATTTCATATAGAGTCTTCATGAATCATGTGAAGCTTAGTGAAAGTGCCAATGTGTTCATCATGCTAAATGTAGATAATATCGTAATCATTTGGAATGATATAAGGATGATAATAAGTGTTCTATAATCTCGCTATTCCATACCTTGAGATATGATCTCAAGGATACCTCTTAGATCTTCGTTTTGAAGATGTTCAGAAGCATAGAGAAGAAAGTATTGGGAACATCGCATGAAGTGGTACACCTTAGACATGTTACATTCTTGGTAAACCCTAAGGAAGGCTCCCTTCCCTTAAAATATGTTATTGATCTATCTGAAGGGATAGCACCTCAAAGAGTTGAGGAAGTGAATGCTAAAACTTCTTGCCTTTGTGCATCAATTATGAAAAGCTGGGTGTATGCTAGATGTGTAAAAAAGTCAGATGTCTGTGATGAAGTAGGAGTAGTAAATTTTTAGTAATCCTACCATGAAAATAAAACACTTGATTGGAGTAATAACAATATCTTCAAAGAGGACAATACTTTAGAGATAGTGATATCTAAGTCTTATCTTCAAGAACATAAGACTTTATAGACAATGATCTAAGACTTCACACCTAGCGCTTCGCATGAGGCCTTCTTCGCCCAAGAGCTCTCGCTCCGCGCTCACACACCCTCTCTGGAAAAAATGCCCGATGTCATCGAAGATGGTTTTAGCTCATACTGCTGGAAGGGTGGGAAAAGGAAGAAGGGAATAATCGAGGATGACTTTTCCCTCTTTAAATGGTTCACGTGCGATCCTGCGGAGCTGCAACTTAGTGAAATAGCTATCTCTCCCTTCCTATCTTAGGAGATAGAGATCTCTGAGAATAAGGGTATTCTGATAAAGATCATAGAAATTACATGCTGGATATAACAATTATTGAGTTGTAGTGCTAGAACTACTTCAACATGATTGATTATGGTTGCATAAGATGCAACCTTTGTATTGGATACGAGCACTGTTACTAGGAGATATGAAAGTACCATAAAAGGACTTGGCATTGTCTCTCGGGAATAGAGTGACTAATAAGCTTAGCTATCTATATTAAATAGCTTATGATTATTACATGATTGTGGATTTAAAGATTAACCCATTAATAGCTCTTTGGGATAGTGGGAGATTGTTAGACATGCGAGCCCACAACCAGCCATTATGCAATAAATGTTATGGCATATATCATTCCTTGATCAAAAATGAAGAATAACTAATTTTAATAATAGGTCCCAGAGTACAATTATGGTTATATACCATGGCCATCCTGATAATCATCCAACTGTTGATTCAATTGTTGAATCATATTGGTTGGTGCTTGGACGTTGATCTAAAGAGTTAGATTGATGACTCATCAAGCATCATCAGATGGTCATTAGGAGATGATCTCCAACCTCAGTAGGAGATTGCAATCATTTCTCTAATCGGTTGATATCTAACCGACCTCTTGACGTAGGTCCTCTGCTTAGGAATAGAGACTCAGAGATGTTAGATAAGTTATGTCTAAGAGTTGACTTAATGAGATCAAGATAACCAAAGATCTATGTCGTATGCAGTCATAATATAGGCATGCATCCTCTGACCGAAGACATATGTGTTACTATATGTTGGAGTATATACAATTGGCAGACTGATAGGTTGATTCTTCAACCCGATTAGGCATGGAATGGGATAGAATGGATGTGGCGATGAAGAGGTCCGACGACATGATGAAAAATGGACATCGAGACTCGGATCTAAGGTGGATATGAGTGACTGGAGTGTGGAACAAAGTGAAAAAGCGAGATGGGAAGGAAATGGAGTGAAAATGGTAGTCGAAACGGGTATGAAACAAGGTGAAACAACGACCGAAGTTCTAGAGCTCGGAGTTAATCCAAGAAAAAAAACTAGCTAAAACATGAAATAAAATGCACAAAATAAAATCTAGGATTAATTCCAACCAAAATAAAATAAATGTATAGCTCATACCTGGGATCTTGACACTAGGGAGCAGAGGTGGCTAGAGTGTCGTTGTGGGGTGCAGCTCCTCCTTCAGTCTCTTCAGACCTCAGGCGACCTCCCCCTATTATTGGGATGCACATTAGGCTATGGTCGAAGGGCGAAAGAACTCAAAATATGATCGAAATTGCGATGAGGAAGAAGGTTCTTATTTATACGTATGTATGAGCACTCTTATTGCTCGACAAATTAGGAAGAACATGGGCTATGTTCAAGAGATCTATGAAATCAACGAGAATCATGGATGATGGACGTTGATCGTGGTGTTAATAAATGATGAAAAATATCATTGGATCGAGCAAGAAATATGGATGAAAAGTAGGGAAATGACGTTCCTGACAAAGAAGAAGAGAAGACGGGGAGTTGACATGGGTCGGTTGTGATTGGTCCATGTAGGACACAATAGGACAAAACAATCCAAATTATTTGAAATTCATTAATTGAAAAAAGTAAATGTATTTATTAATTTTGTGGTATAAATAGAAACATTTATTATTTTTTGTAGTATTTTAATTTTATATTTATTTTTTTGGGTTTATTAATTAGAGTTAATTTTTGAGAATATATTTATTGCATATTCATTTATGTTTTCTGTATTTTATTTTTATTTTATATTTATGATTTTATAATTTTATTCTCATGTTTTATATATTTATAGTTTATTTTTATATACACAATATATTTTTATTGTATTTTTCTCACGTATTATGTACACTTAAATAATTAGAGTATATATATTATGT
Organism: Ottelia alismoides; assembly: GCA_037367405.1. Classification (NCBI taxonomy): domain Eukaryota; kingdom Viridiplantae; phylum Streptophyta; class Magnoliopsida; order Alismatales; family Hydrocharitaceae; genus Ottelia; species Ottelia alismoides. Next base: position 572,982 of record JAZKJV010002976.1, read on the forward strand.
AATTATAAATATATGTATATGTATCTATGTATTTGGATATATTATTTATTTTAAAGTGTTTTCTTTTGTTTTATTTTAATTTTCAATAGAATTTAGTTAATATTTACAATATTTTAAAAAAATAGTTAGATAAAAGAATAAAAGAGTAGTTTTTACCTTTATTTATTTACATTTGTAAAGATAGATGATCGATCTATATATTTTTATTAACATTTTTTATTTTAATTTATTTTCTGAATTTGTCTTATTTTAATTATGTATATACGATACATATAATATTTAAAATATTATAAAAATATAAAATTAAAGAAAATAATGAGGAATAAATAAAATGAATATTTTATTATGGTGTACTATACAATAGGGGTCCAAAACCCAACTTTCATGCCTTAGCTCCAAAAATTATGACACCACATTTATTAAGTAGCTTAATAAAAGTTATATATAATTAATGGTGATTATGATACATTTTGAGTTTTTATTTGGGAGATATGGGTCTTGGAAGTTGGGATTTTGGCTTTTTATTTAGAGTATAAGATGTATACACTATATTATTTTTGCATGAAGATAATTTTATATTTTTACATACATTCTTATATACAACATTCATGTACAAAGTTTATTGATTTGACCAATAAGTAATAAAGAATAAAATAGATCCCAAAAAGAACTTATTGATGAATAAAATAATAGGGTTTTTAGGTGATTTTCGACCCTTATCTCCCTCTACTTTATTCCTTGACAACAAATTAATTCTTGACTAGTTCTCGGGGTTTAGGGTCCTAAAATACCTTTGGTATTTTATTCTTTCTCTTTTCTTTTATTTATTCTATAATTTTAGCATTAAAAGTTATGTTTTATATAAAACAATGGAACAAATAAAGGTTGTTAATTTATAAAAAATAATTTTATTTACATGCATTAGCTAAGATTTTTAAAGCCAAAATGATAGAATAAATTGATGAAATGGAGATTCATCACCCAATTATTACGGAAGGAGGCTTGCCTCGTCGTTTAAGGGTACATTTTCATCTTTGGCCCTTATCTTTATTTTTTTTCAAATAATTCCCTAGTGGAAATGTGTCTGTGTTGTAGTTTATTGAACATTTGAATGTTTCCCCTTCGTCTTTATTTATTTACATATTAATTCTATTTGAACTGTAGTATGTGTGAATCATGTGAGTAAGTGGAAAAATTACAATAAATTTACTAATATTTTGTGTTACTGATTAGCCCTCGAATTAAAATTATTTACATTAAAATCCATTCAAGTGGGGCTCGCGTACCCATACGCATATTTCAGTGGAAATTTTGCATAAGTTTCCCTATATATTATTTCTTTATTACATTTCAATGCTAAATTCATAACTATTTACATATATACCCATGTTTTATTATATTTAATTTTCCTATCACAAATAAAATAAAAATTATAAAAATACCTTTAAAAATTCCACAAAAATTTAAATAGTTTCTTAATTCATTCATCTTGCATCCATAAATTGCATTCTGCATTTTGATTATTTTTATAATTTTTAAAAAATTCAAGAACTCCAGAAAAACTCCATGTTTACATTTTAAAATAAAAAAAATGCAAAAAAAATCATGAAAAGTCTAAATTTTTGTGTGTATTTTGTTTTGTTTTAATTTCCTTCCAATTTTCATATTTTTATTATTGATAAAAATCTTAAAACTTTAAAGACATTCATAATTCATAGTAATTCAATTAAAAATCCAAAAAATCATAAAATTGATTTTTGTAAATTATAAATCAATCTTTTATCCTTATTTGTTTTATCCAATATTAACATTAACTATTAATTTAAATTTCGAAAAAAATAATGTTATTATTTTGTTTATATTATTTCATGTTTTTAGTTATTTAAAGGCTTTGAAAATTGTGGAAAAATCTAGAAAAATTATAAAAACATTAAATATTTGTCTAAAACTGAAATATTGTTTAGCTTTATGCTTAGTTTTGACATAATTGAACATTATAAAAAATTGATTGTATGTGTCTTTTAAATTCTTTTAAACTCTCTTATGATTTTTTTAAATAAAATAGAAAAGAAATTTTTGAAAAAAATTAAAAAAATAAAAAAAATAAAAAATAGAAAACCAAATAAAAAATGTAACGTTAAAATTTCAAAAAATATACAAATTCCAAAGAAAATACAATAACCGAGCACAGTGTGCATAGCGATTCCTTTATTCTTTCATTGATTTTTCATTGCATAGAATAGCCCTCGAGATTTTTGTAGCGTCCCAGAATTCGATCATGTTGGCTCAGGTAAATTAAATACAAATTCTCTTCCTATAATTTTGTATTTATTTTTTCTTGAGAATTAGTAATATTTTTCTTTGATGCTTCTTTAGGTTGGAATGACACTTGTGATTAATTTATAAAATAAAACCCTAGTTTAGCGATAAACAAAATGGTGACGTTGCCAGGGAGAAACGACGATGGTAGTTTGGTTTGTCTTTTGATCTACTATTCATGGTTGTAAATACATGATTCTTTTTCTCTTATTTTTATCTATCTTTCTATTAATTCATCTCATTGTTTATATTCTTTGAATTTATTTCCATTATTTTTGCTCGTATTTTATATAACTATGACTCTTACACATTCTTTATTTCCTTTTCTTTTGAGGGCCTGATGAGCAAGTGTAGTATTCTTAGGAGCACTGATACATCAAAGCGAAGCAGAGGTGGTTTGATTCTCCACTAAGCCTTAGGAGAGCGTAGGAGTAGGAAGGGATGATTTGGAAGGGACAATTCATTTTGAGCTTAGATAGATTTTATCATTTCTTTTATTCATTCAAAACTCTTGTAAAGGGCACTATATACCTTGTGCGAGCGGTCTGTTTCACCAAGTGTCTGTGCATTTGGGGGAGCTCATCGATTTTGTTTTCATAGCCTTCGTTTTCTTTGTTTTCATGTGGTTTTACATGCTTGAGCCCTTACTGATTGCTTTATTAACTTTTTTGAGACAAGTAGTTAATTAGGTCCAAAGCTCTAAACAAGAATTCATGCACCTATCGTGTAGAGCATAGTTTGTACTTAGTCAAATTAATTGGTTCTTGCCTTCTAATAGACGCTATTGCTAGGACTGTTCACGTGCATCATTTAGGTTAGCTTATTTTCATGTATTTAAATTCTACGTGGATCACCCTACATTTAGGATGCTGGTGATAAGATACACATCCTCTATCTCCTGTATGCATCATTGAATTTCTCATGCATTGGCATTTCTGATTTCCTATCTTATTTTCACTCACATAATTTAAAAAGAAAATTAGAAACTTGGTAGGTGATTTATTGCAATATATTCAAAAAGAGTGATAACTTCATAAAGTCATGACAGTTAAAGAAAACGCAATCCTAAAACTACACATAAGGACAATCACAATTGTTTGGGGGAGAGTAACCCCCTCATCGTTTAAATTTACTTGCAAAGTGTGAGAGAGATGAACACTAGGATAAAGACAAGCCTAAATTATCAAATAGTCAACCGATTCTATAAAAAACAATTAGCTACTTTTCAGTAAGTGAATGCAGGAAGCCGATAAATGGCCCATGTTTCCATAATAGAGTGGATGGTTTAAAGGACAATAAGTAATGGGTAGCCATTTTTATGGTCCGTACTTACACCCATACTGTCTAAAAGTGGATGCAACTAGTCGTAAGAGTCAGGCCAGTCTTTAGGGAAATACAGACACCTAACAGCTCGTTAACTCTTTCAATGATAGAATTGATCACATAACTTTAAAATTGACAGGATTGATGACCAATCCTCTGCAGCTATCACTACGTATATACTTTTCCATAACTCGTTCATTCATATTTTTAATATTAAATATTGCTAAAAGTATTATACAAGATATATAGATATACTATATAAAATTCATTAAAATCTCCTAAAATTATGTTTATTATTCCTTAAATTTCTTTTTATATATACTGATTAATAAATTAGTTAATTTTTTTACAAAATAGTTGAAAAATAGTTTGAAAATCTTTTTGATTTTTTTTGAAAACTATTTGGAAAATGTTTTGTTAATTATTTTACACCTTTATAAAAATATTTTGTTTATAAAAATTTCTTTTCTTTGTGTGAAATAAAAATGTTTGAAAAAACCAAATTACAAATCGTTTGGAAAATGCTTGCAAAGATATTTTGAAAATATATATTGTTTGCAAAACGATTTTCAAATGTTTGAATTTGTTTGTAAAAACTATTTGCAAAAATTATTTTGTACTATAGTTTTCAAAATTGTTTGAAAAATATTTTTCAAATAAATTTGAGGAATACATACATCACAACAAAATTCTTTATTAACTGTATAAATATAGCTATAAAATTATTAACATGCCTTGTAAATTCTTAAAAAAAATCCAAACTTTTGTAATTAATAAGATGCATCGCCGTCTAAATATTTGTACCTATTTTCTTATCCAAAACCTTTTGTTTTAAAAAATCACAAAAACATTTGCAAACTCGAAAATACCAAAAACATTTGTTATTTTTTTTGAAAACTGCATAAAAAATTGAAAATCCTTTTTCAAAAATCCATAAAAAGTTCAAAAGTTTGAAAATTACACCACAAAAATATTTTTAGCATTGTACATAGCATTTTCATGTCATTTGCATTTTTTGGATTGAGTTTGATAACTGAACAAGCTATGTAAAATCCGAAGATTGGAGATTGAGTGGACCTTAAATCTACCTAATCACAGGAACCTTATAGGAGCTGGAACTAAGGTACTTCAGGTCTAGTTGACTTAATTCTTTGAGAATCGTAAAATTTGGTTCAATGTTTTCTTGACTGCCTAATTAGAATACTTCGGAGCACACGTATGACTCTTGTTGATAATGACCTAACTTGGGCACGTACATGTTTCACTTATCTCAACTCAATTGGAGTAGTGATGTGATTAGATTTATCGGTATGAGATGCACACAAGTGGAAACATTTGTCCTCATCTAAGGAGGGAAGTGCACCCCAACAAATTTAGTAGCAGAGACATCTAAAGAAAGGAGGGTGGGGGTTGTAATAATGCTTCAAAAAGCTCAAGAGGAAAAACTCCATATGTAAATGCTGTTGTAGATGGTATTTCACAAAAAAGAAAAAAATTTAAACATGTGGTTAGGCCTGATTGAAAATAAAAAGCCTGCTAGAGTGTACATATTTGTATAGCTAGTAAGCAAGCTTGAGATTCAAAGTTATATCATGTGAGATTGTAGCTGGCTGACTTGACTACTCTAGTCGATCATCCTAGGATAGGTAGCTACACTGGCTACCGTCCATTCTTCTCTTCATCCCTCCTCTTGAGCTGGTTTCCACATGAACCTAGAAGGGAATACCCTGCTCCTCGAGGAAGGAGTTGCTGGATTGGGGAATTATTGGATTGTCATGCTAGAGAAGTCAATCTTTTTATCATTTTAGTTGAGGGTAGCCACTATCATATACACTGTACAAGTGAGATTTATAATCCTAGGGGATTGTGTATGAGTTGAATTATTCTGACCTAGCTATTTAGGAGACTTGAGTAGAGTTTTGGGATTATCAATGGATGTTGTTTTTCAAATCTATTTCCCAATAAGGATCCGAGCACACTAAAATTCCAAAGGTCCGACTTAAGCTCCATACTATGATTTTGTGAAGACAATTTCAAGAATTAAACTTCATCCACTTTCTTTCTTTTTATTTACTTTATTTTTATTTTCTACACCTAACGCATAAGTGTTTGCTAGGGAATAGAAAAGGCAAGTATAGGGGGTGATGAATACTCATTTGATCAGCTTTATTCTATCATTTTGGCCTTTAAAACCCAGCTAATGCATGCAAACGGATTTTGTATAAATTAACATTCATTCTTTATTCAATTTATTAAGTATAAAAATGTTTTTAATCACAAATTAAATATTAAAGGGAATAAATAAAAAAGAATAAAATACCAAAGTTATTTTATGACCCTAAACCCTAAGTCCTAGGCATCGTCATGATTGGTCGACGAGGAAAAAACTTAGGGGAGATAAGGGCCAAAAATCACAAATAATTTTTATTCTTTTATTCATAATTTATTCATTTATTGTCACCTATTTTATTTTATACTTTTTATACCTAAATCAAGAAACTTTATACATGAAATTTTATATAATAATGTATAGATAAATACAAAATTGATTTCCTACAAAAATAATCTACAATATACTTTTTATACTCTAAGTAAAATCCGAAATTCAAAACTTCCCAGACCCATATCTCCTAAATATAAACAAAATTATCAAAATCATATTTAGTTGTATAAAACTTTTAATAATATATTTAATGTAGGAGGTTTCATATTTTTCGGAGCTAAGGTGTGAAAGTTGGTTTTGGACCCCTATTGTATTATATGCCAGAATAAAATATTCATTTTATTTATTCTTTATTGTTTTTTAAATTTTATTTTTTTTTAATTTTTTAAATATTATTTATAATATATTACATATTAAACTCAAATAAAACTATAAATATAATATTAAAATAAAATACGTATTTAAAATACATAGATGGAATACCAATACATATACATATATAATAAATATACATATTTATTTAGGTATATATCTTACATCATAAAAATAAAATAAAATATATTTGGGTATAAAAAAACAAAATATGAAAATAAATTAATAAAATCAAAATACAAAATAAAAATAAAATACACAAAACATAGGTAAAAATACTTATAAATAAAACCCTAAAAATAAACTTAAAATAAATAATCTAAAAAATAGAAAAATAATAATATACTTCATAAAATAATAAAAAATTATTTTATATTTTTATTTAATAAAATTATTTATTATTTGTTCACAATTTTATAAATAGTTTCATGTCGAAATTTTTTATTTGGTCCATGTGGACCTACCAGATCACCTCGTGAGTTGACCTAGGTCAACTTCTCTGACCTGTACATGTGCCTTTTCAGAATCAAAGTTTTGACCCATTTTCACTTTTTTCCTTAGATCGATGCAACATTGAAATGAGTTGATTTCTTCGTTACTTTTCCACATCGATCTTTGGTGATTCACGTGCAAGCATCACCTCAAGCTTTGGATCACGGGCATGCTAGATGCTCATTGTTCTTCCCACCGCCTTCGTCCACATGTACAAAAGACCTCCTCTTTTTTAAATTTGAATCCCTTCTGGCCTTGTTTGACCTCCACTTTTAAGCTCCGGACCAAAGCCTGTGATAGGGGCATCTCTAGTCACTTGTAGAGAGATCAGCAGGCCTTAGGTGATCTCCACCCATCTCCAACGACCTACTTCGCCGTGAGGTTCAACTTCCTTATTTCAGTCTGAGTCGACGTATCATTTCTATCACGTTTAGTTTATAGGTTTATTTTCTACACTATTTTTATGTTTTTATTATGCGTATTAATTTAATCAAGACCAATCATTTTTTGCAAGAGGCTAGCTCTGGTGAACCCCTTCCACTGTGTTACCCTTGTTCTCCGACCACACTGCCTATTCCACTTCACTCTTCACCATCTTCTGAACATAATACCCACTTCCACTCACCCAAATCCCAGCAAAATTTGGATCTCAATTCTCCCTCCTCTGCCCTACGCCGGAGAGCTCTGCTCAACCACCTCCTTTACTCATTATCACTTCTGATGCTCCCTAGAGCATCATTGTTTTGTCTCAAACCAACTCCTGCAGGAAACAAAGAAAGAAACATCATTGCAAGGTATTTTGAGGTTCGAGTAGGAGCTCAATGTGCTGAGTGTCGCCATCTCGCTTCTGACTATTCCCAACCATTTTGCGGGGCTCCACAGTTGGAGGAGGATGTCAGGAAGCTAGGGAGCACATTAGTAGCATCAGAGGGGGCTCGGGGAGATTGCTAGGGACAATCGAATTTCATCTTTTCTGGGTTCTTCATGAGTTCTTCCAAGGGCCTCCTCCATCATCCGATCTTTGTCTGTTCTTCCATACATACAGAAACTGTTGGATTGAGCCCTCCAGTAGCTGTCAGATCATCCTGGATGATCTAATCTAGGATGTTCAATTACGAACCGACATCACAACACCGAGTGTCAACACGTGGATAAGGGACTCCCTAACCACTGTTGGATCACACGTGAGGTGGGGATTATTTGCAATATTCTCCCCAGTTTTGTATTTTGTACTTTAGTCCTATAAGTATGTTTAGTTTACAAACTTTGGTGAAAATTTCATGTGAACCCCGATCATTATTGATTATTGCTAATTGGTTCAAGCTAGGGTACCTCACTTGTAGTCCCAAAGTGAGGTGACATTTTGCAACTAAGTCCTTGTAACTTTGTGTAATTATGGTTATGTATAGAAACATTAATTTCTTGTTATATAGTTTTGGATATTTTGCATTTTTATCTCTGAACTTAATTTTAATTGCATATATGCCACTTCCAAGAAACTAAATTTTGTGTATTTGATCTATTTATTAAATATAGTTCACATGCTCAAAAAATTACTAAATAATAGGGTTAAGTTCATGATTGCACACACTTCCACACCATAATTTTATTTTTGTAATGTTGGACTTTTTAATATTAATTAAAAAAGAGCACATTTTTTGTCATGTTTAAAGTATATAATACAAACAAATATAAAAAGTTTACAAAAATTCCAAAAAAGGGTTATTACATTTATTTTGCAACTCCAAAAGCTGGAAAACCTAAAAAAAGGAAAATAAAATCATAAAAATTAAAAAGCACCAAAATCTAGGATTATAAATCCCTAAAAATCCAAAAAAAATTCACTGAATTTTATTTATATTATTATCTATTTTAAATAATTTTGTACTTATTTTACTTTTTTCAATCTTCATTTCAATTTCGGTCTATTAATCCCTAATTTGGGATATGTTTTACTTCAAAATATATATAAATTAGCAAAATTACCTAAAAAATATAAAAAAATATTTAAAATCCAAAAATATTAAATTCTAATATTTCTATTTATTATTTGTTATAATTATATCTAGATTATCCTATATTGTGTATATAATCTTATATATTCTTATATTGTATAATTAAATGGAAAAGAAATACAAACCCAAAGAATATAAAAAGAAAATATAAAATTATAAAATTAAAAACAAAATATAAAATATATGGAAACAAAAAGATAAATATTATATAAAATTAAAAACTCACAAAAACAATAAAAACATAGATAAGGAGACCACTATCATCTTTGCACCATATTGCCCGATCTATCCTTTTGCTCCCTAGTTTGACCTCTACACGTACTTGTACACTATACATATATTTATTGTAGAGTTAGAATAAATTTTAACTCCACACTTTTATTTCATTACTTGATTATTACTGTAGGTTAATTGTTTATTATTAGGGTGTCTTGTGGCTCGCCACAATGACTTTGTCTCCAGCTTGTGTGAGACATACTTGACCCGGAAAAAACCCTAGTCATGAAATGGCACCATTGTCGGGGAGCAACTGCGAGTAGATTGGTTTTATTAGATTGGATTTTTGGATTTATTTATTTTCTGATTTATTTGATATAATTGTTTAATTGTCTAATGACCTCTTTTTGTTTGAATTTATTGCGAGGAACACGTATCCCGGTTGGAGCTCTTCATGGAGCAACTACACACCCATATGAGGTGACTTTCTGACCTATCATCAACGAAGGAATTGAGGAATTTTGAATACAAAGTTTTTGAGCTTTTATTTTATTTATTTGCAATTTGAAGTGAGAGAGAGAGAGAACAATTTGTAATATTCTAGACTGTCAGGACACTTCAAGATTTACGAGGTCCACTGCTCGAGGCATTGTTTCCTTGGGGGCCTCATCATTTTTGTCATGTTTTCATCGCCATTCTTTTTATTTGTTTCATGATTTTATTTTTAATTGTTTTTTGTGATCGAGCCCTAGCACTATGATTACTTGACAATAGTATTAGGTCCAAATACTTAATTATTATTACATGTGCCTAAAGTCTAAATTTGGATTTAGTCAAATTTTAACTCCTTCTCAATTAGGCTTGGAATGGAGTGCTGAGAGGGAATTTATACAATGCTTGCAGAACAAATTGTGACAGGTACCGAAGATCTCCCCAATACCTGACTTTTGTGTTCCATATCTGAGTCATTAGCATTTGTTCTTCACGATAATAGCAATTTCTGATATAGGGTGATTTCGTCGTCTTGCGTTTACATATATATAGGTTTCAATTCTACTTGGCATCCTTGCATGTAGAGAGATGGAGGTAAGGTGAGCGTTTACGCTTTAGCATTCATCTTCGATTTGTTGCTTACATTGGTTTTCAACCTCTCTTGATTTGATTTTGACTACCTAGGTGCTAAAAAGAATTGACTCCTCATTAGGCTTGTGCATTTCTATTAAAAATATAACATGATAATCAATAAAATTGAGACTATTAATATTACTTGACCCTAAAATCAACCAAAAAGAAAAATATTTGTCTTGAGCCAAGTAATCCCCTCATTGTATTTGTTTTAGATTGCTCATGTACACTCAAAGGATTACTGCCAAAATCCTATGCCCCTAATTGTTAGTACAATTTTGTGGTCCTCACCTAACTCTAAAACTGATAAGATAAAAAGACCAAACATTTTCCATCTTCACTGAGATGAGTAGGTGAATTGAGGGGTATGTTTTGTATTGTGTATATTGTTTGTGATTGTTTGTGTGCATACTCGATCATCTTTGCACACTTGCACCTTTTTCTCACATCTCTTGATTTGGACCTCATGTTCTCTCGATTATTTTCTTTTTTTAGAGATGATAGACTGGAGTTATTTTTTTCGGGATTTTGCATATCCTTCTTCCTAGCCAATTGGTCCACCCCCATTTTTATAGGAGATTTTTACTCCTGACTTTTCTTATTTTGTATATCTAGCTCATCCTAAGTTTCAAGCCTTAGAGTTTTACCCACCACCATCACCCTAACTTTTTCCTCCACCTCTCCCACCCTAGACTGATCTATTGGAGTCACCTCTTATGCTATCCACACTTGAGACCTTGACCCAAATCAGGGATCATATGAATTCAAGGATTGACAACCTCATTAGCCTAAATAAGACCGATATTGATTATTCACCCTTTGGATTTATGGATTCATTTGGGGACAACAATGAGACCTTGCAATCGCCAAAAATAAAAAAAGAGCAATATTTTAAAATGCAAAAAGAATTTGGGAGACATCTTGTTGATTCAGATTGTGCGGAGAGGGCCTACCTGCCAAATCATTTGTCCACACATTCACTCACCCGATGTCCCTCCTTTGACCCTAAGGATGACACTGTATAGACTGCACTTCATAGCCCTTGTGTAGAAGATGATTTCGATCTCTTCCCTTGTATGGAGGAGGTCCAAAAATAAAAAAAATTGTTGACTGAACCTGAAGTGGTGGGCACTATTCATGAGATTGTTGATGCCCAACTTCACCGGGTCATGACCTGTTTATATTCTCCTCAACCTAAGAAGAGAAAGCAAAGGAGCAGATCTGAGCGTCATATCTTGACCATGGCCATTGACCATACCATCACTCACCACCCTTCTTGGAAAGGGAACCCTGCTACACCATTCATTAGATGCGCCATCATTGACTATTCATGTGATGACACTCTCCTTTATGGTGGTGCTCCAATTAGTATAATACCCTTCTCATTGGTACATTCTCTTCACTTAGGGACTCGCAAGAATACCAGGATGATCGTTCAATTTGTTGATGGATATATCAAGAGGCCGAAGGGTATTCTAGAGAACACTGAGCTATACTATTGATTTTGTCCCATTGCTCATGGAGATCTTTACTGGAGAGCACTCTCCAATCATCCCAGGAAGACCCTTTCATGCCTTTACCAGAGTTGTTATTGATTAGGGATCAAGAGAGATTTGCTTCCGTCCAAATGACGGGAGAGCTGTGGTCATCACTACATCTACTGCCAACCAAAGAACTACTTCTATTGTGGCTACACCATTTTAATCGACCCTGAGTCCTATGACCTATATTTGATATCATAGAGGTTTTCTTTATGACCGATGTTGAGACTTGAGAATTCCTTTGCTTGGAGGAAGACTCAAAAATCATAGACATTTGAGTTTCCTCTTTTTGTGACCAGTGTTGTGTTGATGACATCCGGGGATTTACATGATTGATACCTATGAGTGGAGGGCAGATATTGTAGATAATAGTGATGATGAATTCGATCTTATTGCTTTTACTCATCAGTTTGGTCCTACTGATGATCTGATTGAGACCGTAGTTCATGAACATGACCTTGTTACTTCTAGTGATGAGTTGATTCCTTTCTGTTTTGACCTAGGAGAGACTCACCATGTTGTACTTGACTTTACTACTTCCATTGATGAGTTCAAGCTTTCACTTTGATATCTGCACGACACCTAAGTACGGACCTATACACACTTCTTCCACTGATCCGTCTCTACCTTCTCACCCTAGGACCATTGAGGATACCTTCGTGGTCAATCCTGAGCAATTTGTGTCAGTTGAGGACCCTAATATCGACCTACACATTGTTAGATCGATTCCTCAGTAGTTCCGCAAGAAGGTCCGATTTATACATTCTTCATCCTTTGTATATCAGCGTCGTTGTACATTCGCTTTTGTTTTCATATTTCCATCTACTGTTGTGCTCATCCACTCCGTATTCGTGTGTTGCCTTACTTAGGATGTACTTTGACCTAAGTATGGGGGGGTGAATGAGCCGAGTGTTCTTACTTTGTTCTATTTAATAAGTCTTGTTGTTGCCTATACTTAGGGATCTTTTACCATGACTATTGGTGGAGTGATGTGTACATTCTCTTCGATCTCTTCTTCTATCTTCATATGTCCTTTCTTATTTTCTTCTTTTCATTTTCATTTTTCCTTTTCTACCAAAAAGGTGTCACCCTTTTTTGTCAATATTCTATACATAGGACGTACTTTGTCCTATGTATAGGGGGTGTGCACCCCAAGTTCTTTCATTCTTTGGTCTCTCAAATATCTCATCTTATTGTCTATACTTAGGGATATCTTACCCTATGTATAGGGGGATACATTCTGAGTATGATCTGTTCATTCCCACCCTCGACTCTCCCTACCTTGTGTACAGTCTACCATATTTAGGGTTATTTAATCCTATGTATAGGGGGATGGTCAACTTCTCATGTGTTTATTTATCCATTAGTTTATTCTTTAGGCTTTTCTATACTTAGTACGAGTCATGTATTGTATTTTTCTCTCTAATCGATGAGGACATAGCTCAAGATAAGGATAGGGGGTTGTATATATTGCGTATATACTTTAGCCATAACAAGTACTTTTGTATTTTTAATAATAAATATGGCTAAAATTACTATAAAAAATTCTATAGATATAGTAGATAAAATTCATTAAAATCACTTAATAAACTATGTTTATTATTCTTGGAAATTCTTTTTGTACAAATTGATTAATAATAAGGTAAAAATATTTTTTTTGCAAAATGTTGGAAATAGTTTGAAAAATCTTTTGAAAACTATTTGGAAAATATTTTTTTAAATATTTTTAACCTTTGTAAATAAATTTTGTTTGTAAAAATTTCTTTACTTTGTGTGAAAAAAATGTTTGAAAAACCAATTTGCAAATAATTTGGAAAATGGTTGAATTATATATATATATATATATAAATATGAAAAACCTTTGCAAAATGATTTTCAAATGTTTAAATTTGTTTAAAATATATTTGCAAAATTTATTTTGGACTATATTTTAAAATTGTTTGAAAAATCATTTTCAAATAAGTTTGAGGAATATATACATCACACCAAAATTCTTTATTATATGTATAAATATATCTATAAAATTATTAACGTACATGTAAATTATTAAAAAATCCAACCTCTTGTAGATAATAAGATGCATCCTCGTGCGAATATTTGTCCATATTTTCTTAGAAAAAATCTTCTATTTTGAAAAATCACAAAAACACTTGCGAAACCAAAAATAGCAAAAATATTTGCAAAAATCTTTATTGAAAAAGTACATAAAACTTGCAAAAAACTTTTTCAAATATCATAAAAAGTTCAAAAGTTTAAAAATTGCATCACAAAAAATATTTTTTGCATTGTACGTAGCATTTGCATAGCATTCACATTTTTCGGATTGAGTTTGATAATTGAACTGTACTAAGAAAAATACGAAGATTGGGCCTTGGTTGGACCTTAAATCTACCAAATCACCAGAACCTTATAGGAGCTGGAATTGAGGTATTTCATGTATAGTTGACTTAAGTCTTTGAGAATCATGAGACTTGGTTCAATGTATTCTTTATTGCCTACGTAGATTATTTCAAAGCACACATACGACTCTTGTTGATAAAGACCTAACTTGGACACGTGAACCTTTCACTTGGCTAGAGTGGTGAGGGGATTGGATTTGCCGGTATGAGACGCACACAAGTGGAAACATTTGTCCTCTTCTAGGGAGGGAAGTGCACTCACCTTTCACTTGGCTAGAGTGGTGAGGGGATTGGATTTGCCGGTATGAGACGCACACAAGTGGAAAAATTTGTCCTCTTCTAGAGAGGGAAGTGCACTCCAACCCGTCCAATAGCAGAGACATCTAATGACAGGGGAGTGTGGGTTTCAATAATGCTTCAAAAGAGGGACAATCTACTAGCTCTAGAGGAAAAACTCCATATGTAAATGCTGCAGTAAATAGTATTTCAAAAAAGAGAAAAAAGTCCAAAAAAGTGGACAAGAGTGATTGAAAATAAAATGCATGCCGGAATGTACATATTTATATAGTCAATAAGCAAGCTCGAGCTTCAAAGTTAAATCATGTGAGCTTGCAGCTGGGTGACTTGACTACAATGGTCGAGAATCCTAAGATAGGTAGCTATACTAACTACTATCCATTATTCCCTTCACGCCCTCCACTTGAGTTGGTTGCCACTTGAAATTAAATGGGAATACCTAGCTCCTCGAGGAAGGAGTTTCTAGATTGGGGAATCATTGGGTTCTCATTCTGGAGTAGTCAGTCTTTTTGTCATTTTAGTTGATGGGACCCACTATCACATACTTTGTACAAGTGAAATTCATAGTCACAAGGGTTTGCCTATTAGTTGAAGTATTCTAACATGGTTATTGAGGAGACTGGAGCAGAGTTTTGGGATTCTCAAAGGTTGTTGTGATTTAAATCCATTTCTCAATAATGTTCTGACCAAACTACAATTTCAAATGTCCAAATTAAGCTCCATACTATGATTTTGTGAAGACAAGTTCGATAATAAAACTTCATCCACTTTGTATCCTTTTCATTTCTTTTTTTTATTTTTCTACTCTTATTGCATAGGTGTTTGCTAGATACTAGCAAAGGCAAGTTAGGGGGTGATGAATACCCATTTCATCATCTTTATTCTATCATTTTGGCCTCAAAAACACTAACTAATGCATGAAATAGCATTAATTTATACAAATTAACATTCATTCGTTATCCCATTTACTATATATAAAATAATGTTTTTAATACCAAATTGTACAATAAAGAAAGGAAAAGAAAAAAGAATAAAATACCAAAGGTATTTTATGACCTAAATGACCTCAACTTTGAGACCTAGGCATCATGATGACTAGGTCGACAAGGAATAAAGTGGGGGGAGATAATGGCCAAAAATGACCAATAATTTCCATTCTTTTCTCATCATGTATTCATTTTTTGGCACCTATTTTATTTTCGAATTTTTATACCTCAAATCAAGAAACTTTGTACATGAAAGTTGTAGTTAATAATGTATATAAGAATATAAAAATTGATTTTATACAAAAATAATATATAATACACTTTTTTATACTCTAAATAAAATCCCAAAATCCAAATGTCCAAACCAATATCTCCAAAATAGAAATCAAAATGTATTAAAATCACCTTTAATTGTATATAACTTTTAATAAGATATTTAATGAAGCTGGTTTCACATTTTTTGGAGGTAAGGCATGAAAGTTAGGTTTTGGACCCCTATTGTATTATATACCGGAATAAAATATTCGTTTTATTTATTCATTATTATTTTTATAATTATATATTTTTATAATTTTGTAAATATTTAATTATAATATATTTAGATATTAAAACTAGAATAAAACATAAATAAAATAATAAAATAAAATAAGTATTTAAAGTGCATAGATGAAATACTTATACTCGTACATATATTATAACTATACCTATTTATTTAATTGTATATATTAAATCATAAAATATAATCAAAATGCATTTAAGTATATGAAAATAAGTTATAATTATATAAAATAATAAAAATGAAATAAAAATACGAATACAAAAAGAATATTAAATACTCAAAACACAGGTAATAATACCTATAAATAAAATCAAAAATTAAATTATAGTAAATAACTGTGAATAATTATAATAATATACTTTAGAAAATAATAAACATTTTTTATTTCATAACTTTAATTCTGTAAAATTATTTATTATTTATTAACAATTTTATAAATATATCTAGGTCAGATTTTTTTGGTTGATTTATGTGGACCAACAAGATCATCTCGTGAGTTGATGACCTAGGTCAAATCCTTCTGACCTGCACATGCGCCTTGTTAGAATCAAAGTTTTGACACGTTTTCAGTTTTTTCCTCAGATTGATGCAAGCATCGAAATGAGTTAATCGCTTCATGACTTTTTCACCTCGACCTTTAGTGATTCACTTGCAAGCCTATGACAGGGGCATCTCCAGCCTTTTGTAGGGAGGTCGAGCGGGCACTTGGGGGATCTCCACCCATCTCCGGTGATCTACAATGCTTTGAGGTTCATTATCCTCGGTTCAGGTCGACTCGAGGTGTCATTTCTATCACTTTTAATTCCTTGATTTATTTTTTACATTGTTTTTATATTTTTAGTACGCATATTAGTTTAATTAAGCCCATTCATAGTTCGCCAAAGGCTAGCTTTGATGAACCCCTTCCACTATGTTACCCTTGTTCTTTAACCACATTGCCACCTCCATTTCACTCCTTACCATCCTCTGAACGTAACGCCCACTTCCGCTCACCTAGATCCCACCAGGATTTGGATCTCAGCTCTCCCTCCTCTACCCTACGATGGAGAGCTCCACTCAACCACCTCCCTCATTCATTCTCCCTTCTGATGCTCCCCAGAGAATCATTGTTTTGTCTCTTACCAACTCCTGTAGGAAATGAAGCAGAGAACCATCATTGCAGGGTCTTTTGAGGTTCGAGTATGAGCTCTAGGTATCGAGCAACACCAGCTTTTCTTCTGCGGTGCCCGACAGTTTTATGGGGCTCCACAACTAGAGGAGTATGTAAGGAAGCTAGGGAGCACATCATCAGCGTCAGAGGAGGCTTGAGAGGTTTCTAGGACCGATCGAAGTTCATCTTCACCAGGTTATTTACGAGTTCTTCCAGAGGCCTCCTCCGTCATCCGATCGTTGTCCGTTCTTCTAAATACACAGAAACTGTTGGATTGAGCCCTCTAACGTCCATCAGATCATCTTGGATGATCTAATCTTGGTCGTTCAACTCTGAAATGACGTCGCAAAACTAGGTGTTGACACGTGGATAAGTAGATCCCTAGCCACTGTTGGATTACGGTTGCGGTGGGGATAATTTGCAATATTTCATAACAGGTGTCGATACATGGAAAAGTGGCTCCCCAGCCACCATTGGATCACATGTGAGGTAGGGGTAATTTGCAATACCCCTCCAATTTTGTATTTTACACTTAAGTCCTTTAAGTTGTTTGTTTAGTTTATAAAAAAATGTGAAAATTGCATGTGAACTCTAGTAATTATTGATTATTGATCATTGGTTCATGTCTGGCCACCTCAGTTGCAGTCCCACGTGAGGCGGTATTTTGCATCTAAGTCCTTGTAACTTTGTGTAATTGCGGCTAAGTCTAAAAATATTCATTTACAATTGTATAGATTTGGACATTAAGCATTTTTATCCATGAGCTATATTTTAATTGCATATATGCCCTTTCTAGGACATTAAATTTTATGTGTTTAATCTATTTATTAAATATAGTTCCCGTGCTCCAAAAACTAGAGTTAAGTTCCTAATTGCACAAGTCATAATTTTATTTTTTACAATTCAAGACTATGCAATATTTATTGAAAATCAAAAGAGCACAGTTTTTGTCCTATTTGTAGTATAAAATAAAAAATACATATTTTTTTGAAAATACCCAAAAAATATTATGTTTATTTATTTATTTTGCATCTGCAGAACTAAAAAAACCTAAAAATATAAAAAAAATACATAAAAATTAAAAAGCTCCAAACTCTAGTATGAAAAGATTAAAAATCCCCAAAAATCTCAAAAATATATTTTCTATATCTGAATTTTCTTTATATTATTATCAATCTATTAAAATTGATTCAAAGAATTTTAGAATTATTTTTCTATATTTAATCTTCATTTCAATTTAGGCTTATTATTTTATCCCTAGTTTGAAATATTTTTGACTTTAAAAATATATAAAAATAAGAAAAATTGATTAGAAAATCACAAAAATAGTAAAAAATTATTTAAAATACCAAAAATATTATTTTGGAAATTTATATTTTTTAGTTAAATCTATACCTATATTATCCTATATTGTATATATAATCTTATGTGTTCTTCTATTAGATAATTAAACGAAAATGAAATACAAAATTAGAAAAATATAAAAAGAAAATATAAAATATAATATTAAAAAAATATAGAAATATAAAAACAAAAAGATAAAAAATATATAAAACACCACAAAAATAATAAAAACATAGACAAGGAGACCACAATCATCTTTGCACCTCATTGCCCGATCTATCCTTTTTGCTCACTGTGTTCGACCTCTACACATACTTGCACACTATATACATCTTTGTTGTAGAGTTATAATAAATTTTAACTCCATATCTTTATTTCATGGCTTCATTATTATTGTGGGTTAGTTGTTGATTAACTAGGGTTTCTTGTGGGTCGCCACAACAACTTTGTCTCCGTCTTGAGTGAGACATACTTGACATGCGAAAAACCCTAGTCATCAATAGTTTGAGCTAAAAATAGTGGGGTGTCATATATATTATATATATACTTTAGCCATAACTCATACTTTTATTAATCAAATGTCCATAAATTTTTTATAATTTTTCATAAAATTATTCTCTTTACCAAACTAGGTATACTACATAAAATGTTTGTAAAATTATTTTGTCACGATGGATACAAATTATGGGATGTATATATATTCGTAAAACCCATGTGTACAAACTTTGATCGTCTCCCTAAAATTCATTGTTGTATAAATCTTGTATCTAAAACTAGTATCTAAAACTTGTGTATAATATTCTCTTGTAAAATTTTGTATAATCCTTGTATATACTTGTATAATTTTAGATTACTATCCTTTTCTTCTTTTATTAAAAACCATAAAAAATGTTTTGTTATATATTTATTGCATCTACATGTGCATTTTTCAGAGTATAATTGACATTTAAACTAGTCTGGAAAAAAATGAAGAATGGAGCTTGGTTATGACCTTAATTCACTTATTTTCAGAGGAACCTTATAAGAACTAGAGTTAATATTTTTTTTGAGTCCACAAGACTATGTTTGCATGCCGTCATGATTAGTCTAAGTAGAATATTTAACAAGACACACATGATTCTTGTAGATCGTGGCTTAACTTTGACAAGAACTCTATTCGTAGATTTTCATGGTTGAGGTGGTGAGGGGACAAAATTCTTTGGCTTAGGGCAGCACACAGATGTGTGAAAAATAGTGGGAACATCCATCTTTCTTTAGGGTGGGTAGTGCATCTTAATTTAGTATAATGGCATAGAGGTCCAAAGATAGAATGTTGTGGGGTTGCAATAATGCTTCAAAAGTGGATGGTCCACTGGCTCAGAGGATAACTCCTTATGTACATGGTGCACCCTTGTATATATTAAAAAAATTCAAAAACTCTAGAAAAATGGACAAGCCTGATTGAAAAAAAATGCTTGCCGACGTATATAGTCAATAAGCAAGGATGAGCTTCAAAGTCAAATTATTGTGAGCAGGCAGTTGGATGACTTGTCTACAAAGGTCATGCATCTAAGGATAGGTAGCTACACTGGCTACCATCCAATTTTTTCTCCATCCCCTCTTCTTGAGATTGTTGCACTTGAACTTATAAGGCAATATCCCCACTCCTCGAGGAAAGAGTTTCTAGATCGGGGGACTAGAGTTTCCTTGTTGAGGGAGGCTGTTTCTCTATCACTTTTGAGGTGAGGAGCTATATTTCAACTTACACCGTACAAGTATAGATTCATAGTCATAAGAATTTGTGTATGTAGACTAGTTTTAACTTGACTGTTAAGGCAACTTGAATAGGATTCTTGTGGAAGTTGAGGGCTGTTGGGTTTTAAATCCATTTCCCATTTAGTTTTCGAATCACTAATAATCCAAAGATCTGATCGAGCTCCGTAATACGATTTTATGAAGATAAGTTTAATACTTAATGTTGTTCTATGTTCTTTATTTTTCCTTTATTCTTATCTTTTTGTTTTATTCACTTATTATTCAAATAAGAGTTTCTTAAGGGACTAGCTAAGGTAAAGCATGGGGGGTGATAAATATCCATTTCATCATCTTAATTCATTTATTTTAGCTTAAAATACCTTATAAAACACATGTATATATCAATAAATCCATCTTCTTACTAACCAACATCCTTATGTAAATATTGTATATTTATCACCATTTTAATCTAAAATAAAGCAATAAATAAAGTAAAAATAAAGAAATATAAAGGACTATACATGTGTATTATATACAAGATGAATCAATCCCCGAGAGAAGGTCAAACTTGACCTGAACGACAAGGAATAATGTAAGGGGAGATAAGGCCAAAAACCCCAAAAATTCTATAAATGCACTTATTGACGGATTTGGTTAGATCCTCAAGCGCATCACGGAAGCGTGAGCATCATATCAAATACGACGAAGAACGACTAGTCGGACTAGTTGTTCTATGCAGCGGAAATTAAAATTTTTTCATGTGACGAAACCACATGATCCAAGAACACTTCTAGGATCATTTCGCCTAAACCACAAACAAGTAATAGGATTACCTCTTGAAGCGTGGTTGCGATCGAGTCTCTAAACGAAGAGACCTCCTGTCTCAAGTCCGATTCGACGGAGGAGACGGTTGCGAGCACGAGGATGAATCGTGTGCTTCTCGCAATCCATGTTGATGATCCAAGCGGCGGATCTCCTGATCTCGACACACGAGATCCAAGATCTTCTTCACGAGCAAGGCGCACCGAAGGAGATAGAGATCCACGAGCAAACGATTGGGCAATATAACGACAATGCTGCGGTGATGGAGGATTGCTCTAGGGCATCCATGGTGGACGGCCATGAGGGAAGAAGAGAGAGGGCTAACATGTAGAGAGAAAGAGAGAGAGAGAGAGGCATACATTCTCATATGTGTTGTGTGTAAGGAAGAGCAAAGGTGTTCCTCTCCTTTTATAATATTTTGGGATCCATGGACTTCAATCCATGGACAACACAAATCTAATGGCTCTCATTGATTGTGTTTCTTTTAATGGCTAAGATTTGTGTTGGTAAAACCAACAACAATTAATTTAATTGAGATTAAATATATATTGATAAATCAACATAATTTAATCCTCAAATTAAATAAACTAATATTGGAGATAATGGAAAGAAGAATCTCTCTTTCCATATAGGAGGGGTGGACGACCACCCTTTCCTTGTAGGGATTGGTGGCCGTCCCTTCTCCTATTAGGAAAGGGAGATTACAATGCAATCTCCAAGATTGTATATATCTCTAATATTTACAACAACACTAGTTGTAAATTATTCTACAAAATAATTCATAATTATTTTGTGAACATTGCAATCTTGCCATTGGAAAATTGTGAATCATATTCACAACCCAAAATAAAATGTGAATTACATTTTAAATTAATTGTCCAATGTGAATCCAATTTACAACAACATTTAATTAACAAATGTAATTACAAAGATCTCTCTCTTATATATTATAAATCACATTTATAATATATAAGACTAATATGGATGTTGCTATCCACATTATTCATATCTGTGATAATTAAATCACATTTAATCATCTTGGATCTCTATTCTCGTGTGACCAAGTAATATAAATCCCATTCACATTATTCACATCTTTGATAATTAAATCACATTTAATTATCTTAGATAACTCTCCTTATAATATGAATCAAATTCATATTATTCATAATAATTAGATCACATTTAATTATTAATTTTCTCAGTGCTCGGATACATATATCAAGTATGAAATTATCCTGAACTCTTTCAAGTATAATGCGCTTTTTCCACGAATACTTGGAGATAAGGACAGGGAGATTCTATTGTTCCACGTATAGTGACTTGGATATTGAGATCATATGTCAAATCCAGATCGCAGGCCTCCCATATATGCTTGATTAAATCAATACTGCAAATCTAATCTTCTCATTACATCTGAATCACATTCAAATCAATGTCCAACATTTGGACCAAGATCAGATTACTTCTCTACTGAGAGGAGTCACTAAAATCCAGACCTGTTTCATCACTCCCTAGGAATGGAAGCGTCATGGTTATACAATCGTTTATGATCACATCACCCTCAGGTATTCCCAATACCTGTACATCCTGCATACTGGAACACTCAGAATAAACCCGAAGTATTGGATCAGTTTTATAATGTCTACTTCAGGGTTTTTATCAGTAAGTTTCTCATTCGATCCTTGGGAGTTTGTATCAATCATGTACTTTCCAAAAGCATATATCATACATAGGTCTTGACAATATACTTTCCAAAAGTATATATCAAACCTACAAATTCAATCAAGCTTCCAAATGAGATCACCGTGCACGGAATTTGATTCTTCCCAATATCTCATGAGTGAGCTCATGTCTTCCGGTTCAGTAACTAAACCTCTATGATCCTTTTGAGAGATCGTATTACTCATATGCCCTTATATGCACACCAGCGCGCTGGTGTATAGACCATGGTTAGGTCGTCAACCTATTGGTCTGCCAAATGTACATACTCAGACATATAGAAACACATCTGTCTCTGGTCAGAGGATGCGTTCCAGTATCATGACAGCATACGATATAGGAATTTCGTTATCTCGATCTCGTTAAGTCAACTCTTTGACCTAACTTATCTAACACTTCTGGATCTCTATTCTTATGCAGAGGACTTGCATCAAGAGGTCCGTTAGATATCAACCTAAATGAGAAAGGATTGCCATCTCCTACTCTGGCTGGAGATCATCTCTTAACAATCATTTGATGGTGCTTGATGAGTCCACAATCTAACTCTTTAGATATTCATCGAAGCACCATCCTGTATGATTCAATAGTTGAATCAACAAATGTATGATTATCAAGATGGCCATCGTACATAACCCTAATTGTACTAAGAGACCTATTATGCAAATTAATTATTCTTAATTTCAGATCTGGGAATGATATTTGCAATAACATTTATTGCATAATGGCTCGCATTGGGCTTGCATGTCCAACAATCTCCCACTAGCCCAAAGAGCCACTAATGGGCAAACCATTAAACCCGCACTCATGTGACAATCATAGGCTATTAAGAAAATAGCTAGGTAAGCTGATCAGCCACTCTGTTCCTGCGAGACTACGCCAAGTCCTTTTACGGCACTTGCATATCCCCAACAACAATTATCGCATCCAATGCGAATGTTGCATCTTATGCAACCAGTACTCAATCTTGTTAGTTATAGTGTCCTTGACACTACAGCTTAACAATTATCATAACCAGTATTTCCATTATCCTTATCAGAATACCCTTATTCCTTGAGATCATTATCTGTTAAGGTATACATAGTTGAGACCTTTTAGATCTCTATTTATAAAGTCTTAAGTTTTTTAAGATAAGACTTTTTAGATCACTATCTCAAAAAAACTTGTCATCTATGAAGATTTTGTGAAGCCTAGTCGTGTCCGGACCTGGAAGTGGAAGGGTTGACCCTAGTCAACAAACCGAGGTTACCAATCAGAGAAAGGGATTTACAAAATAAAAGAAAAATTAGTAAATAAATAACAAACGGTTATAAGATAAACAAAGTTATAGAAATGAATAATTTTAGTTGTTTTTAAGCTATTTTTTGTGATTTTTAACAATTTTAATGATATATGTAATAATATATACAATATATTTTAGTATATATAGGTATATAAAACATATATATTATATACATATATTTTTATTTTATTATTTTTCCAAAAATACATTTTATTGTATATTTTATTTATTTAAAAAATAATTTAAAATGTATAAAAACATTTTATTGATTTTTACAAATTAATTACATGTGTTAATGAATTAGGTTTGTGTACAGTATATACACTATTGTGGTTATTATAAAATGAAGAATGGATTTTATTTTTATTTTTATTTTATTTTTTATTTTTTATGAAATTTTTTAAATTTTGTTTGATTATTAGGAATATTTAAAAGTATTAAAAATACAATATATACAATTTATTCACAAAATAAAAAGATAAATAAATATAGGTATATATATTGTACAATTGTACATGACTTAATTTGTATTATTTAATACATATTATTTTATTTACAAGTTTTATTAAGATAATAAATCATCTTGAGATCTTCTTATTGATGCATGAACAGTGAAAGATATTTACAAAATGAATAATAAATAATATCATATAGATTTTTCTTAGGATTTTATGAACAAACAGAGACCCTTTCTCTCCCTACTTTATTCCTCGTCGATCATGCCAATATTTGACTTTCTCTCAGGGTTCGGGTCTGTATGTACTTATTAGATAATTACTGCCTTCTTTTATTTCTTTAATTTTTCTTTTATTATTTATTGTTTTATTTTGGTTTAAAAGGAATGTTAAATATACAATATTTACAAAAAAAACATGCACAATGCTAATTTATTGTATCTAATGTATATTTGTGGATATTTTAAAAGGGATTTCTGCTAAAATAAAAGAATAAAGGTTGTGAATCATCGATTCATCATTCCCCTATACTTTATCTTTGTTAGTCCCTTAGCAAACACTTATTCAAAGAAGAAGTAAAAGTGAAATAAAGAAAAGAAAAGGCAAAAAACTTAGAACAATATTGATTATTAAACTTATCTTCATAAAATTATAATACAGAGCTCGGAGAAACCTTTGGATTATTATTTTTGTAGAACCTCATTGGGAAATGGATTTAAGACCTAACAATCCTCAAGTTCTACAAGACTCCTATTCAGGTAACCTCAACAGTCGGGACAGAAAAAGTCTACATACGCAAACTCTTACGACTATGAATCCATACTTGTCCTTTGTAAGTGATATATAGCTACCCACCACATAAATGGCAAAGAAACAACCTACGTCAACAAGGTAGCTCTAGTCACCTGATCTAGCAACTCTTTCTTTGAGGAGCAGGGTATTCCCTTCTAAGTTATAGTCAACCAGCTCGAGAAGAGTGGGAAAGAAGAGAATGGACCATGGACAGTGTAGCCATGTATCCCTTGGAGCTTGACCAGTGTAGCCAAGTCTCCAACTGCAAGCTTCCAAGAGATCAGATAATGAATCACATGAGCTTTCTTATTCAACTATATACACTCCAGCAGGAATTTTATTTTCAATCAGGAATGTCCCCTTTTCTAGAGTTTTTTGCATTTTTTTAACATATGTACAACACGTGCAGTATGTACATAAGGAGTTTTTCTTCTGGAGCATGTATAATATCCCTCTTTTGAAGCATTATTCCAACCCACAACATCATGTCATTAGACCTCAATGCTACTAGATTGGGTTGAGATGCATTACCCTCCCTAGAGGAAGATGGATGGTTCCACTAGTTGTTACACACCCGTGTACTACCCCAAGCCAAAGGATTTTGTCTCCTCATCCACAAAGAGCTACATGTAGGGTGCTTGTCCAAATTAAGCCATTGTCTATAAGAATCATGTGTATATTGTGAAATGTTCTACTTAGATCAATCAAGATGGCATATGAACATAGTCTTGTGGACTCAAAGAATTATGTCGCTAGGACCTGAAAAGTCTTAACTCCAGTTCCTATAAGGCTCCTTTGAAATTAAATGGGTTAAGGTCTTAACCAAGCTCTATTCTTCAATTTTATTCTAGACTAGTTTGAATGCCAATACTATTCGGAAAAATGCACATGTAAATGAAACAAAATATTTACAAAACATTTGAAAAGAAAAGAAAATAAAAGACAAAATGTTTTTGAAAAGTTTTTCAAAGAATTTTTGTAATTTTTATGGATTTTGTTTTTTAATTTTTATGGCAGTTTTAGTAAATAAAGAAAAGAGTTTACAAACCTTTACAAAAATACGTACATATTTACAAAGGATTTATTTACAAGTTTGATAGACATTTTTTACAAGTGGATTTTATCTACAAAGTTTATAAATAAGTTTAGATTTTATTTATAAAGATTTTACAAAACATATATATAAATATTTTATATACCCATAATTTATATCCCATGTGACAAAATATTCTATGGAATTTTACAAATATTTTTACAAAAAAATCAAAACATTTTTAAAATATTTTCAAAACTAGTTTTACAAATCATTTTACAAATAGTTTTACAGAAAAGTTATTGCAAACTTTTTTTGTTCATACATTTTACAAGATTTGTATAATATACATAATTTTGATATAAAAATAATTTACAAACACTTTACAAGCAAAACATGTTTATGAACTATTTTTAAAAAATTGTATAAAAATAATTTTGTAAAGATTTTTACAAACATTTATACAAAAAGCTTTGTAAATAATTTTACAAAAAAATTACATACATTTTTGCAAACATTTTTCAAAATATTTTTACTCATGTTTTATTAATAATAGTCATATTATTAACCCCAATGTACGAGCAACGACTAATGTATATATATAATATATACGACACCCTCCTATACTTAACTCGAACTATGTCCTCATAGTGACCAAAGAGCGAAAAAGGAGGAGATAACTTGTGCTAAGTTTAGAAAAGTGAAAAAATCATATACTACAACAACTCAAAGAATAAAGGAATAAAATGAATAGAAGTCGGTGATCCCCCTATACTTAGGATCAAATAATCCTAAGTATATAAGATTTTGCAAAAGGGGAAAATTGAGGAACACAATGTTCATGAAATCAACGACTCAACCTGTCTCCCCCTATACTTAGGGTAAAATATCTCTAAGTATAGAAAAGAATATCAATAGTTGAGGAACAAGTGAGAGTACAATCAAAGAAAGGAAAAACAGATATTACATCCATACTTAGGGTCGGATGTCTCTAAGTATGGAAGCAAGACAGAGGTAATAGAACAAAAATATATATAAACAATATAGGTTCAACACCCCCTATACTTAGGATAAAGCACGTCCTATGTATAGCAAGAATCCTAAGCAAGACCTGGGGTGTTAAAGAAAAACAGAATAATGAAATAAAAAATAGAAAACATGGATATACAAAGAGGTGGACGGAAGTGTAACTCAGGTATGAGATGCAAAAGATGATAAACAAAGAACATATCTCATACAAAATGAATCGGGGCAACATCAACGGTCAATGGGTCATGATCAATAAAAGTCTTCTGGTGATGACCGTTGATGCAAAAGGTGGAATCAAAATATAACTTGAATATGTCAATACTATCGTTGTTGTGCACCTATCTGACTAAGTATGGATCTTTCCACTTGCTATGTAATTTCCCCGGAAATAATCTAAGTCTAGCATTAAATAGCCATACTCTCTGATTCGGCTCAAACTGCTTATGGCTGATGTGTAAATCATGACATGTCTTCACTTTGTCCTTATATTGTTGGCTACTCGAAAAGGTTGTATTACTAAGCTCCTCCAAGGCTGTTAAAGCTGCTCTCCTACGATCTCCTACACTCTATGGATCCCACAATATCATTGTGACTGATGATAGTGACTTGTGCTTAATCTCAACATGTGAGTGGCATGGCTTGCAATAAATGAGTCGAAATGGAAATGTACCCAAAGAAGTCTTGAAGGATGTCCTATACGCCCACAAGACCGAGTCCAAGTGTTGTGATCAATCCTTTTGGTCTGGGTGGGCAACCTTCTGCAATATAGTCTTTATCTCTTGGTTCAAACCTTAGCAAGACCATTTATCAGTGGATGGTATGGAGTGGTAACTCTATGGCTTATGTTGAACTCGTTAGCAAGGGACCTTACCTTGTCATTTATAAAACGAGTCCCCTCATCTGAAATCAAAACTCTAGGAACCTCGAACCATGATATGATATTCTTCCTTAAAAATTTGCAAACAGTCCTCGCATCAGCGGCTCAGGCGGGGATGGCCTCAACTGAACGACTCACACAATCTACATCCAACAAAATGTACTCAAATCCTTGACTCTTTGAGAACGGGCTCATAAAATTGATGCACCGTGCGTTGAAAACCTCATATAACTGAATGGGTTGCATCGGTATCATGTCTATATGACCACAACTACCCATCCTATGACAGTCAATACACCTCTTCCTAAATCTATCTGAATACTTGACGAGTGTTGGCTACCAAAGGGTGGATTAGAGAACCTTTTGTGTTGTCCTTCTCCCTGAGTGATCTCCTCCTGCCTCAAGCTTGTGGAAATAGGTGAGGATTTTGGGGTTCTCCTCATGAGGAATACATCGATGCCAGACATTAACCCCCCCCTCATGGTAAAGGGTGGGATCCTCCGAATGGCACGACTTGGCCTTCATGAGGAAAGTTGCAAATCATTGTCTGGTCCAACCTTCTAGAACTTTCTTGATAACAAGATAGTTCAGAATGTCAGCATACCAATGGAGAGAGGTGATAGCAAGAATTGCCTCATCTGGGAAAGTCTCAGTAATAGGTGTGGTTGTCTCTAAATCTTCAAGATGCTCTAATCGGGAAAGATGATCCACCACCACATTCTTGACTCCAGGCTTATCCTTAATCTCAATATCAAACTCTTGGAGTAGAAGGAACCATCTAGTCAGTTGTGCCTTGGCATCCTTCTTAGTCATTAAGTACCAGATGGTGGTGTGATCAATGTAAATAGTTACTCTAGATCTAAGAATGTAAGATCTCAACTTATCCAAACAAAGACTATAGTTAGCATCTCCTTCTCTGTAACAGTATAATTCCATTGGGCAGCATCCAAAGTCCTGCTAGCGTAGTGAATGCCAAAAGCAAAACCAACCCTCCTCTATCCTAGCATAATCCCTATGGCAAAATCAGAAGCATCCGTCATTATCTCGAAGGACAGGAGCTTGTACAACCATATTCTTGAGAGTCTCAAAGGAACTCAGTGTCTTTTGTGAGAAGATTAGTAAGCGGTCAGGCGAAAAGACTGAAGCCCCGAATGAACCATTTGTAGAAACCAACATGCCCTAAAAACACCGCAACTGCCTTAAATTGGACAGTGGAGTGATCTTCTTGATGATATCCACCTTGGTCGTATCAACCTCCATACCCCTGTTGGATATTATGTGATCAAGGACCATCCCTTAAGTCATTATAAAAGGACTCTTCTCCCAAGATAGAATAAGGTTGACCTCAATGCACCGCTGAAGCATGCGGTCTATGCAAGAAAGACAAGAATCAAGCCCATCGTCGTAGACCAAAAAGTCATCCACGAAGACCTCTAAACATTCTCCTACCATGTATGAAAAGATGGAAAGGATGCACCTTTTGGAATGTAGTCGGGACATTACTTAATCCAAAGGGCATCCATCTAAAAGCATGTGTCCCAGATAGACATGTAAATGCCATCTTTTCCTGGTTTTTGGGCACAATGGTCACCTGATTATACCTCGAGTATCCATTAAGAAAGCAGTAATGACTCTTCCTAAATAATATCTCAATAATCTTATAAATGAATGGTAGTGGGAAGTGATCCTTCTTGGTGGTCTTATTCAATCATCTGTAGTCCACATAGACACTCCAAGAAGTGGGTACACGGGTAGCAATCTCTTCTTCGTCCTCATTCAAAACTATAATAATCCCCATCTTCTTGGATTCTGCATGTAATGGAATAACCCACTTGGAGTTGGATATGGGGTAGATAAAATCGATGCTCCACCACTAAGATATTTCCTTCATGACCACTTCTCGAAGATTCGGGTTCAGCCGATATTGAAACTCACGCAAAGGCATAGTGTTATCCTCAAGATAGATGTGGTGAGAACACAAGGCCAGACTTACCCCCTGGAGATTTTCTACAGACCAACCAATCTCCTTGTGGTTCCTATTAATAACCTCCATCAAATAAGATTCTTTATCATCAGTTAAATCTGCTTAGATTATGATCGGAAACATATCATGCTTACCCGCAAGGAATCTGTACTTCATTCTATGCGGTAATGTCCTAAATTTCGGGCATGTGGGAGATGTTAAATCTAGCGTCTAAAATGTCTATGTGAACACTATCAGATCTGAATGTGAGAACTCTCGCTACTCATCTGAACTCGATGAAGATGGCCCTATTGGTGTCTCTATCAACTGCACTGGCATTGTCTCTGTTCTAGTTGTAGGCTCTACATAAATCAAACATCAAAGGTACTCATCAAACTCCTGCCAGTCAAAGTCCGTGTCTGAATCAGAGGGATCGGAATGAAAACAAATGAAATAGACTTGTTAACCGAATCGATATCACCAGCCTCTATGATATCCTTCTTCAAAAGTTCTCTCTTTGAACTCTCGTCAACTAGCATCTTCAAATCCGCTAACTCGGAAGGTGTGATCAGAGATCATGAATCCTCATCTGCCCAAACAGTCTCATTATATGTAATCACAAAGTCACACTCATGGTGGATATCTGGCTCTGAATCTGTCACCTGCGCTGAGCTGGTTGAATCTCTAGCTCTCATCTCCTCAATCATCTCTATTTATATACTCTTTCCCTCTATGCGAAAGTATACCTTCCTGTTAGCATGATTTGACATGGCCTTTAATGTCACTAGGAAAGGTTGTCCAAATATGATCGGGGTTTCTGTCACGCATTTAGGGATCTCCATGTCCAACACAACAAAGTCCATGAGGAATTTCAGGCCTTGAATGATGATGACAACATACTTCACTAACCCCTTTAGCCTCTTGAAGGATTTGTCTGCAAACTGAAGTATTGTCGTACTCTGTCTATGAGGGACAAACTTGAAGTGATCAAGCAAGGCTTCCAAAAGAAGGTTAATCGAAGACCTGTTGTCTAATAGAGTATGATCGAACTACTGCTCGTGAATGTGGCATCTGATATACAAAGCTCTTGCATATGATCTCTTGGCTGGAAAATGATTCTGAATAGCGAAGCATGTGGCACGGGTGAGCATGTGGATCCTTGCATTGTGTTTGTGCCTCTTCTTCCTACAAAATATGGTCTTCTCTCTAAGGTTCTTCTGAAAGAGAAGGAGGTGCTACGTTGCCTCCTGGAAAGTTAGGTGGATATGGAATTGATCTATCATCTACTCTCTAAAATCTAATTGATGTCTCTTTTTGGGATTTTCTATATTTTGTCCCTTCCCTAAGTAAAGTTATTAATGGAAGGGGATGGTTGCACCCTCATCAGGAACTAGAGGGTCAGAAGTAGGAATAGGTCTCTAAGCATAAAATGGCTGCAATCCATACAAGCATCATTAAATATCACATCAGGTGGACCAAGAGAAGAAACAAAAACTTTTCCTTTATTCATATTTTTGTTTTTCAAAAATTTTCCATTTTTTGTATTTTTTCTTAAATCGTCATCCTCCGGTATAGGAACAGAAGTAAAATAACTAGAGTATATGTATACGGACTCTTGGTGGCATCAGTACCACTGACAACATCTGAGGAAGCGGCATCAGTACCGTGCTCTAGCCCATCATGTGTAAACTTGGTGGCATCAACACCGCCAACTATAACATCTTGATAAGCTACGGCATCAACATCGTGATCTGGATCATACATTTTGGTGTCATCAATAGAACCATCAACATCAAAATCAGCAACCATAGTACCAGTCGCTAGCTCATCTAGTGCTCCTGAATGGGAATCCTGATGTCACCTAGATGAGGCACACCTTCTGACTTCCTACCCCTCCTAAGTGTCACAAAATTAGCATCAAATAAATAATGCATATCATCAAGTACTTCACTAGGAGTGTCAGACTCTGTAGATTGTACCTACTCAGATTTCCTCTTCAGATTGTTTGAATTTGGCTCAATATGTATAGGTATGGTGTTCTTGCCCTCGATGATTTCTCTCATCTCCTGCCTGAACTAATCCATCTCTTGCCTGAAAGTGGTCTACTACTCTATTAGCATGCGAGAGAGATCCTCTAAAGCTGGGTAGTCATATAAGGGTGTATGTGAATCAGATGGGTTGCCTCTCTGAAAGTGCTGAGCCTGGATATGCTGGTGATCTGGGTACGAGTGAGGGGGAGGCTGTTGAAAGTGGGAGTGAGGTTGTTGCTACTGCCTCCACTGCTCACCCGGGTATGGGATTGAGCAATGGTGTGTTGGGAGTATTGGGGTTGTTGTTGCTACGTACCCTATCCTGATTGTGCTGAAGGCTGCTGCTGGGACCAAGCACCTCCATTAGACCATCTAAAGCCTGGGTGATCACGGGGAATGTCAAGATGCTGCTGGTACTAGGAATACCAAATCTCGTTGATTTCAATCAGTTGCTCTATCTGCTCGTCCAACAATGGGGGAAGGGAGGCCAATGGCTGATTACTGTAGTACACCACCATATATGTGTCTGGTAAAGGTGGTGGTGGCAACTGGTACTACAGGGTGATTGAACTAGTGGACATGCAAGCCCACGGTAAGCCATTATGCAATGATTATTATTGAAAATATCATTCCCTGATTTGAAATAAAGAATAACTAATTTGCATAATATGTCCCTTAGTGCAATTAGGTTTATGTACCATGGCCATCTTGATGATCGTATAGTTGTTGATTCAATTTTTGAATCATAGAGGCTGGTGCTTGGATGAATATCTAAAGAGTTAGATTGAGTACTACTCAAGCACTGTCAAATGATTATTAAGAGATGATCTCCAACATGAGAAGGAGATGGCAATCCTTTTTTTCTCTAAAGGTTGATATCTAACTGACCCTTTTATGTAGGTCCTCTACATAGGAATAGAGATTCGAAGGTGGTAGATAAGTTAGGTCAAAGAGATGACTTAATGAGATTTATACAACCAAAGACCTATGTCATATGCTATCGCAATATAGGCACGCATCCTCTGAGCGGAGACCGGTGTATTACTATATGTCTGATTATGTTAATTTGGTAGACCAATAGGTTAATGACCTAATCAAGGTCTATACACCGGCACGCTGGTGTGCATACAAGGGTATATGAGTGATACAATCTCTCAAAAGAGATCATACAGGTTCATTACTGAATCGGAAGACATGAGCTCACTCATGAGATATTGGGAAGAATCAAATTCCATGCTCGGTCGTCTCACTTTGGAAGCTTGACTGAATTTGTAGGTTTGATAGTATATGATCAATACCTGTGTGTGATATATGCTTTTGGAAAGTATATGATCGATACAAACTCCCATTGATCGAATGAGAACCTTAATGATAAAACCCTGAATGAGACAAACTAAATAGATCTAAAACTTCAGATTTGTTCTTCAACTATGCAGGATTTACATGTATTAGGAATACCTGAGGTGATGTGATCATAAACGATTGTTAGCCATGATGCTTCCATTCAAGGGAGAGATGAAATATGTGTGGATTTTAGTGACTTCTTTCAACAGAGAAGTAATCTAATCTTGGTCCAAATGTTGGACAATGATCTGAATGTGATTCAGATATAATAAGAAGATTAGATGTATGTCTTTGATTTAAACAAATATCTATGGGAGATCCGCAGGATCTGGATTTGAGATTTGATGTCTATATCCAAGTCTCTATGCATGGAACATACAATCGTCTTGTCCTTATCTCCAAGTATCTGCGGAGAAAGCGCATTATCCTTGAAAGAGTTCAAGAATAATTTCACTTTAATATATGTATCCAAGCATTAATAAAATTGATAACTAAATGTGGTTTAATTATGATGAATAATATGAATTTGATTCATGTTATAAGGAGAGCTATCTGAGATGTAAATGTGATTTAATTATTAAAGATAGGAATATTGTGAAGGTGATTCACATTATTTGGGCACATGAGAATAGAGATCCAAGATGACTAAATGTGATTTAATTATCATGGATATGATTAATTTGGATAACACTATCCATATTAGTGATATATATTGTAAATGTGATTTATAATATATCAGAGAGAGCCTACTATTATTTATATTTGTTGATTAGTTATTGATTTTAATTGGATTCACATTGGATAATTAATTGAAAATATGATTTACATTTTATTTTAGGTTGTGAATGTGATTCACAAATATCCAATGGCATGATTGTAATATTCACATGATAATTGAGAATTATTTTTGTAAAGATAACATTGGATATTTCCATGAGATAGTGTAATCTCATGAATTAGAAAAAGATTGCCTCCATCCATTCAAAGATGGTGGACGGCAACCAAGTTCTAAAAGGAATGGGTGGTCGTCCCCTCATTTTAGGGACGAGGTCAATTTTCTTCCCAATTATCTCCATGATTAATTGATTTAATTTGAAATTAATTTATATAGATTATTAAATATGTTTAATTTAAATTAAATTAACTATTGTTGTATTTTTAATACAACGTGGCCATTGAAAGAAACACAAATCAATCTCACCCATTGATTTTGTGTTGTCCTTGGATTGAGATCCATAGATCCCAAAATACTATATAAGAAGAGGAAATCCTTGCTCTTCAAATTGCAATAAGAGGACAACAAGTCTCTCTCTCTCTCTCATTCTCTACACACCAAGTCTCTATCTCTCTCTCATTGTGGCCGTCCACCAGCTTGTCAGTGCTGTAGCATCGGTTATGCTACCAGATTGTTTGCTCGTGGATCTTCGTCTCCTTCGATGCGCCATACTCATGAAGAAGACATTGGATCTCATGTGATGATATCAGGAGATTCGTTGCATGGATCAAACATAAATTAATATGAGCACGCATCTCATTAATGCACTCGCAAGCATCTCCTTCGTCAGATCTGACTAGAGACAGGAGGTCTCTTCCTTTAGAGACTCAATCGTAATCACACTTCAAGAGGTAAACCTAATACGTATGTTTGGTTTAGATGAAGTGATCCGAGAAGTGTTATTGGATCATGTGTTTCATCGTTTTAAAATTTTTAAATTCCACTACCTCGAGCGACTGGTACGAGTAGTTTCTCTCGATCGCATATGATGTGATCCTCATGCTTCTGTGATGCACTTAAGGATATTCCCGTATCTTCAAGTGGTATTAGAACCAGGTTGGAGATTTCAGATATTATTCATAAACCTTAGATGACTTGGGCATTTTTTTAGTTATGTGATGTTTCATCGCATTTCATTCATGCAACCCTATTTAGTGCATTTTTCTCCATGTTTTGAAGTATTTAAAACACGTGATTATCATTTACATAATGTTTGGATATGATTTTACGTGATTTGGAATCCGATTGCTCAAGTTATGATCATTTTAATGAACATTTTTCCATTGTTTCTTGGATGGCGAATCTTGACATAATTAAAGAGTTAATTACAGTTTTAAAATGCCTATAAATATGTGAATATCATTTCGGTTATTTTATAAATCAAATCATCAAACTTTGGAAACTTTGCACGATTTGGATTTAAATTGATTGCGATAGGTTAATTTTAGTAAGAGAGGGTCACGGTTGAAAATTACTTTCCTAGTCAAGATCCTTGTGATCATGATTTAATGAATATTGAAATTAATTGTTAATTTCCTGAAATAGTTATTGATAAATATTTTGTGAAATATTTGATGATGATCATTTTCTAAATGACATTGCCATAATCAAATATGATAAGATAATTGATCTTGATCACAAATTGGTTACAATAATTCCAACAAATATTGATGCTTGAATAGGATTGGGGATTTGTTTAGCAAATCTCCTTATAATGCTAATAAAAAATGATTTTGATAATTATTATATGGTATAACTTTAGTTGAAATCCTGATTATCATCTCAAGTACAAAGTGATCAAATGGCATTATCTTAACCTGAGGCGGATATGGTGTCTAGTCGGGGAACGTTGGTCTAGCAGGTTGCTCCGTGAGTGGTCTATCCCACTCCTGTCCGAACTAGCCATGATAGAGGGTAAGGAAGGGATCATGTTTGAAGGGATCATGATTTATTTTTCTAATTATTAAAATTCGACTAATGTGTATTTGATATAATACCATATTTTAAGTAACAATACATAATGTTTGTTGGATATTAATTGGATCATTAATTTAATATGATTAGATTAATTAGAATCTAATTAAAATTAAAACATTATACAATGAATAGAGTTATTATTGCCCTTGGAAAAATTAATTATGTGAATATAATTCCTAATAATTAATAAGAATTTGATAATGATATGGAGAATCACAAAAGTGACATCCATGGTCTCTCGTCAAGGCGATGGGTTCCGTTGCAAGGGATTGTATGTAGGAGATGCATGTTCGAAGTGACAGCTCTAGCATACAAGTTCAGGATATGGATTATTCCTCAAGCGCATCACAAAGCGTGAGCATCGTATCATATACGATGAAGAACGACTAGTCGCACTAGTTGTTCTATGCAGCGGAATTTAAAAATTTCATGTGATGAAACCACATGATCAAAGAACGATTCTCGGATCATTTCATATAAACCACATATAGGATAAGGGAATACCTCTTGTAGCGTGGTTGATCAAATCTCTATGAAAAGATACCTCCTGTCTCAAGTCTGATCTTTTGAGGAGACGCTTGCGAGCACGGGGATGAACCGTGTAATCCTTGCAATACAGGATGTTGAATCAAAGCGTGGAAACTCTTGATCTCATCGCACGTGATCAAACACCTTCTTTGTGTGCGAAGTACATCAAAGAAGATGGACAAGCGAGAATCATTGAAGAGGCAACACAACAGTGAAGCAACGATGGAGACTCCTTCTCTAGGGCTTGGTGGACGACCACCAATGGAGAGAGAGGGAGAGGGCATGTGAATGAGAAGAGGAGAGAGCTTGTTGTAATTTCTTATTAACCCTAGAGAGCATTGGGTGCCTCTCTATATATAGGGTTTTGGGTGTTCATGGATCACAATCCATGGGACACACAAAATCAATGGATGAGATTGATTTTTGCTTCTTTCAATGGCAAGATGTTGTTGGTAAAAACACAACAAAAATTAATTTAGATTAGATATATTTGATAAATCAAAATATAATTCAATCCTAAATTAAATCAAGCAAACATGGAGATTTATGCATGGAGATTACATCATACCATGGTGATTAGTGGGACGGCTACCAATTTCCATATAGGAGATGGTAGCCATCCACCATATCTCATGGTGTAGGCAACTCATGCAATCTCATGAGATTGCATTAATCCATCAAAATCTCCAAGATTTTCACAACAACTTTTGTTGTAAATTATTCTACAAAAATAATTCACAATTATTTTGAATATTGCAATCTTGTCATTGGAAATATGTGAATCACATTGACAACCCAAAATAAAATGTATTTTACATTTTTAATTAATTATCCAATGTGAATCAAATTCACACCAATAATTAATCAATACATATAAATCATAATAAGCTCTCTTTTATACATTATAAATCATATTTATAATGTATTATGAATAATTGGATATTGAAATCCACATTATTCCTATACATAATAATTAAATCACATTTAATTATATTGGATCATCATTCACATGCATCCCAATAATATGAATCAAATTCACATTATTCAAGATAATTAAATTATCTATTTCTCAATGCCTAGATATAATTCAACTATGGAATTATACTTGAACTCTTTCAAGAATAATGCGCTTTCTCCGTAGATATATGGAGATAAGGATAGGGCGATTGTATTGTTCCACGTATAGTGACTTGGATGCTGAGATCACATCTCAAATCCGGATCTCACAAACCTCTCATAGATGCTTGATTAAATAAAGACCGCATATCTAATATTCTCATTGCACCTGAATCTTATTCTGAACAATGTCCAACACTTGGACCAAGATCAGATTACTTCTCTACTGAGAGGAGTCACTAAAATCCAAACATGTTTCATCACTCCCTCAGAATGGAAGCGTCATGGTTATACAATCGTTTATGATCACATCACCGTCAGGTATTCCTAACACCTATACATCCTGCATACTGGAAGACCTATGATCTATCTGAAGATATAGATCGATTTTATACTGTCATCTTCATGGTTTGGTCATTATGTTTCTCAATCTTGGTCATTGGGAGTCGGTATTGTTGAACGAGATTTTTCACATGTCTAGAGTAATCCACACAAGGCGGGATCACAATGTTGCTGAGGCGACCCGCGAGAAATCCTAATTCAAACAACAATTAACCCACAACAATAAAATAAGGAAATAAAAGTGAATGTGCGGAGTTAGAATTTATTATAACTCTACAACAAAGATGTGTATAGGTGCAAGTATGTCTAGAGGTCGAACACAGGGAGCAAGCAGGATAGAACGAGGCAAAATGCACAAGTGTGTGAATGTGAATGTTTGTCTATCTATGATATTTTTTGTGCGTTTTTAATTTTATATATTTTTTATTTAATTTTTGATTTTATATTTTTGTATTTTGATTTTTAATTTTCTTATTTTTATATTTTCTTTTATATTTTATATATTTTTAATATTTTTCCAATAATAGAATGTACATAATATAAGAAATGAGAGGATAAAGGATTTATAAAAATAGGGTAAAATAGTCAAAAATTAGGAAATAAAATCTTTTTTGGTCTTTTTATACTTTTCTATTGTTTTTGTGATTTTGGGGGATTTTTCATAATTTTTTTGGTATTTTTAAAGTCAAAAATACTAAAAACTGTGGAGAAAGTCAAGGTCTGAAACTAAAATGGAGAAATAAAATGGAAAAAAGTAGCAAAAAATCTCCACATTAATTTTCAATTAAAGACAACAGAACAAAAAAATTGTGGAAACGAAAACACAATTTTTTGATTTTTTATGAATTTTATAAATTTTGATGAATGTTTTTAGAGTTTTTATATTTTTTGGAGTTTTCTTTTATATTTTTAGTGATTTTTGGACTGGAGTTAAAAGACACTAAAGTATGCAAAATATATTTTTTGGGATTTTTCTGATGTGTTTTTATATTTTTTATGGATTTTATAATGCAAACAGTGCTGAAAAAGAATATTTTTTAATTTTATAAATATTAAATTGCAATAAAAATGAAAAATAAAAATATGTCGTTAAACTACTATGCAACAAAGACCTATGATGATTTTTGGGTATTTTTTCGAGTTTAATAGATGCATGCAAAAAATAGAGACAATAGCAAGACACTACATTACTAGTAAGGGCATAAGTACAAATCAACAAACATCCAGGGACTTATGCGCAAAAGTGCCAGAATTATATTAACTTAATTGAAAATTTTCTGAGCCAAGTATCAATATCAAAAATCGCAAGGGTTTTTCCTGCAAAAACGCCAGGGTGCACGTGACTTGCACGCGCGCCTAGCAGGGGTGTAAAAGTAATTCACAAAAACTGCGGGGCTCATATGCAAAATTTACACAAAATATAAAAGAGCAAAGGAATGATTCGGTTCTGATATTAAAATACAAAATGTGCGGGGGGAGAAGAGCAAAATACCCACACACGGGCCTGATCGAACGGCCGACAGGGCCTCCACTTAAACACGTGTCGCAGCAAGGGGCCGCCATACCCCTTCATGAACGGGAGGATACGATTAAATCTGCTGGGATGATCCAACAACGCTGGTGCAGCGCGATCGGACGGTTGCTATAGCCGGCCAAGAACAGACAAAGATCGGACGGTGCTGGGGCTATAAGGATGAATGAGCGATGAACAGGGCCCCGACGAGCTTTGACTGAGCAGTGTGACCTTCTCCGACGACCTGAGACCCCCGCCAAGGTGCTCCAGACGTCGTTGTGGCTCAGGCGAAGTTTCCAGGTGGCTTTAAATGGTCCAAGGGTCGCTGAGCAAGTCCCCTGGAGCTCGTGCGTCTCCAGCCACCTAGGCGTGGATGGCGACATGGCTTCGACCCGCAGAAGGGTCCTTCAGATCCTGCAAAGACAAACAAATTCCAACAGCACAAGTGGACAAGAATATGGCCTTTATTGGCGAAGAAAGATGTGCGTGGAGTCGATGGTGGTCACCGGAGCTCAAGAGCTCTAGCAATGTATTTGATGTCGAAATCGAAGCTAACTACACTAATGAAATGCGTAATAAAGAGTACGGGATGGAAACTAAAACCTACAGATATCTAAATAGCAACAGAAATCAAAGAAAAAGACCTCGATTGGCTAGGAAAAGCCAAGAGATGGAACCTCACGGCGGACGCCGGAGATGGGGTGGTGGAGCGCTCTTCGACTCTCACCTGAGCTCCTCCGACTAGATGGAGGAGGCCTGTCATGCCTCTAGTCCTGAGCTTCGCGAGGAAAGTCCAAACAAGGGTCCAAAAGAGGTTCAAAAGGGAATGGAGGTGACAGGTGC
The DNA here is from genome assembly GCA_037367405.1 of Ottelia alismoides. Taxonomy (NCBI): domain Eukaryota; kingdom Viridiplantae; phylum Streptophyta; class Magnoliopsida; order Alismatales; family Hydrocharitaceae; genus Ottelia; species Ottelia alismoides. Next base: position 613,737 of record JAZKJV010002976.1, read on the forward strand.
TTATTTTGAAGAGTGGTCGAGTGGGCTCCTTGATCGAGGCGTATCTGACGAATCTTGGGTCCGAAGGTCAATCCAAGCCATGTACGTGATTTATGGGTATTCGAGCAATAAGTTTGCAGAAGAACTCGACCTCAAATGGTGAAAGCTAAGGCTTCGAAAAATCCGCGAAAGCGGACAAAAACTTGTTTCTGACACAGCCCAGGCAAGAACCAGGGAGTTGACTAGCGGTCAACTTCCACCTGGTTGGTCCACGTGGACCAACCAGGAAAATCCCTGGAAAAAACAATTGTAAAATCAATAAAAAATAGCAACTCAATTTATTAAATTATGGTCACAGAATAAAAAATGTTTATTATTTTATAAATTATTTTATTATGATTTTTATTTGTTTTTTATAGGTTAATAATTACAAGTTACCTATTTTAGCCTTTGTAGTACATATACCTATATATTTTATTAATTTATTTTTATTTTGTGTTTTTAATTGATTTATTTTTGTTTATTATTTTATAAAATTATAGAATACTTTTATACACTTAATAATATTTTTATTTTATTTTTTCTGATGTGTTTTGTACATTTAATAAAATAAAAGTATAAAGTATACATGTATGTATATAGGTATTATACCTATGTATCATATATACAAGTATTTTTATTTTGTGTTTTATTTGAGTTTTTATTCCTAATTTAATATACAATTATATTATAAATAATATTTATAACATAATAAAAATATAAAATTCTAAAAATAATGAATAAATAATAAAATGATTATTTTAATCTGTAGCTGTATACAATAGGGGTCCAAAACTCAACTTTTAAACCGTAGTGCCGCCAAATGCGAAACCACCGCCATTAAATAGCTTATTTTAAATTATATACAATTAAGGTGACTTTGATGCATTTGAAGTTTTTATTTGGGAGATACAAGTTTGGGAAGTTGAGATTCTGGAATTTTATTCAGACCATAACTTTTTATCTGTACATTATTTTTGAGTGACATCAATTTTGTATTTTTCTTTATTTAATTGTCTACAACTTTCATGTATAAAGTTTCTTTATTTGAGGTATAAAAAGTGGAACCAAAAATAGGTCCCAAAATGAATAAAGAATGAATGAAATGAAAGGGATTTTTATTGGTATTTTGGCCCTTATCTCCCCCTACTTTATTCCTTGTCGACCTAGTCATCGAGATGCCTAGGTCTCGGGGTTTCGTGTCATAAAATATTTACAATATTTTATTATTTTTCTTTTCTTTTCTTTTCTTTATTCTATAATTTGGCTTTAAAAACCACATTTTATACAGTATTTACACACATATGCATGAATGCTAAAATGCCTGCATGAAGCCTATTTACACGCATTTACTAGGGTTTTTAAGGCCAAAATGATAGAATAAAGATGACGAAACGTAGATTCATCATCCCCCTATACTTGCCTTTGCTAGTCCCTAGCAAACACTTATGCAATAAGTGCAGAAAAAGAGAAATAAAGAAAAGAAAAAGAAGAACTTGGATTAAGTTTAATTATCAAACTTGTCTTCACAAAATCAAAGTTTGGAGCTTAAGTCAGACCTTTGGAATTTTAGTGCGGGCGGAACCTTAATGAGAACCGGACTTGAAATCCAACAGCCTTCAAGAATCCCAAAACTCTGCCCAAGTCTCCTCAATAGCCAGGTCAGAAATACTTCAACTCATACGCAAACCCTTACGACTATGAATATGACTCGTACAGTGTAAGTTATGGTGGCTCTCCTCAACTGAAATGACAAAGAGACCGACTTCTCCGATATGACAACCCAATGATTCCCCAATCCAACAACTCATCCCTTAAGGAGCAAGGTATTCCCTTCTAAGTTCAAGTGGCAACCAACTCAAGAGGAGGGGGTAAAGAGAAGAATGGACGGTAGCCAGTGTAGCTACCTATCCTAGGATGCAAGACCAGTGTAGTCAAGTTATCCAGCTGCAGGCTCACATGATTTGACTTTGATGATCAAGCTTGCTTATTTGACTTTACACATATGTATACTCCGGCAGGCAATTTTTATTTTTGTACAGGCCTGTCCACTTTTTTGGAGTTTTTGATTTTGCAATTTTTTTTGAATACTATATACAACATCATTTACATAGGGAGTTTTTCCTCTTGAGCCAATAGACTATCCCTCTTTTGAAACTTTATTTCAACCCACGATCTCCTATCCTCGAAACTCATCATCACTGGACGGGTTGGGGAGCACTTCCCTCCATAGAGGAGGACAAGTGTTTCCACCTGTGTGCGTCTCATACCGGCAAATCCAACCTCCTCACCACTCCAACTGAGTTGAGCCATGTGAAAGGTGCATGTGTCCAAGTTAGGTCATTATCAACAAGAGTTGTGCGTGTGCTCCAAAATACTCTACTTAGGCAGTCAAGAATCCATTGAACCAAGTCCGGTGATCCTCAAAGAATTAAGTCAACTAGACCTGAAGTACCTCAATCCCAGTTCCTATAAGGTTCCTATTAATTAGGTAGATTTAAGGTCCAACCAAGCTCCAATCTTCGGATTTTACTTAGACTCGTTCCACTATCAATCTCAATCCAAAAAATTCTCATGCTATGCAAATGCAGAAAACATTTTTATGATGTAATTTTCAAAGATTTTGAACTTTTTATGGGTTTTTGAAAATATGATGATGATAATGCAAATGCATTTTTTAGATTTTTCCAAAAAGATTTTTCAAATGTTTTTGGATTTTAATTTTGCAAATGTTTTTGGAATTTTTAAAAATAAAAAGGTTTTGGCTGAAAACTAGGTGAAAAATATGTACACGGGAGTGCATCTTGTATATACAAGAAGTAGATTTTAAAAATTTACAAGAGTAAGTGGTCAATTTTATCAGTATATATATAGTGAGTTTTGGTGAGATGTATGTATTCCTCAAACTTATTTGACACAGGTTTTTCAAACAATTTTGAAAACTATAGTCCAAAATAATTTTTATAAACATGTACACACATTTCAAAATCATTTTGCATAAGTTTTCGAAACAGTATATATAGATTTTTCAAAATATTTTTGCAACCATTTTTCAAACCATTTGCATATAGTTATTTTTTTCAAACATTTTATTTCACACAAATAAGATAATTTTGCAATCAAAAAATTTTTACAAACGTTGAAAACATTAACAAAACGTTTTTCAAATAGTTTTCAAAAGATTTTTCACAAGGGTTTTCAAACTATTTTTTAAATATTTTGCAAAAAAAATATTTTCACCTGATTTATTAATTAGTAAATACACAAAGAATTTGAGGAATAATCACATCTTTTTATTAAGGCTTCTAATGAATTTTAATAGCATAATTAGCCATAAAAATACGAAAGTACGAGTTATGGCTAAAGTATATACGCAGTATATATGACCCCCCTATACTTAGCCTGAGCTATGTCCTCATAGATCAGAGAGAAAAGAGAAGACATAACTCGTACTGAGTATAGAAAAGTCTAAAGAATAGATGAATAAGAGATGAATGAATAAACAGATGAGAAGTTGACCGTCCCCCCTATACTTAGGATCAAATAATCCTAAGTATAGCAGACTGTACACAAAGCAGGGAGGGTCAAGGGTGGGAATGAATAGATCGTACTCAGACTGTCTCCCCTGTACTTAGGGTAAGATATCCCTAAGTATAGACAAGAAGAGGAGACAATGGAGCGGATCGAAGAATAGAAGAAACTCGGGGTGCACACCCCCCTATACTTAGGACAAGGTACGTCCTAAGTATAGAAAACTGACAAAAAGGGCGACACCTTTTCAGTAGATACAGGAGATAGATGAGGAAAAGAAGAAAAGAAGAAAAGATATCAACAGATGGAAGAAGATAGAGAGGGATGTACGCATCACTCCCCCTGTACTTAGGGTAAAAGAAGCCCTAAGTATAGGCAACAACTGGAGTCATGAAACGGAACAACGACTGAACACTCGGCTCGTTCACCCCCCTATACTTAGGACAAAGTACGTCCTAAGTAAGGCAAACACGGGAATGGGTGGACGAGCAATACGGTGGAGAGAACTGAGGTGAAAAAAAAGGGAATATACAACAAAGGTGGATATACAGATGGTCAAGAAGGTCGAAAGCAAACCTTCTTGCGGGACCGCTGAGGAATGGATCTAGTGTGGTGCAGGTCGACATCGGGGTCCTCAGATGACAGAAGTTGATCAGGATCGACAAAGTGAAGGTCCTCAGTGGTCCTAGGGTGTGAAGGCACAGACGGGGTAGTGGAAGAAGTACGACTAGGTCCGGCCTTAAGAGTCTCGCTGATGTCAAAGTGAAAAGGGACAAACTCCTCATCATTGGAAGTAGTATAATCGGAGTCATCCTGCGAGGTCTCGTCCAGGTCAAAACCAAAAGAGGGAACTCATCAGTGGAAGTAGTCGAACTCTGTTCGTCCTCAATAATTTCGACCGGATCATCTTTCTCATCAAAAGGACCGAATTCCCGAATAAAAGCAATCAAATCAACTTCGATCCTTGTCTCATCAGTATCTATGTGAATAGGAGCGGACTCATCAGTGAAAGTAGTCGAGTCATGTCCATTTTTTCTAGTCTCTGGATTTGCCCTCCGCTCAATGGTGTCAATCGTGTAAATCTCGCGGATGTCATCAACACGGTGCCAAGTCCCAGAAGAAGGAACTCCGAGTTCCATGCTTTCCAAGTCTTCCTCCTTGGAGAGGAATTCTTGGGTATCAGTGGAATCCAATAAGCAACAAAATTCTCGGATAGTCTCATCAAGGTTATGGTACTCAGGGTCAACCAAGATAGGTGTGATCGCATCAGGTGCAGGTCTCTGGTCGGCAGTGGGTGTGGTGATCAACACTTCGCTCTCGTCAGCAGGACGAAAGCGAATCTCTCCTAATCCGTAATCAATAACGACCCTCGCAGAGGTGAGGAATGGTCGTCCCAGTATGATTGAAGAGTGCTCCCCTGTGGAGGTCTCCATGGGCAATACGACAAAATCAACGGTGTAGCTCATGCCCTGAATACAAATGACGGCGTTTTCAAGGATACCCTTTGGCCTCTTGATAGATCCATCACCAAATTGAACTATCATCCTGGTCTTTTTGAGTGGCCCTAAGTGAAGATACTGTACCAACGAGAAGGGTAATATGCTAATCGAAGCACCGCCGTCGAGGAGAGTGTGATCACATGTGTGGTCAGATATGGTGCAGCTAATGAAGGGTGTGGCAGTGTTCTTTTTCCTAGGAATGGGACGGTGTGTGATGGCGTGGGCAGTGGCCATGGTCAAGATATGACGCTCAGATCTGCTCCTCCATTTTGTCTTCTTGGGAAGAGGAGCAGATAAATCAATCATGGCCTGTTGAACCGGGGCACGGATGATCTCATGAATAGTGGCCACCACTTCGGGTTCGGTCAAAAATTTTTTTAATTTTTGGACCTCCTCCATACAAGGGAGGCAGTCGGAATCATTATTTACACGAGGCATGCCAAGAGCAGTCTGTACAGTGGCATCCTCGGGGTCAAAGGTGGGACAGTGTGTGAAAGGCTGTGTGGTCAAATGGTCAGGCAAGTGTGCAATCTCCTCACAGTCTGAATCAACCAAGGGTCTCTCGATCACTTTTTGTGTTTTTAAAATTTTCTCATTTTTTTGTATTTTGGGCGATTACAAGCTATCATGGGAATCTTCGAGTGAACCTATATCATCAAATGGTGGAATATCATGGTCGCTCTTATTTGTACTAGTGAAGTTGTCAATCCTCTGTCTCATATGATCCATCATCTGGGTCAAGTGCTAAAGGGTGGACTCCATGAAAGGTGACTCCAACAGATCAGTCTCAGGGGAATGTGAAGGTGGATAGCATGGAGGTGGTGGTGGATGTGGGTAGAAGTCCGAATCCTGATACTGCGGCTGAGGCGGATATGTACGAAAGTCATGAGCAAAGTCCTCCTGGAAAAAAGGAGGTGGACCGGCTGGAGTAAACAAGGGATCCGCAAAGTCCAGATAAAATACGCTCCAGTCGGCCATCTCGAAACAAGAGGAAAATGATAGTTGGGAGAGCACGATGGTCAAGTCAAGAGAGTGAAGAAGAAGGTGCAAATGCGCATGGATGATCTAGAAAAGCACACAAACAGTCACAAGCAAACTCACACAAAACAAACCCTCAATTCACCTACTCGACTCGGTAGAGACCGAAGATTCGGTGTTTTAGTCTTGTCTGTTTTAGAGTTAGGTGAGAAGTCAAGAAGTTGCACAAACATTTAGGGGCTCAATGGGATTTGGGCATTAATCCTTAATGTGTGCACGAGCAAGTAAAAACGAAGACAATGAGGGGATTACTCGCCCCAATACAAAATTTTCTTTTTGGTGGTTTTTAGAGTCAAGTAATATTAACAATCCCAATTTTATTGGTTATCACTTTTTTTGAATTTTTAATGAGAATGCACGAGCCTAACGGGGAGTCAATTCTTTTAAGCACCTAGGTGATCAAAATCAGAGGTAGAGAGTCGGAAAAGCAATGCATGCGGCAAAACGATGATGTATGCTAAAGCGTAAATGCTCACCTTGCCTCTAGCACTCTACATGCAAAGATGCTCAGCAGAATTGAAACCTAATCTATATGCAAATGCAAAGACGATGAAATCGCCCTAAGTTTCAGAAATTTCTATTATCGTGAAGAACCACAAGTCGGTCACCGATCCTCAATCCAAGATTGCGGTCTAGGCTCACCCCTCCTCTTCTCGACACATCGAGTTCAGGAGTACCGCTTGACAGGGTGGGCTCGCGGCACGTAGGTGTGAAGATGATGAGGCGACTGTTTAAATTTGACAAAGTCCAAACGAGTCTATAAGTAGTTGCAAATATATTAGGTGTTTAGCCTTAATCTATCGCAAGCAATCGTAAAACTAAGGGCTCAATCACACAAAATAAAGAAAACAAAACCGAGAAAACAAAGGAAAAAAATGCGATGAAAAGCCGACAAAACCGCGATGAGCCCTCAAGTGTACAAAACACTTGGAAATTAGGCTCAAGAGTCCCAAGTTCGGGGGTACCAGTATTATTACAAATATAGAGTCTCTCTCTCACTTAATTAAAAAATTATATGCAATAAAATAAATGCTCAGGAATGGTCTTCAAAACTCCCTTTAAGTCCACCTTGGTGTGAAGCCAAAGCCGCCTCACGTGGGTGCACGGGCGCTCCTAGAAAAGAGTGCCTCCCTCAATCCGCGTACCTCGCACAAAGTTAAACAAGAGGGTGGTTCGACAATTCAAAGGATATATCAAAAATAAAACAAGCAGAAATAAAAGCCGCAAAAATAGACAAGCAATCATAATCACAAAGCAAAAACCTGAACTACGCGATGTTGCTCCCCGGCAACGGCGCCATTTGTTGAACGAGATTTTTCACAGGTCTAGAGTAATCCACACAAGGCGGGATTACAATGTCACTGAGGCGACCGGCGAGAAATCCTAATTCAAACAACAATTAACCCACAACAATCAAATAAGGAAATCAAAGTGAATGTGCGGAGTTAAAATTTATTATAACTCTACAACAAAGATGTGTCTAGGTGCACGTATGTCTAGAGGTCGAACACAGGGAGCAAGCAGGATAGAACCAGGTAAAATGCACAAGTGTGTGAATGTGAATCTTTGTATATCTATGATATTTTTTTGTGAGTTTTTAATTTTATATATTTTTTATTTAATTTTTGATTTTATATTTTTGTATTTTGATTTTATTTTTTTGATTTTTTATATTTTCTTTTATTTTTTATATTTTTTTTAATATTTTTTCCAATAATAGATTATACATAATATAAGAAATGAGAGGATAAAGGTTTTTTTAAAAAATAGGGAAAAATAGTCAAAAATTAGGAAATAAAATCTTTTTGGGTCTTTTTATATTTTTCTACTGTTTTTGTGATTTGTGGGGATTTTTCTTATTTTTTTTGGTATTTTTAAAGTAAAAAATACTGAAAACAGTGGAGAAAATCAAGGTCTGAAACTAAAATGGACAAATAAAATGGAAAACAGTAGCAAAAATTCTCCACATTAATTTTCAATTAAAGATAACAGAACAAAGAAAATTCAGGAAAAGAAAACACAATTTTTGGATTTTTTTATGAATTTTCTAAATTTTTATGAATGTTTTTAGAGTTTTTATATTTTTTGGAGTTTTCTTTTATATTTTTTAGTGATTTTTGGACTGGTGTTAAAAGACACTAAAGTATGCAAAATATATTTTTTGGGATTTTTCTGATGCATTTTTATATTTTTTTATGGATTTTATAATGCAAACAGTGCTGTAAATGAGTATTTTTGAATTTTTATAAATATTAAAATGCGTAAAAATGAAAAATAAAAATTTGCCGTTAAACTACTATGCAACAGACACCTATGGTGATTTTTGGGTATTTTTTCGAGTTTAATAGATGCATGCAAAGAATAGAGACAATAGCAAGACACTACATTACTTGTAAGGGCATAAGTACAAATCGGCAAACATCTAGGGGCTTATGCACAAAAGTACCAGAATTATATTAACTTAATTGAAAACTTTCTGAGCTAAGTATCAATATCAAAAACCGCGAGGGTTTTTCCGGCAAAAATACCAGGGCGCACGTGACTTGCACGCGCGCCTGGCAGGGGTGTAAAAGTAATTCATGAAAACTAGGGGGCTTAGATGCAAAATTTACACAAAATATAATAGAGCAGAAGAATGATTCGATTATGATATTAAAACACAAAATGTGCGGCGGGAGAAGAGCAAAATACCCACGTACAGGCCTGATCGAACGACCGACAGGGCCTCCACTTAAACACGTGTCGCAGTAAGGGGCCGGGATACCCCTTCGTGAATGGGAGGATACAATTAAATATGCAGGGATGATCCAACAACGCCGGTGCAACGCGATCGGATGGTTGATGTAGCCGACCAAGAACATACAAAGATTGGACGGTGCTGGGGCTATAAGGATGAACGAGCGATGAACAGGGCCCCGGTGAGCTTTGACTGAGCAGTGTGACCTTCTCCGACGACCTGAGACCCCCGCCAAGGTGCTCCACACGTCGATGTGGCTCCGACGAAGTTTCCAGGTGGTTCCAAATGGTCCAAGGGTCGCTGAGCAAGTCCCCTGGAGCTCGTGCGTCTCCAGCCACCTGGGCGTGGATGGCGATATGGCTTCGACCCGCAGAAGGGTCATTCAGATCCTGCAAAGACAAAAAAATTTCCAACAACACAAGTGGACAGGAATCTGACCTTTATTGGCGAAGAAAGACGTGCGTGGAGTCTATGGTGGTCACAAGAGCTCAAGAGCTCCGGTAACGTATTTGATGTCGAAATCGAAGCTAACTACAGTAATGAAATGCGTAATAAAGAATATGGGATGGAAACTAAAACCTACAGATATCTAAATAGCAACATAAATCAAAGAAAAAGACCTCGATTGGCTAGGAAAAGCCAAGAGATGGAACCTCACGACGGACGCCGGAGATGGGGTGGTGGAGCGCTCTTCGGCCCTCACCTGAGCTCCTCCAACTAGCTGGAGGAGGCCTGTCACGCCTCCAGTCCGGAGCTTCGCGAGGAAGGTCCAAACAAGGGTCCAAAAGAGGTTCAAAAGGGAATGGAGGTGACGGGGGCTTATTTTGAAGAGTGGTCGAGTGGGCTCCTTGATCGAGGCGTATCTGACGAATCTTGGGTCCGAAGGCCAATCCAAGCCATGGGCGTGATTTATGGGTATTCGAGCAATAAGTTTGCAGAAGACCTCAACCTCAAATGGTGAAATCTAAGGCCTCGAAAAATCTGCAAAAGCGGACAAAAACTTGTTTCTGACACAGCCCAGGCAAGAACCAGGGAGTTGACCAGCGGTCAACTTCCACCTGGTTGGTCCACGTGGACCAACCAGGAAAATCCCTGGAAAAAACAATTGTAAAATCAATAAAAAAATAGCAAATCAATTTATTAAATTATTGTCACAAAATAAAAAATGTTTATTATTTTATAAATTATTTTATTATGATTTTTATTTTTTTTATAGGTTAATAATTACAAGTTACCTATTTTAGCCTTTGTTGGTACATATACTTATATATTTTATTAATTTATTTTTACTTTGTGTTTTTAATTGGTTTATTTTTGTTTATTATTTTATAAAATTATAGAATACTTTCATACACTTAATAATATTTTTGTTTTATTTTTTTGATGTGTTTTGTACATTTAATAAAATAAAAGTATAAAGTATACAAGTATGTATATAGGTATTATACCTATGTATAATATATACAAGTATTTTTATTTTGTGTTTTATTTGAGTTTTTATTCCTGTTTTAATATACACGTATATTATAAATAATATTTATAACATAATAAAAATATAAAATTATAAAAATAATGAATAAATAATAAAATGATTATTTCAATCTGTACAAGTATACAATAGGGGTCCAAAACTCAACTTTTAAACCGTAGCTCCGCCAAATGCGAAACCACTGCCATTAAATAGAGTATTTTAAATTATATACAATTAAAGGTGAGTTTTATGCATTTGAAGTTTTTATTTGGGAGATACAGGTCTGGGAAGTTGAGATTCTGGAATTTTATTCAGACCATAACTTTTTATCTGTACATTATTTTAGAGTGAAATCAATTTTGTATTCTTCTTTAATTAATTATCTACAACTTTCATGTATAAAGCTTCTTTATTTGAGGTATAAAAAGTAGAACCAAAAATAGGTCCCAAAATGAATAAAGATTGAATGAAATGAAAGGGATTTTTATTGGTATTTTGGCCCTTATCTCCCCCTACTTTATTCCTTGTCGACCTAGTCATCGAGATGCCTAGGTCTCGGTGTTTCGGGTCATAAAATATTTAAAATATTTTATTCTTTTTCTTTTCATTTCTTTATTCTATAATTTTGGCTTTAAAAACCACATTTTATACAGTATTTACACACATATGCATGAATGCTAAAATGCCTGAATTAAGCCTATTTACACGCATTTACTAGGGTTTTTAAGGCCACAATGATAGAATAAAGATGATGAAATGTAGATTCATCAGGCATCGATCATATGCTTTCCCAAAGCGTGTATCATACCTGCAAATTCTTGTCATGCTTTCAAAGCACGACGACCGTGCATGGAATTTGATCGATCCCAGTACCTCGTGAGTGAGCTCATGTCTCCCAGTTCACAAGTGAACCTGTATGATCCCTTTGAGAGATCGTATTACTCATATCCCCTTACATGTACACTAGCTCGCCGGTGTATAGACCATGGTTAGATCATCAACCTATTGGTTTGCCAAATGTACACACTCACAGATATAGTAACACATCTGTCTCTGGTCAGAGGATGTGTTCCTATATTGTGACAGTATTCGATTTAGGACTTAGGTTATCTCGATCTCGTTAAATAAACAATTTGACCTAACTAATCTGACACCTTGAATCACTATTCCCATGCAGAGGACTTGTATTAAGAGGTCGGTTAGATATCAACCTTAATGAAAAAGGATTGTCATCTCCTACTCAGGCTGGAGATCATCTCTTAATAATCATTTGACGGTGCTTGATGAGTCATCTATCTAACTCCTTAGATATTCATCCAAGCACCAGCCTCTATGATTCAATTAATGAATCAACAGTTGTATGATTATAAAAATGGCCATGGTACATAACCATAATTGTACAGAGGGACATTATAGTACATTCAATCATTTAATCTCAGAAAATGAGTGAAACAATCAATAACTTTTATTGATAAATCATTTATTACAATAACATTAATTGTAAGAATGGTTTGCCTCAGGCTCACATGGCTAACAATCTCCCACTAGCCATAAGAACCATTCGAGAACAATCCGTAAGCTCATACTCATTACATGTTGGTAAAAATCTTCTGTGTCAGAGGTTTGGAAAGAGGATCAGCAACATTGTCGGTAAAGGCCACCTTTGTGATGATGATATCACCACACTTATGAATCTCCCGAATGACGTGGTATTTCCTTTCCACGTGCTTTCTCTTTTGATGCCATCTGGATTCCTTCTCCTGGGCAATGTCTCCATTGTTATCGCAGTGTAACGGGATGGGAGTATCAGAGGAAACTACGCCAGGCTTCAGGATGAACTTGCGCAACCACACCGCCTCCATTGCAGCATCCGATGCGGCAATATATTCGTCTTTTGTTCTTAAATTGGTTGTAGTGTCCTGCTTCTTGCTTCTCCAGATCACAACACCACCTATCAACAGGAACACAAACTCTGATGTTTACTTTCAATCATCAATATCCGACTGGAAGTCTGAATTTGTATATCTTAAGACTTGGATATCACCATCTCCATAGATCAAGATGTAATCTTGTGTCCGTCTTAGTGATGAATCTCCATTTCATCACCTTTATTCTATCATTTTGGCCTTAAAAAACCCAGCAAATGCATGTAAATAGCATTAATTTGTACATATTAGCATTCATTATTTATTGTATTAAATGTACACAAAATAAGGTTTTTAATGCCAAAATTAGAGAATAAAGAGAAGAAAAGAAAAAGGAATAAAATATTGCAAATATTTTATGACCCTAACCCCGAGACCAAGGCCAGCATGGACTTGGTCGACAAGGAATAAAGTAGGGGGAGATAAGGGCCAGTGTACAATAAATACCTCATTTATTTTTCATCCATTTATGCATTTTTGACACCTATTTTGTATAGAGTTATTTATTCATCAAATTAAAATCTTTTGTACATGAAAGTTGTAGATAATAATGTAAATAAAAATACAAAATTGAGTTTGTGTAAAAATAATACCCAGTGTACATTTTATACACAAAATAAAAACCAAAAATCTCAACTTCACAGACCCATATCTTGCAAATAAAAACTCCAAATCACCCAAACTCACCTTTAATTGTATATAGCATTCCATAAACTATTTTATAAAATTGGTTTCATAATTTTTGGAGTCCATCTGTGGAAGTTAGGTTTTGACCCTCATTGTATATAGTACCCGATTAAAATATTCATTTTATTCAATAATTATTATTTGTACAAAATTATATTTTTAGAATTTTATAAATAATATTTATAATACATGTACATATTTAAATTAAAAGAACACCAAAAAGAAATTTCAAAAATAAAATAAGCCTAGATAATACCTAGGCAAAATACCTATGCTACCCATGTGTATATAAATAAAGGGGAAAACATTCTTTAATTATTTTATTCATCTATATTTTCCTAAAAATATATATATATTACACATAACTTATTCAAAATACAAATCCAAAATAAAAACAAATAAAATTCATTAAATAAATAAAATGTATATAATATGTAGGTAAAATACCTATAAGTATACATACATACACATACATCTATTTAAAAATATAAATAAACTCATAAAAATAAAATAAAAATATATTTATACTCACAAAAATAAGTTATAAAATTATAAAATAAGAAACTAAAATAATAAAATAAAATAAATAAACTAAAAATAAAATATACAAAAATACATATAAAATACATACATATACACATTATTTTAATAAAACCGTAATAAAATACTTCAAAAAAAAATAAATAAAAATCATAAATAAATACTACATTAATTTATAAACATTTTTTATTTTATAAGTAAAATCTAATAAAATCATTTACTAGGTTAAATAATTCATTTTGTAATAAGGATCCCTATTTTGGCGTGTAGCGGCTGAGGTGGACCAATGGGCGCGTCGCGCCTGTTGACCGCAGGTCAACTCGACCTCCAGCCGTCTGACGTGACGAGGACGGTCTTTTCCCCGATTTCCTCCCTTTTTCCCGCTCGCCACAGTCATCAATCGACCACAGTCCCTTCACAGATTTTGTTCCCTGATCATCCAAGATTCGCGCCAATTACTTAGATCCATTGTACATAGCCCCGTTTCTCCAATAATCGCCGGTCAATGGGGGATTCCAGGGATGTCTATAAATAAAAACCTCCGACTTCCCGGCCAAAGTTGGCCATTTTCACTCCACCAAAACGCCTTGTTCTTTCTCCTGGTGTGTTCCTCGTGACAGGAGGAGTCGCCCAGCACCTCGACTTGGCCGGAGGTCGGAGAAATTTTGACGCGGTGGTGCTCCGGCGACCACCCTGCTCCCTGGCGGCCCCCAGGTATAAGAGCTGCGCTTTTACTTATTTTAGTTAGATTTTTGTTCCAGCCTTTTAATTCCGCCTTTTATTTAGCCTTTAGTCCAGTAGATTAGCGTAGAATGGCCGATTCGTAGTTCGCCGGAGCTCAGCTCCGACGAGCTGTTCACCGTGTTCCCGACCGTATTCCGACTCGCTTTCGCCACCATTTCGTTTCCCTTCGCTTTCTCCACCAGCCAGTCACTTTCACCCAACCGGAACCCCCTTGGTTCCGCGAATCGAAGTCTCGCTCCGCCACCCTGCCGGAGGCTTCGCCACCTCACCCATTTTACGCTGACAGCTTCAAACCCCTAGTCGAGGAGAACGCCCTCGAGCCGTAATTCCTTCCTGTGCAGGTTAGGTGCGAAGGGGAGCACCAGGAGACGATCTTAAGGCCGGCGGAGGTACCTGGAGCCGCCCTTCTTCCCCGAGCTCGCTGCTGTGCTCCAGGCTGCCTCCGGCCAATCCAACAGCTCCAGCAGGTAGAAGACCCTTCCAGGAAGCGATTGAGACCTTCAGGTGCGACGAAGATCGGCGGAAGAGCGAGATCTCATCGGAGGAAGCTCGCCTCGGCGAGGCTTCTTCCCTGTTCTTCCTCGCAGCTCCTCCGCCGTTGGATGAAGACGAAGGCCCAGTTCAGGTCCCAGCCGTCCGATGGAGCTCTGCATCGACCGTCAGATCACGCGAGTGATCTAATCTCAGCCCTTCATTGGCGAAGCGTCATCGGCGCACGTGGAGGCGCCACGTGTCAAGTGAATGAAGATCAGCCGTCGGATGGAGCGCCTCTTTTGGGGGTAAATTGCAAAAACCATCCCCCGCCTTTTTGTATTTAATTTTTAATTCTGTAAATATTTTAGCACGTTATAAAATAAATGTATATTTTGCAGTAGGACCCCTGAGCTTATAGGAATTGCATTTTGGTCCCTCCGTGCCTCACGTGCAGTCCCACGTGAGGCGCGTGACATTTTGCATGTATGCCCTGGCGGTTTTTGTATATTGTAGAATAGTTCTGAAAATTAAAAAAAATGTTTATTTCAGTATGTATTTTTGCACCTGTGCCCCTGGATGTTATTTTATTTGCAAAAATACCCCTGCCAGGCTTAATTACTTTTTGTGTCTTTGTCTATTTATTAAAAATACCTACTAGGCTTCTAAAAATCCACCAAAATTAGGATAGATGCTCCATGCCATGCTTGTTCACGCCCATATTTTAGTTTGCATTTTTTTGCATTTTTCCTAATTATTAAAAATGAAAAAGAAGCCATTTTTGTACTAATTAGAAAATACAAAAAAATTAGAAAATGTTTTTGAAAAATTCCAAAAAATGATATATGATATATTTATATATATATTGAGTCCAAAAAATGAAAAACCCTAAAAATATGAAAAAGAAAATTAAAAAAAAATCATAAAACCCCAAAAGCAACATAAAAATTAGAAAAACTCTTTAAAAACCCTAAAAATACATTTCTCTCTTTTATAATTATCTATATATTATTATTAATATGTGAAAATTAATTTGGGCAATTTTGGGTATTATTTGATATTTTCAAAACCCAAATTATATACGGCTATTTATTTAGTCCTATATTGTGGACATTTTTGAATTGGAAAATACATAAAAATTAGAAATAAAAAAAAAAAAGAAAAAAAATTTTAAAAAAATATATATGTCTATATATTAAGTTTTTATGTTTATATATATATATTCTATATTACTTCTCTCTCTCTTCTTATATATATATATATCTCTTTATATATATATAGTATATAGATTTATATAATTAATAATATAAAAAGAAAAGAAAATAAAAAAAAGTATAAAATATAAAATCAAAATAAAAATTATAAAAACAAAAATATAAAAAATTACAAAACCCAAAACCCACAAAAAAAATAAAAGTACATGAACAATTGATTGAATAATTGAACAATACATTACATACAACCATTCGCCTCCCAGTGTTCGACCTCTACCTGTACTTACACCTATACACATTTGCATGTAGAGTTATAATAAATTTTAACTCCACATTTTTGGATATTCATTTCATATATTTATTGTGGGTTAATTGTTGTTTTATTCCGGATCTCGTGTGGTCGACTCAGCGACTAAGTTCCCGCCTTGTGAGGAGCTTAAGACCACCGGTTTCCGGACCAAACAAATGGCGCCGTTGCCGGGGAGGCAACGGATTTTGTATGATTTTGTATGATCTGTGTGGTTATTTGTTCATTTATTTGATTCTTTGTTCATGTCCTTCATTTGTTTATCTGTGTGATTTTTATTTTATTTTTATTTGATATTATTGATTGACTGCTCTGACCATCTCTTTCTTTGTCTTTGATGCGAGGGACCGCTAAGCGAAGGAGGACCTCCTAGGAGGCCCTATGCACCCAAGCGAGGCGGTGTTGGCTCTTCTATGCCAAGCCAACAGGAGAGAGCATCGATAGCAGATGAAGGAGAATTTTTGAAGACAGTCTCTATTTCATGAATCTTATTTCCTTTATCTTATTATGTATATTCATGTGAGAGAGTGACACTCAGAATTTTGTAATAATACAGGACTCTCACAGGTGCACTCCGACTCCCGAGGTCCATTGCCCGAGGGATTGTTCCCTTGGGGGCCTCGACGGTTTTGACGCTTTCTCGTTTTTATTTTATTTTTATTATTTTGTGTGAATGAGCCCTAGCTTAGGAGTTGCTTGTCGATAGATTAGGTCCAAACACCCTAAATATATTTGCATGTACCTATAGTGCGTTTTGGATCTAGTCAAATTCAAACAGTCGGTTCATTTATCTCTTAACCCCTGTGCCGTGAGCGAGCCCCATCAAGCGCTACTCCTGAACTCGAGTGTGTCGAGAAGAGGAGGGGTGAGCCAAGACCGGACTCTTAGGTTAAGGATAAGCGACTGACTTGTGGTGCTTCACGATAATAGCAGTTACTATCCTAGGGCGATTTCTTCGGCTTGCATTTGCATATAGCATAGGTTTCAATTCCGTTAAGCATCCCGCATGGAGAGAGCTGGGAAGCACTGTAAGTCTTCTTACTTAGCATGCATCATTGATTTCCGACTTGCATGGCTTTTCCGATCTTCTCCCTCTGTTTTTGCCAACCTAGGATGCTTAATGGAAATTGGAACCTCGATAGGCACGTGCATTGAAAATACCCAAAAAAAAGTGATAACTTAAATAAAAATCGAGACTGCTAACTCTATTAAACTTAAAAATAAAACGTAATGGATTCCTTGTCTTGGGGAGAGCAACCCCCTCATTGTATGCGTTTTAAGTGCTCACGTACACGCTAAGGAGTAGAGCCCAAATCCTATCAAGCCTCCTAAGTGTTTGTACAACTTTGTGCTTCTCACCTAACTCTAAAACCAAAAAGATAAATGACCGTCATCTGACAGTCTTCACTGTGTCGAGTAGGTGAATTGAGGGTTTGCCTTGTGTATTGATTGTGACTTGGAGTCCGTTGTGTTTTGCATTCATTATTAGAGTCATCGGTCCTGTCCGTGTGAGTCATGCATTTTTCATCTTTGAGTCTCTCTATCTCTCTTATAAATAGACCTCTTCATTTTGCATCGAGTCATGATATTGGCGCTTGAGCTCAATCATTCTTCGCCAAGTCCTTTGTTTCCCGCATTCTCCACCATCTTCTATGTATACATCGTACCATCTTCTCTGGTTCGAGGAGAGACCTCTTCGGACCGCAATTTTGACGGTGTTCCCGCCTTGTGTGGAACACCCAATTTTGTCGATGTCTCGATCTTTCTCACCCGCCCTCCTCGTACCCTCTGTATCACCTTTCTACCACCTACGATTTTGGCACGCACGCTCAATCAGCTTCTCCACCCCATTGTGTTACCCTTCTTACCCATCTTCCTCGTGTCCCCCGTATCATCTCTCCCTTTACTCGGGAATGTTGTGCATATTGATGAGGCCCGCATCGAGGATTATTTATACAAGATTATTTGTGTAAGCCGGGCCCATAATGTTGATGCTGCTGAGATCGATCTGGTGGATTTGTCTTTGATACATGCATATGGATTTCTTGAGGAGTTTTCTTGATGCATAGAGCATAGGTGTGATGCATTATTGAGGAATTTTAGTTCTCGCACACCGGATTAAGGATGTGATGTGCTGCGATGAGTTGATGATGATATCATGAGCATTGATTGATCTATCTATTTGAGGTTCCACCCATCTTGATCTTTGAGGGTTGACGGATTATTCTACTTTGGATTTCTTGATAAGTGTGTGCGGATCCTACATGATCTCTCATCTTCCTGATTGACTCATCCTTGATCTCCTGACTTTTTGATCCACCATGGCACTTAGAGAATTCTTGACTATTTTTCGTGCCATCTCAGCTTACTGGATTAACCTGAGGGATGTTTTGTGATTGGCCTGATGATTTTCTCCCTCCCATGATCTTATGCCCTCCTATAGATTGATGGATTCGCATTATTTTGAGGACCTGAGACTCTAGGCCAGCATTCCCATGACCTTCATTGATCTAGTTCGCAGTACTCTCCGAGGACTATCTGCGAGAGATTGCGACACTCTCTTTACGCTCGGTTCCCACTGCTGACTGTGTCTCCGATCTGCGGAGCACGGAACCGAATCGTCTGTTATACATGATTTTGGTCCCATCTTGAGTTGCTTATCCGATCTGCGGATCATGGGACCCATCTGATTAGACTCCTTTGAGTATGCTTGCCTTGACAGTCCTCGCAAGGATGAGCTCCTAATATCCGCAATTGCAATGCCTAGTTGGCAGCCCGCTCCCCGAGGGTTATCTGCGGGAGGGTACATCATTTTCTAGGTACGCGGCTTCATTTCTGGTGTCTCCCCGTTGGTGGAGCACGAAGCCGGACCTTCTGACTTATGTACTCGGGTTCCTCCCTGGTTGTGTCTCCTGTCTGTTGGAGCACAGAGCCGAGTACTCTAATTATTCTCTGATTTTGCTCACCTTGAGGACCCTCGCAGGAGTGAGCCACATATTGTGTTGTTCGGTGTATTCTTGTGACTTTCAGATTATATCACCACCGTGCAGCACACTGTCTCATATGCCTTATTTTCTGATCTATCTGAGACCATGATTGACTAGGAGGAGTCTGTACTGCTCTCTCTTCCTCTCGGTTTTACGGTATTGGCTCTGTTCCCTCATGTTGACCATATGAGCCGATTGACTGCTTCATGCTACCGGACCCGATATCTATCCTTTCGATCTGTTTACCCCGGTAGCTGACACCCACTTGATTGCAGATTCGGGTGTCTTTTCACCTTCTGACTGCGTCCTCGTTCTCACAGGGAGACGAGGACGAGAGCACGGTAGTCGCTTACCAGACACCGTCCTGTACTTCACCAGTCTCTTCACCACTTGTATAAAGGTGTGTTGTATATTCTGTTCTCCCGCATGTTATGTGTGCCCTAGATCTACCACCATATCTTTGTGACTACACTTAGGACGTACTTTGTCCTAAGTATAGGGGGGTACGCACCGAGTTGTTCTTTCTTTGTACATTTTTCGTCACTCCTATTGTTGCCTATACTTAGGGATATCTCACCCTAAGTATAGGGGGGAGTGATGCGTATATTCTCCACGATCTTCTCATATATCTGTATATATCTCTTCTTTTCTTCTTTTCTTCTTTTCCTTTTCTATCTTCTGTATCTAAATAAAAGGCGTCGCCCCTTTGTGTCAGTTTTCTGTACTTAGGACGTACTTTGTCCTAAGTATAGGGGGGTGCAGCCCTGATTTGTTAATTCTTTGATCTGTTTATTCCCACCCTTGACCTCCCTGCTTTGTGTACAGTTTGCTATACTTAGGATTATTTGATCCTAAGTATAGGGGGGACGGTCAACTTCTATTCCGTTCATTTCTTATTTCTATATTCTGTAGACTTGTCTATACTCAGTACGAGTTATGTCTTTGCTTTTCTTTTCGATCTATGCGGACATAGCTCAAGCTAAGTATAGGGGGGTCGTATATACTATGTATATACTTTAGCCATAACTCGTACTTTCGTATTCTCTTAATAATATGGCTAAAAATTAAATTCATTAAAAACTCTTAATAAAGAGATGGGATTGTTCCTTAAATTCTTTTTGTATATACTGATTAATAAATCAGGTGAAAATGTTTTTTGCAAAATGTTTGAAATATAGTTTGAAAAGTATTGTGAACATTTATTGAA
Organism: Ottelia alismoides; assembly: GCA_037367405.1. NCBI lineage: Eukaryota > Viridiplantae > Streptophyta > Magnoliopsida > Alismatales > Hydrocharitaceae > Ottelia > Ottelia alismoides. The sequence continues at coordinate 634,113 of JAZKJV010002976.1, forward strand.
AACTATTTTGAAAACGTTTTGTTACATGTTTTCAACCTGTGTAAAGATGTGTGGTTTGTAAAGATTTATTTTCTTTGTGTGAAATAAAATGTTTGAAAAATGATTTGCAAATGGTTTGAAAAATGGTTGCAAAAATATTTTGAAAAATCTATATATACTGTTTTGAAAAACCTTTGCAAAATGATTTTCAAATGTGTGTACATGTTTGTAAAAATGTTTGTAAAAATTATTTTGGACTATAGTTTTCAAAAATTATTTGAAAAATATGTGTCAAATAAGTTTGAGGAATAGTCACATATAATAACCAAAATACTATATTCTTTAATAAATGTATATATATACCTGTAAATAAAAACTAAATTCTAAATTCTTTAAAAATCATTAAAATAAAGCGGCACGCCCGTGTAAATAGTTGTACATATTGTCTATTTTGAGTAACCAAATTATTTTATACGTAAAAATTCTTTGTGTAAAAACTCTCCTCTTTGTTCTCAAAATTCTTTGAAATTGCATTATTCTTTGCATATTTGTAAATAGCATTTGCATAGCATTCATATTCTTTGATTGAGCTTGATGATTGAACTAGTCCAATAAAGTCGAAGATTGGAGCTTGGTTGGACCTTACTGCACCTAACTACACTGGAACCTTATGGGAACTAGGTTTAAGGTACTTCAGGTCTATTCAGACTTAATTCTTTGAGAAAGCAGGGCTGGGTTCAAGTCACCTCAGTGGACTAACTAGAACTTTTCGAAACACACGCATGACTCTTGTCGGCCGTGACCTAACTTGGACACTTGCACCTTTCACTTGGCTCAACTCAGTTGGAGTGGTGAGGGGGTTGGATTTGCCAGTCTGAGATGCACACGGGTGGAAACATTCGTCCTCGTCTAGGGAGGGAAGTGCACCCGAACCTGGTCCAGTTTCAATGATGTCGAATGACAGGAGAGTGTGGGTTGCAATAAAGCTTCAAAAGAGGGATAGTCTTCTGGCTCAAGAGGAAAAAGTCCTTATGTAAATGCTGCTGTACATAGTATGTTGAAAAAAAAAAAAAAAGAAAAACTCCAAAAAAAAGTGGACAGGCTTGTAAATAAAAATAAAAGTGCCTGCCGGAGTATGTACATATGTTGTATAGAAAATAAGCAAGCTTGAGCATCAAAGTTATACCATGTGAGCCTGCAGCTGGATGACTTGACTACACTGGTCTTGCATCCTAGGATAAGTAGCTACACTGGCTACCGTCCATTCTTTTCTCTACCTCCTCCTTTTGAGTTGGATGCCACTTGAACTTAGAAGGGAATACCCCGCTCCTTGACGGTAGAGGGCTGGATTAGGGAATCATTGGGTTGTCATTCTGGAGAAGTCAGTTCCTTTGTCATTTCAGTTGGGGAGAGCCACCATCACTTACACCGTACAAGTCAGCTTCATAGTCATAAGGGTTGTGTATGGTGTAGGCTAGTTCTGACCTGGTTATTGAGGTGATTTGAACCAAGTTCTGTGACTCTCGAAGGCTGTTGTGTTTTAAATTTGGTTTCCGACTAGGTTCCACACACATTCTCACACCAAGGTCTAACTTGAGCTCCAAACTTTGATTTTGTACAGATGAGTTTAATAATCATGATCAACCCAATTTATTCTTTAAATTCATTATTTTTACTTTTTCTTTTCTTCTTATTTCTTTGTTCTTTTTGTACTTATTGCATAAGTATTTGCTAGGGACTAGCAAAGGCAAGTATAGGGGGGTGATGAATCTCCATTTCATCACCTTTATTCTATCATTTTGGCCTTAAAAAACCCAGCAAATGCATGTAAATAGCATTAATTTGTACATATTAGCATTCATTATTTATTGTATTAAATGTACACAAAATAAGGTTTTTAATGCCAAAATTAGAGAATAAAGAGAAGAAAAGAAAAGGAATAAAATATTGCAAATATTTTATGACCCTAACCCCGAGACCAAGGCCAGCATGGACTTGGTCGACAAGGAATAAAGTTAGGGGGAGATAAGGGCCAGTGTACAATAAATACCTCATTTATTTATTCATCCATTTATGCATTTTTGTACACCTATTTTGTATAGAGTTATTTATTCATCAAATTAAAATCTTTTGTACATGAAAGTTGTAGATAATAATGTAAATAAAAATACAAAATTGAGTTTGTGTAAAAATAATACCCAGTGTACATTTTATACACAAAATAAAAACCAAAAATCTCAACTTCACAGACCCATATCTTGCAAATAAAAACTCCAAATCACCCAAACTCACCTTTAATTGTATATAGCATTCCATAAACTATTTTATAAAATTGGTTTCATAATTTTTGGAGTCCATCTGTGGAAGTTAGGTTTTGACCCTCATTGTATATAGTACCCGATTAAAATATTCATTTTATTCAATAATTATTATTTGTACAAAATTATATTTTTAGAATTTTATAAATAATATTTATAATACATGTACATATTTAAATTAAAAGAACACCAAAAAGAAATTTCAAAAATAAAATAAGCCTAGATAATACCTAGGCAAAATACCTATGCTACCCATGTGTATATAAATAAAGGGGAAAACATTCTTTAATTATTTTATTCATCTATATTTTCCTAAAAATATATATATATTACACATAACTTATTCAAAATACAAATCCAAAATAAAAACAAATAAAATTCATTAAATAAATAAAATGTATATAATATGTAGGTAAAATACCTATAAGTATACATACATACACATACATCTATTTAAAAATATAAATAAACTCATAAAAATAAAATAAAAATATATTTATACTCACAAAAATAAGTTATAAAATTATAAAATAAGAAACTAAAATAATAAAATAAAATAAATAAACTAAAAATAAAATATACAAAAATACATATAAAATACATACATATACACATTATTTTAATAAAACCGTAATAAAATACTTCAAAAAAAAATAAATAAAAATCATAAATAAATACTACATTAATTTATAAACATTTTTTATTTTATAAGTAAAATCTAATAAAATCATTTACTAGGTTAAATAATTCATTTTGTAATAAGGATCCCTATTTTGGCGTGTAGCGGCTGAGGTGGACCAATGGGCGCGTCGCGCCTGTTGACCGCAGGTCAACTCGACCTCCAGCCGTCTGACGTGACGAGGACGGTCTTTTCCCCGATTTCCTCCCTTTTTCCCGCTCGCCACAGTCATCAATCGACCACAGTCCCTTCACAGATTTTGTTCCCTGATCATCCAAGATTCGCGCCAATTACTTAGATCCATTGTACATAGCCCCGTTTCTCCAATAATCGCCGGTCAATGGGGGATTCCAGGGATGTCTATAAATAAAAACCTCCGACTTCCTGGCCAAAGTTGGCCATTTTCACTCCACCAAAATGCCTTGTTCTTGCTCCTGGTGTGTTCCTCGTGACAGGAGGAGTCGCCCAGCACCTCGACTTGGCCGGAGGTCGGAGAAATTTTGACGCGGTGGTGCTCCGGCGACCACCCTGCTCCCTGGCGGCCCCCAGGTATAAGAGTTGCGCTTTTACTTATTTTAGTTAGATTTTTGTTCCAGCCTTTTAATTCCGCCTTTTATTTAGCCTTTAGTCCAGTAGATTAGCGTAGAATGGCCGATTCGTAGTTCGCCGGAGCTCAGCTCCGACGAGCTGTTCACCGTGTTCCCGACCGTATTCCGACTCGCTTTCGCCACCATTTCGTTTCCCTTCGCTTTCTCCACCAGCCAGTCACTTTCACCCAACCGGAACCCCCTTGGTTCCGCGAATCGAAGTCTCGCTCCGCCACCCTGCCGGAGGCTTCGCCACCTCACCCATTTTACGCTGACAGCTTCAAACCCCTGGTCGAGGAGAACGCCCTCGAGCCGTAATTCCTTCCTGTGCAGGTTAGGTGCGAAGGGGAGCACCAGGAGACGATCTTAAGGCCGGCGGAGGTACCTGGAGCCGCCCTTCTTCCCCGAGCTCGCTGCTGTGCTCCAGGCTGCCTCCGGCCAATCCAACAGCTCCAGCAGGTAGAAGACCCTTCCAGGAAGCGATTGAGACCTTCAGGTGCGACGAAGATCGGCGGAAGAGCGAGATCTCATCGGAGGAAGCTCGCCTCGGCGAGGCTTCTTCCCTGTTCTTCCTCGCAGCTCCTCCGCCGTTGGATGAAGACGAAGGCCCAGTTCAGGTCCCAGCCGTCCGATGGAGCTCTGCATCGACCGTCAGATCACGCGAGTGATCTAATCTCAGCCCTTCATCGGCGAAGCGTCATCGGCGCACGTGGAGGCGCCACGTGTCAAGTGAATGAAGATCAGCCGTCGGATGGAGCGCCTCTTTTGGGGGTAAATTGCAAAAACCATCCCCCGCCTTTTTGTATTTAATTTTTAATTCTGTAAATATTTTAGCACGTTATAAAATAAATGTATATTTTGCAGTAGGACCCCTGAGCTTATAGGAATTGCATTTTGGTCCCTCCGTGCCTCACGTGCAGTCCCACGTGAGGCGCGTGACATTTTGCATGTATGCCCTGGCGGTTTTTGTATATTGTAGAATAGTTCTGAAAATTAAAATAAATGTTTATTTCAGTATGTATTTTTGCACCTGTGCCCCTGGATGTTATTTTATTTGCAAAAATACCCCTGCCAGGCTTAATTACTTTTTGTGTCTTTGTCTATTTATTAAAAATACCTACTAGGCTTCTAAAAATCCACCAAAATTAGGATAGATGCTCCATGCCATGCTTGTTCACGCCCATATTTTAGTTTGCATTTTTTTGCATTTTTCCTAATTATTAAAAATGAAAAAGAAGCCATTTTTGTACTAATTAGAAAATACAAAAAAATTAGAAAATGTTTTTGAAAAATTCCAAAAAATGATATATGATATATTTATATATATATTGAGTCCAGAAAATGAAAAACCCTAAAAATATGAAAAAGAAAATTAAAAAAAAAATCATAAAACCCCAAAAGCAACATAAAAATTAGAAAAACTCTTTAAAAACCCTAAAAATACATTTCTCTCTTTTATAATTATCTATATATTATTATTAATATGTGAAAATTAATTTGGGCAATTTTGGGTATTATTTGATATTTTCAAAACCCAAATTATATACGGCTATTTATTTAGTCCTATATTGTGGACATTTTTGAATTGGAAAATACATAAAAATTAGAAATAAAAAAAAAAGAAAAAAAATTTTAAAAAAATATATATGTCTATATATTAAGTTTTTATGTTTATATATATATATATTCTATATTACTTCTCTCTCTCTTCTTATATATATATATATCTCTTTATATATATATAGTATATAGATTTATATAATTAATAATATAAAAAGAAAAGAAAATAAAAAAAAGTATAAAATATAAAATCAAAATAAAAATTATAAAAACAAAAATATAAAAAATTACAAAACCCAAAACCCACAAAAACAATAAAAGTACATGAACAATTGATTGAATAATTGAACAATACATTACATACAACCATTCGCCTCCCAGTGTTCGACCTCTACCTGTACTTACACCTATACACATTTGCATGTAGAGTTATAATAAATTTTAACTCCACATTTTTGGATATTCATTGCATATATTTATTGTGGGTTAATTGTTGTTTTATTCCGGATCTCGTGTGGTCGACTCAGCGACTAAGTTCCCGCCTTGTGAGGAGCTTAAGACCACCGGTTTCCGGACCAAACACTTAGATATTTAAAAATGTTCTTTACTGCATTCCAATGTTGCTCTCCATATCAAGATTGGTAATGACTTACCACTCCCACTACATGGCAGATGTCTAGCCTAGTACACATCATGGCATACATTAGCTTCCTACAGCTGATGCATAGGGACATCCAGCCATGGCCTCCTTTTGCTCGGCACTTTGAGGTGACATCGCTTTAGACAGATGGATACCATGTCTTAAGGGAAGGAATCCTTTCTTGGAACTATCCATATGGAAATGTTCAAGAATCTTTTTAATGTACCCACATTGTAATAATCCCAATATCCTCTTTTTCTTGATTTCTGAACAACTGCAGGTCCAAGATGTAAGAGGATTCAAGATCTTTCATCTCGAAGGTATGAGATAGCAAAATTTTCACACTGGTCATCATCCTTTATCATTCCCAATGATAAATATGTCATGCACATAAAGCACAATGAATACAACGACGTTCCCACTAAGCTTCTTGTACATATACAGTTCATCAGGATTCTGAACAAATGATAACTCTTTATGGTTTCGTCAAATCTGATGTTCCAGCTACGAGAAGCTTGTTTGAGCACATAGATGGATTTCTTCAACTTGCGTACTTTTCCATCCTCAACTATGAAGCTCTGGGGCTTCTCTATATAGATATCCTCCTCGAGGTATCCACTGAGAAAAGCCGTCTTGACATCCATCTGCCATATGTCGTAGTCAAGATATGCAGCTATAGCTAGCAGTGTCCTGATGGACTTAAGCATAGACACAGGAGAGAACGTCTCATTGTAATCGATGCCTTCTCTCTGTGTGTAGCCCTTGGCTACGAGCTATGCCTTGAAAGTCTCTACTTTCCCATCAGGTCCCCTTTTTCTCTTGATGATCCATTTACACAAAATGGGTTTTACCCCTTTAGATGAATCTTATAGGTTCCATACATCATTCTTATGCATGGAGTCAATCTCTGACTTCATTGGACATCCATCTATCCATGTCATGATCTACGAGTGCTTCATCAAATGAAGCGAGATCAATAGGATTAGTACTCGCTATGCACATTCCAATATCGCCCCAATAATATAAGGACTCGATATTGAGGTCACTACACATACGAACTTCCTCTCTCAAGAAGCAAAGAACCTGATCCAGATGCACTTGCATACAAGAGCTCTCACTTCGGACAGTGTCTCCTACGTACAATCCTTGGCGACGGAACTCTTCGCCTTGATGGGAGACCATGGATGTCACTTATGTGATACACCACCTCTCTTTCAAATTCATTAATTAATTATCATAAATTACATTCATATAATTAATTCTTCCATGGAAAATACACATCTATTCATAATATAGTGTTTCAATTAGATCTAATAAATTTAATTGTATTAAATTAATAATTAATCCAATCTTAACCAACAAACTTGATTATTCCATGAATGGAAGGTATAATCTCAAAGTACATATTATCTGAATTTTAATAATTAGAAAAGTACACCTTAATTTATCCGGTATTATCGAATCCCTGTCCACTATCGTGGCCAGTACCGATAGGACTGCGACAGACCGCACAAGGTGCAACCTGCTACCCCAATGCTCCCCGACTATACACCATATCCACCTCAGGAAAGGATAATGCCAGATAGATTATTGTGTACTTGAGATGTTCATCGGATTTTCAACCAAAATTATACCATATAGTAATAATCAGAACCATTTTCATTATAAGAAATTTGCTAAACAAATTCCCGATCCTATTCACGCAAGTTTGTTTGTTGATTGTGTAACCAATTATGATCTAGATCTCATCTAATCAATTATTGGTTGAGTCCATGTAAATTAAGGAAATAGTTATTGATAAATATTTATCAAATATTTTCCATAATTATTTCAACAAATTAATAATTAATTTCACTAATTGGCAATCACATGGTTCTTGATTAGGAATGTAATTTCAGCAGTGACACCTACTTACTAAAATTAACATATCTCAATCAATTTAAATCCAAATTAGACAAAATAAGTTTCTAAAGTTTGCTAATTTGATTTGAAAAAGAAAGTAACTATCACGAATTCCAAGGTATTTAAAAATAGTAATTAACTCATTAATTATGTTAAGATTCGCAGTTCCGGAACTATGGATATATGTTCATTCAAATGATCATATCTCGAGCATACGGAATCCAAATTACGTAAACTCAGATCCTACAGTTTCTTTATTTATTGGGAACATAATACAAGGATTATTTCGGATTTAAACATTTTAAACAGGGATGAAATTATTCACTAAACAGAGGTGAGAAAATGAAATGCGACAAAAACTTTTGCAACCCTAACGAACCCAAGTCATCCTAGGTTTACGGATCATATCCAATACCTTCAACCTGGATCTGATACCACTTGAAGGATATGGAGTAATCCTCAAGCGCTTCACAGAAGAGTGAGAATTGTATCATATACGATGAAGAACGACTAGTCGTACTAGTTGTTCTATGCAGCGGAATTTCAAAATTTTCATGTGATGAACCGCCTGATCCTCGCAATCCAAGATGTTGAATCCAAGCGTGGGAAATCGTGATCTCGTCGCATGAGATAAAATGCCTTCTTTGTGAGCAAAGAACACCAAAGAAGATGGAGAACTGAGAGTTGTCGAAGCGGCAGCACAACGGCAAAGCGACGACGGGGACTCCTTCTCTAGGGCTTGGTGGACGACCACCAATGGATAGAGGGAGAGAGGGCGTGTGAATGAGAAGAGAAGAGAGCTTGTTGTAATTTCTTATTAACCCTAGAGAGCATGGGGTGCCTCTCTATATATAGAGTTTTGGGAGTCCATGGGTCACAATCCATGGGACACACAAAATCAATGGATGAGATTGATATTTGGTTCTTTCAATAGTCAAGATGTTGTTGGTAAAAACACAACAATAATTAATTTAGATTAGATATATTTGATAAATCAAAAAATAATTTAATCCTTAATTAAATCAAGCAAACATGGAGATTTATGCATGGAGATTACATCCCACCATGGTGATTGGTCGGACGGCTACCAATTTCCATATACGCGATGATAGTCGTCCACCATATCAAATGGTGGAGGCAATCTCACGCAATCTCATGAGAATGCATTAATCCATGAAAATCTCCAAGATTTTTACAACAACTCTTTTTGTAAATTATTCTACAAAAGTAATTCATAATTATTTTGAGAATATTGCAATCTTGCCATTGGAAATTTATGAATTATATTCACAACCCAAAATAAAATGTAATTTACATTTGCAATTAATTATCTAATGTGAATCCAATTCAAACCAATAACTAATCAACAAATATAAATCATAATAAGCTCTCTTTAACACATTATAAACCGCATTTATAATATATTATAAATAATTGGATATTTCTATCCACATTATTCCTATCCATAATAATTAAATCACATTTTATTATATTGGATCATCATTCACATGCATCCCGATAATGTGAATCAGATTCACATTATTCAAGATAATTAAATTATATATTTCTCAATGCTTAGATATAATTCAACTATGGAATTATACTTGAACTCTTTCAAGAATAATGTTCTTTCTCCGCAGATACTTTGAGATAAGGATAGGGAAATTGTATTGTTCCACGTATAGTGACTTGGATGTTGAGATCACATCTCAAATATAGATCTCACTGACCATTCATGAATGCTAGATTAAATCAAGACCGCAAATATAATCTTCCCATTGCACCTGAATCTTATTCAAATCAATGTCCAACACTTGGACCAAGATCAGATTACTTCTCTACTGAGAGGAGTCACTAAAATCCAAACCTTTTTCATCAGTCCCTCGGAATGGAAGCGTCATGGTTATACAATCGTTTATGATCACATCACCTTCAGGTATTCCTAACACCTGTACATCCTGCATACTGGAAGATCTATGATCAATCTGAAGATATAGATCAATTTTATACTGTCATCTATAGGATTTGATCACTAAGTTTCTCAATCTTCATCATTGGAAGTCGATATTCATCATATGCTTTCCCAAAGCATATATCATACCTTCAAATTCTTCCCATGCTTCCAAAGTACGATGACCATGCTGGAATTTGATCGATCCCAATACCACATGAGTGAGCTCATGTCTCCTGGTTCACGAGTGAACCTCTATGATCCCTTTGAGAGATCGTATTACTCATATGCCCTTACATGTACACCAGCTCGCCGGTGTATAGACCTTAGTTAGGTCATCGACCTTTTGGTCTGCCAAATGTTTACATTCAGACATATAGTAACACGTCTATCTCTGGTCAGAGGATGTTTTCCTATATTGTGATAGTATTCAATAGAGGACTTGGGTTATCTCGATCTGTTAAATAAACACTTTGACCTAACTAATCGAACACCTCTGAACAACTATTCCCATGTAGAGGACTTGCATCAAGTGTTTGGTCATATATCAACCTTAATTAGAGAGGATTGTCATATCCTACTCAAGTTGGAGATCATCTCTTAATAATCATTTGACGGTGCTTGATGAGTCCTCTATCGAACTCCTTAGATATTCATCCAAGCACCAACCTCTATGATTCATTTAATGAATCAACAATTGTATGATTATCAAGGCGGCCACAGTACATAACCCTAATTGTACAGAGGGACCTTACAGTGCATTAATTCATTTAATCTCATAAAGGGAGTGAAACAATCAATAACTTTTATTGATAAATCATTTTTTTTCAATTACATTTATTGTAATAATGGTTCGCCTCGGCCTCACATGGCTAACAACAAGCGCATTTGGAGTGGGCTCTTTGCTTCTAGAAGAGTAAGGTTGTATGCGTAGTGACCTCAATACGGAGTCATCATATTATTGGGGTCATATTAGATTGCAAATAGAGAGTCCTGGTCCTATTGACTGCTGGTTCAATAAACGATGGGTCAACATCACCTTAGGTGTGGTGGGCTCGGGTGTTAAAGTCCGAATTGGGAATGCAAGTTGGACTTGCAAGGTAGAATATGTTCCCACTTCTTTTTATCCAAGTTGCAAGTTCTCATATTATTGGGACGTAACAAATGTAAGAAAAACATCCCAGATCTTGCTGAGATATAATGGTAAGTATATCTCTTACTTTGAAAGTGAATAAGGGAATGAACTTTCATAATTGACAAGGCAAGACAACATTGATATAAAGATTCCTAAATCAAAGTAAAATATATATTATATATATTTATGCAGATTATCTTTTTTCAGATAATCCTCATTAAACCCACTCAATGTTATACTCACTAACAACCAGTAAAATATCATGGATTGGATCCATGATCAAGATATTGTAGTTATAGTTGGACACATATTGTATGTGGTTGCAATGTGCAAGTTTCCTCCTAATAATAAGGAATGACAATTAAATGGACAATAGGACAACTTATGGTTTGTTTGTCTGTATACTCTTAATCTCTCATCGAGGGTGCTTTGTAAGTGACATGTCGATGATGGTCGTAGTTATCAAATAATCCTTACAAAAAATCTAAGAAGGTGTTCTGACATACATATGTTCTCTCGATATTTAATGATGAATGACATGGTTCACTGCAACATGCTGAATGGTGGCTCTATAAGAGATGATGTATTGAAAATGTTTGAGTACCTACCTGAACCAAAGTCTTTTAGAGTGTACACGGATGTAGATGCAATGAGTGTCATCATTCTATTGACTATACTCAAGTCATTCATGAAGCTTCATAGTATTTGTATTGTATGAATTGAATGAAGCATGTATAAATGTTGAAATACTCTTATATTGAAATCTTTTGAATTCAGAATATGAGATCCTTTGTCTTGAGAAATGGTTATTTATAGATAAAGGGAGCATAGTGGAAGCATTTATCTGACCCAAGAAAGAAGGAAAGTCAATCAGTTGATTGTAATTCTGTAATTTCCATATGACATTCAAAGAGTTGGATGAATGCCAATACTGCAATAAGCTGATGCACTGATAGTGTAACTAAGAATTACTCAGATAGTGCATAAGAATAATATACATCTACATAACAACATTGAAATTGACTTATAAGATAAGATCGAAGTCTAATAATTGTATCTCATTCTTCTAATGGCATTTGCAATTGGTTGTATATGTTTTAGTAGACTAGAAAATTTTTGATCTTAAGGTTTAATGGTCATCTACATGGATGTTGATGCAATTGTTGCAACAACCTATATTGGATAAATCGACTTCATATTTTCAGTGGGAGAGCTCTTAGTCTTAGAGAATGTGTCTATGAACTAGATATTAGAATACACTCATAGTTTATTTCTAAATGTTGGAAATAAACATTAATTCTGGAATAGACCTATTACAAAGAGTTGTGATAGATAGATTTCAAACCGTAATCTAATATCTAGAGTACTCTACTAAATTAGAATATTAATGAATGGTTCATTAACATTTCTAATGCTGAAAGTTAAAACTTTTAAGACCAATAGGAGATGAAGATCATTTGACAATGATCTAGCATCAAGCCTTGGACATATGTATATTGATGTGGTCAATAGACTACTAATAGATGAAACTTTAGAACATATGACATTTCAAATCTTACGTACTTATGAATATTGTATTCAAAGTAGAAAATGTCCGATGTACCCATCTCTAGGAATGGTGTTAGATGTTGAGGTATTCAAGATCTCATACATATTAATGTATGTGGATCATCTATATCATAATGAACATTAATGATATGTGATACCACTAACGATTATTTATGATATGAGACATCTTCTCTTCACCTTAGAAACCTTTGACATGTTGAAAGATTTCATAAATTTGGTTTAGAACCAACGTTTGAAGGAAGATGAAATGAATTTGATCTAACCTATGTAGCAAGTACGTATTAGATGAATTCAAGGAATGTCTTATGGAGAAAGGAATATCATTCTTGTCTCACTCCTCCTAATACACCTAAACTCAATAGAGTTATAGGGAGATACAATTGGATCATGTGTGACATGATTTGATCAATGATGAATCTTAGCATAATTACCTCTTAGTTTCTGGTATGTATGAAGTAGAGACTACAATATATATCCTTAATAAAAGGATCCATGTTACTATAAACATGAACATTGTCATAAGCTATGGTTTGAAAACTAGCCTGGTGTTGGTCACTTGAGGATTTAGGGTTGCTTGGTCCATAACATTGTCATGGATGCAAGTAAGATGGAATCTAGCACTAAAGAGTGCTACTTCATTAATAAAATAAGGACGGTATTGGATACCTACTTTATGACCTTGAGATTCTTAAAAGATCTCATATCTGAGAATGTGATCTTAGAGGATAAGACTCTTGAGAATCAAGATGAAAATGAAGTAAATTATCTCATTGAATCTTGAGAAGGTAATGAGGCTCTTGAAATCGAAAACTAAAAGAGTAATTTAAGATGAAACACCAATACCTCTCCAAATGAGTTTGAGTATGGATTCCATGTGTCAGTCAAGTATGACAAATGATCTTACTTCATATGATGAAGCTTCTAAAGATCATGACATGGAGTAATGGATGTTAGCAATAAAGTCTAAAGTAGACTTCATATACAAGTGTTGTATATAAGCCCCAAGGATCCACCTACAATGGTAAAACCCGTTAGGTGTAAATGGTTCTTCAAGAGAAGGAGGGGACATGATGATACAGTAGAGACCTTCAAAGCACAGCTCGTAACCATGAGCTTCATACCGAAGAGAAGACATTGGCTACGATGAGAATCGATCTCTAGTGACCATGCTTAAACCCATCAGTGTAGTGCAACTATGGCTACACTACTTGACTATGACAACTGCAAGATGGAAGTCTAGATTTCATTACTCTATGAAAAACTCTATGATGATATTCACATGAAGTATCCCCAGGGCTTCATGTTGAGGAAAGCAAGAGTGAGAAAGCTGAAAAACTCCATCTATGGACTCAAATAAGCTTCTTGTAGTTGGAACATTAGATTTGATGAAATTATAAATGTTATGATTTCAGATAGAATCTTGATGAACCAGGTGAAGCTTAGTGGGAGTACCATTGTGTTCATTGTGCAAAATGTATATGATATCCTAATCATTTGGAATGATATAAGAATGTTAATAAGCGTTTTATAATCTGTCTATTCCATAACTTATGATATGATCTTAAGGATACCTTTTAGATCTTAGTTTTGAAGATGTTAGAAAGAATAGAGAAGAGGGTATTAGGAGTACTACATTAGTGATACACCTTGGATATGTTCCATTTTCTGGAAAATTCCAAGAAAGGCTTCCATCTCTTAAGATATACTATTGACCTATCTGAAGGGATAGCACCTCAATGAGTTGAGGGAGTTACTGCTAAAACTACTTGCCTTTGTGCATCAATTATGAGAAGTCAGGTGTATGTTAGATGTGTACAAAAGTTAGATTTCTGCCATGCAGTAGGAGTAGTAAACTGTTACTAATCCTACTACAGAAATGAAACACTTGATTGAAGTAATAATTATATTTTCAAAGAGGAAAAGACTTTCGAGATAGTGATATTAAAGTCTTATATTCAAGAAATTAAGACATTATAGATAGAGATCTGAAACGTCTTAACTGCGAAACTTTTGAAGATAGAGATCTCTAGTAATATGGGTATTCTTATAAGGATAGTGGAAAATACATACCAGTTAAAACGATTATTGAGCTATAGTGTCAAGGACACTATACCTAGCAATATTAAGTATTGCTTGCATAAGATGCAACATTTGGATGCGAGCAATGTTACTAGGAGATATGCAAGTACCATAAAAGGACTTCACGTAGTCTCTTGAGAATAGAGTGAATGATCAACTTACCTAGCTATTTTTCTAAGTAGCCTATGATTTTCACATGAGTGTGAGTTTAAAGATTAACCCATTAATGGTTATTTGGCCTAGTGGGAGATTGTTGGATATCCCATGGTGAGACATTATACAATAAATGTTATTGTAAATGTCATTCTTGGATTTGAAAAGAAGAATAAACTAATTTGCATAATAGGTCCCCTAATACAATTAGGGTTGTGTACCATGTCCATCTTGATGATCATACACTTGTTGATTCAATTGTTGAATCATAGATGTTGGTGCTTGGATGAATATCTAAAGAGTTAGTTTGCAGACTCATCAAGAACCGTGAAATGATTATTAAGAGATGATCTCCAGCATGAGAAGGAGATGGAAAACATTTTTTTCTCTAAATGCCAATAACTAACCAACCGCATGATGCAGGCCTGTACATAGGAATAGAGATTCAGAGGTGGAAGATAAGCTAGGTCAAAGAGTTGACTTAACGAGATCAAGATAAGCAAAGACCTATGTCATATATTGTTGCGATGTAGGCATGCATACTCTAACGGGAGACATATGTGTTACTATATGTCTGAGTATGTACATTTGGCAGACCAATGGTTAATGACCTAATCAAGGTCTATATACCATAGTATTGGTGTGCATACAAGGGCATGTGAGTTATACGATCTCTCAAAAGGGATGATACAGGTTCATTAATGAACCAGAAGACATGAGCTCACTCATGAGATATTGGGAAGAATCAAATTTTGTGCACGGTCATCTTGCTTTGGAAGCTTGACTGAATTTGAATGTTTGATATATTCTTTTTGAAAGTATATGATCAATACTGGGTATGATATATGTTTTTGGAAAGTATATGGTTGATACCAACTCCTAATGATCAAATAACGACCTTAATAACAAAACCTTAAAGCAGACAGTCAAAATGGATCTAGAACTTCTGGTTTGTTCTTGGTCTTCCATTATTCATGATGTATAGGTATTAGGAGTACGTGAGGGTGATGTTATCACAAACAATTGTTAACCATGATGCTTCCATTCAGAGGGAGCGATTAAACAAGTCTTGATTTTAGTGACTCCTTTCAGTAGAGAAGTACGCAAATCTTGGTCCAAATGTTGGACAATGATTAAATGTGATTCAGATTCAATAAGAAGATTAGATTTACGTCTTTAATTTAATCAAACATCTATGGGAGGTTTGCAAGATCTGGATTTGAGATTTGATCTCAATATCCAGGTCACTATATATGGAACATACAATCGCCTCGTCCGTATATCCAAGTATCTGCAGAGAAAACACATTATCCTTGACAGAGTTCAAGGATATATTCATTGTTGATATATGTATTCAAGGATTAAGAAAATTGATAATTAAATATGATTTAATTATCATGAATAATATGGATTTGATTCATATTATAAGGAGAGTTATCTAATCTAATTAAATGTGATCAATTACCAAAGATATGAATAATGTGAGATTCATATTATTTGGCTACATTAGAATAGATATCCAAGATAATTAAATGTGATTTAATTGTCATGGATATGAATAATGTGGATAGCACTATCCATATTAATATATATATATGTATTATAAATGTGATTTATAATATATCAGAGAGAGTCTATTATTATTTATATTTTTGGTCATTTTTTTTGTGAATTTGATTCACATTGGATAATTAATTGAAAATATAGTTTACATTTTTTTTAATTTGTGAATGTGATTCACAAATACCCAATGGCAAGATTGTAATGTTCAAAAGATAATTGAGAATTATTTTTGTGAATATAATATTGGAGATTTTCATGAAATAATGTAAACTCATGATATGGAAAAAGATTGCCTCCATCCATTCAAAGGTGGTCATTGGCCATCAAGTCCTAAAAGGAATGGGTGGTCATCCCCCCCTTTTTTCTAAGAGAGGCTAATTTTCTTCCCAATTATATCCAAGGTTAATTGATTTAATTAGAAATTAATTTATATTTATTATTCAATATAGTTTTATTTCTATAACAAGATCATGGCCATTAAAAAACACAAACAAATATCATCCATTGATTTTGTGTTGTCCATATATTGAGATCCATGGATCCCAAAATACTATATAAGAAGAGGCAACCCTTACTCTTCAAATTACAACAAGACAAAAACAAGTTTCTCTCTCTCTCTCTCATTCTATGCATGCCAAGTCCATCTATCATTGTGGCCATGCGCTAGCAATATATACCGTTATATGTCATCCACCATGGAGCCTTAGAGAGAGTCGCCATCGCTGCTGCATCATCATTGTATTGTCGTATTGTTTGCTCGTGGTTCTCCATTTCCTTTGGTATGCCTCGTTCGTGAAGAAGAATTTGGATCTCATGTGATGAGATCAGGAGATTCACTGCTTGGATCATCAACATGGATTGCGAGGAGCACGCAATTCATCTACGCGCTTGCATGCGTCTCCTCTGTCGGATCGGACTTGAAACAAGTGTTCTCTTCCTTTAGATACTCGATCACAACCATGCTTCAAGAGGTAACCTAATAAGTGTTTGTGGTTTAGATGAAATGATCTGAGAAGTATTCTTGGATCATGTGGTTTCATCTTTTACAAATTTTTCAATTATGTTGCCTCGAGCAACTTGTACAACTAGCCACTCTCTATCGCATACAATGCGATCCTCATGCTTTTGTAATGCCCTTAAGGATTTTCCCATATCCTTCATGAACATGCTCCATTTGTTTGTGGTGAACCTTTTTCTATGAGGTGGATGGCTATAAAGATTTGCTTCTCTGATCAGCATGTGACCTAGACTGTGGCAAAGAAGTCGTATGTGCCTCTTGGAGGCACGTGATATGCAACTTAAGGTCACTCAAATTCTGGTCCAAATCATATATTATGTTGAGCTTATCCATGTGCCGGAGCATCTTCTTCTCTATAATCTCCATTTGGTCAAACTTCTGGCTGATAATGACCATGTCTGCAGCTGATGACTCTGCTAGTGCTGTTGTTGTAGAAGAGGAAGATGAACCAGCCTCTATACATGCAACTCTATGGTGAGATAACGCTTAATGGGAGGGCTTCCTTTGAGAGTAGACATGGGTATGTGTCATCACCATGTAATTCTTAGCCATCTCCTCATAGATGACTCGGACATGATCCTCATCCTTAGAAAAATAGGATCCTCCACAAGATGCGTTGACAATCCCCTACTGCTCAAGTTTTAGCCAATAAAAGAAACCTTTGACCAAGTTGGTCTTATTGATATCATGATGTGGACACCTATCTATGAGCTCTCCGAATCAATCCCAAGCCTCATGGAACTGATTGTTTGGGATAATGGTGAAGTTACTGATCATCGCTCGTTGCATTCGTATGACCGAGTTGATAGTAATTGTTGAGGTACTCGGTCCTCAACTGCTCCCAGGTAGTAACCACCCTCCCCAAGTGCTTCAACCAGTAGGATTCTCTATCAACTAAGGAAAATGGTAAGGGTATCAACTTTATGGTATCCTCATCCACCAGTCTAATGTGGATGGTTCGGTGGTGTGCCCATGGAACTTGTCCAACAACTGAATCATCCGGGGCCTGAGCTCAAAATCTCCCATAATGGATGGAAACTGAATCCACCTATGAGTGAGATTTGTACCAGGGTTGTGAAAATCCCTCATGGTTCACAAAGGTCTCGGTGGATTCTTGGCCTCCTCGTAGCATCTATATCTATCATTGACGAATCCGAAAATGCGGCTTTTAAGAATGTGTTTTTATCGTGTTGTTCGTTGTAGGCGGCAATCGGAAACAGTCAAGAAAATACCACAAATAATTTATTCAATTTTTAATTTCGTGGTTTTATGTTTATTTTACTTGGGCAAGTCCCAAGGTCGATCACAAGGAGGCAAAGGAACAACCTAGAATTAAGTCTATCAAAGTTTATGTTCGGTTTTTGAGGCGGTTTTTTTTTGGAATTTTTAATGCAATAGAGGATGCAAAATGCAAATTTGGCCTTATTTCAGGGAATAAAATGTAAATGTCAACCAAACAATGTCCGAAAATTACGAAACTTGGCCGAGATGTAAAATACGATGAAATAAGTGCACTGTAATTTTTTTTGTAATTTTTGGATGCAATATGAATTTTTTATGGATTTTTAAATGCAAACAAAATGATTTTTAATATTTAATTTTAATAAATATCAAACCTACTTGTTTTCGAGAATCAAAATTATCTGAGATCTATCACTAGGTGATGGATCTCAGAAAAATCCTAAACCTCAAAAATGTGGGGTTTAATGTCTGTTAAAAATTAAATATTACAATGCACAAAATGATTTTTACAGGACAAATGATGCATGCAAATGCAAATCTTTTTTGGGCACAATGTTAAGAATAATTATCTCTACAATATGTGATTTTTCGGGGATTTTTAGAGCAACGGTTAGTCACGTATCAATTTCAGAGCAAGAAATGGGTAAAATATGCAATTTTCCACAAAATAATTATTTATTAATTAACCGTCCGTCACAAAAATTCCCACAATATGTCAAAGTGTAGAGAATTAATTAACCAACATCATGCTATTTTTGGATTAATAAAATAATGTAAAGAAAGGGTCCACAATCACAGGGGAACACAGGGGTACAGATGCAAATACAATAAATAAATATAAAAGCAGAGGGGGAACTTTTGTGTAATTACCGATAGTCTGGAGGGCTCTTCTGCAATTTTCCCAAGGGAGCACGTGACTTGCGCGTGCTCCTTGGGCGGCTGGACTGAGGCGCGGATATGGGATCTCCGGGGAGTGCCGCTGCAATTTACCCAGGTCACGTGCAAAGCACGTGACCCAAGTGGATGACGTTAGGTGCTGACGTCCCCCCGCGCGCGTGCCTCGCACGTGCGGGGGTCTCGGGCGACGTGCCCGGCCGCTGGCGGTGGTGGAGCGGAGCCTGGTGTCTGGAGCTCTGGAGGCGGTGTCGTCGATGAAGTCGGTGGAGGCGAGGGAGGAGGGCTCCGGCCAAAGCTCGGCCGAAGCGGGGTGACCAGTAGGCGGAGGTGCTCCTCTGCGATGACGTAGGCTCGACGATGACGGAGGAGTCGGTCGTGGATGTCGTTGACGAATGGTGGAGAAGCAGAGGCCTCCCTCTGGCCGACACACGACCCAGAGTGGTGCAGCGATGTCGAAGGCGGTGGCGTGGTTGTCGGGCGGTGGAGGCGGAGCGGTTGTCGGAGAAGAAAGGTGTTGGAGACGAGGCGGAGCCGGCGTGGTGGCGGAGCGGAGGCGGTGGTGTCGACGGCGTGGGGCGAAGAGCGGAAGAGAGAGATAGAGAGAGAGAGAGAGAGAGAGAGAGGGAGAGGGAAAGAGGGTATACCTGCAGGAGGTTGGCTCGACGGCTTGGCGAAGCCGGAGCGAGCAGCGGCGCTCGGGGCGGAGCTGCGACGAGGTCTGAAGACTTCGGATCACGCCGATGGAGAGGGCTTCGCCGGTCCTGTCACTACCGGAGAGGGGGGTCCTTAGGGCTTTAAACGGCGGATGATTTGGAGGAGGTCCGACGGTGGGTTTAAATAGGGTTGGGATTTGGGCTGGAGAAGGAAGGGATCGGGTTGAAGGCGGCGGCGAGATTCGTCGGGGATTTGATCCCATGATCGGCAGCGAGATACGCGGGGGATCCGGAGATCGGCGAGATATGGCCGCGAGATACGCGGCGGCGATGGCGGAGATCTCGGGGAAGCGGGCGGCTGAAAGGGTAAAGGAGGCTGGAGGAAGGAGACGACGCGCAGGCGCCGTCCGATCGAGCGCGATCGGATGGTGCCTGTTGCGCCACGTGTCAGAGAGATGGGGCAGAGGTGGAGTCACGTGCGGAACACGTGCCTGGGGAGGCACGTGCGACGCACGTGCTTCGTATTAATTTTTTTTTATAAAATAAATATATAAAAGTGCCAAAAATGGCTGACACGTGGCGGCACCAGGAGCTGCCACGTGTCAGCACCAGAAAATTCGAAAAAATAATTATTTTGTAAAATCAAAAATAAATATTAAATGACCTCGGATCGAAAAACTTTCTTCACAAAAATTGCTCGTCTCGATGAGATCTACAACTTTCATGAAGACATCAAAACCAAAATCGATCATTTGTACAAAGTGAATTTTGGGGTATTCCATGTACATAGAATACCCTGATTTTTTGGGTTTTATAATTTTTATTTCATTTTTAAACAAGATAAAAATCCGGAAAAATATGGAAAACTCCAAGATAAATAAAAGACACTTAATTCTAATTTTGTTTGGATTTTTATTGATTAAGAAAATATATACATAAAATACAAGGTCAAAAACCGCGAAAATATACAATGTACAAAAGAGGCCCAAAACCCAACTTTCACATATGAGCTCCGATTCACTTGAACTTGGTCTTGTTTTGAAGGTAATTGAATGCACATTAGTTCAAAAGTGAGTAGGATTCAATCGGACATTGGATGTGGGAGATATGTGGCTTTTAGTCCGAAAATCCTGAAATTAGGGTTTGGGTTTTTGGTCCACTTATTTGGGTTAGTTATTTTTTTGTATTTTTCCTTTATTCTTGTTAGTGATACGTACACAGTGGAAGTGGTTTTGAGTTATTCGGAGTTAGCATGAATGTGTTAAAAATCCGGGAAGTTAGGCTTATTTATGGGTCATTTTGGCTTGGATTTTTGGCTTCTTATTTTGTGCAGATTTTTGTGCTAAAATGCAATTCTTATGAAAACATGCATGAATGCTAATTATGCAAAATAGATGCCAGAATGCTGTTGATTTTGAGGGATTTGAGCTTAATAAATGAGATTTAGAGTGATGAATACGAGATTCATCATCCCCCTATACTTAAACCATGCTCGTCCCTGAGCATCAAAAAAGAAATGCCATGAGGTGAAATGAGATTGGGTTCCATACCAAGACCATGAGCTGAAGGTGAAAATAAGCCTAAACTTAACCTTTGGATTATTTGTGTGTCGGAACTTCTGTGAGACTTAGAATTTTAAAATCAACAGCCCTCAAGTTCTACAAATCCTTGCTTACAGTTTCGGCTCAGAAGTCATCTTAGATCAATCCTCTTCCCAAAGTATACCCTATGAACAATGAATAACCGACTCTTGTGTGTGAAAGGGTTTTAGCTCTTCCCACTCAGAATGCCGGACTACTGCGCGAACCTCCTCTCCAATAACTCGTCCTCGGGGAGTCAGGTATTTCCTTCTAAGGTCTGTCGCGCTGTGTTCACAATCGAATTGGGGGGAGAAGTTAGAAGAATGAGAAAAGAACTGGAGGGTGGTTAGTGTAGTTCACCTCTCCTTGTGAAGCTGGCCAGTGTAGCCGAGTCTCCACCAAGATCTGCAGGTTCTTGAAGCTTGGACCTTTTTGGTCAGATTTTATTTGGTAATTGCTTCTTTGTATTTGGAATTTTTGGTGGTTCTGCTTGGATCTTGTTTTGCCCCTACGAATATAGCATCTTTTGTTTCCGTACATTTTTTGGGGTCTTAGAAAAAATTGTGCCCAGCCGTCCATTCCTTTTCCGAAGCTTTATTTCAACCCGTACTCCGGTCTTTAGATTTCTACGCTACCAGAAAGGAAACTCACACAGTCTTCCAACAAATGTTTGAGTTGAGCTAAGTGCATTGTGCGAGAGTACAAATTAATTCCTTATTCCAGAGTTGTACCCAGAATGAAGAGACCAGGTTAGACACTAAGAGTCAAATTCTGTGCATTGTTATGTGGAACTCAAAGAATTAAGTCAAAGACCTGAAGACTTTAAAATCCTTTTTCTCGGTGAAGTTCCTCTGAAGATTAGGTGGATTAAGGTCAAGTCCAGATCACTCTCGGTTTCGGCTCATAACTTGGTTCAGAACCCAAAGACTTTTCACATATGCAAATGCGATGCTTGATGAAATGCGAGTGTGTGAAATGCAGACACATTTTTTTTTGTTTTTGATTTTGATTTTTTTTTATGCAAAAGAAAAAATGAATAAGAAGCCATTTTTTTTCAAAGATTTTGGGTGTAGTCAGTGTTAGTGGAAAAAACATTTTTTTTCAGAAGACCCACCCCGTAAATACATATAGACTTATGCGCAAGTACGAGGTATGGCTAAAATATATACATAGTATATATACAGACCCCCCTATACTTAGCGAGTGCTGTGTCCTCAGAGCACAAGAAGCGTAATGAAGACAGAGCTCGGGCTAAGCATAAGAGAGTAAAACTATACACGGTTTTGCCCCCCTATACTTAGACTGAGAATAGTCTAAGTATAGAACAAGAGCGCAAAAAGAGGCGGACGGGATATGTAAATGAGGAGAGTATAAATAGATGGGTGGCGGTTCCCCCTATACTTAGGCTTTGTCAGCCTAATTATAGAAGAAGGATGGATATGGAGTGAGCTAGAGATCGGAGTGTGATGGTATATATTAGATGGCATCGGTCCCCCCTATACTTAGGCCTTGGCCTAAGTAGAGGAAGAAGCTGTACAAGGAGACCGATGTGGTCGGGAGGGAGGGTGGGTAGCCGATGATTAAGGCGGTTTACGGCTGATCTTCTTGTGAGCCTGCGGTGGGAGATCGTAATGATGAGTCGGAGATGAGGCATACGATTCCCCACCATTATCAGTGTCATCCTCAAAAAAATCATGATGGATAGTAGATGAAATATTTGAGTCAGATGAAAAGTAGCCATCATTAGAGTTATCCTCAGAGGAATAATATTTGAAAGTGGACATACTCCAGATCTTCATGTCTTTTTGTTCATTCAATTGTTTCCTCAAAATTCGTTCCTTTTTAAGATCAATCGGTTTGTCCTCAAATGAATCTTCAGATGCTCCAGTCTCAGTCAGCTCATAAGAAATAATTCCAGTGTACTTGTGAAAGGTAGGAGCATCAGCTTTGGATGAGTAATAATTAGGAACGGGAGTTGTCCAACGAGAATCGAATTTTGGATCCTTGCGAAGAAATGGCTTAAGAGATGCCGAACAGACTTCACTCATGTAGACTACCTTTTCCGGACCTGATGAGGGATCATCAACTGATTCCTCTTCCGAAAGATCAAAGGTGACTTTCTTTTTCTTATTTCATGAGGATGTCGGTTCACTTGAGTACCCAGATGAATAGCCATTAAAATTCTTCTCCTTGGTCGGTGTTCGGGCTACGTGTTCGTTCTTTGTTTCCTGAATGTTGGTGCACTCTTGATTTGGGAGAATTTGGTCAAGATAATCAGAGTAGGTTGCTCCAGTGTGCGACCATGCAAATGTCTCAGGATCGTAGTAGAAAGATTTGTCTATTTTGAAATCTGTGGGAATTGAGATATCGGGGAGAGTCTCTAAACCAATAGTCTGATTAACAAACGCAATCTCAGGTGTAGCAGCGGGGTAGGGCTCTTCTACCGTTTCATGGTTGCGGTTGTTGGGGACTTCATGGGTTACCTCAGAAAATCGTGCTTCCTCAAAGACTGTATCAGTTCATAGTGATTCCAATGCCGTAAAATTTATTTCCCGCGTCTCACAATCGATACTCGCCTTGGCCAATGCCAAGAATGGTTTTCCGAGAATGATTGGAGACTGGGTGAATTCTCCTTGATGCTCGATGTCAATGATCGTGAATTCTACCTTGAGCGAAGCACCTTGGAATTTCATGATGACAGAAATGGTTCCTCTCGGCCTTTTTATCGATCGATCTGCCAATTGAACAATCTCTCGTATCTTCCGAATTGGCCCGAGTTTGAGTTCGTGAAATACAGAGGTCGGGAGGATATTGATCGGTGAATCGTCATCAATACGAGCATGTGTGAAGATTGTGTCTTTGATTTCGCAGTCAAATCTGGGCAACCGCTTCACTATGTGGCTCTTGGTTTTTCTCCTCAACACCAAGGAGGAGGCCATTGACAAGATATGTCTTTCAGTTTTTGTTCTAATCCTTCCTGACTTTTTGATGATTAATCTGTCCATTAGAAATTTCTTAAGGTCAGGGAAGTGTTCAATGGCCTTTATAATGGGAAGTTCAAAAATCAAGTATTTTTCCAGTGCTTCCCGTAAAACAGGATCCAAATTCCTCAGATCTTCTTTAGATTCAATTTTTATGAGATTTTCTGGATTTTCGAATTTTTTTGTATTTTCTGTGTGGTGTGGCGATGTGGTGTCTTCCTTAGATGAGAAGGGGCCCTGATGTTCAGGGTATGGATCAGAGGCATAGTCATTCCTAGGGGAATAATGAGCAGAAGTTTTGATATTAGAGTTATCCCTAGGTCTTTGAATATCCTCAAAATTTTCATCATGGAATCTAATCATTTCCTCATTTGGTTCTACACCCGATCCACCATAGAATGAGATTACTCGGTCGGCAAATTTTTGAAATTTGTCCTCCATCAATTCAAACCTTCTTTTTATCCTCGAAACATTATCCTCACAATTTTGTTCATGATCAATCATGGGAGCACTCGGATTTTGTTCAATGATTCCGTCTTCCATTTTTCTGTACGTGTGGAGAGGAGAATTTCTTGCAATATCCATTATATGATCATTTCTTGAAAATTTCTCCTCAAAATTTATGGAAGGAGGCTGCTCATATGGTACAGGCATGTGTATTTGATCTGAGTATAGTTCAGTCCTTTGATCATGATTGGTCAGCTCTTGATATTGTGGAGTCAACATACAGGGTTTATATGTGTCTAGGAGGTCTGTCCAGTCCTCTGTATGAGTATCATGTCTGACAAGGGGTCTGTCATGGTCAATCCAACGATGATGATCATTAAGCGCATGTCTTTCCATCTGGGTTTGGGTTCTCTGCCAGTCATGGGATTTAAAGAGATTTTGATCTTGAAATGTTTTATTGGCGAGAGAGTGAGAATAAGACGGTTCAGTCCAAGATGGTGTGGTTGGATGATTTGAGAAAGGATTCAATGAGGTCGAAGTCATTTGCGGTTGAAAGCTTCCCGCAAATGTTGGAGGATTAAACGAAGAGGAAGTAGTGGATTTGGGCCAAACCGACATAGATTTGTTTTCGTAGTGGTGTTCGGTCATTTTTGAAGGAGTTGAGAGAAATGATGGGTTGGATCTGAAATTTGGAAAAATTTCCATGATGAGATTAAAATCAAGAAATGAGAGAGATGATTGTATGGGACAGCAAATTTATCAAATGTGCGGCTATTGATCTTCGATATCGGTTCACGCACACCAATACAAACACGAATCAAACCCCGGGTTCACCAACTCACACAATGAAGCCGTAAGATTTCGGCTATTATCTTTTCAATTTTAGTTGGTGATAATTCAATCTTGGCAAAAATTTAGTGAGTTGAGATTTTGGATTTGGGCTCTATCCTTAAGTGTCGTTTCTTGCTTACTCAGAAAAATAAAATCATCCAAGGTCGGGGTTGCTCTCCCGCAAAAATTCTTGATTTTATGGGTTATTTGAGATCAGATATATTTAGCAGTCCCGATTTTAATGAGGTGATCACTGAAAAATTAGATGAGCACAAATACACGTCTACCGTCCAGTCCCAATTTCCTTTAAAGTTATGTTATAAAACAAGAGGGAGGAATTCGAGACAAGCCGATGCACGCAGAAAACTATGATGAATGCTTAGTTAGAAGACTTACAGTGGATCCTCGCAATCTCCATGTGGGATGCTAGACAGAATTTAAAAATTATTCTATATGATGTGCAAACCGATGGAAAAACCGCACCTAAGCAGAAAGTTCTATTAGCGGGAAGAATTGATTTAAATTTGGCTAGGTTGAACGATCTACGTGCGTCTCAATTAAAGTGCAGTGTGGCTTAAGATCCTACGAGCACAAGCAAAAAATATAAATGCTCTGAGAGCCGTATGTGCAGGTCTATCCTAATCGCCACTCAAGTCGGGCCCCACCCTCGCCGTAGGGTGAAACAGGCCACGACACACCACAGAATAAAGTTTAGAGGTTTTTCTACACACGCGAGAGTCCAAACGGACACCGCTGTAAAATTACAGAAATTAAAAGTGCAGAAAAAAAAAACCTAGACTCTACTCTCTCTCACGACTCAACTCGATCTTAAATTAATTGCGGTTTTGGTGAAGTTGCGTCGGTTATTGAAAACCGCTCCACGTACAAGGTACCTCGCAAAAAAAATAAGAGAGAGAATGTAAGAGAGTGACTCAAAAATATATAAAAAAATGAAGGCTGAAAAATAAATTGCAGGAAAATGAAATTTACAATGAAAAATTCGGGGGTCAGACTACCCGAATGCGGAAAACCGAACAACACTTTTCAGACAAAAATCTAAGCCGTTTGCCTCCCCGGCAACGGCGCCATCTGACGAATCCGAAAATGCGGCTTTTAAGAATGTGTTTTTATCGTGTTGTTCGTTGTAGGCGGCAATCGGAAACAGTCAAGAAAATACCACAAATAATTTATTTAATTTTTAATTTCGTGGTTTTATGTTTATTTTACTTGGGCAAGTCCCAAGGTCGATCACAAGGAGGCAAAGGAACAACCTAGAATTAAGTCTATCAAAGTTTATGTTCGGTTTTTGAGGCGGTTTTTTTTTTGGAATTTTTAATGCAATAGAGGATGCAAAATGCAAATTTGGCCTTATTTCAGGGAATAAAATGTAAATGTCAACCAAACAATGTCCGAAAATTACGAAACTTGGCCGAGATGTAAAATACGATGAAATAAGTGCACTGTAATTTTTTTTGTAATTTTTGGATGCAATATGAATTTTTTATGGATTTTTAAATGCAAACAAAATGATTTTTAATATTTAATTTTAATAAATATCAAACCTACTTGTTTTCGAGAATCAAAATTATCTGAGATCTATCACTAGGTGATGGATCTCAGAAAAATCCTAAACCTCAAAAATGTGGGGTTTAATGTCTGTTAAAAATTAAATATTACAATGCACAAAATGATTTTTACAGGACAAATGATGCATGCAAATGCAAATCTTTTTTGGGCACAATGTTAAGAATAATTATCTCTACAATATGTGATTTTTCGGGGATTTTTAGAGCAACGATTAGTCACGTATCAATTTCAGAGCAAGAAATGGGTAAAATATGCAATTTTCCACAAAATAATTATTTATTAATTAACCGTCCGTCACAAAAATTCCCACAATATGTCAAAGTGTAGAGAATTAATTAACCAACATCATGCTATTTTTGGATTAATAAAATAATGTAAAGAAAGGGTCCACAATCACAGGGGAACACAGGGGTACAGATGCAAATACAATAAATAAATATAAAAGCAGAGGGGGAACTTTTGTGTAATTACCGATAGTCTGGAGGGCTCTTCTGCAATTTTCCCAAGGGAGCACGTGACTTGCGCGTGCTCCTTGGGCGGCTGGACTGAGGCGCGAATATGGGATCTCCGGGGAGTGCCGCTGCAATTTACCCAGGTCACGTGCAAAGCACGTGACCCAAGTGGATGACGTTAGGTGCTGACGTCCCCCCGCGCGCGTGCCTCGCACGTGCGGGGGTCTCGGGCGACGTGCCCGGCCGCTGGCGGTGGTGGAGCGGAGCCTGGTGTCTGGAGCTCTAGAGGCGGTGTCGTCGATGAAGTCGGTGGAGGCGAGGGAGGAGGGCTCCGGCCAAAGCTCGGCCGAAGCGGGGTGACCGGTAGGCGGAGGTGCTCCTCTGCGATGACGTAGGCTCGACGATGACGGAGGAGTCGGTCGTGGATGTCGTTGATGAATGGTGGAGAAGCAGAGGCCTCCCTCTGGCCGACACACGGCCCAGAGAGGTGCAGCGATGTCGAAGGCGGTGGCGTGGTTGTCGGGCGGTGGAGGCGGAGCGGTTGTCGGAGAAGAAAGGTGTTGGAGACGAGGCGGAGCCGGCGTGGTGGCGGAGCGGAGGCGGTGATGTCGACGGCGTGGGGCGAAGAGCGGAAGAGAGAGAGAGAGAGAGAGGGAGAGGGAAAGAGGGTATACCTGCAGGAGGTTGGCTCGACGGCTTGGCGAAGCCGGAGCGAGCAGCGGCGCTCGGGGCGGAGCTGCGACGAGGTCTGAAGACTTCGGATCACGCCGATGGAGAGGGCTTCGCCGGTCCTGTCACTACCGGAGAGGGGGGTCCTTAGGGCTTTAAACGGCGGATGATTTGGAGGAGGTCCGGCGGTGGGTTTAAATAGGGTTGGGATTTGGGCTGGAGAAGGAAGGGGATCGGGTTGAAGGCGGCGGCGAGATTCGTCGGGGATTTGATCCCATGATCGGCAGCGAGATACGCGGGGGATCCGGAGATCGGCGAGATATGGCCGCGAGATACGCGGCGGCGATGGCGGAGATCTCGGGGAAGCGGGCGGCTGAAAGGGGAAAGGAGGCTGGAGGAAGGAGACGACGCGCAGGCGCCGTCCGATCGAGCGCGATCGGATGGTGCCTGTTGCGCCACGTGTCAGAGAGATGGGGCAGAGGTGGAGGCACGTGCGGAACACGTGCCTGGGGAGGCACGTGCGACGCACGTGCTTCGTATTAATTTTTTTTTTATAAAATAAATATATAAAAGTGCCAAAAATGGCTGACACGTGGCGGCACCAGGTGCTGCCACGTGTCAGCACCAGAAAATTCGAAAAAATAATTATTTTGTAAAATCAAAAATAAATAGTAAATGACCTCGGATCGAAAAACTTTCTTCACGAAAATTGCTCGTCTCGATGAGATCTACAACTTTCATGAAGACATCAAAACCAAAATCGATCATTTGTACAAAGTGAATTTTGGGGTATTCCATGTACATAGAATACCGTGATTTTTTGGGTTTTATAATTTTTATTTCATTTTTAAACAAGATAAAAATCCGGAAAAATATGGAAAACTCCAAGATAAATAAAAGACACTTAATTCTAATTTTTTTTGGATTTTTATTGATTAAGAAAATATATACATAAAATACAAGGTCAAAAACCGCGAAAATATACAATGTACAAAAGAGGCCCAAAACCCAACTTTCACATATGAGCTCCGATTCACTTGAACTTGGTCTTGTTTAGAAGGTAATTGAATGCACATTAGGTCAAAAGTGAGTAGGATTCAATCGGACATTGGATGTGGGAGATATGTGGCTTTTAGTCCGAAAATCCTGAAATTAGGGTTTGGGTTTTTGGTCCACTTATTTGGGTTAGTTATTTTTTTGTATTTTTCCTTTATTCTTGTTAGTGATATGTACACAATGGAAGTGGTTTTGAGTTATTCGGAGTTAGCATGAATGTGTTAAAAATCCGGGAAGTTAGGCTTATTTACAGGTCATTTTGGCTTGGATTTTTGGCTTCTTATTTTGTGCAGATTTTTGTGCTAAAATGCAATTCTTATGAAAACATGCATGAATGCTAATTATGCAAAATAGATGCCAGAATGCTGTTGATTTTGAGGGATTTGAGCTTAATAAATGAGATTTAGAGTGATGAATACGAGATTCATCAATCATCTGCTCGGTCCTCAAGTATCTCTCCTACACCACCAGGTATCTCAACTCTAGCATCTGCTCTCCCATATCACATCTATGTCAATTCCCTCCTCACCTCTGTCATGAGCAACCCGTGATTCCTAATTTGTCTCTACGTCACCTCTAAGGATGCTAGGAGGTTGTTGTTGATCGTAGCCTGGTCAAATACATCGTGAATATATGGTTGCTCATCCTCTCTCCACTCTTGGTCCACCTCATTTGACTCTGAAAAGGTTAAAGAGAGGGCTTCATGTGTCACCAAGTCAATAAAAATTTGCTTTGGATATTGTTGTTTTACCTCAGTAGTGTATCAGGGAGGTCAAAGATAAAGGAAGTAGAATACTTAGGTTCCGAGAGTGGGTCTGAGCTCTCTGGAACTGCCCTAGATGAACGAGCAGGTGTTCTGTGAAGCGATGCCACCTAAGGTGGACTAAGAGACAACCTTCCCATCATCGTGATGTAAGGATAAGTGAAGACTAGATCTGGATTGAAAAACAATCTATGAAAAAACAAACCCTCACTTCACCAATTCAACTCAATCGTGGGCGTGAAAGCTCAGACATTAATCTTTTCTATTTTAGAGTTTATTGATAATGCAGTTATTAATCAAACTCATGGGTGAGTTTACCTGGAGTAGAACCTAACCAAGCTGGTGGTGCACACCCAACTTGGACAAGACTACTTCTACTAAGGGTCAAAGGCAAGTGATTGCATCTCAACCATAAATCAATGAGTAATGTATAGGAGCATAAGACACACGTCCAGGGATTTAGGATCTAATCCATAGTTTCTATGTACTCACCCACTCTTTCTGGAGGTAAGTACGTATAAACAATGAGGGGTTACTCTCCCCAAAACAATGATAGTCCATAAGTTTAATTTAGGTTTAAGATTGTTAAGCAATCCCGATTTTATTGAGTTATCACCTTTTTTAGTATTTTTTGAATAAAAAATATGTCTATCAAAATTTTCTGATTTCTTTTTTCTTAAGTCCAAAAAAATAGGGGGAGGAAGATGGAAAAGCCGATGTGCGAGAAATTATGAATGCATGCATGAGATAGAAGGCGTACCTTTCTCTAGGAGTCTACATGCAATATTATCCATACATAAATGAAAAACTAAGATATATGCATGCAAAGGCAAGAACTGTCCCAAACAGAAGCTCCTATTATTGAAAGAACCGCTTTATTTTGATTAAGTCCAATCGAATTCTATAGGAACAGATATTCTACTAGGGATATGAACCTAATCACTACCTGGCTCAACTAAATATAAACCCAAGTCTAGTGGCTCAAGCACACGAAAATAACGAGAAAACAAATAAAATAAAGAGATGAAAACCAAAACTCGATGAGGTCCCCAAAGTGCACCGATACTTGATGAAACAGACCCTGAATAAGGCTAAGTGTCCAGAGTCTTAAGACTAAAGAATAGAAAAGAGCAAGTGTTGATAGTACTTACAAATTAATTAAAAAATAACTGAAAAAGAATTTTAAAGTGAAGACTCTCCTATCGTTGGTGTAGAATGCCTGGCCTATTTCTTGCTTGTGTGTGTCGGCTCTCGCAGCGAAGGTAAAATAAGAAGAATGTCAAAAATAGATTTCATGAAAAATAAGAGAGAAAGTAAAAGAAATAAAATGACTAAAAATGAAATATACAAATAAGAAAATAAAATTCTAAACTACCTAGATGTGCTCCCCAGCAATGGTGTCATTCTGATAACAAAATCGAGGTACTAGGGTTAAGTTGATTAATTAAGCAATCGTTGTCACCCCAGAACTAAGGTTAGTAATCGAGAAAATCTTCGTCAACGACCAAATAAAGCAAACAAATAACACAAGTGGTCTAAGCTATTTTATTAAGACGATGTAGCAACCAGGGTGAAACACAAGGAGCACAATTAAATCTAAGTAGTCAAATTAAGAGATTAAAATGATTTTTTTTTTATTTTTTTCAAATTTTTAGTGGTTTTAGTTTTGCAAATATTTAATTTTTAAAAATAAGGTAAATAAAAAAAGACAAAAAGACACAATTTTTTAGTTTTAAAATATAGTAAAAATATTCAAAAATTTCAAACAAAAATATTTTATGTTTTATGTATTTTAAATATTTTTGTTAATTTTTTTGTGGTTTTTGAATTTTTATGGATTTTATAAAAATCAAAAACTAAAAAAAAAACACAAATAGTGCAAGTCAGGAGTATTTTTCAAATTAAAAATATCAAATCAACTCAAAACTCATGGTCATCAAATTTTTCAAAATGTATATTTAAATATCTACAAGTAGAAATTAAATCATAATTTTTGGATTTTTTTTCACTGATTTTACATAGTTTTTATGGTGGTTTTAGGGTTTTACAAATTTTCAGGGTCTTATAAAAGGAAACAAGATGAAATTTGGGTAGAAAATCAAACAAATCAAAATAAAGCTACTCTAATTTATTTGAATTTTCAAGTAATTTTAGATTTTTTATGAATTTTTTAAAATAAACAAGGAGTTTTGTATTATTTTTGAATTTTTTTATAATATTGAATAAAATAAAATAATAAATAAAAATAACCTTGCAAAGAAAACAGTAGCATGAACTACAAGTGCTTTTAAGGATTTGATTTAATCGACTATTTATTGCAATTAATAAGAGAGAACAAAAATCAATCATTGTGTAGAGGATATAGATGAAATTATTTGAACTTTTAGGTTGAACAAAAATAAGCAATAAAATCTCAGGGGCTAGCTTGCAAAAAGTCCAGAGAGCATGGCAAACGTGATTCAACACTTATAAGGGCATATATGAAAATACTTAAAACCTTTTCTGATTCAGATAGCAAATGAAAACACATGTTCTAAAATGCAAATATCCTACCAACACATGTGTATGGGCACATGACTTTAACTCGGCTGGACTAAAATACAAATATTCAAATTATGAGGTCCTAACTGTAATTGTTCTTAACTTTACATTCTTATACTAATGGAACTAGCAGAAATGATAAGGGTAAAAGGAAAATATACCCATAGCAAGCACGTGTGACACGTGGCTCCAAAAAAGATTTGACGGTGAGGAGGTGTGGCACAATTGTACGACTTTGATGGACTGGGAAAGATCTGACAGTCTAGAGGAATGTTGAGGATGTGCAGCTCAGATCTGGTGAATAGTTACCGATCCAACGATTCCACATACTGGAGTTGACGTGTCACTCGGATCTGAGGTGAATCTAATAGTATCGTTGGTATTTGAGCGTGGATGGACAGTCTCGATCGAATTTGGAAGGGTGATGCATCATCTGATGGTTTTGAAGGGTGCTGGAAGAACTATGAAGAAGGGACCATCAGGGATGCTTTTATTGGCTATATCAGGTGCTACAGAGCTTGGCGTGGTCAACCAAGAGGTCTAGAACGTCATTGAAGTGTCTGCGTGTCAGACTAGAGCCTCAGATGGATCCGAGCGGTGCTTGACATTGATCTAGAAGGTCTACCAGCTGGAGCAGCTCCTCCTGGTCAGATGAGGGTCAAAATAACCCTCTCGCATGCACCTGAACATGCAAAAGGGTGCAAGGCTCGGAGATGATACTCGTGTCGGGGTTATTTGGAAGTGAAATGCAAAGAAGCGATGGGGAGGTAAGGAGGACTTCCAGCGTATGTGAAGGAATAAGTCCAAGCCTAATCTTTCTATGGTAAGCAAGATTTAGGAGGATCAGGTTGTGAGGGAGGATGGATAATGAAATGACGTGTTGATTTGAATGGAGGGAAGTGGGATATGGGTCACCGACACTTGGGTCGGAGATTTGATGGTGGAGGCTATTGATGGATGGAATAAAATAGAAATAGCTTAATGAAGATGAGAGAAGGTACCCAAACCTACTGAAGTGGAATGTAGAGTACGTCGGAGTGAACCGCGGAGTTGTCGCCTCGATTCGACTGCGGAAGGTGGAAGAGGCTTAACGCGGCAGAGCTCTCCGACCACGTACGAGTTTCGACTCAACTCGGCACCAACCTAGTTCCGAGAAGGTCTAGAAGGATGTTGTCACTATCCTACAGGGTCTCTTGGAGAAAAGGAGGTGTGAGGAGTGAGCTACTCTCACGACGGAGGGGAAGAGAATACTTATAGGGCTCCCAAGGCATCTTGAAGGATCGAGAGATTTCGCACGATCGAGGTGGAAGCGACAAAGCATAGGGATCTATGAGGATCACGGATCCTATGAGGACAATTGGGTGCGAGATCCGAGGGAAAAGGTGGTCAGACACGAGATGGGGAAATGGAAAAAATGGATTCGACGAAGCCGTGTCGGGTCTGGACCTGGTAGTGTAAGGGTTGACCCGAGTCAACGGACCTAGGTTGACCAGTCAGAAAAAAGGAATTACAAATAAAATAATGTTTAATTAAAAATATTAGATGATTTTAAAATAAAAAGTATTAAAAGTACAACATGTGAGTTATTTTATAAGCATTTTCTATGATTTTTAAAAATAATATATAATAGTATATACAATATATGTTAGTATGTGTAGGTATAATATACCTCTATATTTTATGCATATATTTTTATTTTGTTTTTTTGCAAAAATACATAATATTCTATAATTTATTTATTTACAAAGTAATTTGAAGTGTATAAAAACATTTTTATTAGATTTTTACAAATTAACCACATGTGTTAATTAATAGGGTCTATGTACAATATATACATGATCGTTGCTATTATAAAATGCAGAATTGATTTTATTTTTATTTTATTTTGTTTTTTTATGAATTTTATTTTAATTTTATTCAATTATTTAATATTTACAATTATTTAAAAAAATAATGTATACAATTTATTCACAAAATAAAAAGATAAATAAATATTGGTATAAGGTATTCTATAATTGTACACGATTTAATTTTCATTATTTAATACATATTTTTATTTACAAGTTTTATTAAGGAAATAAATTATTTTTAGATCTTTTTCTTGATGAATGAATAGTGATAAAAATTTATAAAGTAAAGAATAAATATTTATTCCTCGTCGATCATGCCAATATTTGTCGATCGTGCCAATATTTGACCTTCTCTCGAGGTTTGGGTCAATCTGTACTTATTACATAATTACAACCTTCTTTATTGCTTTTCTTTTTCTTTACTTCGTTATTATTTTATTTTGATTTAAAAAAAATGTTAAATGTACAATATTAACAAAAAAATACACAATGCCAATTTATCGTATCTAATATATATTTAGAGTTAATTTACAAAGGGATTTTTTCTAAAATAAAAGAATAAAGGATGTGAATCATGGATTCATCACTCGTCTAGAATCTACCTCTGAAAGTCTGTGGGACCAGATGAAAATGACTGATGCTAGAAAGAAGGGAACAAAGAATGTGAAGACTGGACCTAAAGGCTATGGTACTGTTGCTACCGGGAATGATGTTGCACGGTGGGCCCTACTCGCCCTTGTGGTATGTTTGTTGGTGGACGTACTGCTATTGTTGTTGCCTTGGTGCCTGAGAAGGATAGCCTCTAGAGCTTTGTGTTGCTGGAAGAGGTGTTGGGGTAAATGTTGTGTTGTAGAAAGTAAGGAGACGCTGGTAAGAGCCGCGGTCCTTTGAACTCCCCTACCTAGTAGGGTCGTAAGTGTACCACACACCATTTACCTCCCGCACTTGAGAAGGCTCCTCAGTAACTATCTCTACATACGATGAATGTTGTTGACAAGACTGAGTAGAAGGTTGGTCCTCTGCCCATAGCTGGTGTGGCCCTGACATTTGTTGTAAACATTTACACAAGAGCAGAAGATGCAGTCAAGGCAGGTATCCTAATTTTGGATACCTTGTCAGAAAGCCCGACCATTTGCTTTGGTACTTTGGATAAGTTTTTGTCCAACTCATCCATCCTCATGTTGATCCTCACTACGACTGTCAATTTATCTGCAATGATGTTCATGTCGTAAGATCTACTATATCCCTTGCTCCCCATCAAGGTAAGAGTGGTATGGGGTTATGTATTTGATCTCTGCTAGCGGTCTGTG
Source organism: Ottelia alismoides (assembly GCA_037367405.1). Taxonomy (NCBI): domain Eukaryota; kingdom Viridiplantae; phylum Streptophyta; class Magnoliopsida; order Alismatales; family Hydrocharitaceae; genus Ottelia; species Ottelia alismoides. Next base: position 670,105 of record JAZKJV010002976.1, read on the forward strand.
CTCAGCTGGTCTCGATCATCCACTTGAACACCTTCCAGACTGTGTCTACACCACAAGAAGTATAGTTGCCTCCACAATTAGCACTAATCAAACTCTGCACCTCAGGGTTTAGACCACAATATATCGAGTGAACTGGCATGATATGATCTAAATCATGGCAAGGACACTTCTGCAAAAGATATTTAAACCTCTCCTATGTATCATAGAAACTTCATTACGTATTTGGGAGGAACTCGTGATGCATGAACGTATCAAGTTAATTCTTCTCAAAGGATAGAACTTCTTCAAGAAAAATTCCTTGAACTGCACATAGGTAGTTACAACTACCCTCAGGTTCTTGATCCAATAATCAACCTTATCCTCTAAGTCAAAATAAAGTGCTTTTAAACCTTATATAATACTAGCTAACCCTAGAATGACTAAGATTAGAACAGACTAACTCAAGGTACCTAAGGAACACATATGCCTCCTCATGTGCATTCCCGTTAAAATAAGGCAACAAGCTCAAAAACTACATCTTCAATTCGTATTCTACTTCGGGCTTGACTAGACTCAAGTAATTGGTCATTTAGTATTGCCCAGGGTTGTATGCCGCATCCATTAGTGCATCTATACCCGACTGTAACCGGCCAAGTCATGCCCTTGTAAGTGTTGCATTCTTCTCAGAAAGTTTCTAACCTTGCCAACATAATCTATATCGAGTCATATTGCTCCTCCTCTCCATTCTATATCTTTAGAGGCATCATGAATGAATCTTCTAAACCTTCATCAAAAAGAGGATTGGAATGATATCTTGATGAAGACATGGAAATCGATTCGATCTCACTAAGGAAATGGTCTTCCTCGATGTGAAGACAATAAAGAAAGGAGTCACTTAGGATGTAGTTTTTCCCTAGGAATAAATCATGATACACCGTATTAAAACAAGGGTTATTTCAGATCTAGGAAGGTCCAGGAGAAGGAGGTGGTTGGACCTTGGAAGATGTCACATTTGATAGATTCAATGAAAGGTTCGCGATGACTAATTATCCACCTTCGATTTAAAAGAGAGTACATAAATGTGCACACTTGATTCAAGAAAATACCTAGTACTATGGTGCACGTAAATGTGCGGAATCACTCACACAATACAATGCAATCAAATCCCTTTGAATATTTTCACTAACTCAAACCGAGAAAGCCTTAAGAGTTCATCTTATTTTTATCTCAGTAATTTTAAATTCGTGATTCAATACAATATTATACAAGCACACAGGGAGTCTCCTACTACACCCTATTAATGTTTTATAAGCCCTCAATCAATGGAGTGATATTCCTAGGTCTGCCAGGTTCAATATCACACCCCAAAAGACACTTATAGGTGCAGACAACCAAAATGTATTTCTAAGGTCAGAGGTAACCAGTTGCAGTCCACAAAATTCGTAAGAGTCGGACCTGGAGACTTAGGATTGAAGTCCATGGTTTTGGTCTTTAACCTTAGGGATTCGTCCTCACCGACTCTTTATAGGGGCAAGTACATGCATACAATGAGGATGTTTATGCTCATAATACAAGGTTGATTTTATTCCAATTTATTAGGTCTACTTGCAACAATTCAGTCCCAATTTTAGTGTTGGTTATCACTTGAATAAGGTGACTATAGGCATCGCCACATGTACAGTCCCTTTTCCTTATTCTTTAGTTTAGCAAAAATCAAGGAAGAAGACGGGGAATTGAATGCAAGCAAAAAACAATGATGGACACAGTCATCGGGAATACACAGTGATTTCCAGTACCCTCCATGTGTATGCGAGACTAAATTTGTAAAAACTATACTATATGATGCAAGTCAATAAAAGCCGCACCTAAACAAGAGTTCGATTAGCGGTGAAGAACCAATTAAATTTGATTAGGTAAAACATTGTTTATGTGCGTCTCATGAATCTCCAGATTTTTCAACTATGAATCCTATGAGATCGAGTTGTGTATCCTAAGTTACGATAATGATCAAGCAATGAAGGACCCAAGATCTATTTATTTGGATGTAATGCCTGAATCTGAATCACCATTCAAGTTGAGAATCACTCTCAACACAATTACACAAATAAGAATAAAAGAGGTCTTATTTTACACACACATGAATTCAATCGAGAACCACTATAAATGGGAAATTAATACAAACTAATTAATTAATCAAATTACATAAATACTACCAACAAAATACATAAAAATAGTTATCTAGTGGACTTAAATTTCTCCTAGAAAAGCGCTTTTTCGATCATCGTTAACTTTGTGGGTCCTACCACAAAACATAAGAGTGTTAAATACAATCTCAAAATAAATCTAACACATTAAGTGACTATTAACAACATAGAAAATCACAATAACAGAAATAATAAAAACAACAAAACAAGCACTTTAACTAAGTACTCTAAAAATCACAAAAATAACTAATCCACATTATTATAATCAAATAATGTGTCGCGTCCCCAACAACGATGCCATCTGATGACTCATCAAAGGGCTAAGATAGCATGCACTCATTGTTGCACTGGCCAAATGACAATGAACAGAACCAAGTTATTTATCTCTACGACGAGGACTTGGCTTCAATTTATACCCAGATAAATCCAAGGTCAAACACAGGGACGCAAACAACTATTCAAGTAAACTTAGTAGGCAAATAATTGTTTTAATGATTTCTAGGTCTTGGTTAAGAACAATGCAAATACACACAAAAATCAATGCATCTTTTTCAAATCATTTATGCATTTATTTAGATGCAAAGCACACATACAATAAAAATACAAGCGTATATAACATCAATTATACTCATTATTAAATGAAGATTTACTTGTCATTTAAATTACATTAACTAATTTTAACTCCTTGTCAAACATATCCAATTCAGCATATGAATAAATTACTTTTTTTTAATTATGATGGCTGAAAAGACCAAAATGATAATCCAAAACTTAATGCGTAATTAAAGATGTGATTTAAATGCACTAGATTAATAGCATGAACCTGACTTTCCTACAACACCAAGTTTATTGAAAATAGAATTATGGATAACAAGATATTGTCAATACAAAGAAGGTGCTTAATTGAAAGAGAAGATAATTATTTTATTAAAAAAGAGTCCAAAATAAGCCCACAAGGTAAATTGTGCAATTCTTTTTAGAATGCAAGACTTAGCTATTATTTCGGATACTTATAGGGCTTTGTTGAAATTTCACCAAAGTCAAAGTGTGCACCACACGTGATGTGGAGAGGCTCGGGTCATGTGTCGCCCACATAAGCTCCAATTAAGGCTCAGGTGCTCCGAGCCTTGGGAATGATTCATCACCTTGGGTAGAGGCTTGGATATAATGTCGACCATCAAATCGAATCTAGAAAACTTGATCGAACGGTAATTGCTTGCATGTATTCTATTCTTCCCCCTCTACATCTGGCAGAGCTCAAGAGGGTCTCCAACGATGCTCCAAACCTTCCTCCGTGCGTCTAGGCATAATCTGAAGATTGCATGACCTTCGTAAAGGTCCGACGAAGATTTCAATGTCCCGAGGAGCTGCTGGAGATGACTTGAATAACCTATTAATGAAGTATCATCGGCAAAGAAGGGATAGACCGGAGCTTCTTTGATTTTTCGATTAATGAAAGCATACAGGATTAAAGACAAAGCACACAACTCCTGGAATCTATTGGGATGCTTGGAGAATGAAATGGAGGGCTCTCGAGGTGTATAGGATCAAGACCTAAAGTGGTTCTTTTTCATGTAGATGAAGAAGAATGAGTGAGATGATTACACTATTTGAGAAGCGGAATGAGTCAACTGAGATTCACATGTGGAAGATGGATGATCTAGTAATTGATTCCAAGGATCAGAAGTATAAACTATATAGTAGAACAATGCTCGTGAACATGAGAAATACGAAGAGCAAAGTAATCAGAGAACTTACCTGGAATGGAATTAAGGTGAAGATGAATTTGATGGTGAATCTTGAGCCCTTGAGTTGGATATGGAACTCCGATCATCGCTTTTCCTCACAAGCTTAGTGAGAAAGCTTGTCTAGTTGCTGGATTAACTGCAGTAAGGCAGAAGCAGAAGCACCTTGGATCTTGTAGGAGATGAAGATGTCATAATCGTACTAGAAGGACCTCACTCACTATCAGGTGAAGCTCCAGGATGGGGTCTCTTTTACGCAATGGGCAAGATACCGGAGACAGTGGTTAGTGATGGAGTCTTGATGAAGGGGAATTAGGTAGTTCAAGTTTTAAACATGGTGGTTTCAACCATCATTTGGGAGATCCACATGAGGAGGGAGACGTATATGGAAGTTGGGTGGGGTAAATTGTTGATTGAGGAAGAGGTTGGCTACGGAGTTAGGAAGTTAGCAGACACGAGGTTGTTGGGAAAAAATAGTGAACACGTGAAGATGCGAAGCGACGCATCTGTTTAGAGCTAAGGGCCCACGGTTGACGAAGGCTCTTCGTTATTGGAACTGATGATCCAATGGTCTAGAGCACGGCAGAACTATGTGAAGAAGCGGGGCCACGTGTTGCGTCCATATGGTGCCACATGACCCGATAGGAAATTAAACAAATGGAAATTATTGTAAAAAAAATAGAAAACAAATAAAAGGAAAAGGATTTAAAAAATATTCAACATGAAAGTTGTAGACCTTGATGAGATCTACAACTTTCATGTAGAACTCAAAGAGAAATAAAATCAACTATACATAGTTATTATTTTTGCAATTAATTTATAGAATTAAATAACTTTTTTTCTTTTCTTAGTTTTTATATTTTAATTTTATAAATTATGTTGAAATAGTTATATACAATATTATACTAATTTATATTGGATTTTTAATAAATAATAAACACATAAAATATAGCACTATAATAGGGTATATAATATTCAATAATTAGGGATATCTATTATCAGCGTACAATTAGCTAATTATAGTTAATTGTTAACTATTTTTATTGGTTTTCTTAATATAGAGAGATAATAGAAAATAGTGTAGATGAATATGGAATCGTTGTGGGTTTCCAACAGATGGTTGAGATGGGTTCAGCCATGGAATGGATAAGGGATAGAGTGGTGGTTTGAATGTTGGCGTGTTTGGAGAAGAAGGGGGAACAAATATGGTACCTAAGATGGAGACATGGGAAGGAAAGAATGGCAGAGGAATCGACAGAGCAAAGGAGTGGACTAGAGATGGAGGCAAGGGAAGGCAAGCCCAAGGTCAATCACAGGGAGACAACTGCCTCCTTAGGATAATTTTTAAATCACGAAGTCACTAGGTTTTCAAGGAGGTATTTTTAAATTTTTTTTTGCAATTAATGAACAAAATGCAAATGTGTCGGGGTGTTTTCATAAAATATCAATCAAATTAATTTCAAAATTCCTAAAACTTGACCAGAATGCTAATGCACGTAAAGTTAAGCTACTACAAATTTTCGTTTTTTCTGATAAAAAATGAATATTCTGGGAATTAAATATGCATACATTGTGATTTTCAGTGCTTGAATTTTAATAATTAGAAAAGCCAAGTACTATCCAAAATGAACTTACCGTAGATGTGTCTAATGAATAGTCATCAAGGAAAAATCTTGAATGCTAAAAGTACTAAGTTTGTAGACAATTAAAATTCAATTATAGAGATCACAAATTAATTTATTTCATGTGAATTGTGCATACAAATTTAATGGTTTTTAAGCACATTAAAGGGAACATTAGATTCTACTTACTATGATTTTTAGTGAATTATTTGAGCAAAGATTTATTTAATATTAATTACTCAAGCACGGATGACAAATAACCAAGAATTTTTAGCAAATTGATTATAATAAATAAAAACAAACTCATAAAAATCCATTAAATACTTTCAAGACATAGAATTAACTGATCTCTGACATGCAATTTCTAGGTTGTTTAAAAGATGACAAATGAGGTTTTGAAATAAATTACAAACCCATGGGTCTATGTGTAATTTTAGAAATAATATATACTCAAACTAATGTAGAAAGGGGCAAAAAGGACATTACCGAAACGCAGAGGGGGTTCATTGAAATTATATCATGTGGGCACGTGCTCGTGGGGGCATGTGGGTGGATCCATGAAGTAGTAGGGGATCAAGAGCAAAAAATACAACGCCACACGTGCAGGACACTGATGAATCTGTAATTTATCGCTCTAAAAGATGAAAATAGAGCTTTGTTCCCGAGTTATTAGGTGCATATTTCTACTTATATTGCATAATTAGCATTCATGCATGCATAAATAATATCTGCATTTTAACATTCATATGTGCATTAAATAAGAAGCCCAATTTACTTGTAAATATTCACCTGTATATTCACCATATTTAACCTATTTGTATATACTTTATACTAACTCCAAATCCAATAAAATCAACTCCATAGTGTATATATTTCTAACACTAATTAAAGAAAAATATCAAAAAATTACTAACTTGTAAAATTGACCAATAAAACCCCAATCTAAGTTTGAAACTAGGAGCCTTAAAATGCACATATCTCTCTCATATAGTATCTAATTTAGGTCTACTCACTTTTAAAGTAATATACATTCAGCAACCTTCAAAACAAAACCAATTTCATTAAAATTATGCAAAACTTGTGGTTTGGGCCCCTTTTGTATATTGTACACATTGACCAAATTTCCTTGCATTTTATCCTTTCATTTTCTTAATTAATAAAAATCCAAAAAAATCAGATTAAGTTGTAAATATTTCTTTCATATATTTTCTAACTTTCTTTTAATTTTTCTCTTATTTAAAAATGACAAAAATAATTCAAAAGACAAAAAATGTGGTATTTTATACCAATAAGGTACCACCCAAAAATATTTTTTGTACAGATGGTTTCATTTGATTTTCAACCCTTCACAAAAGTTGTAGATCTCGTCGAGATGAGCAGCTTTTGTGTTGAGCACTTTTTCATTTAATCCTTTTTGTTATTTCTTTTTTATTTTTCCTGACATTTAATTTTGAATTTTCTAAGAGTGACATGTGGCGCTCCTGGAGCCGCCACATGTCACCCCATCTTTTTTATTTTCGGATTTATTTTGTATTATTTTCGGATTTTATTATTATTTTATTATTACTATTTTAATTTTTGTTATTTTTAGTAGCCTACATATTTACTTATATTATATTTTTATTATTTTTTCTCTCCCTTTTACTTGTTCTTTTCTTATTCCCCACTCCAAGTCACTACTTCCTCCACCATCCCTCCATGTTCTCCACCTCTTTTCTAACTCCCTTCTCCTATTTTTATTCACCTCGCATCCTCCCTTTTTCTTCATCCACCATTTCGATAGAAGAGAGAGAGAGAGAGCTCCGGCTATCTGTAGGTGACAGCTACCCAGAATCACCGTCGAGCGACGACCTCCAACCACAGCGAGATCTGAGGTGCTCTCAACCACTTCGTCGCAGCATCTCGCAGAAAGCTGCTCCAGCTTCGAAGGACTCCGCCACCCTTCTTGAGTCCACGACGACGAGAGCCACACATTGCAGCTTCATCCGGCGAAATATCAGGTAAGTATTCTCTATCTTCACTTTGTCATTTTTTTATCTAACATTATTTGTTTATCTTGTTCATCACACAAAAAAAACCACATCATCAACCACCATCATCACAATCAGCATCACTACAATTTTTGTTCATTCACAATTTCGTATCTTGTTTACAAAAACAAAAACAAAAGAAAAATATAAAAATTAATCAGGGAAGAGGCCGCACACAGCCACCCCCTCCCTGGCTGCTCCACCGCCGCCGGTCGTCGTGCTCCCTCCTGTGGTCGTCCCCTTCGCGATTCCAGCCGCTTCGGCGGCGTCTCGCCCTCCGCCCACAGGTGCTCCGCCCAACGCCTAACCCCGAGCCGTTTGCCACCCACAGGCCCTCCAACTCCCCCAACCACGCGTGTCCATGCACCACGAACGTGCAGTCCTGCAACCCAGAATTGTCGTGTCGCGTCCTGTCGTCGCCCCTTGCCTCGCGCGGCTGCCAACGCTCAAGCGAGCAGTGCGCTCTGCCACGCCTCCCCTCCTGTCTGCTGACCAAGGTGCAACCCTCCATTCGCGCGCCGACTTCGGTGCTCCGCCTAGTCGTACAATAGCCACATCCCCGCCGTAGCTCCTACCGCCAGCCCTACGACGCATGTCCGCTACGAGCGACGTCGCACTTCGAGACACCGTCCCCTCGTTGCCTGCAGCAAGCAGCTGCCACGACCCCGCCGCCCCGCACCTCTGCCACCGCCTGCCAGGCGCGTCGCCCATCCTCTACGAAGTCAAGCCCTAGCTGCCCCCCATCTGTGTGCCTGCTTGCAGGAAAAGAAAGGTCTCTTTCTTTTTATTTTTATTTTTTGTGAAAATTACACTTCCCGTCCTGCATGTTTCCATATTTGGAAATGTGTCTCTGTGCATAGTTTGAGTTTGTTAGTTTCATTATTGTATTGCATTGATACCCCTGACATCACATGATAATTCGGATCTCGATATAGCATCATTTATTTTAACAAAAAATAGCATGTTGTAGAACAACTATATCTTTATCTCTTGGATATTTATTTGCATTTTTGTGAGCATCAGATTATTTATTAAAAATCAAAGATTGAAAATCAGTGATATTTTGCCCATTTATGCTCTGAAATTGGCACAGATATATTATTTGCTGTAAAAATTGTGAAAAAATTGTGAATGATGCCTCTAATTGTGCTTTAATTACAATCCAAATTTCGTCCAATTAGGATTTGTCTTGTGAATAAAATAAATTATAGAATGATTTATATAATTGATTTTTAATTAATTCCACAAATAAGAATTTTAGAAATTTGAAATCTCTTGGATTCTTTATTAAAATATCTATTCGAGATAAATAGCTCTCTGGATAACTTGTTTTCTTGGATTAATTAGGAATTAAATACTAACAGTCACTCTATTTTCAGTAAAAAATTTATAAAAAAACATAAAGTGTCAGAAATTCTAAAAAACTAGTGTAGCTTCACTTCATCATATTTAACTTTCAGTAAAATTTGCATAATTTTTGCATATCTTTTGCTCGAAAAATTGCATAAAAACCCCAAAAATGTTTGTATTTTTCACTTGTGCATCTTAGATCCAAAAATTCCAATAGAAAAAATATAACTTGGTCAATTTGATCTAATTTAACATTCAAATTAATTTTGGCTAAGTTGTTGATTTTCTCAATAACCTAGTTCATCCGCATCGGTACATCTGCATTTTTATTGCATAAAAAAATTAAAAAAAATCTCACTTGGAAAACAACGATTTAATTCATCTAATCTGATCCCGAGTTGTTCCTTTGCCTCCTTGAGTCGACCCTGGGGCTTGCCCAGGTTAAACAAACATAAAACTGTGCGTACATTCATTCGTTAATTACTCGATTCGTGCTATTAATTTTTGATCAATTTGGATTTATCTAACTGCAACGAAATCGTTAATTCGACAATATTAAAAGGGTAATCCGAGGTCAATCAAATGGTGTCGTTGTCGGGGAGGCAAACGGCTTAGGATAACTTTAGAAAATTAGATTTACGTTTTCCCTTCACTCGAGTAGTCTAACCCCCAAGCCATCTTGTAATTATCCATTTTTTCTTTAATTATTTTTCTGACCATTTCTATATCTCTTGTTGACATAATTTTTATCTTTTTGTGTGAGGTCTCGGTGGACTTGAAGTGGCTTTCTTGAAGTCGACGCATCTCGAAGTGCATCAAGGCCGACAATTCGTGGATCAAGTCGGTTGTTGAGATGCCAAAAAGATTTTTGTTAACTTGTAAAAAAATGTGTCTGCATTTACAGCGGTTCCCGTTTGGGATCTCGCGCGTGTAAGTCATAATAAAATATGTCCCCGTGTGCTATGTGGTTGCTTTACGTAGAATAGAACATGCACTTGCGGTTCTTGGAGCTTCTTAGGACTGTTTGTGCTCGTAATATTTAGGACCAGACTTCACAATTAAAAGACGCCCTTAGACCGCAGGACTTTAGCCAAATTTTAATATGTTCTTCACTCGCTAATAGAACTGCCTGTTTAGGAGTGGATTTTCATTTATTACATTTCATTTTGTGTAAAATTTCGATTATGTATTGCATCTTGCATTGTAGAGAATTGGAGGCACTATAAGTATTCTTACTCGAGCGTTCATCATCGTTTTCTTGATTGCATCGACTTTTCCGATTCTCTCTCTAAGTTTTCTAACCTAGAATAAAGGAATTGGGACTGGATGGTAGACATGATTGCTTGTGTGGATTAATATCAGTGATAACTAATCTCTAAAATCAGGACTGCTAATTGAATTTGACAAAACAAATTGACTAAATTTAACTCTTGTTTGCGGGAGAGTAACCCCGACCTTGTTTTCAGACTAAGTGAGGTTACTTGAGTGTGTATGAACTCATTAAGGCAGAGAACAAATCCCCGCCTTCCATATCACATACCGACTGATCCTAGCAAATATCACGAGTTGAATTTTTCAGGTTCACTGACTAGTACCAAGTAACCTATGCTTGTTGGCAGGTAGTTAGGGGTGAATCAACAGTACTTCGCGACAAGTTGCTAGTAACCCACCGGGGTGGCGTTCCAGCCTTGTCAGCCTCCGCATGCTTGCAGGTAGATAGGAGCAGGTCTTTGTATCCATCAGCTTGGGATAGGAGCGAAGAAATAAAGGGCATTGGTATCTAAGGCGATAAGTTAAACAGGGGAGATGCATCCGGCTTTTAGCCGACTCCCCTATAGGTCGCGTAACCTTTGCTACTTGTTTGAAAATTCACACTTAAAATCAACCAGACTAATTGAACTCGGTTTCGGGTTCTTCACCGTGTTGAGTGTGAACTCAGAGTTTGCTTTTGTGTTTGTCTTTGTGTCTGTCCGTGTGTGTTACCCTGTGTAATTGCACAATTTCTACCACAACCTTCTTACATTCATCATTTCCTCTTCAAGATGTCGGGATATTGGTCCCCATACCTTGTGACCTCTGGTCATTCCTCCTCGACCATATACCGTCCATCTTCACTTTCTCCTTATTTCATGTATCCTCCGCCACCCACGGGAGAACCTTACCCATGGTCGGTTCCCCCTCAAACTGATTATGAAGTCCGAGCTTCAACTGACTTCCCCACTTCTTCGCATTTCTCACCTACTCCATATTCTAACACTCCAAATCCACTTCCACCTTGGGTTGATTGTCCTTACTCTCGAGAGCTTGCAGGAATCAAAGAATCGAATGAAGAGCAAGCCACTGCTGAGACAAATGATTGGCAAAATTATATGCCCCCACATACTTCATTCTCACCTCAAGTAGGGACCATACAACAATTCACATACACACATTCCGACTTGACCTTAGGGCATAACTTAGTCGATCAAACAACCCGAATGGAGAGGCTTGTACATCATTATTTCCCATACTTGATTGACTTTAGTGATCAAGCTTCCATTAACCAGCATTCATGTCACACATTCGAAGAGCCTAGACATTCACAAGAGTGGACTCATGAGCTAGACTTACCGGCCCCCCTTTCATTGACACCATCATATGAGGCTCCGACCAATATCTTCCATTCCGATGGTCCATACTCGACCCAAGATTACATTCCACAGTCTAGGTATGTTGAGTATGAGACCCCAATATCTCAGTAGTATCCTCCAATTGATCAGAACTCTTCCATGATTTGTCATGAGAACAGTTTGGAGGATGACATTTCTTGACTCTCCGAAAAACATAATTTATTTGGTGCCAAGTTGAGAAAGGTCATCGACATATTGCACTCAATTTCTACCAGCCTGAGTATGAAAGTGGAGAAGGAAGTAAGTAGATCTGATGTTGAAAATCGAGCGAGCATTAGGGAACCCACAACATTTGTACAGTTGGAGTCCATTCTATCTCCCTCTTCTACTAACCACTTACCCTCCAAACCAGAGTCTGATCATTTATCCACCAAAAAAACCAAAAAAATTGAAAAATCGGAAAAAATTATAAAAATTAAAAATGACAAAGACTTAGAAAAATTAAATCCTACCCCAAGGGAAGCACTCAATGAGGAATTGATTTTTAAACTTCCCTTATTGAAGTCCATAGATCACTTCCCTGACCTCAAGAGATTTGTAGAGAGTAAATTGATGTCCAAGAGGTCGGTACTAAGAGAACAAGGAATGAGAGACACATAGTGTCTACGGCCACCTCCTTAGTGACGAGAAGAAAGACCAAGAGACCCAGAGTTAAGCGGTTGCCAAGGGTGGAATGTGAAATCAAAGATACTATCTTTACCCATATAAGAATCGATGATGACTCCCCGATAAATATCCTCCCGACCTTTGTGTTTGATAAGATCAAACTCAGGACAATCAGAAAATCAAGAGAGATTGTTCAGCTAGATGATCGATCCATCAAACGGTATAGAGGAAATATTTCAGTCACCGTTACTTTCTAAGGTGCTCTACTCCAGGTAGACTTCACAGTCATTGACATTGAGCACCAAGAGAGTTCACACAGACTCCGATTATTCTCGGGAAGTCGTTCTTAGTCTCAGCTAAGGCGGCTAAAGATTACGGGACTCGGGAGTTCAATTTTTCAGCATTGGGAACACTCCGACCCCATCGGCCACTGCAGAGAGATACCTCGAGCTCCTCCCTTCTTTTTGGTGACAACAATTAGGCGAGAAGTCAAGCGACGATGGCTTCATCTTCTCCGACGAGATCCACGGTAGCCCTGTCGTGCCCCAGCTCCTCCTGTGAGCTACACGAGCTCAGGACTCCTATCGGCCTTCGAGCGATGACCATGAGCTCAACCCCGAGCTTCTATCCCCAGGTAGCACCCTCTATCCCCCCTCTGATCTCCTTCTTCATTTTCTTCACTTTTCTCGAAATTTATCCGCCTCCTCCAACCCCTCCTGCTCTCGCCTGACCATCCTCCATGCTCCACCACGGAGCTATGATTTTCATCACCTACTTCACTCACCCTGATGATGCATCGCACCTCACTCCGGCCAAAGCTCCGCCACATTGGCGGAGGAGCACCACTACACCTCCTTCGCTTCACCGCAGGCCTCCCGTTGCACTCTCCTTCACCCCACGAACACACGACATGCCTCTACTATCGAACTAACCCCTGTAGGTACATTCCCCTTCATTAGTCGGAATCTTCACCGAAGCTACTTCGACCTTCATCATCTCCGTCTTACGGACCTCCCCAGCTCCATCCAGAGACACTGGTGGCTCCCCGACGCTTCCCCGATCGTCCCCTGCTGCTTAGGAGCCTCCGAGGAGGACCCTCGAGCATGCAGGAAGGTGGTTGAGATAAGGGGACTTCGCCAGAGCCCAACCACATCTGCCATAGGAGGCGGAGGACCAGAGGTGCTCGAAGCACAGTAGTTGTCTGATCCTTACGATGGGACGGTCCTGATCCTGCCACATCACCTCTTCCCCAAGTTTCAGACCCTGTTGGATCAGGATGATCTAACGTCCCTCGATCGTCCACGTCCTCATCTCAGGAGCCATCAGTAGCCATTGGATTGTCTCGATCCAACGCTCCATATTGCGCCATGTCGCCTCCTCTGAGCCTCCTCCCCGACCATTAGGCTTGAAGCTCCCAAGGCTATCCCGAAGCAAGTCCGAGCCTGCAGCGCCCCCCGAGCCGACATCCGAGCCTCAAACGCCTCCTGAGCCTAGCACTGCACGTGTTTCTCACTACGAGCTAGGTAAATTACACTAAGATCCCTTGAAGTTTTGCAAATTACAAATCAGTCCCTACCAGGAGCATCACGTGAGGTGCACATGTTCCGTTGAGATTTTGCACACATAATCCTAGCATTCTCGGTAATTGCATTTAAGTCTCTGTCAGCATGTTTAATTTTTAGCAATTTGATTTTATATATTTGCAATTTGGTCCCTGTCTTTGCACGCATGTTTAAGTGTCCATTTGGTATTATTTTTAAGTTCTAAAAATTGCATTTTGTAGCGTATCTTGCCCTTTATCTTATGTGACACGTGTCTCATTTTTGTGACGCATTTGGAATTTTTTATTATTAAATTGGTGAAATTTTCCATATTTTGCCCATTGCATCCTTTTAATTCATATTAAATTCTTTATTGCTCCAAAAATCACCAAAAATTCATAGTAGACTTAGGGTAATTTATTGTACATTTTGCCCAAAAATATTATATTTGCACACATCTCGAAGCCTGAATAAATTAATTAGTTATTTTTATAATTGATTTTTAATAGGTCCTGTTCACATTAAATTTTAGATTTATTTATTTTCCTGGATTCATCATACTTAGATCTATCTAGGATAATTTTATATCTGGAAATAAGGTGTTTTGGTATTTATTAAAATTGATTTTGTAAAAATAACCTTGCATTCGTATTTAATTCACAGTAAATTCTTTAAGTGTCGGAAAAATAAAAAAATTAGTGTACCTTAATTTCATTGCATTTCACCTTCTGGACAAATTTCATAATTTTTGGAATTAATTTGACTACATTTCTAATATAACTTGTAAACTATCCTGGAAATTGCATTTGTCTTTTCTGTGCTGCATAAAATTGCTAAAAAATATCAAAAATAATCTTCTGAAAATCCGAGCTTTGAATTAACTTAAATTTTACCTAAGAAGACAACTGCCTCCTTGAGTTCGACATTAGGCTTACCCAAGTAAAATAAATTTACCGCTCGTGATTAACTCGACATTAATTAAAAGTGGCTTTTGATCAGTCTGTTTTTACCCGACTACAAGGAACAACATAAATATTAATTCGACCATTAAATTGATTGAATTAACAAGGGTAGATACGTGCTTGTCAAATGGTGTCGTTGCCGGGGAGGCACGACTTAGGTTAAGTTTTAGAGAATTCTGAGGGTTTGATTTTCCATCCTCGGTTAGTCTGATTCCCAGCTTTCTTGTTAATATTTTCTACTCTTTATTTTGGAGTATTTTGTGTCGTCCTTTATTTGACCTCAATTTGTTTTTGTGCAAGGAATACGAGGAGTCCCGAGGCGCTTCGAGGAGCTTGCATTTTAAACATTTTGAGTGATTGTGAGGACTTGTAAATTGTGATTTCATTATTTTTTATTACTTCCAACGGTTCCCGTTTGGGTTCTCACGTGTATAAAAATAGTGGAAACGTGTGCTCATGTGTTGTGTGGATTGATTTTTAGATTAGGCTTGCACTAGAGGGTCCTAAAGCCACTCTAGGATTTGCTTATGCTTTTAATTCTTTAGGACCACACATCCCACATAAAAGACGCACTTAGACTGCAGATCTAGTCAAATTAAATCGGTGCTTTACTCTTTAATAGAACTGCCTATCTAGGAGCGGATTTTATCGTCTGCATTTGCATATAGTTTAAAAAGCTCTCAATTTTGTTCTGTATCCTGCATAAAAGCAAAGGGATCACTGTAAGTCTTTTTAACTCAGCATAGCATCATTGATTTATCGTGCATTGGCTTTTCTTGACTCCTTTCTCTTGGTTTTTCAAAACTTAGGTAAAAAGGAAATTGGGACTGGACGATAGGCGTACTGTGAGGTTGGACTTAATCAGTGATAACTTAACTTATAATCGGGATTTCTAAACATTATTGACCAAAAAAATCAATAAAATTGGAAATTTTGCTTACGAGAGATTAACCCTGACCTTGTTTTCCGGTTGAGTGAGGGTACTTGAGTGTGTGTGAACACCTTAAGGCAGAGCCCAAATCCCTGCCTTCCATGTCACGTATCGACTGATCCTAGCAAATATCACGAGTTGAATTTTTTTAGGTTCACTGATTGGTACCAAGTAAACTATGCATGTTCACAGGTAGTTACGGGTGAACCAGCAGTACTTCGTGATAAGTTGCTAGTAGCCCCTCAGGGTGAAGTGCCAGCCTTGTCTGCCTCCGCCTGCTTGCAGTTAGATAGGGGCAGGTCTTTGAATGCATTAACTTGGGATAGGAGCGAAGAAAGGAAGGGCATTGGTATCTAAGGTGACAGGTTAAACAGGGGAGACGCATCCGGCTTTTAGCCGACTTCCCTATAGGCCGCGTAACTTCTTGCTATTTGTCTGAAAAATCACATTTAAAACCAACAAGACTAATCGGACTCGGTTTCGGGTCCTTCACCGTGTTGAGTGAAAATACAAGGTTTGGATTCAATTGTTTTCTTTAGGTAGGAGTAAAATCCTATCTTCTCTTAGAACTCTCAATTCTTCTTGCCAATCCAAGATGACTGACTGGGGGGATATTAACTCCTGATTCACCAATCTTTCCTTGAGCCCCCCACAAAGCTCATCTTCATCGGCCCAAGCGCAACTTGGACCAACCAGAGCTCATGACCCTCTTGAGTTCTGGATCCCTCAAAACCAGGGTAGTTACTCTCAAACCAACTCTTTTCTCTGCTCTGATCTCACCAATGAAGACCATCGCCTCAGTAAGAACCTCTTCATTGATATGTCCTCTAACCAAGACCATCTTCTTTACCCAGGGCTAGAGGATAAGATGCCACCTAAGCGACCCTCGGATGAGGAAGAATAAAGAGGTGACCCATTCCAGCAAATCCTTGCTCGCCTCACCACAGTCGAACAATAGAATGTTGATCTCACGGCAAGGATGGGACAGATTATTACATCAGGAGGAATTGACTGACCAACGGCTGATGCTTACAATCCAACAGAAAATGAGATGCATAGTTAGTTGGTTCCTGCGGTTCCCCCTGAAGCATTCGAGCTGAAACCCCACTTTCTGAGCTTGCTGCCGAAGTTTAATGGATATATAAACGAAGGACCATATGTCTTCCTCAGAGACTTCGAGCTGTTTTGCAACAACCGTAGTCACCCTATGGTTGGGCAAGGCTATATCAGGCTGAAGGCCACCCCATTTGCCTTTGGAGATAAGGAAGCTCATTGGTTGAAAAATCTCGGGGTGAGATGTACAACTTGGATGCAATTCAAGGACCTTTTCTTGAAGAAGTTCTACCCACTCAATAGAACTAATCAAATGAGAAAAAAGATCGCTAGTTTCTCCCAAGGACCCAATGAACCATTCCATGAAGCTTGGGATAGGTTTAATGACCTAATTCAAAATTGCCCTTGCTATGGTATCTCAAAAGTGATCTTAGTCTAGACCTTGTTCTGTGGCATTACCCTGGAGATGCAGGGGTTCGTGAGTGCCACCTGTGGAGGAAGTTATTTTAATAAAAATGAGAATGTTGTATGGAAGATCCTAGAGCAGATTGCGGAAACAAGCAGGTCACAGGCCACCAGAGCATGTCAGTTGTCACCATCAATCTTATCCAACGAGACAACTAGGAGGATTGTAGCGGAGCTGACAGAGGACCTCATTCCCAACATGGGGATGATAGTAGTTAAGTTAACGATGGTCGAGCAGATTCACAAGAGGGTCACTTACCTTGAGTCACTCTCACGACTGCCGAAACAAATGGAGGAACTTACTGACAGGGTAGCCAAGATACAACTACCTGCCCCTTCTGCACCACTTGTACCTGTGCATCGAGTTCATCTTGTATAGGAACAAGCATTAGGGCCTCAGAATGGCTGGGTAGAAGAGCAGACCTATACTCAGCAGGAGCAACACGCACCCCCACAAGTGGAGACAGGATACGAGGAACCTCCGCAAGTGTTCAAGATCACTAGTGGTGGTATAGCCATGACCCCGTCGACAGACAGTCGGGGATGGGGAACGGTCAGCCTCACCGACCATCCCTAGCTTACTAAGAATCTAGCTCCGTCACCGCGCCGTGCTTTGTACAGTCCTGGCCTGGACAAGGGTACCAGCCTTAGCAACACCAACAGCAACAGCACACATTCCACTCGGGCCAGCAGGGCCCCCCACCTTCCCATCAACAGCAGCAATACCGGCATGGCCATCAGGGCCAATATAGAAATGCATCCTCGTGTCTACCAGCCCAACCCACTAGTGAGTTGGAGTCCCTTACCTTGGCGATCCAGACCCTGACTATATAGGGTCCAACAATTCAGAATGATTATGGATATGAGAACCGATTTGAATCGTGTCTCTCGTACCCAAGACTAGCAGATGGCGCCAAAGACTCCAATTCCTACCTAGGTTCAGGCTAACCCGAACAGCTTGAATCAGGGCCAGAACCGACTACGAGATCATGTATACTATTCAGATAAGTCATTATCTGAACATGAGATCCTTTCGTACGATAATGTTAATCATATGTCTTTCAAGAGCGAAGGATCGTGATCATACCTGATCGAGCACGGGCACCGGAGGAAGAAGCTGCCACGTCTCTACCTGAGGAGAACTTGGAGGCAGAGGAGAAGCACTACCACCAACACCGACAGAAGAAGGACTTCTGAGTCCTCCGAGAAGAAGGAGAACTGCACAAGTAGGGAGTCCGACGAAACCGATGAAGAGACCACACCTCCATCTGAGGAGGATGATCCAGCAGTTGCAGAAAATGCATCACCAATTTTGCAGCAGAAATTTTCTTTTCGTCAGAGTCAGTCTCAGAGTTTGAGTCATATACAGAACTCAGTTCCAATTTTGAATGAAAATCTTTCAGTTTAAGAATCTGAGTTGGAGTCAATAATCCCTTCCCCCAGCTCTTAAGGGTGAAAAGAAGAAAACTAAAAAATACAAAAAGATGACCTTGAGATGGCAGAGTTTTGCAGTAAACACTCAAGGTCACAATCCCCTTTGACATGTATGTGGAGATGACACCTACATTTCAGAATTACCTTAAGGTGAGATAAATACCTACTAGGGTTAGCAAGAAGACCAAAAGCCATGTTGAGAAACACGTTCTGTCAGTAGCCACAACTTGCGAAATAATGAATTCATTTCCAAGAAAATGAAGAGACATGGGTGCACATTATGTGGTGAGTCATGTTGATGACACTGCGTTTGCACATACTCTCCTTGACAACGGTTCCTCAATCAACTTAATGCCTACATCCCTCTATCAGCGTCTTAATCTTGGATCTCTTCGGAAATTCAGAGCTTTACTTCAGTTCGCTGACAAATCAACCAAGAGGTCCCAAGGAGAATCGAGGAATGTTGTCATAAAAGTCGAGGGTCAGAAGTACATGGTGGACTTCACCGTACTTGATATGAAGAGCCCTCGCAATTGGAGAGATTCCCAGATCATATTAGGAAGGCCATTCCTCAGAACAGTAGGGGCGTTGTTTGATTATAAGATTGGGAAAATCCAGTTCCAAACTCCATGCGGAGATGAGGAACTTGAGATGAAGTAGACCAGATGGCAGTGATCGGATTCAGAATCTAACATGGAGTACTCTTCATCCGAAGCAGATTGCATTCATGTAGACATTATTGGGCCATGGAGACAGAACCCAGCTAGCACCGATGAGTCCCTCCCTTCCGGAGAAGATTTTGTACATGATTCAGTTTGTGAGGTTCTAAGAAACGAATACAACACGTAATGTGCATCCCCCTACATCTTCGATGACTTGGAGGTCCATCTAGGCCTTTTAGTCCTTCCCTCTTTAGTACAATCATAAGATGAGAAGGATGTGTCAGACGTGGCTTTCACCGATTGCTTAGAAACCTTTGACGATCCGACTCCAGAGCCGAATGCATTGGTAGCAGCAATTTCAAGGACAGATCCAGCCACCACCAATACTAAATCAGCTTCAGTTGAGCCAGACTTCCTCGATGATCACACATTATCTGAGCTCAAACATTTACCCACAACACTCAAGTATGCCTTTCTTGATGGACAAGAGAAGAAGTATCCGATCATCATCAGCTCGTGATTGACCAAGGAGCAGGAATCTCTCTTGCTAGAAATCCTGGAGAAAAATTGCTAGGCGATAGGCTGGAGCATCTCCGATCTCCACGGGATAAATCCCGCTCTGTGTTCGTACCATATCTACTTGGAGAATGAAGCTAAACCCTCTCACGAATTCCAACATCGGTTGAATCCAAATTTACGAGAGGTAGTAAAGAAGGAGATAGAGAAATGGCGTAATATGGATTTTATTTATCCCATCTCCGACTCCAAATGGGTGGCCCCAATCCATGTTGTCCCGAAAAAGTCAGGAATTTAGACAACCACCAATGAAGATGGAGAAGAGATCGTGATGTGAGTACCCAGGTTGTGGCGTGTTTGTGTGGATTACAGACGCATGGATATTGCGACGAAGAAGGATTATTTCCCCCTACCATTCATTGATCAGATCCTAGAAAGATTAGCGGGGAAAGAATTCTTCTGCTTCTTGGATGGGTTCTCGGGTTACAATCAAGTAGACATAGCTCTGGAGGACCAGGAACAGACCACGTTCACATGCACCTTTGGTACCTATGCTTTCAGGCGCATGCCCTTTGGGTTATGCAATTCTCCCGGTACTTTCCAAAGATGCATGATTGTTGTATTCACCGAAATGGTCGGTGAATTCCTGTAATCTTCATGGACAACTTCTCGGTCCACGGTGATTCCTTCGACTCCTGTCTTAGGAATCAGGACCGAGTCCTCAAAAGATGTTGTGAGGTCAATCTGGTGCTCTCCTGGGAGAAAAGTCACTTCATGGTGACAGAGGGCATTGTGTTGGGGTATGTCATCTCCAAGAGAGGAATGGAGGTTGACCCTACCAAGGTGGATGTGATCAGACAACTCAAGCCACCAACCAACGTGAAATAGTTGCGGTCGTTCCTCGGGCATGTCGGCTTTTATTGGAGATTTATTGAGGAATTTTCTAAGATTACCTGACCGCTAACTGAGCTTTTAGGCAAGTACATGGAATTTATTGTTGATCACAAATATCTTGAGGCCTTTAAGCTATTACAAGGAATGATCATGGATGCCCCGATCCTACAAGTCCCAGATTGATCTCTGCCTTTTGAGATCATGACGGACACATCAGATTTTGTTGTTGGGGCTGTGTTAGGACAGAGGAGGGATGGCATCCCGTTTTCAATACACTACGCAAGCAAAGTGCTTGATACCGCTCAGCGTAACTATACAGTTACGGAAAAAAAGATGCTTGTGGTAGTGTTTGCCTTGGACAAATTCAGATCTCATTTAATCAGATCCAAGGTAATTTTGTTCGCTGGACACACAGCACTATGTTATTTAATGGAAAAGAAGGATGCGAAGGTGCATCTTCTTAGGTGGATTTACTTATCCAGGAATTTGATTTGGACATTCGTGATAAACCTCGAAAGAAGAACGTAGTAGCTGATCACCTCTCTTGTCTCGAGGATCGTGATGCTTTTGAGGATTCACCTATTCGAGACTCCTTCCCTGACGAGTCGATTTTTGTTGTCGACTCACTCCCATGGTAAGCCAATATCGTGAACTATCTTGTCTCCAAGAAGGTTCCCGAAGATTGGCCTAAGATCCACATAGACCGACTGAAGTCAGATTCTAGACATTACCACTGGGAGGATCCGATCCTTTTCTTTGAAGGATCAGATTGTGTCTGGAGATGGTGTATTCCTCGGGAGGAATACCAGAGTGTCCATTCTTTATGCCATAGTCCGGAGGAAGGAGGACACCATTCTGGGAAGAGGACCGCATGGAGGGTAGTTCAGTGTGGCTTCTACTGGCCGACTCTGTTTTGTGATGCGATCACCTTTGCGAAATCGTGCCCGGTATGCCAGAGAATGGAAGGAACCATTGGTTCCAAGGATGAGATGCTGATGCAACCTTTCATCATTTGTGATGTCTTTGACGCATGGGGCATCGACTTCATGGGCCCATTCCCTGTTATCTACGGATTCGAATACATCCTTCTTACGGTAGACTATATGTCCAGATGGGTGGAGGATATCCCAACCTAAGCAGCAGACAACAGGACTGTTGTAAATTCATTAGAGATCATATCATCTCTAGGTTCATACTCCCCAAAATGTTGATATCAGATGGGGGTAGCCACTTTGTAAACAGAGATGTGAAGAAAGTCTTGAAGGATTACGACATTGAATACTGTGTCGCTAGTCCTTACCAACCACAGACTAATGGTATGGATGAGGTGTCCAATAGGGAGGTGAAAACTGAAGGATATGGTATTATCCTCAAGCGCATCATGGAAGCATGATCATCGTATCGAATACGACGCAGAACGACTAGTCGTACAAGTGGTTCTGTGTAGCAGAATCTAAAAAATTTTTCATGTGATGAAACCACATGATCCAAGAACGATTCTCGGATCGTTTCATCTATAACCACAACAAGTATAAAGGAATACCTCTTTAAGCATGGTTGATCAAGTCTCTAAGAAAAGATATCTCCTGTCTCAAGTCCAATCGTTGGAGAGATGACTTGCGAGCGCGGGGATGAACCGCGTGATCCTCGCAATCCAATAAGTTGATCCCAACACGGTTAGCTCTTGATCTCGTTGTACGAGATCAAAAGTCTTCTTCGTGAGCGTATCACTCCAAGAAAACGGAGAACCAAAGAACGTCGAAGCGACATCGCGGTGGCGAAGGCGTCGACAAAACTCTCCTCTAGGGTTTGATGGACGACCACTAATAAGAGGGAGAGAGGGTTGGCATGTGAGAAGAAAGAGAGAGAGAGAGAGAGAGTTTGCTCCAATATTGCATAGCCCTAGAGAGCATGGTATGCCTCTCTATTTATAGGGTTTTGGGATTCATGGATCTCAATCCATGGGACATATAAAATCAATGAATGAGATTGATTTATGTCCAATCCAATGGTCAACATTGTTGTTGGTAAAAACCAACAAATTGTGATTTAATTTAGATCAAATATATTTGACAAAATCAAATATAAATCAATCCTTAATTACATCATCCAAATAAGGAGAGAATATACATGGAGATTACATCTCCCATGCATATTCAAGGTGGACAACCACCCATTCCAAGTAGGACTTGGGTGCCGCCCACTCCATTCCATATGTAGACAATCTCAGAGAATTCATGAGATTGCATATCTCCAAGAAAATATCCATTATAGTTTCCAACAACTTTTTGTTGTGATTTATTCTTGAAAAATAGGTCATAATTAATTTTGTGAATATTGCAATCTTGCAATTAAAAAAACTGTGAGTCACATTCACAACCCAAAACAACATATAATTTACATTTTCAATTAATTACGTAGTGTGTATTTAATACACTTAATAATTAATCAACAAATGTAAATTATAATTAGCTCTCTCTAATACATTATAAATGACATTTATAATATATTATGAATAATTAGATATTGCTATCCACATTATTCTTGTCCATAATAATTAAATCACATTTAATTATATTGGATAATTTCTACACACATCAAGATGATTAAATCACATTTAATCATTATTTCTTCAATGCTTAGATCTATGGAATTATTCTTGAACCCTTTGAAGAACAATGCGATTTCTCTGCAGATACTTGGAGATAAGGACAGGGCGATTGTATTGTTCCTCGTATAATAACTTGGATGTTGAGATCATATCTCAAATCCAGATCCCATGGACTTCCCACAAATGCTTGATCAAATCAAGACCGTAGACCTAATCTTCTCATTGCATCTGAATCTCATTCAGATCAATGTCCAGCACATGGAGTAAGATTAAGTCACTTCTCTAATGAGAGGAGTCACTAAAATCCAAACCTGATTCATCACTCCCTCGGAATGGAAGCATCATGGTTATATAAGTGTTTATGATTACATCACCCTCAGGTATTCCCAATACCTGTACGTCCTGCATACTGAAAGACCTATGATCATTCTGAAGATAAAGATCACTTTTACACTGTCATCTTCAGGGTTTGATCATTACGTTTCTCAATCTTGGTCACTGGGAATTTGTATAGATCATATGCCTTCCCAAAGCATATATCTTACCTTCAAATTCATGTCATGCTTCCAAAGCATGACGACCATGCATGGAATTTGATCAGTCCCAATACCTCATGAGTGAGCTCATGTCTCCTGGTTCATAACTGAACCTGTATGATCCCTTTGAGAGATCGTATTACTCATATGTCCTTACATGCACACCAGCTCACTGGTGTATAGACCTTGGTTAGGTCATCAACCTATAGGTCTGCCAAATGTACATACTCAGACATATAGCAATACATCTGTCTCCGGTCATAGGATGCATGCCTATGTTGTGACAGCATTCAACATAGGTCTTTGGTTATCTTGATCTCGTTAAGTCAACCCATTGACTCAACTAATCTGACACCTCCGAATCACTATTACTATGCAGAGGACCTGCATCAAGAGGTCAATCAGATATCATCCATTTGAGAAAGGATTGCCATCTCCTACTCATGCTGGAGATCATCACTTAACAATCATTTGATGATGCTTGTTGAGTCCTCTATCTAACTCCTTAGATATTCATCCAAGCATCGGCCTCTATGATTCATTCAATGAATCAACAGCTGTATGATAATCAAGTTGGCCATGGTACATAACTCTTATTGTATAAAGGGACCTTATAGTGCATTCATTCATTCAATCTCAGAAAGGGAGTGAAAATAATCAATAACTTTTATTGATAAATCATTTATTATAATAACATTTATTGTAGGAACGGTTCACCCGGGGCTCACATTGCTAACAATCTCCCACTAGCCCTCAGAACCATTCAGGTACAATCCTTAAATCCATACTCATTACATGTTGGTCGAAAACCTTATGTGTTAGAGGTTTGGTAAGAAGATCAGCAACGTTGTCGACAGAGGCCACCTTGGTGATGATGATGTCACCACGCTTTTGTATCTCCCGAATGATGTGGTATTTCCTTTCCATGTGCTTGCTCTTCTGATGCCATCTGGATTCCTTTGCCTGGGCAATGGCTGTTGTGTTATCGCAGAGTAACGAGATGGGATTATCAGAGGAAACTACGCCAAGCTCTAGGACGAACTTGCACAACCACACCGCCTCCTTTGCAGCATCCGATGCGGCATTGTACTCGGCTTCTGTTGTTGAAGATGCAGTAGTGTCCTGCTTCTTGCTTCTCCAGCTCACAACACCACCATTCAACAAGAACACAAACCTTGATGTCGAATTTCGATCATCAACATCCGATTGGAAGTCAGAATCTGTATATCCCAAGACTTGGAGATAACCATCTCCATAGACCAAGATGTAATCTTGTATCTGCCTTAGATAATTGAATATGTTCTTTACTGCATTCCAGTGTTGTTCTCCATAGCAGGATTGGTAACGACTTACCACTCCCATTGCATGGTAGATATCTGGCCTAGTATACATCATGGCATACATTAAGATTCCTACAACTGATGCATAAGGACATCCAGCCATGGTTTTCTTTTCCTCAACAGTTTGAGGAGACATTCCTTTTGACAAGTGGATACCATGTCTTAAGGGTAAGAATCCTTTCTTGGAACTATCCATATGGAATCGTTCAATAATCTTCTTAATGTATCCATGTTGTGACAATCTCAAAATCCTCTTTTATCGGTTTCTGAACAACTTCAGGCCTAAGATGTAAGAGGCTTCTCCAAGATCTTTCATCTCAAAGGTATGGGATAGCCAAATCTTCATACTGGTCATCATCCATGTATCATTCCCAATGACAAGGATGTCATCTGCGTAAATCACGATGAACACAATGGCGCTCCCACTAAGCTTCTTGTATACACAAGGTTCATCAGGATTCTGCACAAAATCATAACTCTTCATGGTTTCGTCAAACCTGATGTTCCATCTATGAGAATCTTGCTTAATCCCATAGATGGATTTCTTCAACTTGCATACTTTGCCATCCTCAGTTATGAAGCCCTGGGCTGCTCCATGTAGATATCCTCCTCGAGGTATCCATTGAGGAAAGCCATCTTGACATCCATCTGCCATATGTCGTAGTTAAGATATGCAGCTATAGTTAGCCGTGTCCTGATGGATTTAAGCATAGCCACAGGAGAGAATGTCTCATCGTAATCGATGCCTTCTCTCTGTGTGTAGCCCTTGGCTATGAGTCGTGCCTTGAAAGTCTCTGCTTTTCCATCAGGTCCCCTCTTTCTCTTGAAGATCCATTTACACCCAATGGGTTTTACCCCTTTAGGTGGATCCTCCAGGGTCCATACACCATTCTTATGCATGGAGTAAATTTCTGACTTCATTGCTAGCATCCATCTATCCGTGTCTTGATTCGCGAGTGCTTCATCAAATGAAGTAGGATCAATGTCAATCTCACTTGACACATGGAATCCATGCCTTTTTGGTGGTGCAACCACCTTCGAACTCGTTCGAAGAGGTATGTGTGTTTCATCTTTATTTATCTCTTCAGTTTCTGGTCTAGGAAGCTCAAAATCCTCAGGGGATTCAATGAGTTCTTTTACTTCATTCTTGTCTTGACCTTTAAGGAAATTATTCTCCAGAAACTTCACATCTCTAGAAACAAAAAACTTTTGGATCTCAGGGTCATAAAGCTGGTATCCAATACCATCTTTAACATACCCAATGAAGTAACACTCATGAGAGTGAGATTCTAGCTTACTTGCGTCCACGTTCTTCGCATGGACCAAGCAACCCCAAACCCTCAAGATTAGCACTAGGTTTGTTTCTATACCAGAGCTCATGAGGAGTCTTACGCACGGATTTGCTAGGAATCTTATTCAGGATATAAATTGCAGTCTCTACTGCATATCCCCAGAAACTAAGAGGTAAATGTGCTTTGCTCATCATTGAACGGACCATGTCCATGATGGTCCTATTGCGTCTTTCAGAAATACCATTAAGTTGGGGAGTTCCAGGAGGAGTGAGATTGGAAACAATTCCATTCTCCTTAAGGTATTCCTTAAATTCATCTGAGAGGTACTCGCCACCTTGATCAGATCGAATCCGCTTAATATTCCTATCGGTTTGGTTCTCAACCAAAGCCTTGAACTCTTTGAAATTTTCAAAGGTTTCAGATTTATGACGTAATAGGAAGACAAACCCGTATCGCGAATGGTCATCCATAAATGTCAAATAATATCGATGTCCATTTCGAGTCACGGTACTGAAGGGACCACACACATCGGTATGTATTAGGTCAATAATACCTTCGCATCTTGTAACCTTGTTACGGAAAGGCGTCCTAGTCATTTTACCCTAATGCAATGTTTGCAAATAGGCAAAGGTTGAACCTGTAGAAAATCTAAAGGTCCATCCTTTATCAATCTTTTGATCCTATCAACAGATAAATGACCAAGCCTTTGATGCCAAATCTCATTTGAGAGATTTCCATCCTCCCTAGATATTTTAGGGTTTTTATTAGTGGTTGTAACATTCATGATACATTTATCAATGCACAGCTCATAGGGTCCACCAGAAGTCAAAATATCATCCGTAATATATTTATCATAACGATTTATGACTAATTTATTACAGAAAAGGAATGAATATCCTCTTCTAACAAGCTTAGAAAGACACTCTTTAAGTATAAGGACTCTACCACTAGATAATGATAGTCGACAAGTCCCTACGGCTACCGCTGCAACACTTGCATCGGATCCCACCTGGATGACTATCTCCCCGTCCTCAAGATTTCTAGTCTCCTGATATAAATGTAACAAATTGCATTCATGAACAGAAGCACCAGAATCTTCAACCCAACTTCCTTCTCGTCCAACGAGAAAGCTAGTTTCAATGATGAAAGTAGATTTCATACCTGCTGGGGCTTTACCTTTGTTTGATGACTTTAGGTATTCCGGGTAGTTACGCCTCCAGTGCCTCGGCTTTTTGCAGTGGTGACAAATGTCGGATTTCTTTGATGCTATCAGTGTGGATGCACTACAAGATGAGCCAATGCCTTGACTCTTCTTCTTTCTCTTCTGGGTCGGGCCCTTCCGAGAACCTTGCTTCCGACCGCGCTTCCCTCTGACCTGTGCAACCATTGCACTGCCAGCAGGACCATCTTTCTTCATTACGTCTTCTGCAGACTTTAATGCAGCAAGAAGACCAGCGTTCGACAAGTCCAACTTGTTCATGTGGAATGAAACCACAAATTATTCAAAGACTTGGGCAAAGACAACAGAATAAAGTCAGCTTGCATATATGCATCCATATTTGCCCCAAGAGTCTCCAGTTCAGACAAGTACCAAACATTTTGAATACCTGCTCTTGAACCGAAGTTCCTTCCTTCATCTTACAGCAAATGAGCTCTTTCATAATATTGTAACGCTGGGTGCGGTTAATGTAACCAAACATATCTTTTAGATTTTGCATAATCTCCTGGCATGTGCTCATCTCCACATGTTGCTTCTGAAGAACATTGGAGAGAGAACCCAGATAATAGCATCTAGCCAAGACATGATCTTCATCATACTTGTCATTGTATGCTTTTTCTTCCTTGGATTTAGGGCTTTCATGCTTATCCTCAGAGAGCACATAACTTATGCGCTCTGCAAAGAGAACAAGCTCCAAATTACGGATCAAATCCAAGTAATTTGGACCGGTCAACTGATTGACCTCAAGAAGCCTGCTTAGTAGGTTCAAGGACTTCATTTTCTGAAATTCAGAATGCACTATATTAGTACATATAAGCATATATTCAAATTTATGATATTTGATTAAGGTATTTTAAATCAAATTATTCTTGCATTGTCGACTTTGAAAGTTCATTCCCTTAATCACTTTCAAAGTAAGAGATATACTTATCGCTATTTATAGGGTTTTGGAATCCATTCCTCTCTATTTATAGGGTTTTGGAATCCATGGATCTCAATCCATGGGACATATAAAATATGGATGAAATTGATTTATGTCCAATCCATTGGGAATGATTGTTGTTGGTAAAAACCAACAAATTACGATTTAATTTAGATAAAATATATTTGACAAAATCAAATATAAATCAATCTTAAATTACATCATCCAAATAAGGAGAGAATATACATGGAGATTACATCTCCCATGCATATTCATGGTGGACGGCCACCCATTCCAGATAAGACTTGGGTGCCGCCCACTCCATTCCATATGGAGGCAATCTCATGAGATTTCATGAGATTGCATATCTCCATGAAAATCTCCATTATAATTTCCAACAACTTTTTGTTGTGATTTATTCTTTAAAAATAGTTCATAATTAATTTTGAGAATATTGCAATCTTACCATTAAAAAAATTGTGAATCACATTCACAACCCAAAACAACATATAATTTACATTTTCAATTAATTACACAATGTGTATCTAATAGACATAATAATTAATCAACAAATATAAATTATAATTAGCTCTCTTTAATACATTATAAATCACATTTATAATATATTATGAATAATTGCATATTGCTATCCACATTATTCTTATCCATAACAATTAAATCACATTTAATTATATTGAAAATTTCTACACACCAAGATGATTAAATCACAATTAATCATTATTTCTTCAATGCTTAGATATATGGAATTATTCTTGAACCCTTTCAAGAATAATGCGATTTCTCCGCAGATACTTGGAGATAAGGATAGGGCGATTGTATTGTTCCACGTATAGTGACTTGGATGTTGAGATCATATCTCAAATCCAGATCCCATGGACCTCCCACAGATGCTTGATCAAATCAAGATCGTAGATCTAATCTTCTCATTTCATCTGAATCTCATTCAGATCAATGTCCAGTACATGGAGTAGGATTAAGTCACTTCTCTGATGAGAGGAGTCACTAAAATCCAAACCTGTTTCATCACTCCTTCGGAATAGAAGCGTCATGGTTATACAATCGTTTATGATCACATCACCCTCAGGTATCCCAATACCTGTACATCCTGCATACTGGAAGACCTATGATCATTTTGGAGATAAAGATCACTTTTACACTGTCATCTTCAGGATTTGATCATTAAGTTTCTCAATCTTGGTCACTGGGAATTCATATAGATCATATGCCTTCCCAGAGCATATATCTTACCTTCAAATTCATGTCATGCTTCCAAAGCATGATGACCATGCATGGAATTTGATCAGTCCCAATACCTCATGAGTGAGATCATGTCTCCTCGTTCATAAGTGAACCTGTATGATCCCTTTGAGAGATCGTATTACTCATATGTCCTTACATGCACACCAGCTCGCCGGTGTATAGACCTTTGTTAGGTCATCAACCTATTGGTCTGCCAAATGTACTTACTCAGACATATAACAATACATCTGTCTCCGGTCAGAGGATGCATGCCTATGTTGTGACAGCATTCAACATAGGTCTTTGGTTATCTCGATCTTGTTAAGTCAACCCATTGACTCAACTAATCTGACACCTCTGAATCATTATTCCTATGCAGAGGACCTGCATCAAGAGGTCAATCAGATATCAGCCTTTTGAGAAAGGATTGCCATCTCCTACTCAGGCCGGAGATCATCAGTTAACATGAAGGATATTGAGAATTCTTAAGCGCATCATGGAAGCGTGTCGATCGAATCATATGCAATCGGAGCAACTAGTCGCACTAGTTGCTAGATGTGGCGGAAATGAAAATTTTTAATTCTAAAGATGAAACCACATGATCACGAGAACACTTCTCGGATCGTTTCATCAAACCACATAGCACAAGGAATACCTCTTGAAGCATGGTTGTAATCGTGAGATCCCAAACAAGAGATCCTCCTGTCTTAATTCCGATCCACGAAGAACGCACTTGCCGGCGCGATGATGAGTCATGTTTCTCCTGCAATCCTCGATAAAGATCCAAGCAATGGATCCCTTGATTTCGTCAAACGAAATCCGTCGTCTTCCATTAGAGTAAGCAACTCCAAAGAAGAAGGATATCCTCGAGTCGTCAAAGGCGAAGGCAAGACGCTCTCCTCCTCAATACTCAAAGTGGACGACCAATTGAAATTGAGAGAGAGAGGCTAGACGTGAATGAGAGAGAGAGGGAGAGTAGTAGGCTTCTACAACTCATGATGATTTACAAAGAAAGGCTAGGCTAGCCCTCCTTTTATATTAGTTTAAGATCCAATGGATCTCAATCCATGGGACATATAGATCCAACGACCATGCTTGGTCTATGTAATAATCCATGGCTATGTTTGTTGTTGGCTAAACCAACAACATTAATTTATATTTAAATTAAATATATGTTGCAACATTATCAACATAATTTAATTTAACATAAATCAATTAATTAAGAGATTAATCAAGATAATAAAATGGAGATAATGTTGCCTCCTTAAAAATGGGGCGTCACCCATGACTTTTTCATGGGTGATGCCACCTCATCAAAGGTGGCCATTATCTCCTTTTTATTATGTCATAATATCTCTTACTAATATGTAATAACCATTATCACGTAATTATCCACCAAATTAATTCCAAATTAATTTGTGAATATTTCAATCATGCCACTGAAAATATGAGAATCACATTCACAACCCAAACTAGTTTGTAAATTACATTTCCAATTAATTACTTAATGTGAATCCTATTAACATTAATAATTAACAAATGCTATTTACATAGTTTCTCTCTCTAATATATTATAAATCATATTTATAATATATATATATATGATTAATATGGATAGCGATATCCACATTATTCATATCCATGATAATTAAATCACATTTAATCATCTTGGATCTATTTTCTCATGTGCCCAAATAACATGAATCACATTCACGTTATTCTTATCTTTGATAATTAAATCACAATTAACTATCTTTAATATCTCTTCTCATGATATGAATCAAATTCATATTATTCATGATAATTAAATCATATTTATTTATCCATTTTCTCGATGCTTGGATACATTATTGATCAAATGAATTATTCTTGAACTTCATCAAGAATAATGTGCTTTCTCCGCAGATACTTGGAGATAAGGACCGGGCGATTTTATTGTTCCACGTATAGTGACTTGGATATTGAGATCTTATCTCAAATCCAGATCTTACATACCTCCCGTAGATGCCTTATTAAATCAAGACCGTAAATCTAATCTTCTCAATACATCTGAATCACATTCAGATCAATGTCCAACACTTGGTCCAAGATCAGATTGCTTCTCTACTGAGAGGAGTCACTAAATTCAGACCAGTTTCATGATAAAATCCAAATCTGTTTGCCATCTCCCTCGGAATGGAAGCGTCATGGTTATACAATCATTTATGATCAAATCGTCCTTAGGTATTCCCAATACTTGTACATCCTGCATACTAGAAGACCTATGATCAACCCGAAGATCAAGATCAATTTTATACTGTCTTCTTCAGGGTTTTATCAGTAAGTTTCTCATTTGATCATTGGGATTTCGTATCGATCATATATTTTCCAAAAGCATATATCATACCTAGGTCTTGATCATATACTTTCCAAAAGTATATATCAAACCTACAAATTCAATCAAGCTTCCAAAGTGAGACGACCGTGCACGGAATTTGATTCTTCCCAATATCTCACGAGTGAGCTCATGTCTTCCGGTTCAGTAATGAACATGTATGATCCCTTTGAGAGATCATATTACTCATATGCCCTTATATGCACACCAACGTGCTGATGTGTAGACCTTGGTTAGGCCATCAACCTATCAGTCTGCCAAATGTACATACTCAGACATATAGCAATACATCTGTCTCCGGTCAGAGGATGCATGCCTATGCTATGACAGCATTCAACATAGGACTTAGGTTATCTCGATCTCGTTAAGTCAACCCATTGACCTAACTAATCTGACACCTCTGAATCTCTATTCCTATGCAGAGGACCTGCATCAAGAGGTCGGTTAGATATCAGCCTATGTGAGAAAGGATTGCCATCTCCTACTCAGGCTAGAGATCACATCTTAACAATCATTTGACGGTGCTTGATGAGTCCTAAATCTAACTCTTTAGATATTCATACAAGCACCAGCCTCTATGATTCAATAATTGAATCAACAGCTGTATGATCATCAAGATGGCCATGGTACATAACCTTAATTGTATAGAGGGACCTACTATGCAAATTATTTATTCTTCATTTCAGATCAGGGAATGATATTCGCAATAACATTTATTGCATAATGGCTCGTCGTGGGCTCACATGTCCAACAATATCCCACTAGCCCAAAGAGCCATTAATGGGCTAATCATTTAAACCCACACTCATGTGACAATCATAGGCTATTTAGAAATAGCTAGGTAAGCTGATCAGTCACTCTGTTCCCAAAAGACTATGCCAGGTCCTTTTACGGCACTTGCATATCCCTAGGTAACAGTGCTCGCATCCAATGCGAATGTTGCATCTAATGCAACCAATACTCAATCTAGTCAAAGTAGTTATAGTGTCCTTGAGACTAATGTTCAATAATTATTATAACCAATATTTCCATAATCCTTATCAGAATACACTTATTTCGGGAGATCACTATCTCTCAAGGTATCCACAGTTAAGACCTTTCTAGATATCTATCTATAAAGTCTTAAGCTTTTGAATATATGACTTTAAGATAACTATCTCAAAAAATCTTGTCATCTATTAATATTTTGTTATTACTGCAATCAAGTGTTTTCTCTCCATAGTAGGATTAGCAACACTTTACTACTCCCACTACATGGCAAATATCTGGCTTTTATACACTCTTATCATACACTTAGATTCTTGTAACTGATGCACATGTGCAAGCAGTTCCAGCATTCACTTTCTCAACTCTTTGAGGTGCCATCCCTTTAGATAGGTCAGTACCAAATATCAAGGGAAGGAAGCCTTTCTTGGAATATCCATGAATGGAATATGTCCAAGGTGTACTACAAAAGTAACAGTCCCAATGCCCTCTTTCTTTGCTTCTAAACAACTTCAGAACTAAGATCTAAGAGGTATTCTTGAGATCATATCTCAAGGTATGGAATAGCCAGTCTATAAAACACTTATTATCATCCTTATGTCATTCCAAATGATTAGGATATTATCTACATTTAGCACGATGAACACAATGACACTACCACTAAGCTTCACATGGTACATCAAGATTCTATCTGAAATCATAACACTTATGATTTCATCAAATATGATGTTCCAACTACAAGAAGCTTATTTGGGTCCATAGATGGATTTCTTTTGCTTTCGCAGCTTACTTTCCCAAATCATGAAGTCCTGGGCTACTTCATGTGAATATCCTCAGAGAGGTATTCTTAGAGAAATGCAATCTTGACTTACATATTGAAGATGCAATAGTCAAGTTGTGTAGCTAAGGTTAGCAATATTCTGATGATTTTAAGCATGGTTACCGAAGAGCAAGTCTCATTGCAAGCAATGTCTTCTCTTCCGATGTGTAGCTTATGGCTACGAACCATGCTTTGAAGGTCTCTACCTTCTCATTAGGTTCCCTCTTCTCTTGAAGATCCATTTATACCTTTATGGGTCTTACCCATATAGGTGGATCCTCGAGGGTCCATATACAACACTTGTATATGAAGTCTACTTTAGACTTTACTACTAATATCCATTTTTCCATGTCATGATCCTTAGGAGCTTCATCACATGAAGTCTGATCATTGTCAGACTTAATGGACACATGGAATACATCCTCACACTCATTTGAAGAGGTATTAGTGTTTCATCTTTAATTGTCCTTTTAGTTCCCGATTTCAGGAGCCTCATTATCTTCTCAAGATTAAATGATTTCCTTCACTTCATTTTCATCTAGATTCTCAAGAGTCTCAATCCTCCAAGAATTCTCAGAGATGAGATCTTTCAAGAACCTCAAGGTCATAAAGTAGGTATCCAATACCATCCTTTATTTTCCTAATGAAGTAGCACTCTCTAGTGCTTAATTCCAGCTTACTTGCATGGAATCTTACTAAGGATATATAGTGTAGTCTCTACTACATATATACTTGGAA
The DNA here is from genome assembly GCA_037367405.1 of Ottelia alismoides. NCBI lineage: Eukaryota > Viridiplantae > Streptophyta > Magnoliopsida > Alismatales > Hydrocharitaceae > Ottelia > Ottelia alismoides. The sequence goes on from JAZKJV010002976.1 coordinate 704,864, forward strand.
ACTAAGAGGTAATTATGCTAAAATTCATCATTGATCAAATCATGTCACACATGATCCAATCGTATCTCCCTACAACTCTATTGATTTCAGGTTTATCAGAAGGAGTGAGATAGAAATGATATCCATATCTCCATAAGGTATTCTTTGAATTTTATCTAACAGGTACAAGCTACCTAGGTTAGATCAAATTCATTTCATCTTTCTTCAAACTTTAGTTCTAAACCAAATTTGTGAAATCTTTGAACATTTCAAAGGTTTCTCAGGTGAAGAGAAGAAATCTCATATCATACATAATCATCAATAGATATCACATATCCATAATGTTTACTATGATATAGACGATCTACACACATCAATATGTATGAGATCTTGAATACATCGATATCTAACACCATTCCCAGAGAAGGGTGTATTGGACATTTTACTTTGAATACAATATTCACAAGTATGTAAGATTTGAAATTTTAGACATTCTAAAGTTTCATATCTTACTAGTCTGTTGATCAAATCAACAGACAAATGTCCAAGGTTTGATGCCAGATCATTGTCAAATGATCTTCATCCTCCTATTGATCTTATAAGGTATGATTTTTAGTATTAGAAATCTTAATGAATTATTCATTAATTTTCTAATTTTGTGGAGTCTACTAGATGTTAGATTACTATCTGAAATACTTCCATCATAACTCTTTATGATAATTCTATCTCAGAATTCATGTTTATTTCCAATATTTAGAAACAAACAATGAGTGTACTCTACTATCTAGGTCATAGAGACATTCTCTAAGACTAAGGGCTCTCGCACTGAGAATATGAAGCCTATCTATCCAACAGAGATTGCTGCAACAATTACAACAATATCCATGTAGATGACTACTAAACCTTAAGATCAAATTTCTAATATTCTAATATATATGTGCAACCAATTGCAAATGTCATTAGAAGATTGGGATACAATTGTCAGACTTTATCTCTTGAAATAAGAAAGTCAGAGTCAATGATTATATGTAGATTATTCTCATGCTCTATCTGAGTCCTTCACTAAGGATTTTAGATAGATTTGATAGTCATACTATCAGCACATCAACTTATTGCAGTATTGGCATTCTTCCAACTCTTTGGATGTCATATGGAAGTTACAGAAGTACAATCAACTCTTTGACTTTCCTTCCCACATGGGTCCAACCCATGCTTCCACTGTGCTCTCTTCATCTATAAACAACAATTGCTTAAGACTAAGGATCTCTTATGTCAAATTCAAAAGAATTCAATGTAAGAGCATTTAAACATTTATACATGCTTCATTAAATTCATTCAAAATGATTATTATGAAGTTTCATAAATGACTTGAGTAAAGATAGTAGAATGATGACACTCATCATATCTACATACATCTTAACTCTTAGAGACTTAGGTTCAGGTAGGTATTCAAACATTTTGAATACATCATCTCTTTCGAGCTACCATTCGGCATAATGCAGAGAACCATGTCACTCATGATTAAATGTCTAGAGCACGTATGTATGCCAGAACATATTCTTAGATTTTATAAGGATTAATTGACAATTGCGATCATCATCGACATGCCACTTCCAAAGTACACTCGATGAAAGATCAAGACTATAGAAACATACAAACCCTAAGGTGATGTCTTATTGTCTTATTTAATTGTATTCCTCATTATGTTGAGGAAACTTGCACATTGCAACCACATACATTGTGTCCATTTGCAAGTACAATATCTGGATCATGAGTCCAATCCAAGATATTTTACTGGTTATTATTGAGTATAACATTGAGTGGGTTTAATGAAGGATTATCTGAAACAAGACATTTGCATAAGGGTATATATATTATATATACATGTTTCACTTTGATTTAGGGATTTTTATATCAAAGTTGTCTTTCCTTGTCAATAACGAAAGTTCATTCCCTTAATCACTTTCAATGTAAGAGATATTCTTACCATTATATCTAGGCAAGATCTAGGATCTCCTTTCCTATCTTCATCACATCCCAATAATATGAGAACCTGCAACTCCGATAGAAAGAAGCGGGAACACATTCCACCTTGCAAGTCCAACTTGCATTTCCCAATTCGGTCTTTAACACCCGGGCCCACCACCCCTAAGATGATGTTGACCCATCATTAATTGAACCAACCGTCAACATGCTTAATACTCTCTATACTCAATCCAATATCGCCCCAATAATATGAGGACCCTATATTGGGGTCACTACGTATACGGCCTTACTATTTCGAGAAGCAAACAACTCGATCCAAATAAATCATATATAGGATCTGTCACTTCGGACAGGCGTCTCCTATATACAACAGCTGGCGACGGAATCCGTTGCCTTGACGGGAGACCATGGATGTCACTTATGTGATCCTCCACCTCATATTCAAATTGTAATAATTAATTATCGAGAATCATATTCACATAATTAATTCTTACAAGGGAAATACACATCTATTCATAATAGAGTGTTTATTGGATATAATTAATTTAATCACATTAAATTAATCATTAATCCAATCATCAATCAACAAACTTGATTATTACTTGAATAATAGGTATAATCTCAAAGTATGTATTATTCGAATTTTAATAATTAGAAAAATACATTTTAACTTCTCCGGCATTATCGAGTCCCTACCCGCTGTCATGGCCAATACCGACGAGAATGGGATGGACCACATACGTTGCAACCCGTGACCCCAATGCTCTCCGACTAGGCACCATATCCACCTCAGGAAAGGATAATGCCAGATAGATCATCATTTACTTTGAGATGCTCATCGGTTTTTCAACCGAAATTATACCATATAATATACATCAAAACAATTTTGATTATATTATAAGGAGATTTGCTAAACAACTCCCCAATCCTATTCAAGCAAGAGGGTTTTTCATGTAAAAGTTATCCTACAACTATTGTAGGATAAACTAAGGTTCTTCATGAAAAAAAAAGTTTGTTGATGATTTTATATCAACCAATGATCAAGATCAGCAATCTTATCATTATGGTTTAGGCAAATGTCATTCAATGAAATAATTATTTCTTTAAATATTTCACAAATATTTATCACTAATTATTTCAGAAAATTAACAATTAGTTTTCATCAACATATTTGAATGATTTATCACTAGGTTCATGATCAAAAGATGTCAATTTTCAGCAGTGACCCCCAATCACAAAAATTAACTTATCTTGATTAATTTAAATCCAAAAATTGCAAAATCAGTTTCCTAAGATTTCCAATTTGATTTATTAAAGAACTCAAGTGATAATTCACGCATTTAGAGGCAGATCAAAACATTAATTAACTCATTAATCACGTTTAGATACGCAGTTCCCGCAACAGTGGATATATGCATATTCAAAAGGCCATATCTTGAGCAAATGAAATTCAAATTTCGTAAACTGAGATCCTATGTTTTCCTTAATTAATGCAGAACAAAATTCTATTGAAATTTCGTGTTTAAACAATTTAAACAGTACTTAAAATTTCAATTAGACAGAGGTGCGAAAATTGAAATGCGACAAAAATTTCGTGACCCTTTCAAACCCAAGTCGTCCTAGGTCTATGGATCATATCCAAAACCTTATTCGACCTATGGCTTTGATAACACTTGAAGGATATTGAGAATCCTTAAGCGCATTACAGAAGCGTGTCGATCGCATCATATGCAATCGGAGCAACTAGTCGCACTAGTCGCTAGATGCGTCAGAAATTAAAATTTTTAATTCTAAGGATGAAACCACATGATCACGAGAATACTTCTTGGATCGTTATATCAAACCACAAAGTATAAGGAATACTTATTAAAGCATGGTTGTAATCGTGAGATCCCAAACAAGAGATCCTCCTGTTTTAAGTCCGATCCACGAAGAACGCACTTGCGGGCGCGATGATGAGTCACATTTCTCCCGCAATCCTCGATGAAGATACAAGCAATGGATCCCTTGATTTCATCAAACAAAATCTGTCATACTCCTTTAGAGTAAGCAAATCCAATGAAGAAGGAGATCCTCGCGTCGTCGAAGGCGAAGGCAAGATGCTCTCCTCCTCAATACTCAAAGTGGACGGCCACTTGAAATTGAGAGAGAGAGGCTAGACGCGAATGAGAGAGAGAGAGAGAGGGAGAGTAGTAGGCTTCTAAACTCCTGATGATGTACAAAGAAAGGCTAGGCTAGTCCTCCTTTTATATTAGTTTAGAATCGAATGGATCTCAATCCATGGGACACATAGATCGAACGGCCATGCTTGGTCTATGTAATAATCAATGGCTATGATTGTTGTTGGCTAAAACCAACAAGATTAATTTATATTTAAATTAAATATATGTTGCAACATTATCAACATAAATTAATTTAACATAAATCAATTAATTAAGAGATTAATCAAGATAAAAAAATGGAGATAATGTTACCTCCCTAAAAAATGGGGCGTCACCCATGACTTTTTCATGGGTGACGCTACTTCCTCAAAGGTGGCTATTATCTCCTTTTTATTATGTCATATTATCTATTAATAATATGTAATAACCATTATCACATAATTATCCACCAAATTAATTCCAAATTAATTTGTGAATATTTTAATCATGCCATTGAAAATATGTGAATCACATTCACAGCCCAAACTAATTTGTAAATTACAGTCCAATCAATTACTTAATGTGAATCCAATTCACATTAATAATTAACAAATGCTATTTACATAGTTTGTCTCTCTAATATATTATAAATCATATTTATAATATATATATATATATGATTAATATGGATAGTGATATCCACATTATTCATATACATGATAATTAAATCACATTTAATCATCTTGGATCTCTTTTCTCATGTGCCCAAATAACATGAATCACATTCACGTTATTCATATCATTGATAATTAAATCACATTTAACTATCTTAGATATTTCTTCTTATACTATGAATCAAATTCATATTATTCATGATAATTAAATCATATTTAATTATCCATTTTCTCGATGCTTCAATACATAATTCATCAAATGAATTATTCTTGAACTTCTTCAAGAATAATGTGCTTTCTCCGCAAATACTTGGAGATAAGGACAGGGCGATTGTATTGTTCCACGTATAGTGACTTGGATATTGAGATCTTACCTCAAATACAGATCTTACGAACCTCTCATAGATGCCTTATTAAATCAAGACCGTAAATCTAATCTTCTCATTGCATCTGAATCACATTCAGATCAATGTCCAACACTTGGACCAAGATCAGATTGCTTCTCTACTGAGAGGAGTCACTAAAATCCAGACCTGTTTCATCACTCCCTCGGAATGGAAGCATCATGCTTATACAATCAATTATGATCACATCGCCCTCAGGTATTCCCAATACCTGTACATCGTGCATACTGGAAGACCTATGATCAACCCGAAGATTAAGATCAATTTTATACTGTCTTCTTCAGGGTTTTATCAGTAAGTTTCTCATTTGATCATTGGGATTTGGTATCGATCATATACTTTCCAAAAGCATATCATACCTAGGTCTTGATCATATACTTTCCAAAAGTATATATCAAACCTACAAATTCAGTCAAGCTTCCAAAGTGAGACGACTGTGCACGGAATTTGATTCTTCCCAATATCTCACAAGTGAGCTCTTGTCTTCCGGTTCAGTAGTGAACCTGTATGATCCCTTTGAGAGATCATATTACTCATATGCCCTTGTATGCACACTAACGCGCCGGTGTGTAGACCTTGGTTTGGCCATCAACCTTTTGGTCTGCCAAATGTACATACTCAGACATATAGCAATACATCTGTCTCCGATCAGAGGATGTGTGCCTATGTTGTGACAGCATTCAACATAGGACTTAGGTTATCTCGATCTTGTTAAGTCAACCCATTGACCTAACTAATCTGACACCTTCGAATCTCTATTCCTATGTAGAGGACCTGCATCAAGAGGTCGTCCATATATCAGCCTATGTGAGAAAGGATTGCCATCTCCTACTCAGGCTGGAGATCACATCTTAACAATCATTTGACGGTGCTTGATGAGTCCTCAATCTAACTCTTTAGATATTCATCCGAGCACTAGCCTCTATGATTCAATAATTGAATCAACAACTGTATGATCATCAAGATGGCCATGGTACATAACCCTAATTGTACAGAGGGACCTATTATGCAAATTATTTATTCTTCATTTCATATCAGGGAATGATATTCACAATAACATTTATTGCATAATGGCTCGTCGTGGGCTCACATGTCTGACATAACAATCATTTGATGATGCTTGATGAGTCCTCTATCTAACTTCTTAGATATTCATCCAAGCATCAACCTCTATGATTCATTCAATGAATCAACAGATGTATGATCATCAAGTTGGCCATGGTACATAACCCTTATTGTACAGAATGACCTTATAGTGCATTCATTCATTCAATCTCAGAAAGGGAGTCAAAATAATCAATAACTTTTATTGATAAATCATTTATTACAATAACAATTATTGTAGGAATGGTTCGCCCGGGGCTCACATTGCTAACAAAACCATATTGCAGAAGCTTGTCTGCCCAGACAGGAAGGACTGGTCTCAGATCTTGGATCAAGTCCTGTGGGCTTATAGGATAACTTACAAGATGCCGTTAGGAACCTCCTCATTCAGGATGGTATTTGGGAAGCCATGCCATTTGTCCGTAGAATTAGTGCACGAATCAGAATGGGCAATCAAAAAGGTCAATTGGAACACACGCCTAGGAAAGAAACAGAGAGACATGGATCTGAATGAGCTTGTGGAAGTCAGAAACCGAGCATACAACAACAGTTTGGTGTACAAGTACAAAGTCAGCGCTGGCATGATAGATATATCATACGAAAGACCTTTGTTCTTGGATAGAAGGTATGGTTGTTCAATGCAAAGCTGGAGGTTTTCCAAGGCAAACTGAAATCCATGTGGACGGGCCCATTCATTGTCCGAAATTTGCATGATAGTGGATGTGTTGAGATCTTAGATCTCACAGATGATGCACATACATTCTTAGTCAATGGATAACTATTGAAGCATGTCGTCGAACCCTATGAGTAATTATTCCATGTCGAAGAGATTGTATTCATGTGTGAGACAGAGTCAGCAGATATACATGGAGGCATGCATGGGACCTTGAAGCAGTAAACTGTTGCCATCAACATCATTTGGAAAGATTCAGACCGCGATCCTTGTATATATCCATCACTCTTGTACATTCTTACCCTCCCTCCTGCGACTCTAATCACTCACCCCAACTTCATATATTTTCATCTACGACTATACTTAGGTTAACCAGATCCTAAGTATAGGGGGGAGAGTCACCTGAGTCCATTCAATGTACATCCTCCACAACACATCGGTCCTCATACCACTCTAGTCCTAGACTTAGGCTGACCTGAGCCTAAGTATAGGGGGACCGATGCCCGCCTTGTACATATATTCATCAACTTCCCCTCTTGACCTCGTTCACCCCGTTTCTGATCCTCTGCTACACTTAGGCTTCCAAGAGCCTAAGTATAGTGGGGCAGGATGACTTCTATACATTTTTTGCCTTTGTCTCTCCTACGCTTAGCATGAGCTATGTCTTTTTACTCGCTTTTCATTCTCTAAGGACATACCACACGCTAAGTATAGGGGGCATGTATATATTACATATATACTTTACCAATAGCTCGTATTGTCGCGTATTTTCGTATATATTTCACAATAATTACAGGATGGGTAAAAATAGAGAAAATATTTTGTAAAATACATATATAGTTTGTAATACTTATAAAACTCTCGAAAAAAGTATATTAAAATCAAAGGTTTTTGCACATCATCTCTGCATCTGAAAAGAAAGAAAGAAAAAAGAGTCTTGCATTTCATTCATTTACATACCATGTCATATGCATCTCATATGCATATCTTGCATATGCAAGGTGAAAAGCTAGTAGGTTCAGAACCAAGTCATGAATAGATGTTGAGGATGGATTTGATCTGACCTTAGTCCACCTAATTTCAGAGGAACCTTATTACTGCAATCAAGTGTTTTCTCTCCATAGTAGGATTAGCAACTCTTTACTACTCCCACTGCATGGCAGATATCTGGTTTTTGTACACATCTAGCATACACTCAGCTTCTCGTAACTGATGCACAAGTGCAAGCAGTTTTAGCATTCACTTCCTCAACTCTTTGAGGTGCTATCCCTTTAGATAGGCAAGTACAATATCTTAAACGGATGGAAGCCTTTCTTGTAATTTTCCAGAAAATGGAATATGTTCAAGGTGTACTACTATTGTGATAGTCCCAATTCCCTCTTCTCTTTGCTTCTGAACACCTTCAGAATTAAGATCCGAGAGGTATCCTTGAGATCATATCTCTAGTTATGGAACAACCAGATAATAAAACACTTATTATTATCCTTATATCATTTTAAATGATTAGGATATCATCTACATTTATCATGATGAAGACAAATGGCACTCCCACTAAGCTTTATATGGTCACCTAGATTTTATCTGAAATCATAACATTTATAATTTCATCAATTCTTATGGTCCAACTTCAAGAAGCTTATTTGAGTCCATAGATGGATTCCTTAGCTTGCACACCTTGCTTTCCTCAACCATGAAGCCCTGGGGCTATATTATGTGAATATCCTCAGAGAGGTATTCATAGAGGAATGCAATCTTGACTTCTTCCTCTTGAAGATCCATTTACACCTTTATGGGTCTTACACATATAGGTGGATCCTCGAGGGTCTATATACAACACTTGTATATGATGTCTACTTTAGACTTTATTGCTAACATCCATCCTTCCATGTGATGATCCTCAGAGACTTCATCATACGAAGTCAGATCATTGTCAGACTTAATTGACACATGGAATACATCCTCAAACTCATTTGAAGAGGTATCAGTGTTTCATCTTTAATTGTCCTTTTAGTTTTCGATTTCAGGAGTCTCATTATCGTCTCAAGGTTAAATGAGTTGCTTTACTTCATTATTATCTTGATTCTCAAGAGAGTCATCTTCTAAGAATCACATTCTCAGAAATGAGATCTTTTAAGATTCTCAAGGTTATAAAGTTGGTATCCAATACCATCGTTTATTTTCCTAATGAAGTAGCACTCTCTAGTGCTCGATTCCAGCTTATATCCATGGAACCATATTAAGGATATATATTGTAGTCTCTACTACATATATACGTGGAAACTAAGAGGTAATTATGCTGAAATTCATCATTGATAAGATCATGTTACACATGATCCAATTGTATCTCCCTGTAAATTTATTAAGTTTAGGTTTATCAGGAGGAGTGAGATAGTAATGATATTCCTTTCTCCATAAGGTATTCTTTGAATTCATCTAACAAGTACTTTCTACCTAGATTAGATCAAATTTATTTTATCTTCCTTCAAACTTTGGTTCTAAACCAAAATAATGTAATATTTGAACATTTCAAAGGTTTCTTAGGTGAAGAGAAGAAATATCATATCATACATAATCATCAATAAATATCACATATCCATACTTTTTACTATGATATAGATGATCTGCATACATCAATATGTATGAGATCTTGAATACCTTGACATCTTATACCTTTCCCAAGGAAGGGTGTATCGGACATATTTTACTATTGAATACAATATTCATAAGTATGTAAGTTTTGAAATTTTAGACATTCTAAAGTTTCATCTCTTACCAGTCTATTGATCAAATCAACAGATAAATGTCTAAGGTTTGATGCCACAACATTGTAAAATGATCTTCATCCTCCTATTGATCTTTAAAAGTTCAATTTTCAGTATTACAAATCTTAATGAACCATTCATTAATTTTTTAATTTAGTAGAGTCCACTAGATGTTAGATTACTATCTGAAATATATGTCCATCATAACTCTTTATGATAGATAAATTCCAGAATTCATGTTTATCTCCAACATTTAGAAATAAACAATAAGTGTATTCTAATATCTGGATCATAGAGACATTCTCTAAGACTAAGGGCTCCCACTGAAATTGAGAAGTCTATTGATACAATGGAAATTGTTGTAATAATTGCATCAATTCCAACATGGATGACCATTACACCTTAAGATCAAATCTCTACTCTTCTAAAACATATGCAACCAATTGCAAGTGTCATTAGAAGATTGGGATAAAATTATCAGACTTTATCTTACCAAATAAGTAAGTCAATGTAAATAATTATTTGTAGATTATTTTGATGTTCTGTCTGAGTCCTTCAATAAGGATTCTAGACAGATTTGATAGTCATACTATCAACACATCTACTTATAGCAGTATTGGCAGTCATCCAACTCTTTGGATGCCATATCGAATTCATATAAGTACGGTCAACTCCTTGACTATTCTTCTCATCTTGGGTCTGACCCATGCTTCCACTGCGCTCCCTTTATCTATAAACAACCATTGCTTAGGACTAAGGATCTCTTATGTTAAATTCAAAAGAATTTAATGTAAGAGCATTTCGACATTTATACATGCTTCATTTAATTCATACATTATGAATATTTTGAAGCTTCATGAATGACTAGAGTATAGAGTGTAGAATGATGACACTCATCATGTCTACATCCATCTATACTCTTAAAAACATTGGTTCAGATATGTATTCAAACATTTTGAGTACATCATCTCTTATAGAGCCACCATTCTGCATGATGCAGTGAACCATCTCATTCATGATAAATGTCAAGAGCACATATGTATACCAGAACATCTTCTTAAGACTATATAAGGATTATTTGATAATTGCGATCATCATCGACATGTCACTTTCAAAGTACATTCGATGAGAGATCAAGATTATAGAGACATACAAACCATAGGGTTGTAGTCCTATTATCTATTTAATTATCATTTTCAATAGTGTGAGGAGACCTGCATATTGCAACCACATACATTATGTGTCCAGCTGCAAGTACAATATCTGGATCATGAGTCCAATCCATGATATTTTACTGGTTATCATTGAGTATAACATTGAGCGGGCTTAATGAAGGATTATCTGAAATAAGAAATTTGCATAAATATATATAAATATATATACATTTTTTTTACTCTGATTTAGGAATTTTTATATCAAAGTTGTCTTGCCTTGTCGACATTGAAAGTTCATTCCCTTAATCACTTTCAATGTAAGAGATATACTTACCATTATATCTCAATCAAGATATGGGATCTCCTTCCTTATCTTTGTTACATCCCAATAATATGAGAACCTGCAACTCAGATTAAAAGAAGCGGGAATACATTCCGCCTTGCAAGTCCAACTTGCATCTCCCAATTCGGTCTTTAACACCCGGGCCCACCACCCCTAAGGTGATGTTGACCTGTCATTAATTGAACCAATTGTCAACATGAATACAACTCGCTATGCGCAATCTAATATCACCCCAATAATATGAGGACCTGATATTGGAGTCAGTACGCATACGTCCTTACTCTTTCGAGAAGCAAAGAGCCAAATCCAAATGGCTTGTATGTAGGAGCTGTCACTTCGGACAGGCGTCTCCGACATACAATCTCTGGCGATGGAACCCTTCACATATAATCATCGGTTATTCAACCGAAATTATACCATATAATAATAATCATAATGAGATTTGGTAAACAAATCCCAAATCCTATTCAAGCAACATGTTTGTTGGAATGTAGATCATGTAGATCATGTTACCAATTAGTGATCTAGATCACATCTAATCAAATATTAGTTAAGGCAATGCTATTTAAGGAAATAATTATCATCAAATATTTCAAAAATATTTATGCACAATTATTCCAGGAAATTATTCCAGGAAATATTTCCAGCAGTGACCCTCACTTACTAAAAATACCATATCTCAATCAATTTAAATCCAAATTAAGCAAAGTAAGTTTCTAAAGTTTGATAATTTGGTTTACAACAGAACCTAAGTGATTTGCATGTATTTCAAGGCGTCTAAAATCCGCAATTAACTCTTTAATTACGTTAAGATTCGCAGTCCCCGAAACTGTGGATACATGTTCACTAAAATGAGCATAACTTGAGCAAACGGAATCGAAAATCACGTAAACTCAGATCCTACGATTTACTTATTTAATGGGGAACACAATACCATTTATATTTTAGTGTTTAAACAATTTAACAGTGTCTAAAATAATCTCAAAACAGAGATGCGAAAATGAAATGCAAGAAAATTTTTGCAAACCCTAACGAACCCAAGTCATCTTAGGCTTATGGATCGCATCCAAAACCACCGACCTAAGGCTCTGATACCACTTGAAGGATATGGATAAATCCTCAAGCGCATAACGGAAGCGTGAGCATCGTATCAAATACGACGAAAGAACGACTAGTCGGACTAGTTGTTCTATGCAACGGAAATTAAAATTCTTTCATGTGACGAAACCACATGATCCAAGAACACTTCTAGGATTGTTCGTATAAACCACAAACAAGTAAAAGGATTACCTCTTGAAGCGTGGTTACGATCGAGTCTCTAAATAAAGAGACCTCCTGTCTCAAGTCCGATCCGACGGAGGAGACGCTTGCGAGCGCGGGGATGATCGCATGCTTCTCGAATTCCGTGTTGATGATCCAAGCGGCGGATCTCCTGATCTCGACACACGAGATCCGAGCGTCTTCTTCACGAGCGAGACGCATCAAAGGAGACGGAGATCCACGAGCAAACGATCGGGCAGCATAACGACGATGCTGCGGCGATGAAGACTTCCTCTAGGGCATCCATGGTGGACGACCATGAGGGAAGAAGAGAGAGGGCTGACGTGTAGAGAGAAAGAGAGAGAGAGAGACATACATTCTCATATGTATTGTGTGTAAAGAAGAGCAAAGGGGTGCCTCTCCTTTTATAATATTTTGGGATCCATGGATCTCAAGCCATGGACAACACAAATCCAATGGTTCTCATTGATTGTGTTTCTTTTAATGGCTAAGATTTGTGTTGGTAAAATCAACAAAAATTAATTTAATTGATATAAAATATATAATGATCAATCAACAAAATTTAATCCTCAAATTAAATCAAACTAATATTGGAGATAATGGAAAGAAGAATCTCTCCTTCCATATAGGAGGGGTGGACGGCCACCCTTTCCTTGTAGGGATTGGTGGACGTCCTTCTCCTATTAGGGAAAGGTAGATTCCAATGAAATTTCCAAGATTGCATATATCTCCAATATTTACAACAAAAATTGTTGTAAATTATTCTACAAAATAATTCATAATTATTTGTGGACATTGCAATCTTGCCATTGGAAAATTGTGAATCATATTCAGAACCCAAAATAAAATGTGAATTACATTTTCAATTAATTTGTCCAATGTGAATCCAATTCACAACAACATTTAATTAACAAATGTAAATTACAAATATCTCTCTCTTATATATTATGAATAACATTTATAATATATATGACTAATATAGATATTGCTATCCACATTATTCATATCCGTGATAATTAAATCATATTTAATCATCTTGGATCTCTATTCTCGTGTACCCAAATAATATGAATAGAATTCACATTATTCACATCTTTGATAATTAAATCACATTTAATTATCTTAGATAACTTCTCCTTATCATATGAATCAAATTCATATTATTCATAATAATTAAATCATATTTATTTATCAATTTTCTCAATGCTCGGATACATATATCAACTATGAAATTATCCTGAACTCTTTCAAGGATAATGCGCTTTCTCCGCGAATACTTGGACAGGGCGATTGTATTATTCCACGTATAGTGACTTGGATATTGAGATCATTTGTCAAATCCAGATCGCAGGCCTCCCATGGATGCTTAATTAAATCAAGACCGCAAATCTAATCTTCTTATTGCATCTAAATCACATTTTGATCAATGTCCAACATTTGGTCCAAGATAAGATTACTTCTCTACTGAGAGGAGTCACTAAAATCCAGACCTGTTTCATCACTCCCTAGGAATGGGAAGCGTCATGTTTATACAATCGTTTATGATCACGTCACCCTCAGGTATTCCCAATACCTATACTTCCTGCACATTGGAAGACTCAGAATAAACCCGAAGTATTGGACCAACTTTATAATGTCTACTTCAGGGTTTTTATCAGTAAGTTTCTCATTCGATCATTGGGAGTTGGTATCAATCATATACTTTCCAAAAGCATATATCATAGCTAGGTCTTGATCATATACTTTCCAAAAGTATATATCAAACCTACAAATTCAATCAAGCTTCCCAAACGAGATGACCATGCACAGAATTCGATTCTTCCCAATATCTCGTGAGTGATCTCATGTCTTCCAGTTCAGTAACTGAACCTGTATGATCCCTTTGAGAGATCGTATTACTCATATGCCCTTATATGCACACCAACACGCCAGTGTATAGACTTGGTTAGGTCATCAACCTATTGGTCTGCCAATGTACATACTCAGACATATACCAACACATCTGTCTCCGGTCAGAGGATGCGTGCTTGTATCGTGACAACATACGATATAGGACTTTGGTCATCTCGATCTCATTAAGTCAACAATTTGACCTAACTTATCTAACACCTCTGAATCTCTATTCCTATGCAGAGGACATGCATCAAGAGGTAGGTTAGATATCAACCTATATGAGAAAAGATTGTCATCTCCTACTCTGGCCGGAGATCATCTCTTAACAATTATTTGACGGTGCTTGATGAGTCCTCAATCTAACTCTTTAAATATTCATCCAAGCACCAACCTCTATGATTCAATAGTTGAATCCACATCAGTATGATCATCAAGATGGCCATGGTACATAAATTAATTATTCTTCATTTCATATCAGGGAATGATATTTGCAATAACATTTATTGCATCATGGCTCGCCGTGGGCTCGCATGTCCAGCACTTATCACTTGTATATTCAACACATGTACATTATTGTCTATATTACACACTCTTTTTTTGTTACCAAATTCTTTATAAATAAGATAATCATTTCTTCTGGAAAATAATGGCTAAAATTCTTTTGTAAATAATAAAAATAATTTCAATAAAGACTTGGATATATTATATGAATAACAACACTTTCCAAAAGCCATAAAAGTACACACTTCCAAGATTAATATTTTCGCACCTGAACTCATAATTCATCAAACTCACTTTCAGTGTACTCCAAGTTAAATTATCTTTAAAATGAAGGAGATTTCATAAAATTTTGAGTTAAGATATGAATGTGGCCAATTGGAGTATTATTATATATTATACCTTTGTACACTATGTATATTATTTAATTCTTTCCTTCTATATACTTGTAAATATTTTATTTAACTCATGTAAAATACAACTAAAAATCATAAAATAAAAATGAACAAAAATAAGCTCTTATATATATATATTATGTGTACCATAATGTATATATTTTAACTATACTAATTTCATCAATCTTATAAATTAATTCTTAAAATTCAAGAAAAAATATCATTAAAATCTTTGTAAAATATTGTAATGAAATAAATACTAATTTATGTAAATATGCCTATAAATAATTAATTAATAATTTAAGTTTGTATATATAAGTATAGATACCTGTAACCTTTTATTTATTTTACCCTTGTAATTATATTATTTAATTAATTAAATATCACCAAAATTAACTTTAAATTATTCTTAGTATTTCTTATTTACATTACTAATAAGATAAAATCATCATCAATTTTTTTTAATTATCTAACTATTTTTAATTATGTTGTCTTTATGCCTATATTTGGTGCTATCGTATGCACGGTTTGATTGGGCGACCTATGTTTGTTGACCTGGGTCAACTGCTCATACTCACCCTTACCACATTTTTACCACATGCCTTGATCATTTACCACCAACGAGTCTTTCACAATAATTCAAGATCATTCACTCCTCTTCCATGCCACCACCTCAGATCCACCCATAATGCCTATAATCTCGCTTCTTTTGAATTTGAAATCATCGAAAGTCATGCCTATAAATAACCTTCCTTCACCACCACCGCGAGGTTAATCCTTCGTTTGGCCCCTAAAATCACCTTTGATCATGTGGGAGAGATCGTTTTCGTTGACAGGGAAGTTTATCTCGGATTGCGAGCAAGATTCAGAGGCTTGAGTACGTGATTCACCACTCGGTCAGAGCTCTCCACCATGTTTCGACTCTCTACTAGGCAAAACAGATTGAGGGCAATTTCCACCTTCCTTTCCATTGTAGGTATTTGAAATTAGCTTGTCCTTAAATTTTCATTTTAAATTCTATCTTTCAAATTCACCAATAGCGTAAATCCGATCCTCATTCTTCCACCACTGATCTCACGATTGGAGGAGCTCAAATAATATAAATCATATTCCAACCACACCGACACTTTCGCCCAACATTTCTTCAGCCCTACCACCATCTGATCACCCTTGAATTCTTCCAGATTTGAGGTTTAGTCTCCATCCTGACCACCTTCGTCGGAGACCTCCATTCGCCTTTGGTTCATATGATTCTGACCTAATTCTTGGCCGGAGGCTTCCTCCGAGCATATGCAATCACTTACAGGTCAAAGGATCTCAAAAATAACATGAAAATAAAACATCGAGACTGGAGAAAGTTCCTAGAGCAGAGGTTGTTCATCGCCTTCCAGATCCTTGATTTGGTGACATCATACAGATCTGAGGTGATCATCCGATGCAGAACACTCATAGCCTTCATCTAGGCATGATTGAACGAGGAATAGAGTTGAATCGAGGGAGATCCACGCAATCCAAGTTCAAGAAAGAGTTGCTGCTTCCTAGTTCATCCATACGACTTCACATTCCTTCAATAAAAAACAAGGCACCCAGGATTGATCGTGGCCATCAAAAAATCCCCATTTCAAGCACTCTTCATCCTCTACCATCGATTTGGAAGCATATCTGATCCGTCCAAGGTGGCACATCGTTTAAGGGTACATTTGCACGTTTGTCCCTCGTATTTATTTTTTTTTCAAATAAGTCCCCAGTGGACACGTGTTTATGTTGTAGTTAATTGAACATTTGCATGTTTCCCTTTTATCTATATTTTATTTGCATATTAATTTTTGTTGAATTGTTAGTGTATGCAAATTACGTGAGTAAGTGGAAAAATTTCGATAAATTAATTGAAGTTATGTGTTACAAATTGGCCCTAAAATTGGAATTATTTACATTAAGATCTATTCTAGCGGGGCTCACGTTCCCATGCGCGTCACCCCACAACTTATTTCTTTGTTATATTTTAATGTTAATACATTAACTATTTGAATACATACCCCTATTTGTCTACATTTAATTTTCCTACTAAAAATCAAATAAAATTTATCAAAATATCTCTAAAATTTGCACAAATTTCACACAGGTTCCTAATTCATTCATCTTGCATCATAAATTACATTTTGCATGTTAATTAATTTTATTATCTTAAAGATTTAAAAAACTCCATAAAAACTCTCCAATTGCATTTAAAATCAATAAAAAAATTGTGGGAAATTCTCAAAAAGTTCTTGTTTGTGTATTTTTTACTTTCTGTCATATTTTCATATTTTTATCATTTATAAAAATCATAAAACTCATAAAATAATAACATTCATAGTAATTCAATTAAAAATTCAAAAAAATCATTAAATTGTTTTCTAGATAATATAAAAAAATCATTTATTCTATATACTTTTTTTCCATTTTTAACATTATTTATTTTTTTAAAAAATTCCAAAAACATTGATTCTATTTTTTGTTTATTTAATTCCCTAATTATGATTTATTTAAAGGCTTTAAAAATTATGGAAAATCTAGAAAAATTACAAAAATATTAAATATTTATATAAAAACCAAAAATAATATTGGGTTAATTTTCTGGCCAGTTCTGACATAATTGAAAATTTTAAAAAAGTTGGTTGCCTGTGTGTTTTAATTCTTTTTAATTCTCTTATTGTATTTAAAAATTAAAATATAGAAAATTTTTACAAAATATTAAAAAATAATGAAAACAAATCAGAAAATAAATATAAAAGATAAAATTAAAATTTCATAAAAATATATAAAATAACAAACGAAAATACAATAACCATGCATAGTGTGCAAAATTATTCCTTA